>WOUA01000009.1:74367-674367 GCA_021397985.1 Sporothrix dimorphospora
CAAAAAAACGCCTCCCATTTTTTTTTTGTTTTTCAGGTAAATAACTACATTTAATAAACCCGCATTGTTCCAACCCCGTCCCAAAAAACCCCCCCCCCCCCCCCCCCCCCCCTCCCGGAGCCCTCTTGTATGTGTCTCGCTCCTGCCCCCATATGCGCCTAGTCGTATGTATTGTGTTAAGATTTATTTTTTGAAAGGCATGCTTAACTCGACTAGGTAGTATTGATATTTCTTTTTCTAATTTTGTTCTGATTTTCTCTCTCTCTCCCTCTTCACGCACGACGCGAGATCGTTGCTGCGATGCTCAACGGTCTCTAGTTGCATTGGTACTCGCGTAGAAACGTTTTTGTAAACGCCGGAGCCGAACACTTTGACGGAGCGGTTTTGGGGAGACAGGAAGAAGGGAGGTGGGAACCCAAGACCAAAGCGAGTGGGAAGGAAGCCAGGGTGGCAGGTGGGGAACGCAGCCGAGAAGAGGCAAGCAGGGGATCCATTTAGAGAAGCAATCTGCGCACCTGATTGTGTACGCAATGTGCTGCTAAGATGGAGAGAGGGGGGATGGAGGGAAGGCGCGACTATGAGAGGTGCAACAATCCTACTTTTACCAACAGAGCTGTATCAACGCTTTGTCTCTTATAGAGCAGTTAAAGAGGGGGCAAGAGAGAGAGATGGAGGAGAATACGGAGACGAAAATGAAACAGAATATAATAACACGACAAAATTAAGAAGAAGAAAAAAAGGCCAGACAGGGTTACAGGAAGAGACAGCATTGCGGACGGCGTGGACGGTGGTGACGACTGCGAGACGAGGCAGCTATGGCCGGATGGTGAGAACCAACAAGCAGGAGGTAGAGAGGGCGTCATGGGCTAGACATAGCAGTGTGAGAGAGACTGTAGGGATGGGGCGTCTAATCATGTATGACAGAATAAATAAAGATAAATAGGAGGAGAAAATAAGTCGTAAAATAGAGGCAAAAGAAAGAAGAAAGAAAAAAATAGAGAAAAATAGAAGGGGAGAAAAGAAATAGAGGCTGCACGAAACTCAACTGCTGCAAAGGCACAACGCTAATAGGGAGATCATCGAGATGGCTGGCCCGAGAGACACGAAGAGGGGCCCGTTTTGGCGGCCAGGGTGTGAGTGGGTGTGGCGTAGTTGGGAAAGGGTTGAAATGGAGGGGGAGCGACTGGGGGTGGGGGTGTTGGAGTTGAGTGATGTGTGAAGTGTGAGTGCTCGGATAGATAATAAGAGACTAGGGGAGGAAGATGGGACGACGATGGATGACAGGGGTGAGAAAATAAAATAAAGAAGGGAAACGAAAAGACAAGAAAGGTGCAACCCAGGCCACTGTCAAAATGCTACCCCAACTTGTCCAGAAGCTGAACCGTGAGCGGCCAGCCGCTGTCAGAAAAATGCCAAGTACGATGCACTTCGCCTGTGTGACGGACGCCAAAGTAAAGAAGATCAGAGAGTCAATGTACGACGTATTACGACGTAGAGCAAAAAAAAAAAACGAAAAAGAAAGAGAAAGAAAAGACAACAGCCTCTTCTCAGCCCCCTTGCCGGCATAGTGTACAAGTAAGAAGCAGACGGAGTACGTCGTACTCTGTCCACTCATGCTTTGATCTCCATTTTTTGGGTCGTCTGGTCGCCTCCGCTTCGTCCGCCATTTCCCGCTTAACTTGTCATGCAGAAAATAGGCGCCGTACTCTGTTGGAGGGGGGGGGGTTGCCCACACGGGCAGATTGTTTCGACCGGGTGGCCCCCCTTGACAAATAAAAAGAAACGGGAGGGCAAACCGTAGAAAGGCTAATGTACAGAACGGCAAAAGAAGGAAGGGGAAAAATCAAAAATAAAGAAAAATAAAAAGAAAGAGAAAGAGAAAGAGAAGGAGAAAAAATTAACGAAAAGAAGAAAAGAAGAAAAGAAGAAAAAGACGGCAAGACCGGACAAAGACAGAAGATCAGAGCGGCCCGTGGACGAGGCCAAATTCGATGACCGGGCGCATTCCGTATCCGTCCATGGCAGGCATTACAGGCGAGACAACGGCGAAGATGGGCAGGATGGTCCTTGTTCCTGGAGCAAGGAGCAAGGCAGAAACAGACGACAATTATCAACGCGGCCGGTTGTTTTTCCTGTTCTTCCTTGCTTCATTTGCCCTCCCTTTCTCTCTTCTGCTCTGTTGGCCGGCCGGCTTCCGTATTTGTCGAGGTGCTTGTTTTTTGCCTCGTCCTGCCGCGCATGTCTGCCTCTTCTCACCAGGCGCCTTCTTAAGGGGGGGGGGAAAGGGGATATCAACAAAAAATAGGACTCGTTTGATTTTTGGCTTCTCTTCGTCTCTCCATGTTTTTGTTTCGTTTCGTTTCGTCTTTCCCTATTTTCCCAGCGGCCAGCCCGCTTGGGGGGCGTAAAGATGGTCTTTTCTCTGCCGCCCCTGTCCATGCTTAGACTCACAAGTGTGGTACAAGTGTGGATGAGCTGGAAGCAAAAAGCACTTGGTCCAGGCTCGTCCTCCGCACTGAATATTAATTACAGCACAAAAAAAATTAAAGAGAAAGGGAGAGAGGGGAAGTGGGCTGTCTCCATATTTAGTGCATCGTTGGGGCCAATATCGTGCTCGAGAAAGTAGTGCCCTGTACTTAATACTGCGCTTCTGAACAATGTTGGGGGCAGAAACGAAAGGTACACCCCCAGAGGGGGGGCAAAGGTAGCTATCTGGATGCCAGAGACAGAAGAGGAAACAGCAAGGAAGCAGGAAAAACATAAAAAAAAAGAAAAAGGAGCAATAAGCAGAAGGAGAAAAAAAGGAAGAAGGGGACATATCGGAAGGGCAAACGAGGAAAGAGCTAACAGTGGATAGGGACTAGAACAGAATCAACAAGATGCAGAATCAAAGCAGACATCGAAGAAACGAAGAGTAAAGACCGTTGATTTACAAGAGGGAAAAATCACGAAAAATCACAGAGAAGCACACGCTGCGAGTATCAAACGATCTTCAGGCAATACTTCCGTGCTCGTCTTGCCTTTGCTAGTGACGATTGCGGAACGACTAGCCAGTTTCCGCGGCGCGGGGGCTGCAGAGTGGGACCTGTGCCTCTTCGTATCTGGCCCTCTGTTTATTATCAGCTATCTTTTCGTGTCCTTTTGTTGCCCTTCTATTGCTTTCTGCTCTTCTTCCCTCTTTCACCAGGGCAGCCTCAACCTATCCTGTGTTCGTCAGGAAGAGGCACAGAAGGGATAGGGCCGAAGAGAGGGAAAAGGGCCGTCCCTTGATAGGGGTCCATAGGGGGCCAAGATCGAGCTGCTGCCTTGTCTTAATTTTTCTGGTCTTGTCTGATCTGATCTGGCCGTTCGTGGACAGACATCCGCAATCTACTCCGTACTCGTGGCGTCCAATTTGTTTTTGTAGAGGGGCAAAGGCTACCCCCACCATGCTCCAACAGAGCCTCTTATTAGGGAGCAATATCGATGCATATGCTCGAGGCGCAGGGACGGTTGTCATGTGGTTTAGCGTGCGTGTGTGCGCGTGATAGAGAGAGAGTGTGTCCTTGTCTTGCCTTTGTGTCTTTTGTTTTCCCTTTACCGTGCCTTGTGTAGGGCGGAAGCTGCATGGGTGTGGCACTTGACCGGTCCAACTGCGTATGTAGGTGATGGATAGGTTGGACGTTGAGGGGAATAGAGAGGCACCCGGTTGAAAATTGAAGAAAAAGAGAGGCGACTAAATGGAAAGAAGGAAAGAAAGAAAAGGGCAACCATAAATTGGTAAAAGGCAGGGGTAGAAAACATTAATCAAAGACCCGACCTCACAGGAGAGGTGCAGATGGAGTCCATCTGACAGGCTGCATCTGACATGCATGTTGTAAGATATGTTGTGACACCATCCATCAAGGACGACGCAACGGGCTGTACACCAAAAGAGCACGCAGTTGACTCAATGTACTCCGTAGGCCAACATAAGAGGGGAAAACACATACTCCGTATGCACATGCAGCGCAAGACCCCTCTGCCTACCCACCTTCCTTTTTTATGCGGGTCTGTTTCCCCGGCGCACCTCCTTTTTTTTTTTTGTTCAAAAACGCTCTTGCTCTCCGACGTAGCTCTGCTCGTTCTTCAGCGCGCTAAAATAGGATGAGGGGGGGCCAAAGTTGCCGTGTGGCAGACTGTGTGCGTTTTCACATTAATCCGTACGGCTTCCCTCCGTAGGAGAGTCGGGCAAACTATCTGGACGTTGCATCATTAGTGGGCAGCAGGCGACCGTCAGTGGTCCCACCTGCGCGGCTATTTCCAGCACGATGTGCCAACAACGCTCTGGTTGGCCCTGGGCCTTTTTTTGCCTGCTTTCTTTCCCTCAAAGAAAGAGGGAATGCGTCGTACGTACTGCCCCCTATTCTGTGCCCCTGCCTAGATGTCGGATGTTGAGTGGGGGGAAAGAAAGGCCGAAGGTGCAAATTGCATTACGGGAAAATACGAGTAAACACTTATTTTTATATGTTTAAAAGGGAAGGCACGACTAGGAGAGATAAAAGAGGGAAAGAGGGAAAGAATGCAAGTGTTTACAAGAGAGATGGAGAGATCTTGCAACAGGGTAGCAACTACACAACAACAGATATTACCGACTCACACTCTGCCTTAGTTCTGCATAGTCCGTACCACACACGTATCTTACTTACTCTCTCCACAATCGATACCAACCAGTCCACGTCATGCATACGATGCACGGTGGCCAGAAGGATCAAACGGGGGACCCCAGCGAGCCGAGGGCGCAAGGCAGCAGAAAGGGCCAAAGATTGCCCGAGCCGCAGACAGGTGGGTTCTCTCTCTTTGCTTTTTTATGTCCCACCCACACGGCAGAGGAGGAAAGGCAGGCAGTTCTGCGCCTGGCTGTTGGTGAACGGCAGGCAAAATCCACAGGGAAGTGATAGTGACAGGGGGCGGAAGAGGGACTGGCAAAGGCCGTTGTGTCCGTACTCCGTACTAACCGTGCAGCGTCGCAGCAAGCAAGCAAACAACATCAAGCGTTTTTGTGGTTGCATCGCGCAAGGCCCAGAGCCAGGATCAGGCCCAGGACCACGCCCCCAGGACAAGGTAATGGCAGTTCGTGCAGGCGAGACCCTTAGGCGAGACCCTCAGGCCAGACCAGGCCAAGTCGACCGCCGAAATGGGACAATAGGGAAAGAAAGGCGCAAGTTTTGCGGCAAGAGTCGAGCGGGACAGTTGTATTGTACTAATGAATTCTTGCCCTCCTGCCTTCTTTTCCTGCACGCGTCTGCTTTCGTGCCAACAGCCTCTATTCGCTCACTTCGGCCCGGACTCTGGTTGCGTCGTCCTCGCCTCCCTCGGCTGTTCACCCCCCATCCCATGCCGAGAGCTGGGAAAAGATGCTTCGCCGCAGCAATACGTAACACGGAACCAGAGAAACAGAAAACACGAAACGAAAACAGAAAAACCTGCACGCAGCCTGTTTGCGCCTGTCGAATGTCTTCCGCTCCCTGTAAAGAGTGAGGCAAGGTGCTTTTCACAGGCAAACAGTCGCCGCTCTCCAACGCCACCACCGTCAAAGAATGCATTCGATGTGCATATGACATGCTGCCGTCTGCAGCTGCTGTGTGCGCTAGTCCGCCCTGCAGGTGCACAGCCTAACCCGCCAGCGGGTATTTTATGCAAGGGCCGTGCGAGGCAGTGACTGAGTGGCCAGCCGGAATGGCCCTGGCCAGCCATGGCAAGGGTTTTGGTAGGTGGAGCGTACGAGTGCATCGTACGTAGGATGGCGATGTGCGATGGGCGATGCAAGATAAATTGACACAAATATGAGAGGAGAAAAGCAAACAAAAGAACGCGCACAAACAGGCACAAACAGGCAATTCATGAAAGAGAAGCAAGGCATCGAAGTCACAGTTTACGGGAAGAAAGAGGCCCGATAAAAATACCATATTCGATATCGTTTGCCCAACTCTCCCAAAGCTGTGCCGCATGCATCCAAGCATAGGAAATAGGGCGCATTGGCAGAGGCCCATGGGGCCAAATGTGATCATTCGGCCTTTTTCTGTGTGTGTCCCAAAACGGAAAACGAAGAGAAGGATCTGAGACGGAAGGAAGCTTTTTATTGAAAGAAAGAAGAGACTTTCCCACTTCAGTCCCAATTTTCATCGTAAGATACTGCATCCTTTAGATCCAGCCCCTTACATCGTACTTCAGCTGTGACAAAAATAAAAAGTGCATCGTAGAAGAAAAGAAAAGTACACAAATAAAAGCAAAAGAGTGGTAATTTTCTTCTTCTTCTTCTTCCTTTTTTTTTTTTTTAAAAAAAAACAGGCGCACATGGGCCTGTATAGACTACAAATACGACGTACACGCAAAATTTTCAGCCTCATCTTGTCCATCTCACCCCTTGTATTGTCAGTTTTCAGGTAATACTTGTATCGCGATCTTTTTTGTGACCCATATGAGTAATATTTTGACAAAATCACAAATAAGGTTAGCATGTTTGTCGCACGTTTGAATTGTAAAAGGTCAAATTATTTAATTGTTCAATAGTGTCTATCTACGACATACTTTTTTGTCTTTCTGTTGACCTTTCCCCTATTCGTCTGTTTTCTTTTCTTTTCTTTCTTTACCCTCCCAACATTTGTATTATTCGCTCTCCGCGCCTTACAGCCCCACAATTTCGAGGCTAGAGGACTTGGGGGAAGGCGCGGGCGCTTAAAAAGTGGGTTATTTTTAGACCGACTGCCTTTTTTCCTCTTTCCACGAGAGAAGGCTCGCTCTGTGTGGCCCAAATTCAACCCCACACCACAGTGAGGCTGCACTGCGCGGAAGCACATGCCACTGGAGAGGTCAACACCGACCTCCTCCGTCCCTTTCGCTTGACCAGCGCAAAATATTACAGAGATAGGAAACTCGTAACGGCAGCTTTTTAGTCAAGCGAAGCGAGGCAAGCGAGGGAGGCGACCAAAGTGTGCTGGGAAAAATGAATTAGAAATTCAAACAAAAATTGGGGCAATTGCCGACGAAGAGATCAATGACGCGGCATAAGGCCACAGGAAGACGCGACAGGTGCTGTGCGGCAGCAGCCACAAACGGTGCTCTCTCAGCAAGCGCAGTAGCAATTGTGGCCGTGAGGGATCCGTAGTAAGAGCTGAACAATAATATACGGCTTTTGCGTCTGTTTCATAAGACGCGGCCGCAAATGCAGAGAGCGGGGATGAGAAAATAAACAAATGGTTGTGGCTGTGCAGACAGGTCCAGGACCCGGGAAAAACAAATATAGAAAAGTAAAAAGGAGCGGAACACGAGGCTGAAGGAATCGACAAAAATAACGTCAGGACCTAAACGTCATGAATAAAGTGAGGCTGAAAGACGTAAAAGATATTGAGCGGCTCAGAAAAGGCTGGGATCGAGCTGAAGTAGGTGGGACGCGTGTGTCAGTGTCGCATCCTGATGCACACATGCCGTCGGAACGTCGAGATTCCGAGACGAGAGATGTTTATTTTAGGGTGAGGACGGAAGGATGGATCTCGTCTCCATAGCAGAAATGGCGTAAGAATGACAGGGCCAAGGCAGGACGGAAGTGGTGAGAATCGGCTCCATCTCGGAACGACGGGAGGACATACTGCGGCACGTCAGCTACAACGTCGTCTGATATTTGGATCATACTAGTATCAGCAGAACTTTGTGCAGCGTGGCTAGCAATATCGCGGCGTCGTACTTTTCATCGTCCAAAGGACATTTTGACAATAGTTTCTCAAACTGACCTGTCCGTCTCTGTCTATTGCGTTCTTGTTGTGCTTTTCTACGAGAGCTTCATGACCAGAAATTGTATGGATGAAGGGACATATTCTTTGTTAAGTGCACGAAAGCCTTTGATACCTGCTTCACTTTCTTTTCTCTACTCTCAAGTGATTGAGCATGGAAGATAAAGCAGAGTTAATCTGTATACGTCAAATTATGTCAGAACCATCTCTAGATCACTGAAATTCAAGTCTGTCCCAACGAGCACATAATTTGAGTAATAAAGAATAGAATGTAGACGGGAAACCCAAGAAGAGACAATGCCGACCTTGGAGTTGTAGTTTGTGATATAATACACGCGCACCTTCAAGAGAAACGTTGTCGGTGATGATCAACACATACCGAAGTATTTCGCACGTAGGGACTAGCAAACTGCCTCTTATTTTATTTTCTACAAGATTGAGACAGTTGTGACGAGTGGTCAGGCATTGTTATATCTCAGAGGGCAGAGCGAGCAATTGGTGACTACTTGAGGCCCTGGCGACGGAGGGAAGTGTGGACTGCTCATCACTAGCTGATGTTGGGGTGACGAGAACCATCTCCAGCCTCTACATACGGTATCTATAACACTCTTGTTTTAAGAAAACGATGTTTATCCCATATTTTATAGGTCGACGCGACAGAATGCTGTCGACTCGCTGGGAGATGACATGAGAGAGCCTAGTCTACAAGTGAAACCCCATCGGTGGTAGCCGCTGGCTAGGAGCGGTCGACGTTGTTCTCTCCGTTTTTCTTCTTCAAAAAGCCACATTCAGAACCAAATATCTTGACCATAAGATCTCATTGAGAGTTCGATGGAAAAGGAGATGTGATTCTTGTTTCGCTATGGATCACTGCCGTGCTTGATAGACTATGCGCAGCGATCTCCAACTCAACGTGCAAACTGTTTTGTTCAACAAGTCTTTTATTTTCATCAGTTCATACTATATATATACTATCAAGCTTCTTCAATAGTATTCATTACGGCTTTAGCTACCATGCACTTAGTTATATGGCTCCCGTGACAAAGTACTGTTTCAAAATACTTGTTTGGGAGATGGCAGTTTGTGGCACTATTCGCTTTGTCCTTTGTTGCCTTTTTCTACTTTTTGGTTCCCATTTTGATGCCAAGCAGATTGATTGGCATCTGGAGTGCCACGAAGGATTATAACATACATATATTATCGTATTTCGGGTAGCACAGAGCCTATTTGATCTCCAAGCGTAGGTAGTATAACCGTGCTACGGGACGAGGCTGCCATACGTCACTAATCACAACCGATCTTTGAGAATTGTATAAAGCTTCATGCCGGCAACGTTGGCGAGTTGGTCATGCACAATGTCGTAATATGTACCGACGGTTTTTTTAATTATGTGTCCCGAGCTTCGCAATATTTGTATATTCGCGTGTGATGCAGACGGTGCAGTTCTACAAATGGGGCCTAAGTACGGAGTATGATAAAGCGATGACTGTCTTTCTCTATCGCTGATGTTTTGGCACTTGGCAAATCAAAACTTATCCTCATTCCTTGACCCACGTACACGGTTAGGTATACTGGTTATGGTAGTATGCCAAGTTGTGTGATCGTGAATAGTCATGTCAAAGTGTGATTTTCATACTTTTGGGTCCGATTTAGCATCGTATCATACATTACCTTACCCAGTGGACTATATAGGATCTTCCTTCTGATGATGGCATCTCCGAAGATATCACAACATATAAGCCGAACAACGTACACACTCAATGAGACAGTTTGTGGCACATAACCGAGAAGTGGTCAAAGTGTTGCGTGTAACGGAAGGGATCGTCCGTCATATTTCTTTCATTGTTTTACATATTTACCAAGATCTGTGCAAGGGTACGAAGTGTACATAGCACTGACTTGTCGATCATCTTAAGCGCGCAACTGGGATCACCATCTCTTTGTATCTGGTCTTAAACTATCTTCTTGCTTGCTTTGCTCATGTCTGAAAGGGCACTCTTGTTGCTTTTTAGAGTCTGCCGTTTCCACCTTTTACTTTTACTAAAAACTTAAAACCCGTTCCTTCTGGTGAAAGAGCAGACTTAATTGTTCGTCAGCGAATGCATTTTGAGGGCTAGCTTTTCCTCCTTAACTAGGATGTCTGTTTCTACTACGAGGTAATTCGTCTTTGTCTTCCGACAGAGCCATTTTGTCATGGACCGAATGTAAAGAAGAGTCACTGTTGGCGTGGGATGAATACACTTCGTACTATTGTATCTCGGGATTGTTGGCAGATGACTTAACAATGGACTTACAGACGTATCCATTGTACCTCGCTTTCGCGATTTTGGTATTCGGCATTTTCCCCTGTCGGAGGATCTGATAAAAGTGCTTGTCCGGCGAGAAAAATAACGCACCAAACAGAACAGAACAGAGTCGACCCATCTGGTCTGTTTCTTAGCTTGTTTGGCTAATGTACCACAGTGGATCGATAAGATTTTACGAGGAGGAGAATAACAAGAGAGACACATGAAGGGGGCAGTGAAGAGACCAGTAAAAAGATACACAGAAAGATACTGAAGAAAAAAAAGCATGGCGGAAATGGACAAAGGAGGATGAGAATGCGCGGTACGAGTCGTACTTGCCCCTACTGGCACGAATTCCAATCGTCTCATTTGCCCGGCTGGCTTTCTTTTCTTTCGAGAAGATAGAATGCGGACCCTCTCCGTATGTTCGTGGGTTATTGTCGTGAATTTTATTGGTTTTTTGAAGTCATGTCGTTCTTTCCTTTTTGTGTCGTTCTGCGCTCCTTCCGCATCCCACATTTCCCCATACCCTCTTGCCAAGTCTCTTTCCCCAGAGCAAGTCAAGCCATAGGCACAGGCAAAAAAAAATACAGGGCGATAATGTACTTTACTATGAAGCTTGCTGCTCGCTTTTGCTTATTTTTTGCTTGTGTTGCTTGTTTTCTCGGCTGCCCGTGGTTGGTGGTGCTTGGTATTCTTGGTATTCTTGGTATTCCTTAGGCTTTGCTTGTTTCCCTCGTACTCCGTCCTTTCATTGCACTTTCCTCATTCGGCCATCACAATAGGCCGTCCCTCCTAGTAGCTTGTTTTATGGCTATTCCTTGGCAAGAACCAGTCCTCGTCGTCCAGTCGAACCTTCCCGACATGGCCCGCAAGCCACCCCTCAAAGCGAGGTACCCTGGGAAGATTTAGCGCTTATGAGGGCAGGAACGATGCTACAGAGCCCGTACTACGACAGGTTTGAGTGGCAAGTGGATAACTACAAACGGAGTCTATAAGATGGTCTACGCGAAGAATTAAATGGTCATCGTGTAGGAGCGTGGGTTGGGCTGTTCTGGATCGAGACTGGCAGTGTCCGATCTTCGGAATCCCAGAGGGTGTCTTTGCTGCATAAGGCCAAGTAGAAAATGACACCCAAAATCCTCAAGTGACAGGAGTACTCTGTACAGAAGATGCGAATCCCACAACACCCTCGTGGACGTGGGCGAAACGGACGACGCGCATGGTCCTTGCTGTCACCCCATCCTCGGGTTAAAGTAGAAATAATGCAGGTTAGTTGTCAGGAGTACGACGTAAGCAGGGCCATGAGGGTAGGGGGAGAGCTTGGGAGGGTCGGCAAGGGAAAAGGACGCCATCACTGGGCCGTCGTTGAAAAAAGAGAAAAGGGACCCAGAGGAGAGCTATTCCGGGGCAGGCAAAGTTTGGAGAGAAAAAAGAGAAAATAAACAAAGTAGAGAACCGAGTGGGAAAAAGGAGTGCGAGTTGGAGTACAAGTACAGCGTGAAAAATACATGAACAAGAACAAACCAGTGGTATCACAGCCAGCCAGTGTTCCGGCTTTTATGAGTTAAAAATCAAAGAACGAAATAGAAAAGTCTTTCTTTGCCTCCGCCTATCCTTTCCTTCTTCATCCCCGTACCCGAACGCTCACCCTCCTCGTTTTCTCCATGCTACCTCGAACCGTTAGCGGCGTCGGTTGGCCCAGACGCTCTCCATTGTTTTCCGTCTTTTTTGATCTTATTTTCTTTGCCCACGGCAAGGGTCGCTGTAATCTTATCAGATGAGACTTTTTCCTCTCCTTCGCTCAATCATTGGAGCACGCCCCCTCTTTTTCGTCGTCTTTTTTTCTCGGATCTAGCCTTATGTGGGAATGGTCAGAGCTGGGTCGGCCGACCCATGCTAGGCGAAGTGCGGAATGGCGTTGCGCACCTTGCTCCAGCACGTCTCGCACGTTTACCGTGCCGCCCCAGCTTGCTGGACAATCGAAACCATAGTTTGCTCGAGGCCTTTGTTTGTCCCCGTGTCTATGTCTCCTTATTTCCCTTCTCGTCCTTCGTTGTACGTAAGACATTGACCTCGTTTTGACGAGCTTTGTGCCGATCGGCCATGGGCGTTTCGTGGGACGCCTGTGGAAGAGGACCAGGAGTATGCCACACGAGCAAGTCAAGACGGTTCCTGGACACAAAGCGACCGGCTGGCAAGGTCATTCTGGAAACATGGCCGTTACTGGTCTCTTTGTTCTCTTCTCGGTGGCATCCCACTCTTGCCCTCACCATCTGCTCCAGTCCCGCTCTCTCTTTTTGCCGAGAGCCGTGCTCGCCGTGTTCGCTTGTCAGGTACCAAAGACACTACCGCCGTAGCCTGCACCCGTTCGTGCTCCGACGACGCTGGTTCGTTCGAAAACCCAGAAAAATAGACGACAGAGAACATGCCAACCCGGTCGTGTCGTAGCCCAACCACGGCAGCAGGAAAACCGTCTTGACTCAATGTGGAAAAAGATCCGCATGAAGCGTCTCCTCATCTGGTGCCGGGGTGTGTGATAGTGCGAAGTGAAGGATGTGGGATGCGTGATGAGAAAGAGAAACAGACAAGTTGACCCGCGGGATGAAGAACTTTCCACGCTCGACGGACCCCTGTCGTTCTTCCTCTTGTCGACTTCCGCACTGGGTAGGCCGTTCCGCCTGTCACAGGTCTCCACAGGCTCGCCCAGATCCAGGCGCCTGGGCTCGCTGTGCGTGTCGTTCGCTCTGTCGATCGTACCTGTGTCTGGTTCGAGACACCGTCGTAGTCCTGAATGTACAGGTCGTATCGAGTTCCGCAGAGTGTATTACCTCTTTCCCTCGTGTATATATAGCTGCTGCCGCCATCCGCCGATCAAGGACCTGCTCTTTCCCTGGAAGCTCTCCATCCACATCCCCGCCTTTGTGCGTCGTTCCTTCCTCGCGTTGCACCATTTGCACGTTGCTCCTTCCTCGAGCGTCATACACTTCCCCCTTTACACTTATTATATAATTACACTTAATTCAATTTCGATCTCTCTTCCTTCCCTCGCCCTCATCATGAGCCCGCCGGCCAACAACGCCGAGGTCCACGGGGCCGTCGCCGCCGCCGCCGGCGACGAGGACCTTGGCATCCAGACCGCCGCCGATACAGGCCTGACCGTGTCCAAGCCCATGCACTACGAGCGCTGGTTCATCTGGGGCTCGTTTGCACTGGCCATCTACGTCATGGGCCTCAGCTCTATGACCCTCGCCGTCTACCTCAACACCGCCGCCGCCCTCTTCGACAGCCTCGTCCAGTACACCACCCTCGGCACCGTCCAGGACATTATCTACGGCGTCGGCAACGTCGTCTTTGCTAAGCTGGCCGATGGCGTTGGCCGGCCCTTTGTCTTCTCGTTCAGCATTGCCAGCTGGGCCGTCGGCACCATCATCCTGGCCGCCTCCTCCAACATTGCCACCATGTCCGCTGGCATGATCTTCTACTCTTTTGGCAACACCGGCCTGATCCTCGCCCGCAATCTGCTGTTAGCCGATCTGGTGCCCGCCCACTGGCGCTGCACGGCCAACAACCTGATGCTCGCGCCTTTCATTATCAACTTCGGCGTCGCCTCCAAGATCACCGCCGCTCTTGTGCCTGATCAGTGGCGCTGGGGCATTGGCATGTTTGCCATCCTCGTCCCTGTTACCATGGCTCCCATTACTTACTATCTGTACCGCATGGCCTACCGCGCCGAGCGCCTGCTTGCCGACACCGAGGCCGCCCCGCGTCGCCGCTCGCTGCGCCAGATCGCCCGCGCCGTCTACGAGTTCGACATTCCGGGCCAGCTGCTGCTGCTCTTTGGTTTCGGTCTACTGCTGCTGCCCCTCACCATTGCCGACCAGGCCCCCAAGGGCTACGCCACGGGCTACATCATCGCCATGTTCGTCCTGGGCGCCGTCTGCCTTATCGCATTCCCCTTTGTCGAGAAGTTCTCGCCAGTGCCCTCCATCAACTTCTCGCGCCTGCGCCGTCTTGGCGGTGGCTGGGACGTTGTTGTCGCAACCGCCATCTCCATGGCCGACGCCCTGTCCGTCATGATCGCCTATACGCCCTCGTACAACTGGGTCCGCATCACCTTTGACTACTCCGTCCAGAACGCCACCTACTACCTGTACGCCAGCTCGCTTGCCGTTGTCATTTTCGGTGTCGTCGGCGGCCTCATTGCGACATATACCCGCCGCTACAAGTGGCTTGCTGTCTTCGGCGCCGGCATGCGCCTCATGGCCCTGGGCCTCATGTACCTGTACCGCGGCCCCAAGTGCACCACCGCCCAGATCATCGTGCCCCAGATCCTGCAGGGCATCGGCACGGCCGTCATGACGGCCAACCTGCAGGTCGCAGCCCAGATTTCTGTGTCCCACGCTGATGTCGCCATGGTCACCGGCATCTTCTTGATGTGGGGCGGCATTGCCGACGGCGCCGGCAGCGCCATTGTCGGCGCCATCCAGCAGGAGCTGCTGCCTGAGCTGACGAGCTCGCTGGCCGGCATTGCCAACAGCACCGTCATCGAGGACATTTACGCCTCGGGCCCGCTGGCTCTCGTTGACATTTATCCGCTGGGCGACCCCGTGCGCACGGCCTCGATCAACGCCTGGGTCAAGAACACGCGCCAGGTCCTGGCCGCTGCGCTGGCCATAGCCGGTGTCAACTTTATCCTGACTTTCTTCCTCAAGGACCGCGTGCTGCCCGACACACAGAACGCCGTCACCGATGAGGCTACCGGTCTGCCCGTCCACTTTCCTAGCCAGCAGTCCGACAAGGCCGCCGAGCTAAGCCGTGTGGACAACGAGAACGAGCAGACGACCGAGATCCCTGTGTAGGGAGGAAGTCTTAAAGCTAGAATGAGCAGCATATAGATCATAGAAAAAATCTTTGTCTCGTAACTACACGGGCAAAGATCACCATTTGAATACGAGTTGGATGGAATTTACCTTCGTTTCCAATGCAAAAAATGTGAAAGAAATATATAATAGTGAAGTAGAACGGAGTTAAAAGAGTAGTAGAAGAATGGGAAGTGATCAAAAACATGAGAAGAAAAAAGTACACAACTTCCAAGTCCAAAGAAATAAAACAAAAAAGCTCGACGCTTTGCTGAAATCCAAATTCATGCCATGGTATATGCCCAAGACCACAGCAGCAAAAGACAAAAGGGATACCTCTTGACAACGTTCGTCTTGCTCCGTTTCGAGACGATTTAGTTGCTGGAAAACACAAGGTTAGTAAATAAAAACTCTCGTGGCATACAATCACCACTCGCATGAAAACTTACTAAATCTGCAGCGGCGCAACTTGGTCGACCTGGTACATCCAGTTGCCGTTGCTTTCCTCCACAATCAGCCAGTCGTACGGGAACTGCACCAGATGACCCTGTATCATCTTGAGCAGGTCCTCGGCGTCTGCCTTGGACAACAGCTCGTCTGTACCGCCCTGGAAGCCCCGCCGGCTGCCCCGCGTCGTCGCGCGCTTACGCCGCTTGACCGACCCAGGGTTGGTCCCGCTGCCAGTGGCCGTCGTGGCCGTCGTCGTCGTGGCCGTTAGATTCGACAACCCGCTGTTAGTGTTATTGCCGTTGCCGGTGCTGTAGGCGTCGGTGCCGTTAACGCTGTCCTTCTCCGACAGCCGCGGCTGCTTCTCCTGCTCCGAAAACGTCGTGCGCCGGTTCTTGCCCTTAGCTGCTACTGCTGCACCACCACCGCCCGTCTTCTCGCTGATCTTGTTGGCAATGGCGTCTTTAGCGTCCTTGGCGCCGCCGACAAAGTGTGACGCGGTGTCGGGCAGCATCGAGCTGTGCGGAGGCCCGGACACAGACGACGGGCGCCGCTTAAACGCATTCTCGGCTGCCGCCGCCTTTTCCATCTCTGCCTTGTTGGACGACTCGCCGGGACCCATTTCCGTTTCCGACGGGAAGCTGTCCTTAGTCGCTGGCCGCTCGGTGCTGTTTTGGCCCCCACTGCTGCCGCTCTTCTTGTTCTCCTGGTGGATGTGCTGGTTATGCATCATCGCGCTGGCCACCTTCTCGCCGACGTTGGCAATGGCCTCTATGGCACTCGGCGCGGGAACGCTAATGCCTGCACCACCGCCTGCCGTGTGCCGGGCGTGGTGGTGGCCCCTGTTGCCCGACTCAGTCCGTTCCGTATCGTCACCCTTCTTACGGGCTTCCATACTTTCCTGGAACCGAGCACCGTAGGCGATGAATTCCTGGAACTCGTGCCAGTTGGTGGCCTCCGAGTCGGGGAGGCATCGGAACACACGCCGGTAGATCTTGGTGTTGTTCTCCGCGGCGCGGTTCCACACATCGTCAATGAAGGCTGGATCGAGTGGGTCGCGCATGCAGTCCCGCGTGATGCGTGCAAGGCGAATGTCGGCGGCCAGAGGATTGACCAGGTAGTTGGGCGGGCCGCCAATATCGGTGTCGTCCGTTACAGGCAGCGGTGGGAGCACGCCAGCCGATGCGTACCGGGACTGCTCTTGTGCGGTCGTCTCTTCGGCCGGCACGGGCGGGAGCACATCTTGGTTGCTGGCACTGGCTGTGTTAGATGCCGATGTGGTCGAAGCATGAGCTGCGCGGCCATTTGCAGCACCGTTGCGGGACGCTGTGTGACGAGTAGTATCGTTGGTGGGTTTAGAGAGGAAGATCTCCTCGTCTCTCGCCCCCTCGTCAAAAGAACCGTTGATAAGGACTTCGTGGCCGTCAACGATCGTCGAGTCCAGCAGCCGGTCGGTGCCTTTCTTCTTGGCTGCCGTCCAATGGTCTTCGCCATGGCCGTCCACATCCCGGGCCTGTTTCTCGCCGTCAGGCAAATGCTCATGGTGGCCTTCCTTGCCCGTGGCGGTTGGTGTCTTCGACGGCCGTCTTGAGTTTGGCGACGACCCACCATCCGAGGCATAAACCTCCAGGTCCACGTTATGGTTAAAGCTGTTGACTCTTTGCAGCTTGGAGTAGGGAGAAGCGTTGCGCCCGTGGCTGGGGCCATCGTCGACGTCGGCCACATCCTCAACGGAGGAGCGAAGTCGATCTGCCCGCGACTGAGACGGAGTGGCCACGCCGCCTGGCGATATGTCCGACCGAATCGTGGAGTTGTCGTCGTCGTGGCCATCCGGCTCGTCGACGTCGCTGTAGATCTGGTCCATCTCGGCCTCGAATTCGGCCTCACGGCGCGTGTCCTCCATAATCTCGTCCGTGTCGAGGCCAAGATGCTCTTGCATAAGCCGAAGGCGCAGGGTGTGCGCGAAACGACCCACGCGGTACGGCTCGCCGGCCATGGTTGACGATATCATATCGCGATCGCGAACAATGGCAGCCGTTTCCGAGTCGCGGTCACCCAGCATGGATCTTTCATTGATGTTGGCCGAGCCAATGAGCGCCACGCGGTCGTCCACAATGATGGTCTTGGCGTGAATGTAGAGCTGCTCAGTCGTGAGGACCGTCTTGTTGTTGATCTTGCCCCACTGGCGCAGGCTGAAGAACTGGATGTACTCTTCAGGCTCGATGCCGGCCGCACGCAGCCGACCAAAGATAGAGTTCTCGCCACGGCATATGCTTCGGTACTGGCACTGGAGAATCAGACGGACACTGGTGCCCTCCTGATCGGCGACGGAGTTTTGGAAACCAGGCATGAGAGGGATGATGATAACACATTTCCAATCCTCCTCGTCTTGATGGGCGCGGATGATACGGTCCACCAGGGCATCTCCAATACGGTTGACAATCTTGACGTTGAGCGTCTCCGTGCTCGTGATGAAGAATTGGTTCTCAATGTAAACAAAGTGCTCGGACTCCTCAATCATGCTGATGTATGCCGTCTGGATACTGCACTCGACATCGGTGATTCCGAGCGACCAGGTCGACGCGGACCGCAGAATCTGAACCTCGCAAGTGCCCGAGAGGCCAAGGCTGTCCAGGTCTTCCTTCCGGTAGTCAGGAGGCGGCAACAGGAAAGGCGTCGGGCGCGTAGGCTTCCGACCGCGGCGGACGTAGTTCCACCGCTGGACGAAGTGGCGGGTTAGATCGCGCGCAGGCTGGCCGACGATCTGCATGCCCACGTCGTGCCAGGGCATCCGGGGCACTTTGGTGCGGTCGTACATCTCCTTGTACGGCTCACGGAGACTGAAAAAGTCTTGGACACGCGGGTTCGAGTAATCTTTGCCAGGCCACAGCTGCGTGTGGTCCGCGTCTCTGGGCTGCTCGTCCATTTCGAAACCGGTCGGCTTGTCGTCCACGAGACTGTGCTGCGGGCTGTCCCAGCGACCAAAGCACAGATCAATGCCGCCAACAAACGCAACATCGTGGTCTACGACGCAGATCTTTTCGTGGTGGGCAAAGAAGAACTGGTTCTTCTTGAACTGATTGGGCGACCGCTGCACAAAGATGTTGGGGTGCAGGTTCAGAAGCGAGAACTTGGTGTACTCGGAGTCGATGGGGATGGCGGCCTCGACGTTGCGGTATATGATGACGAAGATCTTGACGCCCTCTGCGGCCTTCCGCTGCAGGAGACGATCGAGACGCCACTTTTGGCTGATGCAAGCGGGTCGGCGCATATACAACTCCGGGCTGATCCACCAATCGTGGATGTAGATGACATCTTTCGCCATGGCAATGGCACGAGAGACGTTCCACATGTAATCGCGGCCATCGACGAGCCACTGGGCAAACACGCCGGTGCGGACAGGGGCAAAGCTGTCGAAGCGGTTGCGGCGGTGCCAGGGGGTCTGCTTGAGCATGTCCACAATTGACTCCTCAAACTGGCCGATGAGGTGCTGGTTGCGAGCCCACAGTTTGACCTTCCGTTCGGACGTGAGGAGGGTGAGCGTATGATGCTTCAGGCGATTCTTGCTGGTCGACATTTCCAACTCAGCGGCAGCTGCTGAACTCTTTCCGTTTGTGAGCTGCTGCTGCTTGCGTTTGCTCTTAGAGATGATAAGGAATTTGGGGTCGATGAGGTAGACGTCGTAGATGTTCATGTTTTCGGGGGATTCAACGCAGACAATGTAACTCTGGCGCACGAGGAACCACTTGCGGCTGTGACGCTCAATGACCTTACCGGGCGTCAAGACGCGGCGGAAATCCAGGCCTTTGGAAGACTGGATGTGCAGGAAGCATTCCTTGCCGTGGTAGCTGCCCTCGGCAGCAAGACGCACGCCCAGTGCAGACAGTTCGAGGAACCGACATAGACGATTGCTGTCGGCCCGGAAGATGAGCCAGTGTACCATTTCGTTTAGGTACTTTTGGAGCATTCTCTGCTGCCGCTCAACGTATTTGCGTCTCGCGGCCGACTCATCGAGAAGATCGCCTGCCATCAACGTGCCGTCGGGATTGACCTGCCCAGACTGGCGCCGAGTAATGCCGCCCAACACTCCGATCCGGGACTTTTTCCGGCGGTAGTTCATGCGGCCACCGGCACCTTCTGCATCGGTCGCTGTGCCTTCGCCAGCAGTACCTTCGCCGGCCGTCCCATTGCCGTCTGGCGCGCCTTCGTCGCTGTGGACACTGGCGGCGTCCTCTTCGTCGTCAAGTTTGACGCCGCGAAGTCCCCGGACGTAGGGAAAGGCGGAGATGGGGAACCGCGGCTGCTTTGGACGCCCACCAATCTGCGGCGTGTGGAGGTACTTGTCGTTGCGGGTCAGCTTGTACTTCCAATGGAGCTCGAGAATCTCGCCAATGGTGCGCTTGATCGTCCACTTCATCCTACTGGGGCCGCTGCCATATTCGAGGTCGATGGTGAATAGCCAATGGCGCTCGCTGTCGCCCTCTTGGACTGGTGTGCTGTCCCGGATGTTCAGCTTGACCTGCTCGAGGAGCACAGGAATCCGCTTGTTTCCGTGCTCGTCACGTTGGATCATGCTGGCAAGCATCAGTACAGCCGGGGCGCCTGCTCGTAGCTCGGCCATCAGCTCGGCCGACTTCATGTAATCGAAGCCATCTTCTCTTTTCTGCCTAAGAAGCTTGAGGGTGTTTTTCACTTGGCGCCACTTCTGCACACCGTATGTAGTCGCCCGGTCTCCGGTGAAGAACGCACGGCGAGGTGTCATAGCGTCGCCGTCCGACACTCCACCTCCGAAGACGGTCATGCGGCGGATGTGACCGACGGTGCGGCCCGAAGATGGGCCGTTTCCAGCATCTTGGTCTTCGCTTCGTCCCACCCACGAGCTGCCACGGCGCCACCCATGTTGGCGGTTGAGTTGGTCGCGGCCCTCGCCCTCGGACAGCCCGCCACGGTGGCCGGATGGGTCGGGCATTGTTGCACGCCGCTGCAAGAGCATGTTACGCTGGCGGTTGGAAGGAAGCGGCGAATTTGGCTCGGTGGACACACCGGTGGTAGCAGCTGTGGCAGACGGACCAGCCGCATGCGACTCCCGTCGCGGGCGGATGTACATGCGCCTTTTGCGCCTCCTAGGCCGGGTGCCAGCGTTATCGGCCGCAGCCTCATCAGCCGTTTCCTCGGCGTCAGCATCGGCATCGGCTTCCCCGTCGCTGTCGTTTTCGTTGAGGCTTCGTGCGAGCCGGCTTCCACGGACAGCGGTTGGCGAGTTGGCTGTCGAGAGTGGAGCGCCGTCTTGTGCACTGGAACCGGGCGTTCTTGGTGCAGGAAGACCGCCTTGCACAGCCAGGGCCTTGAGACGGGACATAAACTGCCTCGACCGAGACGGGTTGGCCGGGTCCCACGAACCTTGTCGTTGGTGGGAGCCTGGAGCTAGCGGTGGGTCAATAAGGACGTCCGACTGGGAGAATTGTACACTGCGGCGGCGTCTAGGGCCAGGTGTTATTGGTGGCGACTCGACAAAGCCTCCGTGTCCTTCACCGCCCTCTTCTAGTACGGGGCGCGCGCCCGGAACTTGTGTCATACTGCTCTCATCCGCCGCAAGGCCGTCTACGCCTGTGGTGGCATAGCTTTCATGGGGTCGCCCGGCATTGAGGTAGTCCTCCGCTTCGTGTTGTATGTCGTGATCTCTATCTGGGAGGGATGTTGTCGGGGACACTTGGTCGGAGATCAAGCCGCTCGTCGGGGGAGCAAGAGCTGATCCGTTGCCGTGTGGTTCCTCCCCCGGCGCGGTGGAAGCGGACTCGGGTATTGGGGGTAAATCTTTGTCGAGCATCGATGGCGCCGACTCGACGATAGTGGCCTCGCTGGCACTGTTGCTCATTGTCGGTCGAGAGCCATCGTCGGGGGGTGCTGACATCTTGACGCGGTTGGCCGGAAGATTCAGTTGTGGCACTCGATCGGCCGGCTTATAAAACGAGAAGACAAACAGTTAGGCAAACAGAAGTAGATAAAAGGAAGAGTAGGCGGTTGGGAGAGAGTAGGTGGTGAGGGAACAAAGCCGAAATGCAAAGTTCCAGGCGCTGGGGAGGATACGACGATGAAAGAACGCCCGCCAAGGAGGAAGGGTGCGTGCATACCGTAGCTCAGCCTGACCACGTCTACACTAGCACCTGCAGGACACTTGCGGCCATGCAGAGTCGCCAAGAAGACGTCGCAATCCGAAATGATCGAGGTTGGCTTGGGCAAGGAAGAATGTGCAAGCTAGAAAGGCGCGTTTTGGCTCGTTTCGTGATAGGCCGACAGCGTTGACGATGGAAGAGTGAGCGTCTGGGCCGGACGCGGTAACGTGGCAGCTGTTGGCCGTCCTGAGTCTCCGTTTGTCGTTTGGCGCTGGTGGTGTGAAGCTGAGGAGCTCTTTTTGTTCCGTTTTCGGCGTTGTGTTTGTCCCTTTTCTGGATGATTCGTCTAGGGTGTCGGCTTGGAAGTGTTGCGGAAGCTCCGATCGAATGTATTAGGATCAGGTGAGTAATGAAACCAGCTGGGCGGATGTAGGGGGAACTGCAGTCCAGTGGCGGTCGTCGGGAGTGCGGCTGGTGCTGTTGACGGCGGCGGTGATGGAGATACAGCTTTTGGTTCTGGCAATGTCCTAGAGAGGATGTGAGCTGGACGACGATGTGCAGGAGGTCTGAACTCGTTGGGGCAGGTGCTGGCGAATGCTCCTGCTTTGCGTGGGCATTTCTATGCCTCCCTTTTTCGTGCTTGCTGCTCCCACGACCGACAGTGCCTAGCGGGCTCTCATTTACTGGAGGAAATTAGGCGGGCCCCACTGGTGATGTCAACCCACTCACCAAGTGCGGCGATTGGCGCACCCTGATAGGCTGACTGAAAGCCCGGAACGCAGGCCTACAGAAGGCTGGTGCGGCGCGCTGATGTGTTTCCAGAACAACTCAAACTGCACTAATACGGGCAGTAGCGCCTGGCCCTTCACGGAGCGCTCCTTCTCTCATCACCGGAGATCTGTACGACATACTCCGTACTAGTATGCTATTCGATCCCGGCGATCCGACGAAAAAATGATTTCGCATGGAAGGTGCCCAATGCGCGCAGAAAGGGAAACACCGGATTGAAGCATAATGGGAGTCAATTTGGCCCTAAAGCGCGTTGTGCTGTGAGCAAGGCTCGCAGTTTTGTTTTGAGCAAGCAATGAGGTGTCTCGCACAGGCACGTTCTGCAATCAGTTGGCTTGATTCCATGTGGCCTCGGCCGTTCTGGGCCGCCTCAGAGAGAATTGGCACCAACGGAGTCGAAGGGTTGGAAGAGAATAAGTCTATCGTTATGCCGAAGTCACTGGGACAGCGTTGAGGCGCCACATTGGACGACGAGGTTGCCGCGCAGGTACATATTCTGGAAAACAGGACCTGTCTGGACTCGGCATCCTCCGGTTACGACAAACGTCATCGCGTCTGAGCCGTCATCCTGATGCACACCCTCGATGTTATCGGCCCCTCGACCAGGGTTGTGAGGCCGATAAGAGGTCGCGAGATCACGTGATGCGCTCTCGAGAGACGGGGCATGAGCACGGCGGCCCAAAAAGGGAAACTGCTGTAGGTAAATAGTAAATAGCGGGGTCGTTAACGCGCTTTCCCGCTGTCACCGCCAGGACGACGCGTCGTATTCTGTTGCTTATCCTTCTTCGGCGAGAGTGGCATAAAAGTCGCAACCTCACATTTGGACCTGTGTTTTGTCGACAACGAAACGCATTTCCACGTGGCAGCCCAACATGCCTAGGTAAGGGCCACCGCAATACGCATGACTTTGATTTATGCAACTGGTGAAGACAACAGCTACTGACAGAATTGGGCAGAGAAATCATCACCATCCAGGCCGGCCAGTGTGGCAACAGCAGTATGTTTCTTGTCTTCTTTGCCTCTCTACCCTTCGTTCGACTCTTTGGCCTTCCTAACCCATGACTAGTTGGCAGCCAGTTCTGGCAACAGCTGTGCCAGGAGCACGGCATCAGCCAAGATGGCAACCTCGAGGAGTTTGCGACCGAGGGCGGCGACCGGAAAGACGTCTTCTACTACCAGAGCGACGACACGCGGTACATTCCACGGGCAATCCTGATCGACCTCGAGCCACGCGTAATCAACAGCATTCAGACGGGGCCCTACAAGAACATCTACAACCCGGAGAACTTTTACGTCGGCAAGAACGGCATCGGCGCCGGCAACAACTGGGGCGACGGTTACCAGACGGGCGAGCAGGTGCACGAGGAGATTATGGAGATGATTGATCGCGAAGCGGACGGCAGCGACAGTCTCGAGGGCTTCATGCTGCTGCACTCGATTGCGGGTGGCACGGGGTCCGGCTTGGGATCCTTCTTGCTGGAGCGGCTCAACGACCGGTTTCCGAAAAAAGTCATCCAGACGTACTCGGTGTTCCCCGACACAACCGCTGCGGGCGACGTCGTCGTGCACCCCTACAACAGCATCCTCGCTATGCGGCGGCTGGTGCAGAACGCCGACTCGGTGGTCGTGCTTGACAACGGCGCGCTGTCGCATATTGCCGCTGATCGCCTGCACGTGCAGGAGCCTTCCTTCCAACAGACGAACCAGCTGGTAAGCAGGAGAACCCCCCGAGATGTGCACTCAAAGGTCACAAATTTACTGACAACCTCCCTTTGCCTAGGTATCGACCGTCATGTCCGCCAGCACCACCACGCTGCGCTACCCTAGCTACATGCACAACGACCTCGTCAGCATCCTCGCCTCGCTCATCCCCACTCCGCGCTCCCACTTCCTCATGACCGCCTACACCCCCTTTACCGGCGACCAGGTCGAGCAGGCCAAGACGGTGCGCAAGACCACCGTGCTCGACGTCATGCGCCGCCTGCTTCAGCCCAAGAACCGCATGGTGTCCACGGCACCTGGTCCGGGCGGCAAGGCCGGCCGCAAGAGCTGCTACATTTCGATCCTCAACGTCATCCAGGGCGAGGTGGACCCGACGGACGTGCACAAGAGTCTGCTGCGTATCCGTGAGCGGCGGTTGGCGACGTTCATCCCTTGGGGCCCCGCGAGCATCCAGGTGGCGCTGACGAAGCGGAGTCCGTATGTGCCGATGAGCCACCGCGTAAGCGGGCTGATGCTGGCCAACCACACAAGCATAGCAACAGTAGGTTCCAAAGGCTATCCCGTGTCTTTTTATTGTATCTCTCTAACCACGTCTTCTCCAGCTCTTCAAGCGTATTGTTCGGCAGTACGACGGCATGCGGAAACGCAATGCTTTTATTGACGCGTACAAAAAGACTGCGCCCTTCTCGGACAACCTAAGCGAGTTCGACGAGGCACGGGAGGTTGTGACGGACCTCATTGGCGAGTACGAGGCCGCCGAGGAGGGAGACTACCTGAGCGCACCACACGAAAAGGCGGCAGCAGCGGAAGACCCGAGAGACCGGTGATGTCCCTTGAAGTGTATGCCCTTTCTCGCCTCTTTTTTTTCCTACGCCCTTCTTTCCCTAGTGTATCATTGATTCCCCTGCTTTTGTCAGCGCCGCTGTTGTTTCTTTTGTTTTTTGGATCTGGGTTGGCGCGAGTTATGCCGTTTATCATCAGGGTTTGCATGTTAGTCGTGTAGTTAACGCATAAAATTGAAAGAAGAATGATGACCTTGGACGCTCCTATTTTTCATATGTACGAATACGATACTGAAGACCGAGTACTTCAACGCGCGTTGAGCCTTGGATCCATGGTTGTGTTTTTATAGTGATTTGTTGAAGTCTTCGCGTTTGCCAAACAAGTCTAAAACAAAAGGCACAATGGTAACGACAATCTGCTTTCTAGTCCGATGGTCTCTACACCGAGATTCATATAGAAATCAGCTGCAGACCCAACCCCCCCTCGCACCTTTTCCCCTTTGACTAGTTGTTCTCTTTCTTCACATCCCCTTCCTTTGCCCTTCTCGTCCTCCATGTCCCGACGCACTGTATGACTATTCATTGTAGCAAACAAGAACAAAGATAAACGGAAATGCAACAAAAAAGCATAACAAAAAAACATCGTGTACAACAGCCCAAAGGGTGTATACGCTGGAGATGGCGAAACTAATTGGCGAAAGCAACGCTCCGGTCGCGAGAGCCGCCGCAGCAACAGCACTATACGAAACAAAAGGGCCGGTACCGTCGATTCTGTTGAAAAACTCTTCTTGACATCTCGATCAGCAGCTGCAGACCAAGGATGCAAAAGCATCGACGCAAAACGACCGAAAAAGCACTATAGGGGAATGGCGATACCCATGAAACGGTTAGCATTTTCAGTGCGAACACTGTCGCTGGTTGTCGCCCACCTGGAACCTTGTAGCCCCTTTGTAGGAGTCTTGGTTTGGGTGTCCGGAAGAGCGAGGCGAGACATGCGTGCGGTCAATGAATCGATATTGGTCGCGTTGGACGAGTTGGAAACGTGGCTCAACACCGTTGGTGACAGTATCGCAGGTTGCGCGTCGGATGCAGGACCAGACGAAGCGAACTGACTTGTAGGCCCGGAATGCCTCGTCTTGGGGGGTGAGCTAGGTTGGAAAGGTTCCGCCGTTGGCTTTAGACTGGATTGCGTCTTGTTGTCCACGCGGCTCGAGGAAGGCGAATGCTGGGTCTGAGCGGTCCCCATCTTTGGAGGCTCGTGCTTGGATGTCCGTGGCAGGAATTCAAGCTTAAAAAGTATCTCCGGAGGGGGTAACGCGTGATCCCGAAGCATCTCAATCTCGTCACGGGCGTACCTAAGGCGACACACAGTGTCTGCGACCTTCGTGGCAGTCGGCTTTTCCTTGGCCAATTTGACGAGGAGGGCCCGTAGAAGCTGCTCTGCAGACGAGAGTTGGACGTCTGTTGTATCGCCTGGGCTCGGCCGAAGGCTGACAAAGACTGACTTGGCAGCAGCTTCCCTCTTGTTTTCCTCGACACTGTGTAGGATCCGGCCCATGGCCTCAAACTTGGGCAGGATCTCGAGAAGTGAGTTTTGAAGACTCTCCATACTTTCCACTTGGTCAGCCGGGCTAACAGCGCCGTTTTGAATAGGCAGGCTGTGTTCCGCAGAAGATTTTGTAGCCGGCTCTGTGGGAGGCTCCGTCACAGGCTCCGTCACAGGCTCCGTTACAGGCTCTGCGACAGGCTCAGTAGCAGGCTCTGTCTTGGGAGTTCCCACCTCAGCCGTCTCACTTGGACTGTTCAACTCCTGAATGCCGTCGATGAACTCTAACGACTCAGTAGGAGTGGCAAAGAGAGACGATTGTAAAGAGCCGAGATCCATGGCATAGGCGGACGAAAGGGCAGATCGAGTACTGGACCTGGGAGCACTCGCGTCTGCCGGCTGTGACAGGTCGACAAGATCGCACGCCATACCGTCGAGAACCAACTCGGTGGAAAATTCCTTTGCGCATGGATTGGTGTTCTTGGTATCCTTTGGGACATTGGAAGTCGGTTTGACATCGTAGGTCTCGCGGCCATCGCTTTCCGGATAAGGCACGGTAGCTTTGATAGACGCGACTTTGGCAGGCTTGCTTGCGGGTGGCACGCTTTCCTTGTCTGCAGGCGTAGACGGTGCCGGCTTATCCGGAGAAGCAGAAACCGGGTTATCTGTAGGCTTCGCAGGTGCACTCGCAGGAGTGGCCTTGAAAATAGGTTCCGGCTTCCGTGCTTTCAAAGCTCTGAGGGCTGTCATGAACTTCGCAATTTTTTCCTGGCCGCCAAAAACAAGGCGTGTCGTGGTGATCGAAACGCCGTCGGCCTCCTTGAACTGCGGGCAGAGATCGGTCGAGGTGGTGATGTAGTTGTACATGCTCACAACCGGATACTCGAGGTACTTCGAACCCTCCAGGTAGATGTGGAAAGTACCGGGATCCGAGTCGGATGGTGCGACCAAGTAGACGGCACCCTCTCCCTTTGCCAGTCTGTCTGCAACGCGAATGTCCTCCTTGTACAAGTACTCGCCTGGCTCAGGGTCTTGCGGGCGCAGAATCTTAACTTCAGGAGGCGATGGCTCAGGAGGTGCTGGTCTTCTTGCCGTCCTTCCCGGTACCTGGATGGTACGCCGGGGCATCGGCGAATTACCTGCAAGGCGACGCGATACATCATTGTCAACATTGCCAAGGCCCTTTGACGTGGGCGCCACTTTGGGCGGCATTTGTAATGAAACGGGGACCCTATAACGCGTTAGACTGACTATAGCTGTGAAATATAGCACAATCGACTTTGTGATTTTGCAGACACAATACCTGTTTTTCCCGCGTGCATCTTGTTGTCCAAAGCCGGAGAACGGCACGCCTGGGGCTGGCATTCCCGGCGGACCACGTTGTTGGTAATTGAAAGGCGGGTTATATTCGAATCCCGGGGGAGGAAGACCGGGAGGAGGCATTCTCTGCTGTGGGAAGTACTGTGCGGGCATGGCGGGAGTCGAGCCCAAGGCGTGAAGTCTGCCACCACCGATCCGGTCGAGACCTTTGACAGCTTCTGCATCGTCATCGTCGAACGCGCCCGATTGGATAGCAGCTGGCCCAGTCAGTCAAGTGCAAACGGCAGAAGGGTGAACAAGGGTGAATAAGGGTAAAAAGAACGAGGCGTACTTTTCCACTTGTTGGCGACGGGCAGGATCTTTCTCGGAGGCGCCGCAACCTGTGCAGTCAGAATGGAACTTGCCACTCCCGTGCGGACGGTGTGGCCACGGCGGCCGTTCTCCAGCTCGAGATCGTCCACCCGTGTCACGCCCAAATCGCTCTAGACGGGTTAGATTGTGTCCTATAAAGGGCTTTGCAAGACGCACGGGTAGGAATGATGCAGGAGGCAAGACTGACTCTCATCGCAAGAAGGACGGACGCCTCAGAGGGAGCTATGTCGGTAGCCATCGTGATCAAGACCAAGGCCGATGTAAAGGAAATCGAGGTGCGGTTGATCTTCTACGACATCTGTCAGTGTAGGTCCGAACCTCAGGAGACGCGTTGCTCGACCGCCAGAAGGCACGAGCCGTTGATCTTCAAGGTAGATGAGAGATGAATATAGAAAGGGACATTGCAAACTTACGACGCGGTGACGGTCGGACGAAACTGGCGCGATTGAACAGCAGCTGCGTGATGCTTGTCAGCGTGCTTTCAGACGAGTGTCGAGAACGGGACGAGGTGAAGCCGAAGCGAATTTGCAGCTCTTGGGTGGGCGAGGAGAGAGTATTATATAGCGAGAGAGTGAGGAAGGGGAGTTGGTCGACAGGGAAACAGTCGAAAGCAGACGCAGTGGGCTCTCAAGCTCGAGAGCACAAAAATATGATACAAAAATGGGTACGCGAGGGGCTCCCGCCGTTGACAGAAAAACATAACGACTCTTTGGGTGCTGGCTGGGTTACCAAATATTGCCTATTTAGGAAAGAAGTTGAAATAATCGTAGAGGGAAGGAGTGATGGAGCGCGAGCAGGCGCGCCCCTCTCCAGCCTCATGCAAAGAGCAACCGCTCTCCTAATACCACGCATCCTTCACAACCGCGTGGTCAATTGAATTCGATGGATTTCGGTGACCGACTTATTGTTACAAACGGAAATACATAGACAGGCACTGCTTTCGCGCATTGGCACAGACTATACAGGGAAGCCGATACCTTAAATGGAATACAAGCAGAGTGACTGCGGGAAACTGGAGGGAAGGGAAGGGAAGGGAAGCGAGCAGTCACGAGCGAGCCATCAAGGCTTGGTGAAGGAGTTCTGCCTTTCTTCACGCAATAGGCGACGCTGCGAGATCGTGACCGTTTGCACTGTGCGATGCAGGCAAGCATACGACGCGCTTCCCCAACCAAGCATTAGTCGCTATAAATTAGGACGTATCGTGCTGTGCAACTATTGTGACAACATCTTCTTTGCCAGGGGTTTCATTTTGTTTGTTTGGTTGTTTTCCAAAAAAGAAAAGGACCACCTTCCTACTCGGCGTTTCTTCACATCTTTTAAACTCTTCGCTCGTACACGTAGCTATTACGTCCAGAAAGGATGCCGAGGAACAAAATAACGATATAGAAGAGCATTTCCGTACACGCTACTTCATGGGCAACCATCTCCTTCCAACAGACACTAATTGCATGCTGTATCACGCCACTGGTCGGGCTCTAAAGGCGCTCATCTTGGCAGGTGCAAGTGGCACGTGAGACGGTCGTCTCTGTCAAGTCGACGGATATACTTGCCTTTCGCAAGAGTCTGATACACACACGATGAACGGGTTCCCCTGCCACACACTGCTACACGATGCCTTCGTGAGTCACATCACATCCGTGTACTCTGCTCTGGACATACGACGTACGTCACAAAGATGCAGAGGCCCCTGCAATGCGTCGCGGATGCAATGCCGTGGACATGGATTGGTTGGCTCTCTGTGGCTCTCTCCGTCTGGATTGTGTGTGCGTGCTGTCCAGGGCCTCGTAATAGTGCTGCTTTGCAGCGTCGACAGCCGTTGCTGGGGAAGCAGATCCAGCGCGCGGAGGGTGTGTGTTGCTCCCCTAGTGCATGAAGATCTGGGCTGGGCCCAAGCTCTTGTGTACCGAATGCCCCGCTTTTCTTCAGGCTGCCGATGGCATGCAACCACTTAAGATGCGCGCTGCGCTATGCCCCATGATCTCTGATATAGGCAAGTGCGTACGACATGGAGAATAGCCGTCTCTGCCCTGTCGAACCTTTTGGCACCCTCGTCACCGCGGACGACTGCCAGTCGCCACAACAAAAACAAAACAAGGAGAAAAGGACGAACAAGTGTGTTTGCGTAGACAATATAAAACCCTGCACGATTCCATGCAATTCGAGACGCCGGTGTGCTAAGAAGTACGCCACTCGTGCATACCACTTTATTTTCACCAAATCAAAATCAAAATCAAAATCAAAATCAAAAGAAACGAAACAAAAAGGAACACAACGCACAGATCCTTCCCATCCCGTCCTTTTTAAAACGGCCATCGCTCGGCTCGCCTTTCACCTGCGGCTGCAATCACTCCATTGTCTTTCGTCTTCCACTATCGTCTTTGACCAGACAAGACAACTGTCAAACACTCGAAAACAAAAGGTTAGCGCACTAGCACGTGACTCAGCGGCGCTGGAAAAAGGAAGCACAAGGCGAGAAGGGCGAGAAGGGCGAGAAGGGGAAGGCACGACCGGCCAAAGGAGGGGCTTGTCAGCAGACCCAATCAGTGAGCGCCCTTGTCCTGATGCTGTTTAGCCCCTCTTTTTCGCTTGCTCTGTCCTTGCTTGGTTCTCCCATCCCACCTTCCTGCTCCCAACAGACCGACCAACCCTCCATGACCATTTCCCGCTACCTTTCTCCGTACTTTCGACTTACATTATTTCTCTCTTGCAGCCACCGACACCAGAAACCCAAAGAATCACACACTCTCTTCTCTACTGCAACTCTGCCGATAACACACCCTCTCTTCCAGCATTTCGCATCCTCGACGAAACTCCTCTCCCAAGATACGGTGCTATATCGAATCGATTGCACGCACATACGCCCAAAAGTACAAACAAAACACCAGCTACGAACGAGTGTACCTGACTCTCATCGTTTGCTGCCACTTCTTCCTCGCATTCTCTATCCTCGAATTTCTCTCCCTTTCGACGGGCCTCGCTTTATCGACTCAAATCGGTTTTATTGATAGTCCATCTCTCTCGGATTTCTACCACTTTCTTCGCATATATCCTCCAAATTCCGACCTACGCTCGATTCGCCCTTCTTTTCCCATCTCTCGACGTTCTCCGCATCTCTCGATCCCTTTCGATTTTCCCCAATTGCGCGAATTCCATTCGACTACTTGACGTTTTCCTATTGCCAACTCGACACCCCGTACCTTCTTCTCTGAGGGCACGAGGCGAGCACATACAAGCCGAACCGATCCCAACCACACACACATATACCGCAACCATGAATCCTCTCCAGAAGAACAAGGTGGACATCAACGTAAGCAGCCTCTGTCTCCCTTCTTTGCGACGTCTCTTCACGCCTTTCCTTTACCTTCTCCTGGCTAACATATCCCCCTCCAGTCCCTCTCGCCCGAAGAGCAGCGCCTCTTCCGGCTCTACGGGAAGCTGCCCAGCCGCTCCGACCACTTCTCTAAGCACCTCAAGGAGCGCAAGTACTTTGACAGCGGCGACTACGCCATGTCCAAGGCCGGCAAGGGCGACAGTGTCGACACCGGTACCGTCGGCTCCCAGCACCCCGTCCCCGAAAAGATCCCCCACCTCTCGTCGCCGCCCTCGGCGACCACGCCCGGTGGCGGCTCCAACGGCCACAGCAACAACCACAATGTCGTCGGCAGTAACAGCAACAGCGGTGTCGGTGGCATTACCCTCGGCATTCCGGGATCCGCGGCCCACTTCCAGCAGGCCGGCAGTCCTGTGAAGGAGAGTAGTTTCTTGCACCGCGAGACGAGCGCGTCCGACCTAGAGGATTCGTCGGCGGACGCAACGGCCGGAAAGCAGTCGTCGCCCGTGGGCCAGGGCCAGACCGAGTCGATCCCCATCCGGCGATAGGAGAGGAAGAACGCCAGAAACGATAGAAAAGAAAACACAAAAACATACGGTTGCTAAACCAGTCGAGTCTTCGTTTTGATAGAATGGGAAACACATCTGTTCTGCGGGTTTGCTTTGATGCGCTTTCTCCTTCCTTCCCTTATTTTGTCTTTCCATTTCTTTGCATATATTTTGCTCTTTGTCTGTTATCGACCAGCCACGCGTTATGAAGGTTTTATTAGGTTTTGATGTTTTCGTTCCTATTTATTTATTCATCTTTATCATCTATGTCGACCGCCTTATTGGAGGCGGGGTGTCTCTGGGCGTTTTTTCCTGCTGGAAAATGTCGGAAACATTTTCAAAAGACATATTCGAATGTGGAAAACCTCTTACAATACCGGCCGGGCAAGACCAAAACAACACAAAATGATTCGACTGAGGGACCCCCCCTGGTTTTTGATTGATTTTTTATTTTTTGTCCTTCTCTACCCTTGCACGTTCTTCGTTCTGTACGGCTATGCTCTACTCTCTTTTTTGCCGTAATGCCCTGTCTATTTTTCTTTCCTGTACGGCTAATTTGTACTTTGAGACGATATGAAAAGAGCAATTCAAGTTATGATTTATTAAAACCAGTCTCTGTTCGTAAATACTGATCGTCCTGTGTCATCAACATGGTGTTCGATTTGAAACTGAAAAATGCATTTTTGGTCCTAGATATCCCCGTTTTATGCCCTGTTCCTATTTATCACCACCATACCCATGCCGCTGATATGTGTCTTCCCTCTAAGACGCCTACAGCTCCAGCGCCTTCTTGGCCATCTGCAGCGCACCCTCAAACGTTCGGTGGCCGCCGATGAAGCCCGATGCGTGGATGAACACGGCACCCGGCACCACGGCACCATCGAGGATCTTGTCCAGCGCGTCGTCGCGGTGGCCGCGCCACGCCTCCGGCAGCGGCTTGCGGCTCTCAAACGAGTCCTTGGCCGCCGGCACGCACTGGACCCGCCACCGCTCCTCCTTGTCCGGGTATAGCACGTACAGCACCTTGTTGCTGCCCTCGCCCGCCTCACCCTCAAGCGTGTACAGGTGGTCCTTCCACGGGCACGACTGGTCGCGGAAGACCAGCAGCCGGCCCTCGCTGTCAAACTCGCTGCGCGCGTCAAACGCCGCTTTCACCAGGCTGCGCGCCGGCAGCCAGCCGTGCACCAGGTAGTGTAGCTCGCGGTCAAACTCCTCGCCGATGCGCGCGCTGGCCTTTTCGAAGCGCGCGTCCTCGGAGGCCTGGTCCTGGTCGGCGTCGTTCCACCCCGCGTTGTAGCGGCCGACGACCGCGCCCAGCGTGAAGCCACCGTCCGTGTACCGCTTGGCGATGCCCGCACCGCCGTTGGCCGCCGCGAGCTCGGCCGGGTCGTAGGCGTCGATGCCGTTGTCGTGGGCGTCGAGTGCCTCGATGAAGCCGGCGTACAGCTTGTTGTACAGCAGGTCCACGTCGGTGTCAGCCACGGCCTCACTCTTCTTCTCCGCCTGCTGCTGCACACTCCGCTCAATGATGCCGCGGCCAAAGTGCATGTACACCAGGCCTGCCGAGGACAGCTTTGTGGGCCGGCCCGGGAAGGTGGTCGTGAAGCCGCGCTGGTGGTGGTCGAACCGGCGCTTGGCCGCGTCGTACTCGCCGCCCACGTCGACGACCGTGTGGCTCTCGGCTAGCTTGGCCGGGTCGCGCGTGCGCACCAAGCCGGCACCTGCATAGTCGGGCACATGGCGCCGCAGCATGTGCACCGCGAGCGCCTCGTCGGCGTGGAAGTGGCCATTGTGCGTGGCAATGGTGATGCTGTCCGTCTTGAGGCGCTTGGCCGCTTGGTCTGCCATGGTCGAGAAGAGTCGGCGTCGGGCTAGATGAAGCATTCACTAGGAGTAGGAGACTGTAAAAGGACCCTGCGTATGTCCTTGACTGTGCTTCGAAAGAGTAACAAAATGTTCTGCGCGGGGTGGTCGTCGTCTGCAAGTTGTAGGGTTTTCTCTGTTTTACACGGCAGAAAAGCTGTAACAAAGCCCAAAACCCAATCAGTTAGCGTAGATTTGCAGCAGGAGGTATGGACAGCATCAGCGACTGAGAGCGCTGTGAGAGAGAAGTGGATCCTGGTATGTAAGGAGTTGTCCAGCGGCCAATCACAGTGCTCAAAATTGGCCCAGGGCAGGCACGTCCCAGGCCGTTGGACGCTCACAGCTACGAGGAAGGTGCGTTCTGTTCGTGCGGCTGCTCGTGATGGGAAACTCATTAGCGCGGCGAGCATCTCTCCTCTGGCTTTTTCCCGCGTGTTTTGGCCTCTTCTGGTGCATCCTCCCTTTTTTCTGTCCTCCGCGCGCCGCTGCACTTCCACCCATTCTTTTTGTGACCTACATTGTGCGCCGAATTCGACCCGATCAACGCGCCACCTACGCTGCCGAGTGTGCCTTTTCTACTCTTTTCTTTCGACATTCGCTTCCTTTCGCGACCACATCCAACTCTCGCGACATTAACCGACGATTCGATGCTCATCACGATCTGAGCTTCCATCGGCCCATCGCGCTCAACACAACGGACACATCTCTAGGACTCGATTTTTGTTGTCCTCTCCATCAGATTTCGCTTTTCGACACATCGTCCTTCGTCGCACGACGTCCTTTGAGCACCCCTTCACCACACAACGTCGCCCGATATGGACGACGACAACGCGCCCTCAATACGAGAGGTCAAGATGGAGGACGCAGTGCCATCCAAGTCAACCGACGGTGCCGACTCTTCATCGGTTGCGGCATCCAAGAACGCGAGCACGGCTGCCGGCGCTGCCACCAAGGGCAAGCCATACCGCTCATGGAAGAAGAAGTTCCAGAAGATGCGCGTCGATTTCGACGTGAGCATAGACATCAACGAGAAGCTGCACACAGAAGAGACCAATGCTCTACAGACGACGAAGCGACTAGCCGTTGAGATAGAGTGAGTCTTGACACGTCTTGTTCGATGTCTACCTATTCACCTAATACTAACACTTGCCAAAGTCGCATTCTCGACCTGCTCCTCGACATCAACAACACACCTCAGATTCCCGGCTCGAGGCGCATTGATCTCAGTCTCCCACGATCCAAGAACACCAAGGCGCTCGATATTGACTCGGAGGGCGGCTGGGAGCGGAGATACATCGACAAGGATGACCCCAACGCACCGCCCCCGGAACGGCCAGCACGCTCGCTCAAGTCCCTTCTGGCCGATGTGCCGCACGTCGACCTGGCCGAGACGGCCAAGAAGCATCCCGCGCAGCTCAAGGACCTCGTCGTGTCCGACGACAACAAGCTGGCCTTTGTCATCCCCGATGTGCGGTTGCTCAACAAGAAGACCCGGCTGACGCAGCCGGACCTGTCGTCGGTGTACCCTGAGAGTTTCCTCACGGCCGACGACATTGACAATTACCTCTGGGACGCGGACCGCAACATTGCCGGCCGCGCGCTCCTCGCCGGTGAGAACCCGCCACCCATGATCCCGACCATGGCCCCCTTTTCCCACACCCCGGACACGCATATTGCCCACGTCGGCAAGGGCGACACCGCCTGGGACGAGCTGTTCAACCGCAGCATCGTTGAAAACGACCTGCCCAAGATGGTCAACACCACGCCGTTCTGGTACCTGTCCAACACCATTGCGCGCAACCCCACCAGCGTCTACAACTGGCTCAAGGACCACGCCCCCAAGGCCATCTTCCTTCAAGAGGGGGAGGCGACCGCACAGGCTGCCGCGGCCGCTGCCGCGGAGAAGGAGCGCGAAAAGGAAAGGGACAAGGATGATCACAGCCAAAAGGGCGGTGCCGCCAGCAAGGCCAAGCGCCAGCCTGCCGCCCGTAAATCGGGCGTGAGCTTCTTTAGCCATACCACCCCCAACGACACATCCCGTACCAACAAAAGACGGGCCGAAGGTGGTGGTGGTGGTGCCATGCCGGCCGATGCGGACCTGTCCGACGACCTGTCGCCTGCCCGGGCCACAACGCCGCGAAACGCGACAAGCAGCACCTCTGCCGCGGCTGCCAGTGCCGGCCGTGGCGGCAAGCGAAAGCGGACGCTGGAGGATGATACGGGCTACAGGCCTAAGGGAGCCGGTGGTGCATCGGCGCGTGCCAACAAGCGGAAGCGCAAGAGCGAGAGCGGTGCCGCCGGTGAAGAGGACGATGACGCTGCGGCTGTCGACACGACTGTTATGTCAGTGACCAAGAAGAGGCAGCGGAAGAGCAATGCCGCCCTGGAGGCAGCCGCGGCCGACGGCGACACTGAAGTGGAGGCCGGGTCGAATGCAGGGGATGCCGCGGAGGGAGACGCGGATGCGGGCCGCGCGGACACGGCATCAGCAGCAGCCGACCGCGAGGCGAGCCCCGTTGACGACGAATAATATCGCCGATGGTAATCTTTGGGACTGAAGCTAAAACCGAAACCAACACTGAGGCCAAAAGCGACACCCTGCGCGCGACACCAGCGGTATTTTCGTGCTTACGATGCGCCTAGTCGGCCGTACACAGAAATACTGGTAGGCGGCGACAAAATGAAGGAGGGCGATAGGGAGATGGTCGTACTGTTTTTTTTAAATACCTTGCTTGGTTTGGTTAGGAATCCCGTCCGGCCTAGCCAAGGGTATGGACAGACAGATGCATTGTATTTTTAGTTTTATTGTGGTTATTTTGTGCTCTTGCTACCATTTTCTCATCTTAACAAAAGCTGTGTAGATGTTGGGAGAAAAATTCGGTTTGGTCGTTCTGGCGTCAGTTTTGTTCAGGCTTTGGTTCCTTCACACAATAATGATTGGCTACTACGAAAATCACACATATCCCTTCAAAGTGAGCTCGTTTGTTTCGAAATGTACTCTTTATATAAGTGTAGTAATATGGCGCGTATCTACAAGCAGGATCTAAATGACAGGAAAATGACAAACGTGCAGAGTCCACACTTTGATACACACAACCCCAAAACAGAGCGCACGCAGAGAGAGAAAACCCGGCAGCGGGGCTTTCGACCTTTCCTTCCAAATCCTTCTGGCAAAAAACTCCTCTTAATGCCTCCCACGGTTACGACCTCGGGACCGTGTCCTGTGATAGAACGACGTGCCCCCTGGTCTCTAACTTTCTAAGTGTACCGCCGCCATCTGCATAGTAGCGGCGGATTGTATGTACTCTCTTTCTAGGATGAGGAGAGAATCCGACGCCGTGAAAAAACGCTTGTCGTAAGTAGGGATGGCGTGTGAGAAAAGAGCATTCAAGCTCTTTTGTTTTCACATTAGTGTACCCCTGTCTACTCCAGCAATTCGCTCCCGACCGTCGATTCTCTCGATCCGGCTCGAAAAGCGGGGGAAATGTAGGCAACCAGAATGTAGAATCGTGTAAGGTTCAACTGCAAAAGAAAAGAGGATTTGCGGGAGGTGGGGCGTTTGTTTTTGTATATGATCGTTCTTATTTTTCAATATGATGTATATATACGAGGCGGCAGCTCGGCCAGCCGGCTGACCCCAAGAGGAGGGGAATCGTTGCTAGGATGGAGTAAACTGTGTGTGGGGCGTTCATAAGATGTGTCTATAGTCGGATATTGTTGTAAACGATTTTTCGAAGGACTGAATAAAGGTGTAGTGGCATGAAGGCGTCATAAAGCGGAGGGAGGGTCGCAAGTGTGAGGGAGAGAGAGGAAGTGGGAGAGAGGGAGAGAAGGAACAGCTAAGAGGCCGGGCCCTGTCAAGAGAGTGGCGTAGAAACAGAGATCATAAACGAACTTAGTCGTCTACTCTTCCGTGGCTCCTCAAGATTCAGGGCCCCCGTGTTCCGCTATTCCTGCATCCGAGACCCCGCTCACAGCTTCTCCTGCAGACTGGTGCGAATGCGGCGCTCAACGGCGTTCAGGTACTCGGTCGTCGTGACGTAGTCCTCGCGGGCGGACTTGCCGCAGGCCAGGGCCAGATCCTTGGTCATGATGCCGTCGGCGTCAACGGTGTCAATGCAGGCCCGCTCCAGGGCGTCGGCGAAGGCAACCAGCTCCGGGGTGTCATCAAGCTTGCCACGCTGGGCCAGACCGCGGGTCCAGGCGAAGATGGAGGCAATGGGGTTGGTGGAGGTCTCACGGCCCTTCTGGTGCTCGCGGTAGTGGCGAGTAACGGTGCCGTGGGCGGCCTCGGACTCGAAGGTCTTGCCGTCGGGGGTGATCAGGACCGAGGTCATCAGACCCAGGGAGCCGAAGCCCTGGGCAACGATATCGGACTGGACATCACCGTCGTAGTCTAGCTACTGTTAGTATGAGCTCCAAGGTGAGGGGTATAAGTCATGTTATGGGGCCGGGCACGCGAACTCACTCTTCAGGGCCATGATGTAACCGCCCTTGCTCTTGATCATCTGAGCGACCATGTCGTCGATCAGACGGTGCTCGTACCAGATGTTCTTGGCCTCGAAGTCCTTCTGGTACTGGGTGTCGTACAGCTCCTGGAAGATGTCCTTGAAGCGGCCATCGTACTTCTTCAGGATGGTGTTCTTGGTGCTCATGTACAGGGGCAGGCCCTTGTCCAGGGCCATCTTGAACGAGGCGTGGGCGAAGCCCTCAATGCTCTCGTCGGTGTTGTACTGGGTCTGGGCAACACCGCCGCCGTTCTTGAAGTCGTAGACGGCAATCTCCTCAGCAGCGCCGCCGTTGGCCGGGGTGTAGACCATGGTCAGCTTACCGGGGCCGGGGATGACGCGGTCCTTTGCGCGGTACTGGTCACCGAAAGCGTGGCGACCAATGATGATGGGCTTCTCCCAGCCGGGCACGAGGCGGGGGATGCGGGGAATGACAATCGGCTCACGGAAGACGGTGCCGCCGAGCGCGTTGCGGATGGTGCCGTTGGGGGACAGCCACACTGGGGGTGTTAGCTCACGGAACAAACAATAAAAAAGGACGTTTTAGGAAGCCGGGAGGGGACATACTCTGCTTCAGCTTGAACTCCTCAACACGGGCTTCATCGGGGGTGATGGTGGCGCACTTGACACCGACGGAGTACTTGATAATGGCCTCGGCGGAGTCGATGGTGACCTGGTCGTTGGTGGCGTCACGGTGCTCGAGACCCAGGTCGTAGTACTTGAGGTCGATGTCGAGGAAGGGCAGGATCAGCTTGTCCTTGATGTCCTGCCAGATGATGCGGGTCATCTCGTCACCGTCGAGCTCGACGACGGGGTTGACGACCTTGATCTTCTTGATCGGGGCGGCCGAAGAGGCCAGGCCAGCTTGCTGAGAAGCCATGATAGCAGAGGCAAGGGTGGGACGACGGGTAGCAAAGGTGGTGAGGTTGGCGGCGGCGGCTCTGCGAGAGGTGGTGAAGATGGAGGAGGAGGAGGAGGAAGAGGAGAAAGTAGAAGTGGAAGAGGAAAAGTTGGAAGAAAAAGATTTGGAGGAAAGGCTTAAAACCGGGCCGGCAGCAAGAGCCCGTCGGCTGGCAACAGACGAACGGAGAAGTAACGAGTTCATATTGGCAAGGAGGGGGAGGGGAAACCGCACGAAGAAGCTTGTGAACGACGGCGAGACAAAAGGGGAATGAGCAGCGGCCAGGGTCGTAGGGTCGTCTGGGCGTCTGGGTTGTCTGAGTTCTAAGTTGGGGAAAGATCCAAAAGGCTGCTTCCGTGAGTATGTTCCGGGGGGGGGTGTTCCGCAAGTGTCTGTCTGCAGCGCGAGGAGTTGCGAAATTGATCCGACGCTATTGGATCTGGGACAGGATGATGCAAACAGGATCACACACAGCCTGGCGAAGTGTTCCGCAAGTTCGAAAGCCTTAGCCGAGGATCAACGCGGCTAGATATACCGTGCTTGGGGTTTAGCTCGAGGGGTGGACGGTTTTGTGTGGAAGTGTTGGTTGGTGACAAGAAATACTAATAGGCAACGAGGGGCCAGTCGAGTGATGGAGGGGGGGAGTGCGGGAGAACGTTTTTTCTCCTTGGAAAGAAAAATGAAAAAAAAAATAGAGAAAATAAGATAAAACGAGAGCCAGCAGGCGACCGCGCAACTCGTTTCGGTGATGATTCAATGGCCTCGGAATGGCTACCGGCGGTTTAGCGGGGGCAACGGAGGCGTATCGGCAAAGATAGCGCGACTGGGCGAGCGAGGTACAAGTACTTCGTACTTGTGTGCGGAGCGTGAGGGGACACAAGGCGACTTGGAGTGACGACAGACGACGAGGTGAGGCGACGAAGCAACGACGATAGAAGGACGAGAATCGATGCAGAGCAACGACGGCAGCAGACGGCGATGCGAGGTTCGAAGGAGGCTCTTCGGTGACAAAGCCGACGAAAAAGAAAGCAGGACAAGTGGTTGGACCGGCGAACAGCGACACGCATGTGTTGTAGCGGGCGGGTATTCCTTTATTCAGTAAGTGATGGATGCGACATCGGCCGTTTTTGCGATTTGCGGTTTTTTTGGGCACGCAAAACTCCCTTTTCTCTGCGTAGCCTGGCGTGTAAACTTGGTAAGTACAGGGCCCGCGTGCGTCCTTTCGGTGGGTTTTTCGTGCCTTCTGTGCTCTTTTTTTTCTCCGTTCTGTCCTTTTTTCCTTCTTTTTTTTTATTTCTTTTTTTCAGCTTTTTCCGACAGCTTTCTCCACAAAAGGACGATAGGGACGATGGATCCAGGTACCAGATGGGCGAGATGATAAGAGGTACTTGCGTCTGGAGTTCGAGTAACAAATGCGTAAGTCGCAACGCAAGAGCTGTGGTTGGGTCTGAAGCTTTCCGTTTCGCAATGGTTTGTTGTCTGAGGATGAGTTCCTCGTCAACACTCAGGGGACGTTGCGAGAGAATATATGTTTACCCTTTCTACGACTGTGCACAAAAAGTTGGTCGCGTGTGGAAGGAACGGCACAGCGCTTGCCCTTCCCCTCCCCTCTTTGTCCATCCCCCTTCCCAATTAGCCAGTGTATCCAACGTCACCTCGCTGCTTCTCCAGACCATCTGACCTTCTTGGTGCGAACGGGGGAAGGAACCAGGGAAATAGCAAAGGACGCGATGCCGTCGCTACTGAGGGCTAAATTGTAGAACAGGCAGGCACGGGAGGGGAGAAGGGGAAGGAGGGGTTGGTGGGCGCGGGCAAGCGCATGGGGCGCCCGGCATGTGGGGAGAGAACGACCACCCGTCCATGGGACATTTCAAGGTCAGAGCAGACAGACAAAGCAGACAGACAAACACAACGCCGCAGATTGGCAGAGGCCGCCGCTCACGATTGACGAAAAGCCAGCCAGGGAAGCCAGGAGAACCTGGAAAGCAAAAGATGTTTATGCAGGAGTCGTTGTATTCCAGGCCAAAAGAGGACGGGCGCGCGCGGCTTCCTGTTTCGTCGGGTTGCCCTTTTCTGCAGTTCCCCGCATTTGCTCGGCGGCTCCTTCCCCTTTTCTGCGAGCATCGCACTTTTACCCCGTACCATGTACTCCGGACGCCGTACGCCTCCGGCAGATAGGCACGTCGTTCATCGTACATCCCATCACACGTACACGTACTTCGTACATACATGCAGCCACTGCGGCGATTTTGACAACGGTATGGCGTTGCAGGAAACATCGGCTCAAGCAGCAAACTCGTGCAACAAGCAGAATGTTTTGTCTACGCTGTCCTGGCTGAACAAACAGCGAAGTGAAGAAGGCGCGGGACAACTGTATCCGCCAGCGTGGGGTACCTTCCTTCACAGGTACTCGCCCCGTACTGGCAAATACACCGTACCCCTCCCTCGTTCTTTCCTTTTGGAGTAATTATTATCCCTTGTTCCTTCTGTCTCATCGCGTCTCTGTGGTCTGTCTTGGACTTTCTTTCCTTGTACGGAGTCGTGCGGTCGCAATGTGCTGCACAGAGCACGCTACTGCCGGCCGCCCGCATGGCGTGCATTGCAACCCTGCAGGTCGCCTGGCAGGGGTTGTACACCCTTCGCTGTTGCTCCGTGCGCTACCAGCCGGGGAAAAGCGTATGTACGACGGACGTCGGAGGAAGCAACGAGCGCTCTTGCCTAGCGCTCTTGCCCAGCATTGTGTCGCCGAGACACCTTCCCCCACACCAGCCCAACCAGCGCAGCATAACGCACCAAAGCGCAGCGCTGTTATCCGCTGCCGCGCAGGGCCGTTGTCCGTCATTGAGTCGGAATCGGGCGACCCTTTCCCCACACCACACATAACTCGCTCGCACGATCTACTTTGGAGGAGCTCCTACTTCGCTGCTGAATGTCAACGCCCCATTATTCAGAAGCCATCCTCACAAGCCGATGGACCCGGATGGACCGGTCTTTCCGTTCTTTCCGCCATGTCATGTTAAGTCAACTCCCGCTTATGTTCTGCTACGGAGTAGAGGAGATTGGCTCTGAGAGTTAATCACCGGGACTCGACTCTCCACTTAACAAACAGCTGGCAGCCGGGTTCTCACTGACCTTTGATGGCCGTTGACAGCTGTCAAACAGTCGGCAGTCACAAACCGCCGGTTCGGCTTAGCCCAGTTGGGGCATGGCCGGCGGCATCGCACGGCGACCGCTGAAGAGATGTTGGTTGCACTCCAGCTCGTTCTTGTGTGGGCTGGGCGGCTCGTCGGAGCTTGTGGGGGAAGGAGCAAAAACTAGACGAGACGACGTAACGAAACTGCACCAAACAGCACAGAAAGCGCAAAGGCTCTTTGGGCACCGGCTAGCGTTGTTGCCGGACAAAAATGCGCCGAGCGTCGGCGTCCATGCCGCCAGGCTTGCATGGAAACACACAATTACTCGTCCTCTATTGGAGCCGGTCGGCTGTTGGTGCGCCGCTTTCGTGGTCAGCGATCCGACGACGCACAACAAACGCATACGAGCCCCCGAACCCCAGAAAACATGAGTCGTCGTCGCCTCTCGCCTCTGTCTCTCGCCTCTGTCTCTCGCCTTTGCTTTACCACCCGGGAGAGCAGGATCTGGACGATTGACGAAAGGGGAAGAGTTACCTGATTCGGCAATGGCGTCTCCCAGCCACGTTTCTCTTCTGCATTTCCTCCCTCCGTGGAACAACCGCAAAAGGCATTTAAGGTTTAGATGTGGGTGTCCCGATGTCCCCGTCCAAAGGTACATGTAAATTGTCGGATGCCGGGCCAGTCGCCACACGCGATCCCGGTTATATGCAGAAGACGTCTATCATCGATAGCTATGTACAGATTATGTATATAAGCGTTAAGGCATGCTCCGTATATACATAAGTCATCGTAGATGCGTCCGAAACAGGCAATTCTGGACTGATTTTTTTTTGTTTACTTGTTTGGTAGCCGCGGTCACTATATAACCGTACCAGCCAATATTAAGATGTAACGGAAGGATAGCAAAATATGCCGAACAAAGGTTCATAAATAAACAAAGAACCTGTTGTTACAAACCCAGTGTACATTATGTGTCCAGACGAGGAAGTCTGGTTCCGGCCGTAAACTATATAACACTACGAACTATGGATGTTGAAATCGTGAGAAAGGAAACAAAGGGAAAAGATATTCGTAGAACAAGTATTTATAAAAATGACATGGTGAAGTAGAAAGTAACACAGGAGAAACGGACAAGGGAGCCATGCAGACCGATGCAAAGTCCAACCAGGACACAACAGAAAAGCAAATTTAGACATATGACAAACAAAGACGCAGAAATCGAAAAAGTAACCATGACCCCCAATGAAGCAAACTCCTTCTATATATTTCCGTCCCCAAAACACCACCCCAGATTGTATTAGTATGGCTCCAACGACATGTCGCTGTATGCCCATCCAGCTGGCATTGCCAAGGATGTGGCCATCTGGTCGGCGGTCGCTGCCGCCATTGCGGTTGCGGACCGCGACAGCCGGATCGTCTTGCGCGGCTCCTCGATGCTGCCCTTGCAGCTCGGACACGTCCAACCGCGGCCGGCGATGTCGACACGCTGCAGACACCGCGCACAGCGCCACCACGCGGTCTCGGTCTTGCAGTTTTGCAGCTGCGTCTCCTGAAGCAACTTTTTGTTCCGTTTGAAATCAGCGGTGGACGACGACGGTGGCAATGACGATGAGAGGTCGTTTGCTGTTGAGGACGACGATGCCGCTGTATGGTGATTGGCATTGCTGCCACGCTTGAGGAGATCCTCGAGGTGATACTCGCGGAGGTGTTCGCGATAGTGGTCCTTGCGGTGAAAGGGTGTGGAGCTGCGCGAGCACGACGAGTAGTCACACAGGAAACGCTCCTTCTTGTCGGCGTCGGTGTGGATGTGGCGCGTATGTCGTTCGAGGTCGGCCATGCGCGTAAATACAGGGCCGTTGCAGTCCGGGCGCTCGCACACGAACTTGTTGCGGCTCCCACTGCCGGCGCCTGTTCCGGAGCCGCTCCCGCTGCCGCTCCCGTGCCTGTGCTTCGATGACGGCTGGGCCTTCCGGCTGGTGGATGCGGTGGTGTCATATGGACTGCTGCTGCTATTGTTGCCGCGGCTGCTGACATTGCTGCCCCGTCGGCTGCCGAGACTGCCACGTTTGTGACCGCTGGTGGTTCCGTCGCCTCTGCTACTCTTGTGGGTGCCTATAGTGCTGCTGCTCGCACTGCTACCAACGCCGACGATGCTGCTCACGTTGCTGTCGTTGTAGCTCGTCGTGACCACTTGTGGCAGCTTTGCGCCCGCGACCGTGTTCGCAAATCGCGTCGTCTCAGCGGAGACGTCCTTCATTGCTGGCGGCAGCTCAAATCCTGTCGTTGTTGTCGATTCCAATGTTGGCATCGATGGCCACGACACTATAGACTCCGAGACTGTTGGAAAGCTGAATACATCTGTCGCCAGGCCTTGTGTGCCCTGAATGCCCATTGTAAGGTTTTCTGACTGGTAGGCGATGTTGGGAGACAGACTATATGTTCTTTATAGTGAAGACAGGGCTGTCAGTACTCGTTTCCCCCTTTATTCCGTCTTTTCACGTAATCTTAACCTCCTCCTTGGTGCATACAGGTCCAAAATAAAGGTGACCCGTGTATTGTTTTGATTTTGCATTTCTTACCTCGTGGTCTGGGTGTCATCATCGGCGTTGCTCAAGCTTCTTGAGAACCACGAGCTCTGGGGTGATGCGTATTGGCTGCGGTCCGTCAGGGGCGAAACCTCCCCGAATATCCTACTGCCGCTGCCGCCGTTGTAGCTGCCGTAGATCTCAGGGTCGTCAAGGACGCTGCCCTCGGCACTCGGCCAGGACAAACCACCAAATGCGGAAAAATCGTGCGCGCTCAGGCTCGTGCTTGGGCTTCCCTGTGCGGATCCCCCGGCAGTTGCCGCGCCACCGACATCCAGATAGTCACCAAAGTTGCTTCCGCTGAGGCTGGTGCTGCGAAACAGAGTCCCGGTCTGCGGCAAGCCGCCGAACGATGCCAAGGGCGAGGTGTCACCGGCGCTGCACACGGAGAGAAGCGGTGATCCACCCGAGGCCCTGCTGCTGGTGTCGAGCATGCCTGCCAAGTAGGACGAGTCGCTCGATGTCGGGCTGGTGGTGTACGTAAAGTGGGACGGAACGCTCAGCGTCTGGCTGGAAGACATGAATGCATCTGGTGCTGCGTCGAATCCGGGTTGCGTATAGCCATATATTTGGCCATCGAGTTTAAGCGCCATGTCAGTATCGTCCGTGTGGCTCATTGTTGTTCGCAAACAACAATTCCGAGATCGTTGAGATTTAAGTTGCGGTAGGCGATATGCAGTATATCGAAGAAAAGAACAGAAAGACACCTAACAAAGAGATGTCTTTCTACCCTCGTTTGTTCGATTTTTGTTTGCTTGTTGTTTGCGGTTTTCGTATGATTTTGGCGTGCTTTTCTAAACATAAACGGCTTCTACCGACGCGGGGTGAAAGACGAGGGCCTGCATCTGTATATATGTCAAGTGACTGTTGTATGGTGTGCGTCTCCAGCGTATCCCATGGATCCTGAACCTCTCCAGATTCGCCAGGCTGAACAGAAAAGCTGAAGAAAGGTCCAAATCCCCCCAGAAGAGCCAGCACGTTCTTATTCTGGCGTCAAAGTATCTACCGTAGAATAGACACGAGGCTGAAAGTTCTCTTGAGCTTGCAAAAGGTAGAAAAGTGAAGGCGGCCAAGGGGCGAGCTCGGAAGGGAGCTGTAAAAGAGTAACAAAGGGACAGTAGAAGCGGCTGAAGAGGTCGTCGAGAGTCGGACAATGAGAAAGCCCGGGCAGGTGAAGCAGGACAAGAAAAGCTGGCTAACGGGGGAGAAATAGAGGCGTGTGACTTGACGATAAAATTATACAAGCGAGAAGGTGAACGAGGAAGAAAGAAGAGGTGCCTGAGAGAGACGTAGGGATGGAGAGAGAAAGGAAGGGTAAAGAGAAAAAACACTGCAGCCGACTCAGGTAGGGCTGCACAACTTCAGATGGTGGAGGCTGGCGGTATGTGAAACTAATAAAGGCTTGAAGCGGTTATCACAACGAAGGGGGGGGAAGGGGCAAGGAGTAAATGAAGGCAGACACTGGGGCCTCGAAGGGGGCTGTAAAGTGAAATAGGCGGAAGGGAGAGACAAAGGCTTGGACGGGTCAGGACGGGGTAGGTAACGAGAGAGCGGCAAAAATAAAAATAAGAAAATGGTAGAGATGCAGAAAAAACGGATGTCGATATTGTGCAGGTAACCAAAAGTAAAAGAGTAAAAAAAGGAAGCGCCTTACAACGAGGCTGACAACACGGCGTCTGTGGGGAGACGACACGAAACGACAAAGTGGCTTAATGAAGGGGAGGGCTGCACAAACGAGGACAAGGCACAAGACAAGGCCGGGTGTGCAGGTGATGGTGGTGATGGTGGTGATGAAGGGTGCTTTTGTAACACTTCGCAGCACAAGAGCCGGAGGAACAGAAAGAGAGGATCGGGGTAAAGATGAGAAAGTGCTGGGGACGGGACAACATCAAAAAATGCAGAGAGGTAGGAGATGGAGAGTGAGAAAGACCGCGAGTGCGAGAGAGACACGAGAAAGACACGAGAGATGGAAAGAAAGGTGAGCAAAGATTAGAAAGCACTGATCGGCAGATTGCTTCCACCGTTGCTTTCTTCTTTCCTTCCTTCTATTCCCCCGTCTTTCTTTTTGCCTTTGTTTTTCTCCCGTATGATGTGCGAGAAACGACCTGCAGGCACCAAGAAGGGGCCCTCAGCCACCGACCCTAATAAGGTTTCCAAAACGGGCGTGTATTGGTGTTAGTCGGTTAGGAAGTCCGTGTTCCGTCGCCAAGTGGGTGTAAAACGGCTGGTAAGGATCACACCCTAGGTTTCTAGGTCTGCAAAACAAAAATTGGACGAGGGAAATAAAGAAAGAAAAGATATAAAATCTGTAGTAAAGAGAATGGATAATAGGCGCTTCGGTTTCTGAACCGCGCGCTACGCCAAAGAATCTAAAGCAGTTCGCCCCCCCAATGTCGCTGGCAAAGCAAAAAGGTGTCAGATCATCATCAAAGAAAGAAACCAAAAGCGATAAATAGAGACGAGGCAGAGAGGTACGCCGAATGCCGTCAGACACTGCAGCTTGGTTGAGTGCGGGCTGCGGACGGCAAAGGAACAGCATGAGGCTGAAATGCTGTATTGTCTTCGTTTTGCAGTGTCCCTCCTCTCGAATATCGCCCCTGAGTCGGCCTATGGATCTGCCCTTACGTCGAAGATGCACCGAAACAAGCGGTCTGGAGGGCGACAGAGGGTGAAAGAGGAAAAAGGAACAGCGCCTCCATTTGACGACAGCATCTTTCTTGGTCGTCTTGGCACTGGGGGTTACCCAGGGTTCCATTGGAAGAGACGACATCTAGACATCGACCAGGGGGTGCATGGGCGAGCAGGGAAGAGGCGTGGGAGGGAAGGGGAGGGAAGGGAGGGTACAAGTGACTTACATTGTGAGATATTGAGTTCAACAAGCTGCCAAAGAGAAAGGCCGAACAGAAGGAGGGAGTCCTAACCACGGCGCATGTATGCACCGATATTATGTGTTTGTGGTGCAAGAACACGCGTGCATGTGAGGAAGAAAAGAGGGGAGGGGGGCAGGGCAAGGTCGATGACATTGTGTGTCTAAGGACACAGCACTGGGGACCGAGTGCGAACTGCGAACGTTCGTTTTGTGGGAAAGGGTAGCAAGCAAAATAACACAACAGTGGACGGGACACAATGGTAAGAAATGGTGTTAATGGGCGAGGCGAGCACCCAAACGAGGCTGTTGTGGTCAGAGGTTGGGGAGAGAGAGGCGTGAAGAGGGGTGTACTCAAGAGGGGGTGTAAAAGAAACGGGGGGTGCAAGCAAAGTGTAAATATATAGACCTGCCATGGCTCAGAGGGACGGCGAGGAGACATGAGGGACAAAAGGACAATATTGCAGAATATCTCCAAAACAGAGACCCAGCTGGTGCCAACAGAGAGCTGACCTGTTCAGAGGGCAGCTACAGCTCGCACGGCCTTGACCTTTTTTCTTTCCTTTTGTTTATTTTTGCTTTCATTTTCAGCTTGACCTTCAGTCCTGGCCGAAGGTTGCCATCGTGACCACTTCCCCAAGACATCGAGGGGGACTGGGAGGCTGAGGACTGGTTGGGGCTATCTGAGAGAGCGAGCAGCTGAAACCGAGAATCGCTACTGCTTCGCGTTTTCAGAGCAGCCTTGAGATTCCGCATCGTACCTGGCATCTGCTGTGAAACACTCGTGGATACAAAAGAGGGCTATGTCATCTGGGGAACGAGAGTGGCCGTCCTCTCCGTCCTCTTGGCATGCGACGTATTGGCGATGAGGTAACTCGCTTGTAAGCCTCCCTTGTTGCCCCCCTCTCACAGACTGGTATTGGAATCGAGTGTGATTCCACTTTATTTGCAGCGCCGACAGTTCCTATTTGCAAGCGGGTGATGCTCGTCTCGGGAGACCAGGGCTTCTGGTCAGAAGTGAGAAGGGGGGCGACATGGGATTGGACGGCCATGGTGAGCTGGTGAGCAGGTAAGGTACGTCGTAGCTACCGAGAGACAAGTAGAAACAGTGAGAACGGCGTGGTGGAAACAAGTGGGAACAAAACGAGAAGCGTAATAAAACAAAAGACACAAAAGAGACAGAATGGTGGGGAGGGAGGAGAAAAAGAATGGGAGACCATCCAAAAAGGCGATGACGCAGGGCTGAGCCACGCACACTGCCCCCTTAAGGGGTAGGTTCGGCGGCCACACCTTCCTTTTTCTTGCTTCGTGCCTTCCGGATCCGCGGTAACAGACCGCAGACGGGCTAGGTTCTTTCTAGAACGAGAGATTTTTCGAGTGAAAGGGAAGGCGCGTCTCGTTCGGTCGGCGTCGGTGTGTTTTGAGTTGATTTGGCCGACGACACGACGACTCGAAAAGATAGACAACAGGAAAGTAAAGGTTTCTCCGCACGCCGATTCTTTCTCTTCGGGGCAGGTTGTCCCTGATTACGCCGTCTGGCCGACCAGGTATGTTGGCAATGCGAGAGAGCAGATCCGGCGTACGTCGTACATTGAGCAAACCTTCCGCATTGAGCGCCGGTGCCGTCATACGTCGTAAACTGAAGATGCACGGAAGGCAAGCGCGATGGAGACCAAACACACGGAAGGCATCTTACGAGGTAATACGACCCATTGTCAAAAGAGCAAGAGCGATGGTACTAAGGCGACGAGGCATTTGCAACCCTAGGCAAATAACATGACAATTAAGTCAAAAACGAACAGGTACGTTGATGAAGAAAAAACGAAATGTAAAGAACGTAAAGTATGCACACAGGCGCATGGCTTTCAATGGCGGGCAGCGCGAACACCTTCCAATGGCAGTTTCTTGTGTGCCTTGCTTGGACGCCTAGCTGTCTGCCTTTTACACCAGCCAATAGTTATGTTGCATTATGATGTTATGGTGGTAGGAACGCAGGCACGACATTGGACCAACGGTCTGGTTTGTGGAAGGAGCAACCCGAGAAGATGCGGCCTAGGCGCTGCAGATGGCAAGTGCGGATGGCGGTTCGCAAAGATCGGAGGAAAGAAGGAAGGGCTGCCGAAATGAGAAAGATACGAGAATTACAATCCCCTAAACAAACCGAAAAATCGACTAACAAAGCCCCCAAGACAAACAGAACCAACCCGAAAGGGCAATTTCTGAGATGACCAACAGAAAAGTGACAAATTGGCAAGAGCGAACAGCCAACAGCCACATCGAGCGGCCCCAGCCAGAGGCCCATCAAGACGAGAGTGACAAGAATAAGCCTAGAAAAATCCACGAAAATGCCAAAATGCGACTTCATGCCAGAAGCGCGAAAGAACAGACAGCCGCTGTTGCGGGCGGTTGGTCCCAACAGGCCACTTGCAACGACCGGCCAACGAGGCCTGTGCTCCTTCCTCTATTTCCAGTCTCGTGTCCTCTCCACGGTGTGCCTCAGCGGGATTCTATTGCGTTGGCCGCTGTCGAGTCGGTTCGAACGTTTGACACTTTGGGGGGCTCGAGGGGAAAGAGCGATCCTCGTTCTCGAACTTCTTGTCTCCTTCCTTGCAGGGGGGGGGGGGGGCCGGACGGGACAAGGCTGAGCAGCACCTAAAAACGCTCCTAGTCCGCAAAGCGGGGCTAGCTTTGTATTGTGGGGCCACCAGACAACTAACACGAGCGAAATCGGGATTTCTGTGTGGTTCTGTTCATCAAAACAGACAACGGAGTGAGGCTGTGCATCCGCGACAGACAACGAAATCACACAAATCTCCCTCGTCTCCCCTTCTGCTCCTCTTTTTCGCGCTCTTCTTCCCCTTTCTTTGTGGGCTCGCCCGCTGGCCAGCTGCAGGTGCCATGTCCACAAATTCTAGGCAACCGCGGAAAGACAAGACGTGAATGGTGAATTGTGCTAGGTGACTTTTTGCTGTCGTCGTTTGGCCTCGTTTGCTGTCCCTTCCTTGTTCCTGCCCTTCCTGCCTTCCTTTCTTTCGCCCCTCTCATCCACCTCTGCTGTCGCCTTTTTGTTGTGCGTCGTCTGTATTCGGACAAGTCCTCCTGCGCCATGCTATGCTGGCGGCGCGCCGCGTTGCCGTTCGTCTGCGTTTCCCTCGTGCGTGGCAGGCCCCCTTGCACTGGTCCTGCATATGCCGAGCGAGCCCATTACGTCGTCGCCTACTGCATCTCTGCATCTCGCTATTGCGCGTCCGACACTAGCATGCCAGAATTAAGCATAAGACAAAAAAAGAAACACGGGCGCCGCCGCGAAAAGGGAGCATAAGAGGGACGAGAGGGACACGAAGGAAGGGCGGACTGGAAGGGAGGATGACGACGCAAGAAAAGCGAAGCGGAAACGTGGAAACGTGGATGCAGTGCCGGGGCGGACAGTTGTCACACACAGATGTAGATGGAACTGTTGGGGAAAGTAAAAGGGAAAGAAAAGGGTCACAATAGAAGAACCTATTGCAGGTGGAAGAAAAGGAGAGACTGAGAAACAAGGCAAAAGAAAGGCGACTTAAAAAATACAGTTCAACACCCGAAAATCCCCTTGCATCACGCCTTGCGACAGATCGGTGAAGCAAGGCTCAATCTGATGTTGTCAATAACCTGGGTTGAGGGGGGATGGGAAGAAGAGAATTGAAATTTTAAAACAAAATAGAGGTTAATCTGCACGACGTGGTAAATATATCACTCGTGCTGAAAAATGAGGCTTCAATAAGGCAGTTAGTTTGTTGTTGATGAGTTGTTTATATTTTGTCCGGTTTCGGTTTGATACATCAGGGCTGGACATTCTACATCATCAGAGATATTCTGCATCATCAAAGATACGTACGTGAAATACACAAGCCGTGACTTGACCTGAACATTTGCGCCGCTAAACATGATTTGTGGCCATTCTGGATCTGTATTTCGGCATCTGAAATATGTAGAAACTCGAAATTGTGGTTGATAAGACGATATCTGGGTTGTCTCCCATCTCTCATCTATTTTCTCACAAATCCAAAACAATACCCGACATACACATCGGTACTTCAAAAACGTTAAGACAGTAGATTTGTATCAATAAAAAATAATTTCTGAACGGTAGAAAGGTGAGAGGGCGATGAAATAAGGCTTTGTAGTGCTACAATTTTGCAAGCGCTCGTTTTTCACAGTTCCGGTGCTCTTTCGGTAATTTTTGTTTGTTTTGTTTTTCTCTTCACAAGGGAAGATGTAAAAACGAGGCTTCGTGGTAGCGGCATTACAAGGTAGATGTGTACAATTTTTTCGGATAACTAAGAAATGCGAAAGATAGGGAAGGGAGAGGGAGCCTTTCTGAAACTGCGGAACAGCAGATGTCGCCTCAGAATCCGTCTCGACAAAACAACTCAATGAAGAGAGAAAGAGACAGAGAGGGAGTAAGGAAGAGAATGCACACAATGTGAAATAAAGAGACGTGAGTGGTCCCTGATATTTACGACCGCATCCCGCGTTTGCAGCCTGCAAGTATGATCGAGGAACCCGTGGGCGGTGGAAACAAGGACCTGAGAATGAAATGCACTTTTTTTTTGAGCCTCATCTCTGTCCTTCTTGCTCTGAAACCGAACTCGCCTCATTTTTTTAGAGTTTTGGGATTACAGCCGGGAAGGCAGACACACACGCACAAGACAGGGAGAAAGAAAACAAGGCTTACCATGTACGATGTGTATGAAAAAGGAGCAAGGACAGACAGAAGAGGCAGAAGCTGGGGAGGGACAAAGGCCAGTCCTCTAGGCAGAGAGCCACGGGCAAAACAGTAGGCAAGGCTGCGTCGGAATGAGTCCTATTTTTCTTTCTTTAACTTTGACACTTTCGGAGATGGAGTCTGTCCCTTTTTTTGGTCAATATTAGGCGAGACAGAAATCGACGGGTTCACGATGGAAGTAGTTCCATGAAATGTATGGACATGACCGATACACTCATGAGATCGGACGAAGGAACGAGTCAACGGCAAGAAGAGGGACAGCGAGGCTAGGCGCCAGTCCACATGGATGGAGAGAAGAGAAAGGACAGTCTATGCCTTTGATATCCATCCACTAAGCAAGTTCACGTCACGAGAGCATACGACGCTTGATGGTTGTATTTGTTTGGCACCATGCCAGTTTGTTATTGAACCCGCTCTCTTCCGTTCGATAGGCAACGAAGAAGGAGAGAGGGACGATAAAATAAGTAAAAAGACCATGGACAAACACCCAGAGATTGTGAGTGAGAGCAAAAGACAAAAAAAAGCAAAGAAGTGGGAAGAAAACCACCACCTTCCCATTGCCCCCTTAATTACCCTTTCTCTCAGCAGCAAAAAAAAAGAATGCACGGTAAAACGAGATCAAGAACCTAGGGGACGGAGAAGAAACAGTAATGACAAAAAGAGAGACCGCCCGTGCTGCCGGAGAAACAAAGAGCGTAGCAAAAGCCAAAGAGAGCAGGAGAGCCGGAAAGTAGAATAAATAAAATAAAATAACAAGAGTAACCTGTCTGAGAGAGAGATCCCTCTGAGAGCAACAGAGCCGCATACACCCACTACAAGTCACCCACGTCCGCCCCTACAAAGTTTGGCAAGAAGCCAGAGACAGCAGAAGCAGGGTCCTACCGGTAGGCACGGGAGACGAAAAAGCGGATACAGCTTTGGGTCTTCCGTTTACACGTCGTCCTCGAGGAACTTGTAAACGAACTTGAAGTCCGCTTTACGTCGGTTCATCCTAGATAAGGGGAAAGTATGCGTTAGCAAGGGGAACAAACAAAGTAAACAAAAACCGTAAAGTGGGAGAAAGGAAAACATACCAAGTGCTCTCGTAGTCAAAGAAGCGGTAGGTACCCTGCTCAAATTCTTCCGTAATGCTCTTCGGCTCTTCATGGCGCTGGAACCAGGTCTGGTACTGCTTGTGGAAACGCCAGCTCATGTCCTTGAGCGCCTTGGCTGCCAAGTATTGCTGGTAGGTTCCCTGCTTGTAGTAGAACACATAGAACAGCGTGTCCGGGTCGATGCGGTTGTACAGCCGGGGATCGTCCAGCAGTGGCAGCGGCTCCTGCGGGTAGTTGGACGTCGAGTTGTACCGCATGTCCGGCACATAGCGTCGTGGCGGCTCCGAGTCCATCGCCTCCGGCGGGTTGCTCGCCGACGTCGCCAGCTGGCGAAGCGCGGCCACCTGGCTGGTGACTGGCGGGCGGTTCTTGGTCACCTCAAACGAGTCTACCAGATCCCGCAGCGACGCAGGCAGGTGGTAGATGGACTCCTCGCCCCGGCGCTCCTGCTCCTCCGCAGCGTTTGGTACCGGTGCGTGCTTGGCGCCGTTCGTGAAGCCGTTCGTTTGCGAGGGGGCTGGAGGAGAATGTGTGTTAGCAAGAGATTAATAAATTTCAAAAAGGGGTCCGAAAACGCACTTTTACTTGATGGCTCTATCGGCTCGGCAGGTGTAGGTGTTGCCGCGGATGCTGCTGTTGCTGCGGCTGCCGCAGCTGCCGCTACCGCCGCCGCGTTCTTACCCCGTCCTAACCGCGTGTTCTCCGCCTTTGCCGGTGCTGCAGCAGGGGCTGCCGAGGATGCTGGTGCCACGACGGAGACGGCTGGCGAGTAGGACTTGTCGGATTGCGCGGACGGCTGCGCGGGCGCTGGCTTGGGGGAGTTCGCTGCACTGGCAATCTTGCCGGCCTGGACGGCCGGAATGGCCGCCGCTGCTGGCGGCTGCTGCGGTTGCGAGGAGGAGGATCCTGACGCGCCGACCGGTGGTGGTAACGGGGCAATGCCCAGGTTCAACTTGTCGCTTGCGGCAGCGGCCGCGGCGGCCGATGCATACTTGAGCACCTCGCCTGCGGGTCGCATTGGTATGGACGCGGGCTTCATTGTCGACGCCATCGAACCATTGCTCAACGTCGGCAGCGGCGTATGCAGCGTCGCGAGTGACGGTAATGGCGACTTGAGCTGTGCCGAGGGTCTCCGTCCCGATGCTGTCGGCTCCGCTGCTGCTTGTCGTCCCTTGGCCGTAGTAGCCGCTGGTGCTGTTGGGGGTGCCACCGCCTTGGTCTCGATCTCGGGCGTGTCGCCTTGTATGGATTGATTGTCTTGCGACGAGACCTTGTCGTTGTCCAGGTTCATGCCAAAGGCGTCTTCGTTCTCATCCAGGTTCAGGTCGTCGTACATAGTGTCGTCCTCCATGAAGTCGCTGCTCATGTTGTCGGTAACGTAGTAGCGTATGCTTTCCTCGAGGTCGGCGACCTGGTCGACGTCGACGCCGCCGTTCTCGAGTGACCGGCGGATCAGCTCCAGCTTGCCCTGGTGCCACTTATGTCGTTCGATGGTACGCTCGATTTGCGCCATGCGGTCGGCCTTGGCACCGTGCATCTTGCCGCGCTTCATGGTGGCCTGGATGGCTTCACCCTCGGCTTCCAGTGACTCGATCTGTTGCTCCAGCTCGTCCACCTGGTTGCCAATGAACTCGCCCTTTGCGACCTTGGCCTGCTCTTTCGGATCGAGTTTTGTCGCTGCCGACAGGCCTTCTTTCGAGTAGGCTTTTGTCTTCATGGCCTTTTCTACTGCCTTGAATCTCTCCATTTGCTGCAGTGGAAAACACAGTTAGCCACGACTTGTCCCATTCTGCATTCGCATCTGCCCGCGTCGTGCCGGGGGCAAACCAAAGCTTACCGTCTCAATCAGCCTCCGGTACTCCATCAATGGACCCTTGTCCTTGATTTCGTTGCCGGCCGCCCATGTCTTTATCTGGTCGCGCAAACGTTGCAGCTTCTTGATTTCACGCTTGAGGTTGTCTTCCAGTTTTTCTTTCTGTGCAGGGTTGTTGGACTGCTCAATCTTCTCGTAGATGGCATCGAACTCAGCGACACCCTCTGTCACTTTCTTGAAGCACTTGTCGACCTCCTGCTGGAGTTTTCGTGCCGCCATGGTGCCGGTTGCTGGCGGCAGTCGCCAGGGAGAATGGGGATGGTGGAAGGGGTGATGATCGAGGTCGACGTCGAGGTCGGATTCGGGATCGGGGTCGCGACAGCGGTGTCCGCGATGTCATGTACGTCCTGCCCTGTTGTCGTCGTCGCCGTCGAGGGGGGGGGGGCCAAGGGAACGCGGTCGTCGTGTGGTTTCGAATCAGGGATGGAGCGATGATGCCACAGGCCTGTTCTTGTTTTGCGGTCGAGGGTTAGGTGTCGGGTGTGCGCAGTAGCCTCGTGGCTGTGACGGGGTGGATGAGGCTGATGGATGCAGTAGTAATGTCGATGGGCAGAAGGTGCAGAAGGTTGGTCGTGGAGTAATGAGCCCGCCTTTGTTGCTGTGGGTGCAGGTGATTCGGTGCTCTTCAGATTTTTCGGGGCAAAAGGCATTAGTTTCGTTTTCCTGGTTTTTGGAGGTTCGCTTTGTCTGTTGGCTACTAGGCCAAAGGCCACAGCTGTAGTACGCACCAACCGACTAGCACTAAAAAGGGAGGGAAGGCGGAACGGAGGGCGGGAGCAGCTACCAATAAGAGATGTTCTGTCGTGGTAAAGTGCCGTGGCCCGCGTGCAAAGAGGGAGAGAGTGTGGCCAGTGCGAAAAGTGAGGTCGTTTGGTAGGATGTGGAGATGTTGGCATGGGGAGAAAGAGGCAGGAAAGGAGTGGACAAGGACGTATGTCTGTTCTCACTGGGCAGGCGCGATGGAGGAGCAACCAGCCTGCTGCCAGCGAAACAAAACGAGGCACGACGACGAGATGGGCAAAAAGTGGGGCGTTCAGTCCCAAACCTGCAGGCGGCTGCGCGCTGGAGCCCCTGTGCGGATTTTTTGCAATTTTATTTTGTATTTATTTTATTTGTCTCACAGCTGAGACGTCAAACGTGAAAGAGTCACGTGATGGTTTCGCAAAGGACACAGGCACTGGGTTCAATTGCTATCAACACACTGTCGATGTTCAGACAACAATTGCCGTGTCTACGACGTATTACAAAGTCTCATTTCATCGTCTTTGGCATTGCGATGGCGAGTCGCCGTGATACAGTAACTCGATGGAAACAAGATCAACATTGCACAGTTGAAATTCTAGTCACATGACTGTCTTCCCAACCTGTCACATGCGGCACAGCGCTAAAAAGCTCCGCTGAACACAACCTGTGGGGCTGCTGGAGCGTGCTCAAAGCGCTGTAATACAGGCGGGCCAGTGCGCATCCTGTGCAAGGACGTCCACTAGAAGTAAGATGCTGGGACCAACAGCTTCTCTTGTTTTGTGTAATTCCAAATTCACCTGTGCGCGCAGCGTTTGGCATAGCAACGACGACCACTATGAAGGGTGAGTCCTCTCCTCTGCTGTCTCCTCTTTTCCCCCTCCCCATCATAGACAGTCATGCTAACGTATCTATAGCAATCCTGCAACGCGTGCTGTCGGCCTCGGTCACGGTCGAAAAGGAGCTCGTGTCGTCGATCGGCAAAGGCGTCCTAGTGTTTGCGGCTATGGCACCGGGCGACACGGAGAAGGACGCTGACTCGCTGGCAGCCAAGGTCGTTAAGCTACGGCTGTGGGACGACGACGAGGGCGGCAAGGTGAGTGAACTGGACGGCTGTTGCGGACATCGGCTCTCATACTGACAACAACAGTGGAAGAAGAGCGTCCAGGACATTGGCGGCGAGATCCTCTGCGGTGAGTACATCCACGGAAGCAAATAGACGTACGTCCTTGATCCTTGGCTGACAGTTTAGTCTCCCAATTCACACTGCTGGCGTCGACCAAGAAGGGCAACAAGCCGTCGTTCAACGGCGCACTCGGCGGCGACGAGGCCCAGCGGCTCTACAACTACTTTGTGCAAAAGGTGCGCGAGAACTTTGCGGCCGAGCGGGTCAAGGACGGCGTGTTCCGGGCCATGATGGAGGTCGCCTTGGTCAACGACGGCCCGGTAACACTGGAATTGACGTCGCCGGTAAAATCGAGCCCGGCCACGGACTCGGCGTCATGACCCAAGATGCAAGGTCATTCTAGGCATGCAGAGCATATAGAGCATTCTGTGGTTAAAACTCATCGAAAGCGCTGTAGAAAAAAAATAGAGAAAAAATATAGACCCAACAAAAAGGCAAAAAGCAGATGTCCGCGGAGCATTGAAGCCATGGAAACGGGCCGTCGTGAGGTCGTATGCAGCGTTCAAAGAGGTGTGAGGCCATAGCGGCCCGTCAGCGGCTAGAGCCACTGAGCCAGTGCCAGTGCCAGGGAGGACTCATTGATATGTGGTGTGCCTGCCCCGCGTGTGAGAAAAGGCGGCAAGAACCAATTCAGACCAAAGTCAAAGGGAAGGAGCTTCCTCCAGCCCCACTTCCGCGGTTTCCTCTGGTTTTCGAGGCTATGGCGTTGTCTAGAAGCTTCCACTCGAACTTTTCCACGACGAACCTTTCGTCTCCCAGTATTTCTGCCAGTCTTCAACAAAGATCCAAACGGACCTGAGACCAACCCCACAGCAGTGTGAGTGCAGAGCGAAAACGTCAGCCAACAAGACAGCAAACAGCAGACGGCCGATTTCGAACAGACAGCCAGCAGTCAGTTCTAACAGAGCTCTCTTTTTCTCCAACCCACTTCAACCTCACCTCTCTCTCTCTCTCCTCTCTCACAACCACACACATACACACCCTCGCTCAACAACCCCCCCTCACATCCACAATGGCCGACTCGACCGCCAAGGCCCAGCGCCCCCGCGTCTTCTTCGACATCCGCGTCGGCAACAAGACCGCCGGCCGTATCGTGTTTGAACTCTTCACCGATGTCGTCCCCAAGACCGCCGAGAACTTCCGCGCACTCTGCACGGGCGAGAAGGGCAAGACCGCCGACGGCAAGCCCCTGCACTTCAAGGGCTCCGTCTTCCACCGCGTCATCAAGCAGTTCATGATCCAGGGCGGCGACTTCACCGCCTCCAACGGCACCGGCGGCGCCTCCATCTACGGCGAGAAGTTCCCCGACGAGAACTTTACGCTCAAGCACGACCGCCCCTTCTTGTTGAGCATGGCCAACGCCGGCCCGGACACCAACGGCTCCCAGTTCTTCATTACGACTGTGCCCACGCCGCACCTCGACAACAAGCACGTCGTCTTTGGTCAGGTGCTGGCCGGCAAGTCGGTCGTGCGCCAGGTCGAGAACATCTCGACCGAGCCAGGCGACAAGCCGTCCAAGGACGTGGTCATTGTGGACTGTGGCGAGCTCAAGGGCGATGACGCCATCCTGTCGGCCGACGCCCCCAAGCAGCCCGACGCGCTAGGCGACCCGTACGAGGACTTCCCCGAGGACGAGGCCGAGATCGGCGTGAGCGCGGCCGAGGCCGCCAAGGGCGGTGCCACGGCCGCCGTACCAGCAGCGGCAGCAGCACCGACCAACCCGCTGGCCAGCCTAACGGGCGGCGGCGGCGCCACGCTGTCGGCCGAGCGCATCCTCAAGATCAGCACCGACTGCAAGGGCTACGGCAACACAGCTTTCAAGAACGGCGACTGGAACACGGCGCTGGACAAGTACCACAAGGCCCTGCGGTACCTCAACGAGGACCCGGACCTGGACAGCGCGCCTGAGGGCACCAAGGCAGCGCTCGACCAGGTGCGCATCAGCGTCAACAGCAACGCGGCGCTGATGCACCTCAAGCTGAACGCGTGGCAGGAGGCGCGCGTGGCAGCGACCAACGCGCTCGAGGTGCCGGGCATCTCGCAGGCGGACAAGGCCAAGGCGCTCTTCCGCCGCGGCCAGGCGCTGGTCAAGCAGAAGGATGAGGAGGACGCACAGGCCGACCTGGCCGAGGCCCACAAGCTGGCCCCTAATGACGCCAACGTGCTCAAGGAGCTGAACCAGGTCAAGGCGGCGCTCAAGGCGCGCCGCGAGAAGGAGAAGAAGACCTACCAGAAGTTCTTCTCATAGATGGTGGCGGGGAAACGAGATGGAGGAGACAGAAGAAAAACCTCCTTCTACGCAGCGAATTATATTATGCACGGCGTTATGACCAAACTAGGAAGAGAGAGGAAAGAAATATGGGATGAAGACATGTCTCTTGGAGCATTAAACTTTTTAAAAAGGCCATACGAACTCTTGTAGGAAAGGCAAGGTAGTTGAAATGATGTGAACTTTATTAGCGAAATTGATGCCGCTATCAGTCTGGTTTTTCGTATTTGTTTTTGCTATTTTGCAATGTAAAATACCATGTCATTCCATGAAGAGGAGATGAATAAGGAAGAGCTTAAGGGAATGATAATCCAACAGAGCAAAATCGGATAGCAGTGACGGAAAGGGAAGCTTGAGCGATGCGTAAATTGAGTGGCATGGCTGCGGCGCACTGTGATATTTAAAATTGATTCACTCACCAACTTCGCCCTATCGCTTAACTAACAGGTTCTCTTATTTATACGCACACTTTCTGATCTCTTGCTGTTGGCATTTTCGCTCTCTCTCTCTCTCTCTCTCTCTTTCTCTCTTTCTCTCCTTCTCTTCATCAACTTCTTTCTCCGGCCTCGTCTGTCTGGATCACCGACGAGATCTCTGTTCTATAATCTTCCCCTACCCTTGTCTCTTTGGCCTTTGGTTTTGCCCTCCCCCTCGTTTTCACATATGTAACTTGGCGTATATACGGTTGAAGGTTGATGAAGATATTTGCCATCGTCATCACCAGATGGCAGACCGCAACAGCAACGTCTGGCCGGCGTGGCAGGGTCACAACCTCGCCGACAACGATGGCGATATGTCTCTCCAGCAACAGCGTCCTAGTGGCTTGAACGGCTTCAACTTGCAGCGCCAGGCGTATGTCGACCGAGAAAAGCAGCGGTCGGAGGAGCTTATTCAAGCGATGGGAAACCACCCGTCGTATCTTACCTATGCGTTGGAGGTTGCCCACAAAGAAAAGGCTGCACAGATCACGCAGGGCACGCAGGTCAGAGAGCCCGTGAACAATACGACTTACACGACTGTCGGGACACCGTCGTGGTCCCCTCGCGGTCTAGGTCGCACTCAAGAGGATAATTCGGCCGCCGAGACGGTCGGCAACAAGGACTTTCAGAACGTACGTGAACAATATGCCCATTGGCCGACAATGATTGGAAATGATAAAATGCCATATCCTTCCATTGAGCAGCTACTTCAGGAGCAGCAGCTGCTACGCCAACAAGAGACACAGAACACAGCCCAGCCTTGGTCGGCACAGAGACAGCCCCACGCCCAGGCCACTTCGAGCGAAATGAACGTGGTCTCTACCACCACTTCCCACATGCCGACATCAGGCAACAGTCACTTCTTCGATCCCGATTTTGGAAGAAACAACACAAACAACAACGCCTGTAGTGACAAGGCAAACGCAGGTCTATCCAACAACGGCCAAAGGCTCGCACCAGAGACTCGACCTCGGATCGACACCACCATGGCGGCCTTTCGCGCGCCCCTTCAACAGTGGTCGGACGGCAAGGTCGCCCACAACAGCTCGCATCTTGACAGCGTGCGAAACAGCACGGCCAACAAGACGCCCACCGCAACCATGTACGGTGATGATGCCACGACCCCCAAGGCCACGCAGAGACCGTCTTCTGTTGCCCGTCAGTGGACGCTCCCGTACGGCATCGGTAACGGCAGTACAAGCATCAACACCAGCACCAGCACCACACATACGAGAGTACCCTCGCCGAACAAAGAGCCGCTGCGGTTGTCCCTCAAGTCACTTCTCCTCGACAGCCTCGATAACGTCGACAGCCGTGGGGATAACACCATCCACAACGACGGCAACAAGGAGGACCCGCACGGTGCGGTGAGCAAGCAGACCGACTAGCGGTCTGGTCCTCGCTTCACGGTACCAGCCGCCGCCGCTGCAGTCTCCACCGCCACGGGCGCTCGTGCACGGTCTCCTATCCCTCCCTTCCGAGTGGAAACATCGGCCGCCGCCATGCCCACAGTACAGCCCACAAAAGCGGCTGACACACCGTCGATTCTCACTTCCCTCGGCCCCTCGGCCCTGGGCTTCTATCCGCCCATGACGGGCTACGAGTTTGAGCTCAACCACGGCGGCAACCGGCTCGAGCTGCACCGGCAGAAGCAGTGGGCGCAGACGCAGCTGTTTTCGTGCAACGAGAACAACCGCTTCAAGCACACGCAGACGACGGCGTGCATCGTGGCGGTCAACGGGCGCATCATTGGGCCGTACCGGGCGGAAAGCCTGCGGTGCTTCGGGACAAACCCCGAGATTGCGGGCTTGCGGGTGACCATGACCGTGTACGAGGGCGACACCAGCGAGAAGATTAGGCCAAGCAACACGCAGGGCAACGATGGCGACAAGGACACGGAAACTACTGCGGTGCCCGTCTTCCGCCACGCCACGCTCGTGCTGCGGCATCAGATCATCGTCGCGCACCCGGCGCGCAACTACCACTACCATCAGCAACGCCAAGAGTTCCCGTCGTACATTCTGCCGCCCTCGTCGAGCACGACCTCGATTTCGTCGCTGATAACATCTCTGTCCCGTTTGCCTGGCGGAGACAACGCCTCGGCATCGTCGGCGAGCAATCGGACTAGGACCAATACGGGACAGAGCACCGCCAGCAGCAGCATCGGAGGCGGCACGGCCAGCACGGCTGTCTCGACCACCCACCGGTACAGCATTTCGTCGACCATATCGGGCGCTTCGTCTGCCGCTATGCTGCCGCCGCCATCGACATCGCACCAGCAGGGCCGTCGGTACCTCTTTGCCACCACCATCATCCCGCTGCACGCCGGCGTTGCGGCACGTCCGGGTTACCGCCCTGTCGAGGCCAGCGCGGCCGCCGAGCGCATTCGCCAGTGGGGCGGACAGCCGGACAAGGGTGTCTTTGGAAACTCGTGGCTCGTGCACATGGCGGTCGAGCCAGGCCATGTGCAGCACGATGTCGATACGAAGATGATGGAGCAGGTGCAGCGGTTGACTGGGAATCGCAGTGGTGGGGGCAGCAGTGATTCCGGCGGTGTTGGTGGCGGGAGTACAGATGCACCCACAGGAGGGGCGACGGCGGTCCAGGCCATGCGCATGGTCAACGAGCACATGGCGAAGCTGGTAGCTAGAGAGGGCACACTTTCTGTGATGCTGTCGAACCACGTCACGCAGAAGAGGATCGCGCGCCAGTGCCCGGATCTGGTGGCTATGTGGGTGATGGCCCAGGAGAATTTGTAGGCTTGATGTACGTTGTCTCGCCATTTGAGAAGAAAAGATCGAGAACGAGACTGTATGAGATAACAGGGACATGTGTAGGGGGTACAACCGTTTGACTGAAGGATGAGACAAAAACACGTGGTATATGTGTGGTACAAAAATACAGGAGAAACAGAAACAAATAAAAAAATGCCGGCATCGCCTGTTATTTTGCCCGCTAGGATATCATGCATGTAGAACATTCTGGGAAATGCTTTTACTCTGCCGTCGATTCCACTGCCGCCGCCTCTGCAGCTGGTGCGGCTATTTCTTCTGGCTTCGACTCGGACACCGTCTTTTCCAGCCCGAGCACCTCCTGTAGCTCGTCCGCCTCGGCGTGGTCCCGCGTGTTCTTCATGCGGTGGCACCACGTCACCGACACAGCATCACCGTTGCTGCCGTCTGTGGCAGGGATTTGAAACAGAAACTCGCCGCCCACCTGGCGCTGGTTGCCCGACTTGAGCGCCAACCCGCGTGGCAGCTGGCGCAGGCCCTGGGCGATCGACCGCAGCGACGACGCCCACATGTTGGTGTGCTTCATGTACGCGGGCGGCGTGCCCATGGCCAACGTCGACACCATGCCGAGCTCATCGTAGAGGCGGCGCGTCGGGTCCGCATACACAGGGTACGCGCACTCAGCAGCCTCGACGTACATGTCAATCAGCGAAGGGTCGCCGCAGCCCACGACAACGATGCGCGTAGGCGTAGGCGCCTTGGCGAGAACTGTGACCGGGATCGCCTGTGACAGGATGCGAAGGTACTCCTGGCAGTTCTGGAGGGAGTATTTGTTAGCAAACAAAAATAGAGGCCGCGATCCAGATACTAGGGGCACGGGCAACTTACGCCGCAGAAAAAGTGCCGGACAAAGATGACGAGGGTCTGGCCATTGTGCTCCTCGTAGAGGCTCTTGAACAGATGTTGCTTGCCCTCACGGTCGAGCACGGGAAGATCGGCTGTGCGCTTCAGCGTGTCACGCGACGGCAGCTTATTGTCGGTGCGCACAGAGCCCGAAAAGTCGGGCGGGTTGACCTTGTCGTTGTCGGTCGGCGTAGCGGCGGCAGCCGGCGGTGCATCAGAGGAGGCGGCCATAGGTGTGGTGAGACGTGTGTGTGGGTGCGGTGATGTCTGAAAGCAATATGCGAGTGTGAAAAAAGGCGGAAGTGGCCAGATGGTGACAAGACGAAGAAAAGTAAATAGGGAAAGAGGAGACCAAACGAGGAAAGAGCAACGAAGATATGTCGTTCATCGAGGGCAAGAGCTTGTGCTGCGCCCAAAGAGGAAAGGTCGATCGGAGGGAGCGAAATGGTCTGCCATGTATTTTTATTGCAGGCCGGGACGGGCCAACTTACAGGTTGTTCGGCACAACAAGCCCCACGCTCAGCGCTGATCCGGCCTCGAGTTTCATCCGTGTCAGAGCGCAGCTGAACGTAATACGAGGCCCCTTTTTGGTGACAGTCGTCATTCTAGAGCTGACATCGAGTGCTATGTATGTCTGTGCAAGTAAACGGAAAGTATTTTTGGAAGACAAACGTAAGTGAAGATGCAGTAAATGTAAACTTTGGAAATAAACCGGTAAAAAAATGGAGAGGTAAAAGAGTCAAATGAACGGCTGGTTTTGTTTCTTAAAAAAAAAAAAAGGCTTTTCTCTTTCTCCTCTTCATCTTTTTATAGATGTTTTTTTTAAAAAAAATAAAAGAATGAAAGTATAATCGACACAAATAAAATCTATAATTTAGAACACCAATAACTCGGAAATTGTTGCAATGTTGAGATACTAATACTCCGGAGTAGCTACACGATTTCAAGACGAGGCTGATCGGGCGGCGGCCTCCATCTTATCACCATCGCACAAGTCTTTCTCTCCATAGTCACTGTAAGACAAAAGTCGAATACAAACTGCAATTTTCTGGACCGAGTGCCCGTCCCCTTCTCCCCATTGCACTCTCTCAACACCTACTTCTATCTTCTGTCTCTTTTTTGCTATTCTGCTTGTGTCTTTTCTTTTTCAAATACAGACTTTCCCCCTGTCATCCTTCTCGCGATCAAAGTAACCATTTCCACCTCATCGATCCGGAGCACGGCTACCACAGTGGTTGGCGACTTTTGCTCGTGGGAAACGAAGCCACAGCCTTGTGATACCGCCGTCACCGGTTTGCCCTCTCTGAGTGAGAGACCCCAACCACACAGACATTACCGACATGTTCCAAGCTACATCGGACAGTAGCGGCCCCTACTTGAGAGGCTCAGCAGTCGTGGCCGACTCTGTAGGACCATGGCGGTTTGTCGTCGAATGGTCGAAAGTCGGCCGGCATTCATGTTCATCCATGGAGAGCATTTCTGAATTGTTGGCGCAATGGAGGTGGCCCGCATAGTCGGCCTCGGTTCTCGCATCCGCTGGCTGCCTTAGCCGCATGGGTGACTGTCCGAAGGCTGATCTGGACGCATCCCGTAAATGGATGTTCTTCGGATGGCCTCCATCACTCAGAGCGCATTCTCTTCGTGGAAAGAAATACCAAAAAGTGCCTTTTGCCTCTCGTTCTCTTTTCGTTCAGTCCTTTTCAGCCCACTGGGGAAAAAAGGCACTCAGTCGTAGCCCGAGCCGCCAATCTGGCTGGCAAAGCCCGTCGTGCTGATGCTCTGCTGGTCGTCGTCGTAGCGCCGGTAACCATTGCCGCTCGCGAGGCGTCCGCTGTTCTCGACGTAGTCCTTGAGCCGGTCGCTCTGGCTGTACGACGTCATGCGCCCGTTGGCCACGGTGTCATGCAGGCCCGCACCGAGGCTGACGCCGCCTTGGCCTACGCCCTTGCCGCCGATCACGCTCGAGCCCGCCGTGATGTCCGTGTACTCGGAGTTGGCAACGCTCTCGCCGGCAACGCTCTCAGCACCGCCGCCGCGGTTGCGGCCCTTGCCACCCGACCGGCCCATGGAGCTAGCACCGGGCAGGCCGGGCCACTGGTCGGGGCTGAAGCTCGAGAACATGGCCGGGTACGCCGAGCTCAGGTTGGCGCCGCCGCTGCCGCCGCCGCCAATGGCCGAGCTATGGATAGACGACACATCGTCAGGGATGTACGACATGATCGAGCCCGTGTCAAAGTCGCGCGCGCCGCCGCCGCCGCCGTTGTGGTGGTGGCCGTGATGGCCGTAGCGGCCACCGCCAGCACCACCAGAGCCGCCTGGGCCGCCGACACCAGCACCGTGGCTGCCACCGTTACCCATAGCGCTGCCGCCACCTATGCTGCCCGCACCGAGGCTGGCATTGCTGTTCTCGTTGCCGATGCCGTTGCCGAACGCGCGCGGCGGGCGGTAGCTGTGCTTGGGGCGGCTGAACTGGTGCAGCGACGGCTGCAAGTTGCTGAGCGGGCCTTCGACTAGGCACTTGTGGTCCTTAAAGTGAACGAGAAGGTGGTACCACAGATCGTGCTTGGCCAGCACCTTGGGGTTGCCGATGATGACGAGGCCGTACTTGGCGCGCGTCAGCGCCACGTTGAGACGGCGCGGGTCCGACAGGAAGCCTATGCCGTGGTTCTCGTTGGAGCGCACGCACGACAGCACAATGTAGTCCTTCTCACGGCCCTGGAAGGCGTCGACCGACGCCACCTCGACTTCCTTGTAGCTCTCCTTCTTGAAGGTGCCCGTGTTCTGCATCGTCGTTACAATGTAGCTGCGCTGGCCCTCGTACGGCGTGATCACGCCAATGTCGGCCGGCTTGACGCCCGCCTTGAAGAAGCGCGTCACAATCTTTTCGACGTTGGACGCCTCCGTGCGGTTCAGGTACGACGTGCCGGACGCAGAGATTTCCTCGTTGCCCAGGTTCGACCAGAACATCATGGGCGTGTCCACCACAGGCCAGGGGAAGTCGACATCGCTGCGCAGGCGCTCCTGGATGGTCACGCCGTTCTGCAGGGAACCCTCGTAGAACATGTTGGACGGGAATGCGGCGAGGTGCGGGTGCATGCGGTACTGCACGTTGAGGCGAATGGGCGAGAAGCCCAGTTTGACGAGACGCTCAAAGAGCGACTGGTTGAGGCCGGCCTTGGCGGCCTTCTTGTTCATGATGACGGGGCCCAGCTGCTTGTGGTCGCCAACCAGCACGACCTGCTTGCAGCCCAGCACCAGCGGGATCATGCACTCGGGCTCGGCCGACTGCGTGGACTCGTCGATCAGCACGTTGCGGAACTTCATCTTGGACAGGCGTGGGTCGCCGGCGCCGACACACGTGCAGCAGACCACGTCGGCGTTACTGAGGATCTCGCGCTCGGCGGCCTTGGTCAGCTGCTTGAACTTCTTCTCGTCGATGCTCGACAGCTCGCCGATCTCGTTCTTGAGCTGCTGCAGGCGCGCCAGCTCAACGTTGGTGTCATTCATGCGCACCTGCTCGTGCAGCGCCAGGAAATTGACAGACGACTCGACATCCTCGCGCGACTTAGCCGTCAGCCGCACCACCTTGAGGCCTGTGCGGTGCACGCGCTCACACAGCTGGTCGACGGCGACGTTGGAGGGCGCGCACACGAGCACCTGGCTGTTGTTGAGCTTGGCCAGGTGGTAGATGATGGTGGCCGACGTGACCGTCTTGCCGGTGCCGGGCGGGCCTTGGATCAGGCTGAGTGGCGTCGACAGCACGGCCTTGATGGCGCTGATCTGGCTGCCGTTGAGTTCGGGCAGGGCCGGAGCAGTGAACTTCTTGGGCATGGACGTCTTCATGGGCGCGACGGCGACCTCGTGGCCGAGCAGCTTGTGGAAGATGTAGCCGGACACGCTCATCTCGTCGACGGCAAATGTCTTCATGGCGACCTGCATGCGGTCGTACGAAGTAGCCTTCCAGACGTAGTCGGCCGAGAAGTTGTGGGTGCACTCGGTGGGCACGGACTTTTCGTTGCCTGTCTTGCGTAGCTCCAGGGTGACCTCGTCGGACTGGTTGTTGGGGATCTTGACGACGTAGCCGACGCCGTCCCAGGCCTGGCGCAGCTCACCCTTGTACTTGAGGCGCATCTCGTCACCGACGGCCAGCTTGACGTCGCCGGACTCGATCTTGGGCAGGATGAAGCTGGCCATGTGCTTGTTGTTGAGGCCAAAGTCCCAGCGGATGACTAGGTTGTCCTCGGACTGGGCCTCCTTGAGCTTCTTGTCGTAGTCCGACTCCATCTTGACGAGCGGGCCGAAGATGTTCTGGTAGTGGTAGGGGTCGTCGTACTTGAGAAGCACGGGATGCGGGTCGTCGTCGACGCTGGCGGCGCGCTCGAGGTCCTGCACGGTGGCGTTGGCGTTGTCCTTCCAGAGCTCCTCGAGACGCGCGATCATGGGCGGTGTCAGGTGGCGGGCGCGCAGCTGCTCGGCGTCGCTGGGCTGGGCGACGAGCCACGACAGGAACTGGCGGTCCTCGATAAGCGGCTGCCAGCGGCCGACGTCCCAGCTCATGTCCTTGGCGGAGGTGCTGGTGACGCAGGACTGGCGGCACAGCAGCACGACGACCGTGTCGGACTTGGCGGGGATGAAGCCGAGGATGAAGACGTTGCGCGTGCCGCAGTTGTAGCACTCGAGGACGGTCTCGCCGAGCGAGGAGTCGGGGTGCAGCTGGACCTCCTTGTGGCGGGCGCGCACGAGGTGGTTGACAATGTGCGAGGACATGGCGTTGCCGCGGGCGCTGCAGAACCACTTGTTGCAGGCCATGCACTTGACGACGGAGGCGGGCGAATGGATGCCGCAGTATCTGTGGGGGAGTTGGTCAGTAAAATTGTGCTAGCATTCAAACATGCTTTATAGAAAAGGGGCGGGAACCTACGCGCAAGCATGGGCGGGTAGCTCTTGCTCCTTCTCCTCCTCCTCGGGCTCCAGCTTGGCGTATTGCACGCCGTCAGCGAGCGCGCTGACGACGCTGTCGTTGTCCGCGTCGTCAAAGGCGACCTCGGTACCGTTGTCGTCGTCGTCGTGGCGGCGGCGCGTGGCACTGCCCAGGCCGTCGCGGCCGCCATACTTGCTGTAGAGCAGGTTCTCGTCGGGGTCGATCGAAGACAGGTCGTCGTTGTCGCCAGCCTTAATGGCGGCTGCCGAGTCGGAGATCAGGTGGTTTCCCACATGGTTGAAGGCACCCTCCATGGTAGAGGGTCCCCGGGTCGCGAGTGGAACGTGACGTGCTGTGGAAGGCACTCCCTATCGGGTTTCAATAAAGTTCGTGATAGTTTGTAGGTTTCGATATTTCGATGCAGTTTGGGTGTCAAGAAAGTCGACGTTCGGGTGCCATCCGTCTGCGGGGTTGCGTCATGCGTGCCTGGTGGGGACGGCAAGCGAGAAGCGAGTTTGGCGAGGGAAGAAGGAGGCAAAAGCGGAGGGGGCGTCGTGTTGACGTGAGTCGACGTTGTTGAGAATTTCGACGATTGGGTGTCGTCCAATAGAGGGCAGCATCGATTTATTATCAAGAGCAGCCCCGGCTGTTGTGTGCGGGGCGATTGCTGTCGTGTTTGCTAGCAATTTTTGCCTACAGTTGTGTTTGTCGAACTTTATAAGGGGCGTCACGTGTCGCCACCGCCAAATTTTCGGGTGGGCCTCCTTATCGATAAGGCCTTATCGCCAACTTTTTTTTCTCGTACTTCACTCTGGGCGCTTCTAACTGGACCTGCCTCTTTTGCAGGAACGCTTCTTCACGACACACATTCACGGCGTCACCCACAAACCGCCATCATGCTTGTATGTTATTGTCCTGGATGATAGTTGTATTTTGATCTTCTGCTCAACTTGTTAACCCCTCCAGCGCAAAACAGTCCGCCAGCGGAGAGACTATCTCTACCGCAAGGCGATGATCCTGAAGGAGGCCGAGATCAACGAGAAGCGCGCCAAGCTGCGGAACGCCATTGCACAGGGCCGGCCGCTGGAGAAGAGCGTGGCGGGCGACAAGAAGCTGCGCAAGGACTTTGCCTACGACGAGTCGCGCGACGACCTCGACGCCAACGCGCAGCTCGACATCGACGACGAGTACGCCCAGATGAGCGGCCTGGTCGACCCGCGCATCCTGGTGACGACGTCGCGGTCGTCGTCGACGCGCCTGACGGCCTTCAGCAAGGAGATCCGGCTGCTGATCCCGACGTCGATCCGGCTCAACCGTGGTAACCTGGTGCTCGACGACTGCGTGCGCTCGGCGAACTCGGCCGGTCTGACGGACATTGTGCTCCTGTCCGAGCACCGCGGTACACCTACCGGTCTTGTGTACGTCCAACCCACCTTCGAGCTTGAAGACTTTGGCAATATGTCCGGGAGCTAACTATTTCACAGCATCTCCCATCTCCCCCACGGCCCGACCGTCTCCTTCTCCCTCCACAACGTGCTCATGCGCGGTGACATCCCGGGCAGCATCCGCGGCAGCGTGTCTGAGGCGTACCCGCACCTCATGTTTGAGGGCTTCACGAGCCGGCTGGGTGAGCGCGTGTGCAAGGTGCTGAAGCACTTGTTCCCGCCGCGGGACCCCATCACCAGCAAGACCAAGCTCTCGAACCGTGTGGTGGTGTTCAAGAACATCGAGGACGTGATTGAGGTGCGGCACTACGTGTACGTGCGGACAGCCCACGACGCGGTGGAGCTGTCCGAGGTCGGCCCGCGCATGTCGATGAAGCTGTTCGAGATCCGCAGCGGCACGCTCGAGAACAAGGACGGCCACGTCGAGTGGCACCTGAACCAGTTCACGCGGACGAGCCGCAAGAAGGACTACCTTTGAGGGGTGACAGGTTGAGACGGCGGTACGACAGAGCCGAGGCGAGATACTACGACTCGGACGGCGAGTCAAGCGGCAATTCGCGGAATTTATACGATCTCGGGCATCCAGGCCATCCAGAGACGTGCACTATCTTAGCATGTCAAGTCCTGCGCAGCTACGTGATGACATCCGACACCGGACGAAACAAGGCGCCCAAGCGGCTGAAAACGGGCCGTGCCTCTCACATGGATGGCGACCTGACCGGTCATGTTGTGCGGCACTAGGGCATCAGCGGCGTGCAGCTGGTCAGCGCAGGCAGACAGACACATACCCGGCAGCACACACCACAGCACACCGTATATGACGTTATGATCAGAACTCATTTGTCAATATCATAATAAATTTAAAACGCAAATGCAAATACAAGCACAACATCTGCTAGAACTTCTTTGGATGTCACTGTCTGCCGTGACCGGCCAGCCTCGTGTAACGCGCCAGTCCAGGCCGCAAAATTTACGTCTATCTATGTCTATTTCTATTTCTATTTCTGTCTCTGTCGACGAGGTAGAGTCCGACAGGAAGGACGCTACGGTGCCCGTGGAGACTCCATAGCCTTGCTTGTAGGGCGTTAGGCGATAGGTGACGTATCCAATGCATAGAGACGCAGCTGGAGGCAGAGAAGGCTGCTCAATGCAAAACGGCTTTGTCCACTTTCTATGTTGTATTTTATTTTTACATCGAATCTCAGCCCCACGAACCCAAACTATCGGGCGCGGGCACAGCTGGACGACGCGGCCGCCGGGCAGCCTCTCCATCGATGGGATTTGCGAGACGGAGAACAACAGTCCAAGAGCCATCCAGGCCCTGGGGGCTGCGGGCCTGCCCAGAACCGTCCCTTGTTTTTAGCTCCTCTCCAATGCATCGCTAAAACTCAATCTGCCGCTAGTCCCAAAAAGGCAAAATATTGGACGTGCCGGTCATTATTCAGGCTCGGTGTTCATCATCATCTGCCATCTTCATCGCAGTTTTCCTACGAGCTTCGTCTTTGCCTCTTGTTTTCTTCTCGCCATCCGCCGATTTGCCGTCGCCGGCAGTCCGACAAACCCGCGCTGTTCTGTCCGGCGCAGTATGCAATTAGGCGACTAGAATGTATTTAGCTCGATCGTGCCTTCCGGCTCTTTTGTCTTTGTTGGAACCTTCCGTAACAAGCCCCCAGCTGCTGATGGCGCCGTCAGCCCCCCCCAGTCTCACTTTCTAGTGCATTGAAGTACGGAGTACACGTAGGTAAGATGCAGTGGTAGAAACGCCGAAGCGGCTGCTCGTGTACTTGCAGCCCTCTTGATGATCCGCAGAAGCCGGGGCTATTCTATTTTGATTTTTTTCTCTCCCAGGCCTTTCCTCTCTTCCTGCTTCCTGCTTTCCACTGTTCGCCCCTACCAAACCTCAGCCACTTTTGACCTGCAAAGAGTGGGGCGCCTGCCCTGCATACCGATAGTGCGCTCGTAAAGTGGCCAAATTGGTCCGCTGCAGCTTACTTGTGCTCCTTCTTTCTTCAGGTGACAGTGGTGCGAACCCACCCAACGAGCGGCGCGGCAAGGCAGCAGAATAAAAGCAGGACCTAGTCAAAACAGGGCACCTTCGCGTACGTTACGTCGCATGCCGTAAATAGGCAAGATACAGAGGGGGGCAAGCACGAACGAGCGAAGAAGACGAAAAGCACACAAAAAAGGCAAAATACGGCGTAAGGAAAGAGCAGATGAAGCGAGACAACATCGCTGGCGGGAAAGAGCGAATGACGGCAAGGAACGCAGCTCCGCTCGACACGGTCCCAAAGAAGCAAGAACATCAGACACAGAGACCTTCTTGCCTCCCCTGCTATTTGTGACTGGAGCTTGTTTTTAGTCCCGAACAGCCTGCAGTGTTGTTACGACAGGCGCTGCTGGGGATTGCTTACTGCACATGCCCGCCCAGGCCCCTGGCTCTTTTGGCCTACTTTCCCGCGCTTGCTTGATTTTCCCTATTATTTTTAATCCCTAACTTATTTGTTAATTTCCCTGCTCTCCTCATTTTCCTCACTCCTCCTCTCTTCGCTCCCTCTTCCCTCCACCCAATCTCGCTCCTTTTCCCCTGTCCCTCTTCCTTTTCCCATTCCCACTTTGCCGGACGCCGTCGGACACGAAAGCGAACGAGCGACCACTCAATCTCCCCGTGATTTGTTTTCGTTTTTGTGTGCTTTGATCAGTTTTGGAGCCTGCACCGCGGTCTCGATTTGCACGCAATCGTCGGAAAACATCGACATCTCGACGAAAAAGGCCGTCTCGCCATCTTTTGAGCTGTCCCAAGCTGTTTCCGCGTTGCGACGTTCCCGTGCGCCTTTTCTTTTTGTCCCGATCGCCCAGCGTCCCTGGTCTCTGCGCCAGAAGAGGGAGTTGCAAACGAAACGAAACGTGGTCCATCATCCAAAACAAACTCGTCCGCGCGCAGCGATCCGCATCCAAGACGTCGACCAATTGAGCCCGTCCGGACCCCAAACACATCTCCCGCCATGGCCTACAACCAGTACCAGGGCCAGCAGGCCCAGAACCCGTACGAGCAGTACCAGGGCAACCCGTACCAGGATGCCGGTGCCGCCGAGAACGCCTACGCTGGACAGGTATGTCGGCAGATGCGACGAACACGGACACCAGCTCATCGGCCGAGGCCGTTGTGTTTCGCTCCGTGATCCGCAATGTTGTTGTTTTGGTTTACATTCGTCGACTAACCGCATCCCTTCCCTCCAGGAGCAGCATGAGCTTCAGCCGTACGGCCAGGCCGAACCCGCGGCAGGCGCGCCCGTCATGTCGCAGCAGGAGTACCTGACCCAAGTCTCCAACGTGCGCGGCGAGATCCGCTCCCTGACGACGAGCGTCCAGTCCATTGCCGGCCTGCACCAGCGCGCCCTCGGCGGTAACGACCCGAGCGCTGCCCAGCAGCTCGAGCAGCTCGTCGCCCAGACACAGCTTAAGAACACCCAGATCCGCAACCAGCTGCGTCTGCTGCAGCGCGACTGCGAGCGTACATCCGACAGCACCCACGCCCTGAAGAAGCGCCAGTTCGAGACTCTCAACAACGACTTCAAGCGCGAGCTGCAGGGCTACATGACCGAGGAGAAGCAGTACCGCGATAGCTACCGCGAGCAGATCTCCCGCCAGTACCGTATCGTCAACCCCGACGCGAGCGAGGACGAAGTTACCCAGGCCGCGGACGCCGATTGGGGCAGCGAGGGCATCTTCCAGACTGCTGTAAGCTACATCTCTCGTATTCCGGTTTTTTTTTACCCACCTTCTTTCAATGCTAACCGTTTCAGCTCCGGACAAATCGCTCTGGCCAGGCTTCTGCCGTCCTGGGCGCTGTTCGCGCCCGCCATAACGAGCTGCAGCGCATCGAGCAGTCCATCGTGGAGCTCAACGGCTTGTTTAACGACCTCGACACGCTCGTCGTCCAGCAAGACCCTATCTTCGACCAGGTTAACGACCAGACCCTGGACACCGTCGGCAACCTGGAGGGCGCCAACAAGCAGGTCGCCAGTGCTACTGACCACGCGCGCCGTCGCCGCAAGCTCAAGTGGTGGTGCTTCGCTATTGTCGTTCTCATCATCCTTGCCATTGCTCTGGGTGTCGGTCTCGGTATCGGCGTGGCCAAGAGCAAATAAGCGAGATGACAGCAACAACCCAACCCAACCCCATCCAACCAGCAACCAACCGCCATCTCCCTTTTGTCTCTCTTCCTTTACTCTGTTTATGCCGCCACTTCATTCCCCTTTCATCCGCTATTTGTATAACCGACCACTTCCTATCGTTATAGCAGGAGATACCCGCAGGGCGACTTCTTGCTTCTCGATCCCACATTTCCACCCATTTCGTTGGCTGCCGTCAAGGTCCTTGGTTTCCTTTTTTGATATTGTTTTGGACGAAAAGAAAAGCAATGGGGTCTTCGCGACTGCTTCCTCTTTTAACTCTTAATTCACGGGGGCCGGTGTACAGTCTCTCACTTAGCTCTCTCAACTCCTTTCCTCTTTGGGCTTGGACGAGGGAGAGGCCTCGGACCCCCGCCTCTTGTGTCTATAAAGCGTCTGCTCGGTTTCTCCCGAGCCGGTGAGCTTTTGTTTCGCTGGTGTGCTATGTTGTTTTAGAAGATCGTATATCTTTTCTCTTTTTTCGTCCTGTGTCATTTTGGTTTTTGGTTTTTTTATACTACTACCTCTCTTCTGTTGATATGAATAACATTTTTTTTTTTGGTTTCTTGTTTCTTTTGATACTACGATTGACATGAGAGCGACCTTGTTAGAGCCGGTGATATAATATGTGCAAATCAAAACACTACGTAAAAAGGCACAGCGTAAAAAATGAATGTAAGATTATTCAAGACTTGTTATATACAGTGTGGAGAGTGTTCGACCACAGAAACCTAAACAAAAAAAAATGAAGATACCGACACAGGCGGACGAACAAGGTGCTCGCTCCCTTTTCGAGAGCTGCCACGGTCCTTTTTTGCCCGTCTCTTCTCTTTCACATGCCCCCCTTTTAGCCCCCGTCGCTCTTGCCCTCCAAAAATTTCGTTTATCATCCCCGACCTTTGATCGTGTCGTTTTGAGGACTCGTTTTGGCGCTTGTGGTCGTCGTTTTTTTCTTCTGGTTTTTATACGTCATGTCTGTGCTGTGGCATGGCGAAGGGATGGAAACTAAGGAGATGAAATAAGGCACCAGGAGAATGATTTGTAAAGAAATAAGAAAGCATTAAAGGGGAGAACCAAAAGACCACATAAAACCCTGGGACAAAAGGAAAGAGAAACAGTTGGAAAGGAAAACGAAATGGATTCTAGAAGTAATGCAAAAAAAGAAGAGAGTAAAGAGGAAACCCCAAAGCCAAACCAAAAGTAAAAAGCTTTTTTTCGTCTGCAAGAGAAGACTTTGTTTTCCATTCTGCTATACGGTCGTATATCATTTTATGTTTGTGTCGTATTTGTTTTTTTCTTTTAGCTTCTTTACCGCAGAACGGTGCCCATACCCTGGAGCTTGGCCGCGAGGGCCGGGTACTTCTCCTGGACGTGGATCTGTGTGCGCGTAGCTTCGGCGTACGACAGGGCGTTCACAAGCTCGCCCTCAGTGCGGGCCAGGTCGGCGGCGCGCTCAAAGTAGGTGAGGGCGTCGGTGACCTTGCCCTGCTGCAGCAGCAGCTGGGCCATGGTGGCCACGGCGATGTCGCATTCGGGGTCGACTAGAAGAGGTTAGCATGCAAGTAAACACAGTCATGAAAGTATAGCGTTGCGTGGGGACATACTGATCAGTGCCTTGGAGCACAGCTTCTCGGCCTCGGAAAAGTCCTGCTTCCACTGAAACAGGGCAAGCGATTTGTTGATGAGGGGCAAGACATTCATGTTCATGGGCTTGGTCTCCTTCTCCATCTCAATGGCCTTGTCGAATTTCTCGATGGCGTCCTGGTACCGGCCCTGGTCCAGGAGCAGCTCGCCGTGATAGTTATACACGTCGGGCACCTTGTTAAAGTTCTTTTCGCACCGCCGGAACGTCGCCATGGACGAGGCGATGGAGCCCAGCTTGTACTGCGTCACACCGAGCTGGATGTGCGAAAAGATAAAATCGCGATCCAAATCAATTGACTTTTGGTAGTCCTTGGCGGCCTCGCCAAACTCGGACTTGATAAAGTGCAGCTGCGCGCGGTGGTAGTAAATGTCCGGGTCGTCCTTGTTCTGCGCCAGGGCCTTGGTAAAGTCCTCCTCGGCCATAGACGGCGCGCCCAACTCCAAATTCATGCTGGCGCGCTTGATATAGCTCTGCGTCATGGAGGGGTCCAGCTCGATGCTCTTGGTCAGCGCCGTCAGGGCTTCCTCGTGCTTGCCCAGCAGGCACGCAAACGTGCCGACCAGGTTGTGGGCCAGCGCCTCGTACTCGCCGAGGTCGCCCAGCGCCACGGCCTTGGAGAAAGCGGCCGATGCCTCCTCGTAGCCGTCGGCCGTCTTCTTGTCGAGCGACTGTAGGCCCAGGCGCAGCTGGCCCTTGCCCGAGTCGTCGGCGAGGTCGGCGGCGTCGTCGAGGCCGTCGGGGCGCGACTTGGCGCGGAAGCTCTGCAGGTAGTTGCCGACAAAGGTCGGGCTGGGCAGCTTGGCGGAGCGTGTCTCCATGATCTCCTTGGCCTTGGTCTCGGCGAACTTCTTGAGCAGGCGCTCGACGGCCTGGGCGCTGGCCTCGTTCTTGAAGCCGTCGATGATGCAGCTAGCGGTGTAGTCGAGCAGCGACTCGCTGTACTTGCCGAGGCGGTCGTAGGCGTTGGCGCGGCGGTTGAGCGCCTTGATGTACTCGGCATCAATGTTGATGGCGGCCGTGGTGTCCTCGACGACCTTTTCCCAGTCGTTGAGAGCGCTGTAGCAGGCGGCACGGTTGGAGTAGTAGACGGGGTCCTGCTTGCACAGGATGGCCTTGGAGTAGAGGTCGATGGCGCGGTCGAGGTCCTTGGCGCCGTACGCCTTGTTGCCGGCCTCCTTGAGCTTGAGCGCCATCTTCTTGCGCTCGTCGAGGCTCATGGCTGCGACCGACGCCTCGGTGATCTCGGGCAGCTCCTCCTCGGCGGCGGGGGTCACGGAGGCGGCGGTCGTCTTCTTCGTGGACGAGTCGTCGCTTTCCGTCGCAGACGTCGACTTGCCCTCAACGGCCGCCTTGCGCTCGGCCTCTTTCCGTTTCCGTCGCTCCTTCTTGCTCAGCTTCGGCGTTGCGTCCTGGGCCGCGGCCTTCTTCGAGTAGTACACCACGCCCGCACCGGTTACAACGACGGCGATGCCGGCAATTGTGTAGACGGCGGCCTTGTTCTCGGTCGCCCATGTCGTTAGCCGGTCCCAGACGGACGAGTTGTCGGGGACATTGACGTTGATGGCGGCGCCGGTCGGGAACGGTGGTACCGCGGCCACCGGTGATGCGATGGGCGGTCGTGCGGCCATGGCTGTGTATGTTGGGTTGGCTGTCGTCCGGATAAAACGGTTGTCGTGAGGTCGGGTGCTATTGCTTATGGTAGACGGCCCCGAAAAGCGCTTTTTCTGGGCTGGGCTGCTTATTGGTCTTTTTGGGACTGCTCGCTGCTAGGCGGTGTGACGAGCAAAATGTGCGGATTGGAAAGGATAAGCTAATGCGTGTCCGCGGTGTTATTGAATGTGAGGTTACAAGTCTGCTGTGGTCGGCTCGTGGAGGGATGGTAATATTAGAGAAAGACTTGTAAAAGGTGGTGAGTGGCGAGAGGGTCCTCATGGCCGATTTTTTGGCATGGCTTTTTTTTTTGGTCTGCCAGCTTCTTTTGTTTTCTGCCTCCCGCACCGGATTTTGCCCACCGATGATGTCGGTCTCCATCCACTACCAATACAGCTTGGGCGGGAAGGAGCTACACAAAAAAAAAATTTAACACCACTGACCCCAGCCAGCCCAGCCCACTGATCCGAAGAAGGCGCTACGTGCACTGGCCAGCCGAGGGCCCAGTGGGGGGAGGGGTGGCGGGCAAGAGCTGGGACGTTGGATTTGGAGTTGGAAACGAGGGCAGGGGGGCTGCCTCAGGCCGAAACAGTGCTCTGATTCGTCAGCAGAATCGAGTCGGCTGTTAGTGGGCTTTGCGGGCGCATTGGGGGTGGGGGGGGGGGAATTACTTACGGCACGTGTAGGCGAAATATATGGAAAACAGCGGCCTAAAAACAGAGCTAGGCCTCCTGTCAGTATGTCGTACAGAGGAGTCAGGGCTTGGCAGTCAACAGAAACCCGACTACATGCCGACTTTGTGACTGACGATAACTCTACGATTAATGATCCGTTGCTGTCTTTGCGTTTTCTACTTTGATTTTTCTTGATTTTGTGCTCCTCTAAACGCCTCCAGCTTTCGTTTGCAACATGGCTGCACCCGACAGCAGCGCCTTCCAGCTGTACAGCTCCGTGCGATACGATGCCACCCTGCGGAGCGTCGCCGGGAACGCAGACTTGAAGCACGCCGGATGGAACTATACGCAGTCGTCGCCCTTTTACATGCTGGACTTCCACCGCGACCGTCTGCTCCGTGCGGCCACGCATTGGGGCTGGGAAGCAGCCGTGGCTGCTGTGTCCGGCGGTGAGGGCCTGCGTCGACTGGGCGAGGTCTTGGAAAAGGCCGTCGTGAACGAAAACGGCGGACCCAACCGGTGCCGCATCACGCTGAGTCAGGACGGCCATATCGGCTGCGATGTCTCGGGCGCGACAGCGACGCCCCTGGTTGGTCTCTTTCCGCCGCAGTTTCCCACACCGGGCTTTATGACGTCAGATTCAAATAGCACCAGCGGCGACGGTGGAGAGGATGTATCACCGCTACTGCAGCAGCTGCGCTCGACCATGGGTCAGGCGCCCTACGAGGTGATCGTCGATGTGGACAAGACCTCCTCGTCACCGTATACGCATTACAAGACAACACGGCGGCAGATGTACGACGCCGCCCGCAAGCGCACTGGCATCACGGGCCCAGAGCTCAAGGAGGTGCTGCTCGTCAACTCCGACAGCGGCGTGATCATGGACGGCAGCATCAGCACAGTGTACTTTTGGCGCAACGGCCGCTGGGTGACACCGCCGGTGCCACCAAAGTACGGCAAAGAGAGCGGCAGCGGCGGTCTGGACGGAACGACCCGGAGATGGGCTTTGGAGCGGTATGGTCTTTTATTTCTTGCCATCTACTAATCCTTTCCGGCTAACTCGGATTCTTTAGAAAAATTGCTGTGGAAGAAGAGGTCAAGGCCGACTCGTTGCAGCACGGTGAGGAGTGCTGGTTGAGCAACGGTGTCCGTGGCTTTCTCTTTGGCAAAATCAACCTTCAGTAAACTGAGGTATACACAAAGTATCAGTGCTGGACATATCGGCCTCTTTGGAGTGCCACGTCGAGATACGTAAGTTCAAACGAAGTATAAATAGCTCAATAATTAAGGAGATTGCGTAGATATCATAGCATGGCGAAAAATGGCTGCATATTAGAAGCGACCAGAATCATTGTGAATTTCATTTTCAAGGTGCTCAGATTAATCTTGCAAAAAAGTATATCTTGAATCACATTTGAATTCTTGGGTGTTTTAAAAGTGCATTTTCTATTCATGGACTAAATACTATGGAGGGGGAATGTTAGGGCCGTGATATTAGGGAGGATTGAACATGAATGGGCGACCTCATTGCCCTTGACTAGGATAAAAAATGTTGACGGTCATTTGAAAACAACTCGCCATCAAACGAAACACAACAAATAACCATACTGCAAATACAACGCGTGGACAAACCTCCATCTCCAAACTAACACAATAACGTCAGGTGGCCCAATGTTATGCTCACAGCGCACAATCGTGTGGAGGACGTCTGACCTAAGTGGATTTGCCATCGCCCAGGTTCTGGTTGGCCTCAATCTTAGGCACCGCGCCAAAGCGGACGTTGCCAACGTCCCAAATCTGTCAAAGTGTTAGTGACTGTAAGCGGTTTGGAGGATAACATGGACTGCGGGACGAGTGTTTGGACATACAGCGTAGATCGACTTGAGGAAAACGTCACCGAAAATGTCAAACGTCAGATCACCCCGCGACTGGAAACCACCATAATACACGCCGTCCTGTTCGTCACCGTAAAGGAAGTCCTCTGGCTGGACGACAAACTGCGTGTCGCCAATAGCGACCGACAATGCAGGCAGCTGAGAGGCAGTGATGCTGGACGGGATCGTGTAAGCCTGCTGAGACTCATCGTACTTGGCGCCGGGAATGGAGCTGTAAATGGCCTTGCAGAGATCATCAGAAAGGAGGCAAAGCGAAGTGCCAGTGTCAACAATGGCCGTGTTGCCGGAAAGCGAGATCGTCTTGCCACCGACAGATGCTGACGTGGACGGAACCTCCCAGAACCCTTGGCTGTTGTCAATGTTGGTCCATGCAATGCTTTTACCAGAGGATGTAACAATATCCTCATCAATGTAGCCGAACGTGTAGAACGACTCCTTGTTGTCGCGAGCGCTGTAGAAGCACGATGTGAAAAGCTGTGTCTCCTTAGGCAACACGTTGTTGGCCACAAGGTTTTCCACGGGCGTCTTCTGAGGCTTGGAGGTGTGGCTTTTCGTGACCGTGTTGATCTTCGACCAAGCAAGACCAAGGAGTCCGTCGCCGCTGTTTTGGGCAAACTGGTCAGAGATCTTCTTGGCCAGCTCAACCGACTGCTTGGGTATGGTCAGTCCGCCAATCGTGACCGCATCAGTCCCGACGTCGCCAGAAGCCGAGCTGTCGTCGCCGTACTGGATCTTCCATGAATACCCTTCTAACTCTGAAAAGGTAGTCGACTTTGACGGGTCGAATGCAGAGTGGTTCTCTTGGGCGCTCGCTGGAAGCTCGGTGGAAATCACCCAGAGGTCGGCTGAGCCCGTGTCGAAATCGAGCTGCAGCTTCTGGGGAGGTGTGCCGATGCTCACCTCACAGATGTACTCTAGATCACTGGCTTGGTCCTCGGCAACGATATTGCCGGTGCTGCCGTCACCATCTGTCTTCTTGAGAACCTCAGCAGAGGCGGGAATCTTTCCAGCAGGGTCTTGACCGGGAACGAGCTTGGCGGTGGCAGCAAGGGTGCGCTGCTTCTGGTACTCGCGGAGGCCCATCTGATACGGGCCGGGCAGTGTGGGCTTGAAGCCAAACTTTCTCATTGCCGCAACATAGGACTTCTGGCCAGTGTGCTTGCGGTTCGTGTTGACCGTGGCCACGACCCTCTTAAGGCCGAGACTGGCCTTCAGCTCTTGCTGGGCTCTGAAAGCGGCCTGCATGGTGAGCGATGTTGTTTTTTTGTGTCAAGTTGGTGTCAGGGCCAAATGATTGCAGAAATGTGAGCGAAGTATCGAGCAATTGTTCAAGATTTGTAGGGTAGTTTCAAGGTTCAGGATGAAGAAAGAGAAGATTTGAGAATAGGTTGAAGAACAGAAGTGGAGGATAATGGTAGAGATAAAGCAAAGATCAAGATGAGCACTTGACTGCGACCTTGCTTTCTTTTATGACATCAGAGGGAATAGAGCGAGGAAGGAGCACAAGGCAGCCACAGGCCTTCGAAAACAAAACACACGTACGTCGTAGTTCACGAGACGATGCGAAACTCGTTCCTTCCATATCGGCCAACTTTCTCTCTCTTGTGGAAGGTGATGTCGTCATGACTCGTCATACTTCACCTTTGCACCTTCCCTGTACAGAACTGAAACCGAGCTTTCTGCTATTATTGGTTGTCCGCCATCTGTTTGCCGCGATAATGGTATTCAAGGTCGCATTTGCACCGCGCCTTCGCAAGTCTTTTCTCCTTGCAATCTGGTGCCCTGCATATTTTATCACCATGATGTTTTTTTTAAGACAAAAGCCTTGATTGCACTTGCAAGTATCGTGTGCCGATTACAATGCATTATAGCTTTGTTGTCGCGGCTGCACTTTCCTCTTGTGCAAACTTCAGCATGAAGTACAAGAGGCAGGCTCGCTCCTTCCTCACAGGATGGTGAGCACAGGGAAGTTGCAGCCAGCAGGAGAGATCGTGTGATGGCAGGTGGCTTGTGTTCAACATGCCGGTGCCGGTGCATTTGGGTGTAGCCATACTTGGCCGTTTGTGGGAGGGCAGATGGCCCTGACAAATTGCTCGTGCATATGCGGTCACCCGCTCCGCATTGGAGCAGGCGTGCGCCAGCGCCGGGCATTGGAGAGCGGTGTCGACGAGGAGAACAGCGCTGAACGGTTTCGGGGCCAGGAACGGAGAAAACAGGGAGAACGGAGGAGAGAGGAAGGAGCAGCCGGCAAAGAGGGGACGAAAGCTGCTTCGCAGCAATCAGGAGCCCCACACAATATACATTTTCGTTGGCTGGTGTTATTGCCTGCCGTTGCTTGCCTTGGTGATGGGCTTGCCAGCTCTGCACCGACAGGAGCAAAGGAAGGTATCTCCATTGCTCTTTCTGCCTTGTCTTTCCCGGTCCAGCCACGTTCATCAAGTCGTACCAAGCACGGCAGGAGGGAGAACAAAGTCAGAAATGGAAAGAGGAAACGAGGAAAGAGCACTAGCCCAACCGCCTGGCAGGTCCTTCTTCTGGCAGACTGTCGGCACCAGTCGTTCCCAGCTGCAATGCCGTCGGTTTCCAATCACAGGACGGGAAGGAGTAAACATGTGTTGCTGCCTTGCCACAAATGTCGCGCCTGGCATACAGCTGCAGCTGCTCAATGCATCTATCGCTCTTGCCTTGTTAGCTTCATCGGTCCTGCCGTCCATGTCGCTCGTCTCTGTCTCTCCTGTGCTGCTTCGACGTCGCGACGCGCTGTTTCGCTCTTGCTGTCGTGTGTTGTCTGCACCGCCGTTGCCGAAATCCAGAGCTATTGTACTGACGTAATGTTGTTTGCTCCTTCCGCCGTTGGAGGATGTTTCGGGAAGCAGCTTGACACAAAAACGCTCTCGCTGTTAACGAAAGCTGAGGTTGTCAGGGATTGGAATGGGAAAGCGCCACCCATGCCCAGTAACCTTATGCTGCGAGTGCCTGGACGCTTCTCCGCGCTGCCGGTGTCTCGCGGCTTTTATGGCTGCATTTCCCCTCAGCAACCCCCTGCCAGCAGGCCCAACAGGCCTGGCGTGGGCCAGATCCAGCTCCTCTCCTACCGCATTCCCTCCCTAATTTTCCCCAATGCAACTCTCGTCTCTCTTCCGCCTTTCGTCTCCCGGTCGTTCCTTCTCCCTCCTGCAACCTTGCCCGTGTTTTTTGGTCTCGTTATTAATATTTTTCTTTTCCTTATTTTGCACTACGTTTTGCTTTCTTTTTGGCTTGCTTGAATTGCCGCCATCGCCATTCTCAACGTTCTCCGCATCGTTTAGCTCTCAGAACCAGCTTGTTTCGACCCAACAGCAAGCCGTTTTATGCCTTTAATTCTCTTTCGCCCCCTCTAGTGCCGTTTCTCCTCCTCTGTTTGTTGTTCTGTACCGCCTGGCGGCTTTAGCTTCAACCCCATCCCCAAGTCTCGGAACAGGAAAGAGCCAACAAACAGCTTGGCCGTGACAGAATCGAACCACGACATCGCTGCTGGCTACCATTCGAACGTTCCTTCCTCGCTTGCCCTCTGGTACCCCGGAGATCTGCCTTCCATCGCAGCTCACCACCGACGCCATTGACTACTTCTCCTTCGCACCTGCCGTATGCCCTTCTGTCGTCATCGTCACTGTTGTCCGGACTCCGCTCTACCGTCCCTTCGACCATTCCCTCGTGTTACGTTGCCCATCGCTCTTAACGTTCCGTCCTCCGCACTCCGGCTGCTCTCAACGAATCCAGCTCTTGCCTTACCGAACCCAGCATCGACGGATCACGACAACTCCTTCCTCTTCAGCCGACGTACATACCCCAACATCCTCTCAACTTTGTGCTTCCTAAGCACTACGAGCTCAGCACACGCCCTCCGAGCCCGTCTCTCCGCACAGCCCCGTGCTGCCCGCCCTCCACGCCTCCGTCAATTCCTCCCTCTTCTGACGACCACATCTTCTCCTCGCCTGCATCCATCGAGGTCGACATTTCTCTTGCCGCCATCCACAAACAGAGCTCTCGGCCGCGCATCCCCTAGCGAGACGACCGTCGCCACACCTATACCGCTCGAGGCACAGAATGGCTACTGCTACTGTCACGCCCTCTCCCAACGCCACACAAAAACGCAATGTACCTCGTCGCAGAAGGGCCGTGGGCCGCCGCCGGCGCGCAGGAGAGGAAGACATCAGCGAAGATGGTGCTCACAGCGCAGTGGACCTGCTTAACGACGACTCGCTGACCGAAGGGTCCATCGCCAGCGACGAGCGAGACGCGGTGGACGACAGTGATACTAGCAACGTCGATGAGGCATCGCCGACAATTCCTGTGCACAACAAGGGGCCGACCGCTCGGGCAGGCGGCGGACAAGGAAACGGCCGTGGCAATGGGCCGGGGGGCTCCGCGCCACGGACACCTGCCGGCGCAGCGGACAGCCCCTTAGATACCGCAGCAAAACCATCAACAACGCCCGCATCCCCAAGTCAACCGCAATCGTCGGCACCTCCTGCCAAGCAGGCCCAGCCTGCCATTGTCTCGTCATCATCAGCCCAGCCGCCGCGACGGGAGACTGCCTACGACAGGCAACGCCGGGAACACGATCTCTACAAACAGCGGAGAGACGAAGATCCGTCTTTCGTTCCGAATCGGGGTGCCTTCTTTATGCACGACCACCGGGGCGCCGGACCTGCTGCTAATGGCTTCAGACCCTTTGGCCGGCCCGGACGAGGTGGCCGCGGCCGCGGCGGCTTTGGCGGCTCATTCTCCCCAATGCAGTATGTTTGATTTACTTTCTCGTCTCGTTCCCACTCATGCCCGTGCACACGGCTAACTCTACCAGTAACCAATTCCAGAACCAGGCAGATCCCATTGCCAGCCAGCCTTGGGCCCACGACATGCACGAAGCCGTCACCCAGCCGAATGCATCACGACTGTCGATCCCGCGGCGTCAGAATTATGACGCTGTCAACCAGTACGCCGCCAGCCAATATGCCGGGAGCCAATATGCCGGAAGTCAGTATGCTGGGAGTCAATATGCTGGGAGCCAGTACGCCGGAAGCCAGTACGGCGGCAGCCAGTTTGGTGGAAGCCGTATTCCCCCACCCGTGGCGGTCATCCCGACGTGTCCGCCGAGCTCCACGCCCATCAATAGATCGATGTCGGTAGAGAAGCCACTGGGCATCGTGACAGTCCGCGTTTTCTTCCCGCCGATGAAGGAGCCTGCGTTTTTCGAGAAGTTTAAAGCCATGCAATACACAAAGCTCCCAGACCACCGGCCCCCGCTACGACGGGACAAGGCCGTTGTCATCGACTTGCCGGGCCACCCAAAGCGTCAGATCTTCCCTGCTGTGGATCGGTCGTTTATTTTCATCCCACGGGCCTTGCGTCCAAATCAACAGCGCACCCGCGGTGGCCGCACTAGATCTGTCATGGGCTCCGTTTCGGGCTTCTCGCGCCGCACAAGTGTCTTTGGTGGCAGTTACTATAACGGCAGCATGTACTCGCCTAGCGTCGCGCTCAGTCGCCGTTCATCCATTGCCCAGGACGCCGGGAGAGACTTCATTATCTCGCCGGCCGGTTCAGTCATTTCCCGGCCGCCCATCGCAATGGAAAACACAGCCCGTCCGGTCGTGCGTCTGCCACCTGCTGTTGGTCCCCCGATTCAACCGGCGGGTATGGCACCGGGCATTCCCATTGCAGCTATGCCTGGGCCCATGATTGTCCCATCTGTGGGGCCTGCTCCCGTTTCCATACCCATCTACCAGCAACAGCCTCCATATGGCCCCGTGTTAGCGGCGCCGGCGTTCAACTCACCGTCGAGTCAGCAACCATGGCAAGGACCTCCACCTTCGCAGCTCAACTCTCAGAGGCCTGAGCAATCACTGCCTCCCCAGCCGGCCCAGTTGTTGCAGGAGTCACAACTGTCTCAACCCGCTCAACCGTCACAGTCATCTCAGCCATCGCAAACATCCCAACCATCACAGCCATCTCAACCATCCCAATCCCACCAGCCTTCAGAGACTTCTTCGCTCAGCAGCGTTCCTCCACCTCAACACCACCCTCTACCTCAGAAGCCAGCGTTCCAAGAGAATCGGCCGAGCCACAACCTGCCTATGCACCAACCCAGGCCGCAGAAAACGGTATCCGTCGAAAATATCGAGGCTCCGGCTGCAATCGGGGCCATGCAGCCCCCAGCGCAGCAGCCATACTCCATGGCCTTCCACCAGCAGGTGCCTATTCCAATGGCATCAGGCTACCCGCCTGTGGAGTCACACTCGCGGCATCCGTCGTACCAATCCCATACCACCGGCACGCCTTTGTCGCAAATCCCCGAACGGGCCATCCATGCTGCTCCTTTCCAACCCAACATGCCAGGTCAGCAACAAATGGCGTACCCACAACACAACAACATGGGTACACCTGCCGGGCCAGCGTATTATGGCGGTGCTCCGGGTGGCTACGTGATGCAGCCTGCGCCCCAGCAAGGATACTACTATCCTACTCCGCCGAACTACCCGTCAACTATGGCCTCCGCTGCGAGCGTACCGGCTTTCATTCCTGGAAGCACACCACAAGGCCCTGGATCCGCGTATGGCCAGCCGGGTCAAGTTGATGCATCCGGTGCGGCGAATAATGGCCCTCGCAACATGGTCGCGCAGGAAGTGAACGGGATGGTGTATTATGTGGATGCGTCCCAGATGCCCACCGTGCCGTCCTACCCGGGATATGCGCAAGCGCCGCCACCGCAAGGCGGGTACATGCCTGGTATGGGCGGCATGGTCACGCCGGTGCCTACTGAAGGGTACTACTATGGTGGACAACCCGGTATGATGTACTATCCGCAGTAGGATAGGTCCACATGTTTCTCTCTTTCTCTCTTTCTGTCTTTCTCCCTCTCTACATCTCTCCCTCTCTCTCTTTCTCTCTTTCTCCAGCCAATTTTCTGTCTGTCCTCCTCTTTGCCTCTCGTCTCTGTACAAAATCTCGATTCATTACAGTACCACCAAACATCATCCTTACCACCACGGGTTGTAATACGGCAGATTATTTACTTCATGGAAATCTGTGGCAGAATTTATTCTTTTCAATATTTTCATTGCGCTGCTTTTTGGCTTATTCTCATTCTGTAGCGTATCAATTTATTGTAGGATTTTGCTGCCAAACAGCGTACCGGCTTTGCCTTTTAATACTTTGACAAGTATTCTTTTGTGTTCGTAATTAATCGACACTTTATTTACAACATGAGAAGAGGCCTGTCGGGCTTTTTGCATATATAGTTCCTCTTGGGTATCCTAGACAGATAGACAGCAAGCGAAAAGGATGGAGACAAGTTTGCTAAGTTCTCACAGCTTGTGGTTATAAAATGCTTTAGTTGTTTACTCGTTAATGAATTTTTTCCCTCTAGATTGATCATTTGTTTTACTTTTCTCATAATTACTCCGTCGATTTAATTTCTATAGAAGTTTGTGTTCCGTTTTGTCTTATTTTCTCAAAATCACAATTTCGACAAAAAGAGAACACGTTTTAAAATCGTCGTGTATTTATTTTAATCACATTAGATACATTTTCAAAAATGATACCTACCCCAGCAACGAAACAATGACCACAAATTCAAAGTATTTACTCCACGATGCTCTTGACAGGTGTTTCTAACATTCGCGTGACTCAGGCGCTAAAACTCTTGGTGTTGATCGTTTACATTCTAGAAGCTCACGCCCATGCACCGTTCAGCAGATACGCACCAAAAAATATTTCGATCTGGACACGATTTCAGAACAACGGCAAAGCCTCGGCGACAAATTTTGTCATTCGTGCCTCCCTGAAAGATATCTGGATCCGTGTTATTTGACAACCCACGCTGCCCACTGAGGCGCAGCGACTGTTTAATTTCCTGGGCTGTCCATACCTGACTTACACCATCAAGGCTGTTGACAGATCTCAGACTTTCCCGGCCTTCATTTGTCATGTCGAATCAAAGGCCTTGTAAGACGGAAGAAAGCAAAAGGATGGGAAAACTAAACGTCTGTTGTTTCTTGAGCTTATTTTGTAGAACGGACGAGAGATGACAGTAGCTCGCGCTATTCGAGAGGGGAATTGACAAGAGCCCCGCTAGAGCCCGCTATCTTACACCAGAGCCTCGTCCATTGAACAAGGTAGGTCCTTCCGGTAACGTGTGTCTTTCCAGATCGAGTTCCTTCCATCTGAAGTCGAGGGAAGAAAGACATAAAAGGGAAGCTGTGGCTCCTGCCTTTTCGATCATTTTGGTAATTGTGAAACGGCGACATTCATTTTATCACTCTCGTTTGGCTCTTCCTTACATTCACACCCTGTACCGCAATGGACGACGGCATAGGCACCCTCATGCGGCCCGCCGCAATCCTCGCGACGTCGATCGGCCTGACTGCATCTCCGGGCTCATCATCGCCCATGCAGGCCTCAGCACCAGCAGCGACTTTTGCTCCGGGTAGAGAGCCTGTGACCGCCGACGCTGTGATGAACGGAGTCTGTGTATTTTCAGGAGGAACGGCAGCAAACTCTCTCGTGGACGCCTTCGACGCGGTGGCTAAGCACCTCTCGACTGACAACGAGGCCGAGGAGACACGACAAGAGAGGAGAAAGCCGCCTTGCTCTCTTACATACATCATTCCTATTTCTGACAACGGCGGCAGCTCCTCTGAGCTGATTCGCTTCTTCGGTGGTCCGAGTACGTGGCCTGCATTTCCCCACTTCTCCCAACATTGATCGATGAAGATCTGCTAACATTGCATGCGACAGGCGTGGGCGATGTGCGAAGTATATCAACCCCCTCCCTTTTGGCTTCGGACGCACTTCACGGCGATGGTAGATGACTGGGCCACGAGCTGACATGTAATACAGGCCGTCTTGTACGCCTCATCCCAAGTAGTGACGATGAGGGGAACGAACGGGCGGCCCTCCGCGTTCTCTTCGAGCACCGGCTCTGTGCGTCCGATCCCAACCAGGCGCGCACCGAGTGGCTTGACCTCGTTGAGGCCCGCCATCTGCTGTGGACGTTTGTCCCCAGCGCGGCACGTGAGTTGATCCGCGCGGTGCTCAACACGCTCAACCTCGAGATCGTGAAGCGAGCGCGGCCGTCGACGTCCGTGTTCAACTTTGCCGGTGCAAGCGTGGGCAACCTGTTCTTGACGGGTGCGCGGCTCTTTTCGGGCTCCTTCGAAGCGGGCATCTACTTACTGTCTCTGCTTTGCGGCATCCCGGATCACGTCGCCGTGCTGCCGGCCATCAACTCCAACTTCACGCACCACATCTCAGCCGGCCTCGTCGACGGAACGACCATTGCCGGACAGGTCAACATCAGCCATCCCTCGTTACCGACATCGCTGCCGGATGGCGGACCGCTCACGGTGGGAGCCACAGGCGGTGGTGGAGCGGATGGTACCGGTGAAGTGGATGTGGCTCAGGAAGGCAGCGAACCACCCTTGGCTGGAGGATCTGCTGGGCCCGTGTTCCGCCGGGATCTAAAGGCACGGAAACGGGCCAGCACGGCAGTCGACTTTGAAGATGCCACGCTGCCCGGGTCTCTGCCGGTTCTGCGGCAGCCGCAGATCACCTTCAGTAAAGAGGACGAAGAGGACCTGCCTTCACGCATTGCCCGCATCTGGTACATCAATCCCTATGGCCACGAAATCCGGCCACAGGCCAACCCCAAAGCGCTTGCAGCATTACGGCAAGCTGAAGCCATCATCTACAGCATCGGCAGTCTGTACACCAGCATCGTTCCGAGTCTTGTACTGCGGGGCGTCGGAGCGGCGATTTCATACAAGGGCAACATCAACGCGCCGCCACGGAAGAAAGTACTCATCCTCAACAGCCGACTAGACCGAGAGACAGGACCGCGCAGCCTTGCGATGACAGCCGTCGACTTTGTGCGTGCAATTGTTGGAGCGTGCAAGCAAAGTCAGTCGGACTTCAGCTCTGTGCAGGATAGCGAGTGTCGTCAGTACGTGACACACCTAGTCTTTCTGGACACGGCGCAGGATGATGTTGAAGGTGGCTCGGGCGGCAGTGCCGCGCCCGAGGTTGTCGAGGCGGCCCTTGGCCAGCTCGGGATCCGGTGCCTAGCTGTTCCGACGCAGGCAAGCCAGGAAAAGCAGGCTGCCGGAGAGGGTGCCGCTGTGTCTTCCAAGAAAGCTATGGAGCGGTACGACCAGACGGCATTGACGCAGACTCTAAAGCAGCTCCTCGACGGTTCTTGGGACCGACAGCAGAACGCTTGAAGTTCAAATATGGCGATCTATAGGGGGACAATCATTGTGTAATCTACGTGTGCTTCTATTTGTGGCCGGGACCGATGCTTTTTTTTATTTTTATCGGTGACTTTCATCCTTGCTTTGATACTTTTATTTTCGTGCAATCTATTTACCCACGGCCATGCCTAGCCTTTTTCTTTCCCCTGATCCTCTCCATGTCGGACAGCAAACAAACACGAGCAAACACAATCCTGCGAGCTACACATGCATACAAATTTTGTGCTTCTAGAAGCACAGTTTCGGTTTGATTATGTCCAAATTGCATTTGGCTACGGCGACCATTTACTTGTCCTACGGCCGACCCATGTGTTCCTCGGAGAATTTTGTTTGAGAAAAGACCCAGTTGCTGGAAAATGACACAAAGACGACAGACGGGATTGGTTACGAATGCTCGGCCCCGACCGGTCGGACTGGAGAGGCGGTACGATAGACGACATGCGTTCTGGGCAAGTGAGCATGAGACTCAAGTTTCGGCAAGGTGACGTGAGGCGGCAGAAAGGCTGCGTTGACGAGAGTCTCTTATTTTCTTTGCCCCGGCATAATTGCGGGTCGCCTTTTGATGGTGACCAATATGTGCTCTCTTTTACGCCTCTCTTTTGCGCCTCTCTTTTGCGCCTCTTGTCTTGACAAATGGCCATGGCTAGGCAGATAAGCAGACGTGAGCAAGAGCCGCAACGTCGGGCAACTCGGCCACCCTCCCCGCGATCGACAGCGGCCTGGCACAGCGGCCTGGTCTAGATTATTTCCTCATCGTTTGCCGACGATACTCGGGACAGGCTTTCCAGCACCATGTTCCCGGCCTTGCCCTGTTCTGTCTTTGTGTCCTACTTTTGTCTCCTGTCAATGTCCAGCTGCCCTGCTTCCCGAGGAATTGAGACATGTTGAGACACGCAGGGTGGCACATGGGTGGCGTCCACATCCTATCCGGTCCAACCCCTCTCTCGCCTTCCTTTTGGGTACAATTTGTGTCAGGGGGTTCCATCTCCCAGCCAGTGGTATCGTTTGCCCAGCCGCCGCCTTCGATCCCGATTGTGCTCTTGTTTCTTGTGTTTCTTTTATTTCTTCTGTTTCTGTCTGTTTCGTTTTGTTGGCCGTCGAGGCCCTTGCCACTTTGCTGGTCACCCGCAAGGCCAGACAAATCCAGACCCAGCCGGCCAAGACAAGGCAACCCTCGATGTCTCGAGGCTAATATCAGAAAATAATACCAGAAAAAAGCGAATACCGGTATTATGGCCCTGACCCATGCCGACGACTCCTCTCCCACGTCTTTCTCTCGTCTGCGTGGCGAGGCCCACTAAACTGCATGAAAGAGCTCCAGCCAGTGCCCACCCTTGCTGCTCTGGTTTCCACCTGCTCCCGTCATGCGTTTTGTCGCTCAAATGCCCGTCAGCTTCCCCCACGCCGTACTGCTTCCGCATTTGGTGGCTATTTTGCGTTTGTCAAGCGAAAGCTCCAACAAGCTGAGCATGCGGCCAAGAACGGTGCAAAAGGAGCGGAAAACGCAACAACAGAGCCATGTGAAAAGAATCTGCAGCTTTGACCCCGACCGACAGCGGGCCTCAACCAACGACCACTTACAAAACCCGAGTCCCCAGTTTGTTTGCCTACGCTACTACTGCAACAGAGAGGGGCTGACGAGACAAGGAAAAGATAGAATGACAGGGGGAACGACAAATGGCTCTACGAATTGTCGACATCGACAGAACATTTGACCTGCATCTCCAGTCTGATTAATGGATGATGCTCGATGAACTAGAGAAAGCTCTGCCCGAAGAAGCTCTGCCGAAGAAAGCTCTGCCCTTGAAGGTGTGCACGCTGCTGTTGAATTGAGCCTTTGATCCCGCTGTTGGGCGTTGGACCGTTGGCCGCCATTGCGTCACGCCCGACTTTTCCCCGCATTCGCATTCGCATAGGCGCAGACTCTTCTTTGGCAGCATCTGAGCTTCGACTCCCAGCGTGCTGAAAGTGACATATTTGTTGTGACTGCTCTCGTTGAAAAGAGGGAATGGAATCTCTGTTATCCGCTATCGATACATCTCAGGCGGGGTAGATAGAAGAGGAAATGTACGGAGTATTACGACGTACAGAGTAAGGGGCCCCATACTGACTGGCTGCGGTGTTACACAGAGGCCATATTCATGCGCAACGTCGTCAGCTTGCAGCAGCCTTGTCGTCGTCCGAGAGAAGACAGAATTTGCCTTCCTGTCGTGTCAAGAATCCCTGGTGATCTCATATCGCCGTAACACGGCCTGTTGTATCCCTTGTTGGCTGTTTGCCAGGCGTTGACGCCGCCTTTGTCGGTGCCTGGGGGGCAAGCTGTTGGACGGGGCTTTCGGAAAGCTTGGCGATGAGCTTGAGAGCTCTTTTTGCTGAGAAGCTCCCAGCCAACACGTGTGTCGCTCTGTCAGCTACAGCAGGACGGCCGTTGCAGAGAGAGAACAAAGCAAGCAATAGTGCCGGAATGACATGAAAGACTGAAAGACTAAATGTCCTAGAGGCCCTAATAAGTAGGAAAGAAAGTAAAGTTACCGAGCGGCGTCTTACTGGAGCAGCTCAGCGTTCGACGCCATTGTGGCATGGGTTGCTTGTCGAGCTTGTGTAGAGAAAGGTATCGAACCAAGGAGGTCGCTGAAGCAGCCGCCTTGGCCCCTGCGTCACCCTTTCCTTTCCTCCTCTCTGTTGACCTTCGCCCGGTCGCTCTTTCCTTGTTTTCGCTCGCGTTGTACAGCATACCTGTCTCTGCAGACACTGCGCAACGTCTGGCCAGGCCTCGCGGCCGCTGTTTCTTGGCGGTTGATACCGCTGTACGCTGTTGCGTGGACAAGTCCTACGCTTGAGCTCCGGGCGAAGGCTGAGAGGGTAGAGAACACCAGGCTGTAAGTTGTGAGCAGTATCTTACTTTCTCACGAGCTCGGTGCGTAATGCCTTCCCGTTTGACCCGGCACTGGTGCACTCGTCTGCTGCCGTTGAGCTCGTCCCTGCACAAGCCGATCGACTCACTCAAAGATGAGAGTTAATACTTCGTTGAAGGGGCACGAGCCTTTGGCCCCGCCTGCCGCCCCACTTCCCTTCTGAACAAGCGCTCCTACCTTTTGTTCCCACTTTCTTGCCCGCTAAATACGCCATCGCCTGCCTGAATTGAATGCTATCGCTCCAGAGCCTTCCCGCCGCCGAGCACCACTGCGAGGCTTCCGCTGCCTGCATCTGACCAAGCTGGATCCATCGTGCATTTGTGCAGATCCCCATTCGGCGCCTGTTATCGTGGCCGGACTGGCTGGATCTCGCGCAGTGAATCAAGAACCTCGCTTCTCTTTGTGGCAGAGACTGGGACAGGACCGGCCGTGAGAGAATATGGCAGGTACGAAAGGACCTTCGGCAAAGCAGCAAGACTCGTACGAACGGTACAGTGACGCACAAGGAACTCACGGGAAAGTGGCACTGGCGGCGTGTTTCGCTCCTTCCCTTTGCACCTCGTTTTGCACCCTGTGACCCTGCTCCTGCCCTCTTCCTCCGCTCAGTTGTGTTAATTGGGCGGCGTCAACCCCCGCCCACCGACATTTCCTTCTCCCAGTGCTTGGTTTGACAGGCTGGGAAAGTGGGGCACGCGCCTCCTCACGCGTACGCTCTCGCCCGGTTCACTCTCCCAGGCTCTCGCTGGCTCTATCTTCACTCGCCTTGGTCGGCCTTGCTCGTCACTATCATGCGGTGCTCGTCTTTTGCAAGCCTGCCCGCCTATTGCGTAGACACCACCACCCCCGATTCGTATTATCTGACTGCCTGGGGGGCGCTCGTCGCCTCCCCACTTTCCGCCCCTCCCCTGGCCAATAATCGCCGCGCCTTCCTGCGTCTTGTCTAAAACGGCCCATACTGGGGGGAACCGCCCTTTGCCTCCCCCCTTCCCTCACTTGTCTGGTGTCTGCTTCCTCGTTCCGCCCGCCGCCCCTTCCCTTTTGGCTTTTGGCCCTGCCATTTAGGCCGCCGCCCTATCTTCACCGACAAAACCAGGGCGGTCGCACCTTCCCTCCACTCGCTCCTCCTTCCCTTCCTTTCTTTCTTCCCCTCTTTATTATCTCGACGTGATCCCCATCTTCTATCGGTGCATCCATCATTTCAATTTTGCATCACAGAAATCCATTGTTGTTCTTTCTCACATCAGCATTTTTTTATCACCGGCGCTCTTTCCATCTTCCCAATACGGGCAACGGAGATATCGCAGTGACACTGTCTCCAGCCTACATCTGCATCCACATTGTAAGCATACTTGTCACCTAACTGTAATGCACAGGCGATCTTTGCTTTTATACCGCCTCCTCACCCACTCACCCCTTACCCTTGCTCTATTATGGCAGTTTGCTTTTGCTCAGTCTTTGGCTTGTGTTGCAATATGTGTCTTCTGCCGCATCGTTGGTCGCTGTCCACGGCTCTGGCACCTACATAAAGCCTGGAGGCTACTTGCATCGGTGGCCCTTTGCAAATGCCTTCATCACGCAAACATCTTTTCAACGTTTCTTTAACACTTCGTTTTTGCCTGGAATTACTGAGCTTTTTCTGCTGTGGTATCTAGAAATCAAATATCTAACAATGACAGTTTTCTACACTTGCTGTGGTCACCGTCACCACTAGACGAATCAAAGTTTTTACTTGTCTTGCTTTTACGGTTATTACAAGCATTACCAAGAATACAGACAATGGCGCCAACCTCGCCAATCCAACCCGACACGCCCATCGTTGTCAAAATCACCGTGAACGACGAAATAAAGTCTCACAAGAAAGCCAAAATCCCTTACAGCGTTCTTACTGCAGGCCTGCCCGCCTTAGAAGAGAAAGTTAGCTTTACCGCCCTCCTGTTACCGGCCCGGCACCCATGTCTTCCTTTCTTCGTTCTGGTCACTGACTTTTCTCGTCCGTCTCTAGCTCCGCGAGCTTCTCGCCGTTCCCGATAGCACGCCATGCTACTTTGAACGATTCTCCGACTCGGCCGGCAAGAATATCCCTCTTGTACACACAAACCCGGGCGTGTACCGGCAGCTACTCCGCGCTGCCAAGGCGAAGCAGAAGCTCAAGTTGCGTGTCGTCTACCGCGATGCGAACGACCCGACCTCTGACCAGAATGACGCCGAGAGCCTTGCCAAGTCGACTGGCCCTCGACCGGTAACAATCGAAGACGTCCCCGAAGCAGCACCCGCTGCCTCTGAGACAACGACACGCGCGGCATCCACCCCGGCCGCCTCTACTTCTGCACCGGCCCCGACCCCTGCCGCCCCTTCTGCGGAAGCATCAACTTCGCTAGGTGCAGCATATACTGCCACTGCTGCTCCCGCTGCTCCGACCGCCAGCACCTCAAAGGCCTCCCTTTCCAGCGCTCTCGCAGCCCTCGCCGAGTTCCAACAGAAGCCTCACGAGCTAACCCCCGACGTTGTTCAGCGCTGCATCGATGCGTACCCCGACATTCCCGGTCACTTCCCCGAAGGCCAGACTGAGAGCGAGTGGGAGAAGGAAACCGACGAGCGCTACCAGGCGACCATGCGGAACATGACCCAGAACCACAAAGACCTTGCCGAGCGTAACTACGCTCTTATGGAAGCGTCCATTGCCCAGATGAACCTCAACTCGACCACGGCTGCGACAGAGCCTGCGTGCCTGCCCCCGTCTGTTTACTTCCAACAGCACACCCCGTATGCTCCGTTTTCGACCTACACCTACCCTACGGCCACCCGCTCCTCGAGGTTCATCATCCCGAACGATGATGCCCCGGCTGCAGAGTCGGCAACGAGTGTCTCGACGGAGGCCCCCAAGCCCATCCCTGTTGCCAAGTGCACCCGCGACTACCCCTATGCTTGGGGCTACAACAACTCGAGCTCGAGCATTCTGCCCACTGTGCAGAATGCTGCTGCGCCGACCAAGCCCGCTGTTGGACCCTACTCGCCGGCGACAGTCTCGCGTGCCGCTTTCACCGTGTGCTGCAACTCTTGCGAGCGCAAGGTCCCTGACGCCCACTACCACTGCTCGACCTGCGAGGCCGGCGATTTTGACCTTTGCGAGACCTGCATTGAGCTTGGCATTACCTGCTACAACCCGGAGCACTGGATGATCCGCCGTAACATCCAGAACGGCCTGATCGTTAACAGCACCACCGAGCGGATCCCACCCAAGGCCAAGGCCAAGTCTGCTACGTCTTCTGCCACGTCGGAGAAGGCGGCCGGAAAGGCCCCTGAGAAGCCCGTGGAGAAGGCGGCAGAGAAGGTTCCCACGATGGCCAGCGCCGTCAAGGACACCAAACCCGCCACGGCGGTTGTCGACGATGCGGCCCGCACGCAGGCGTACCGCAAGTACCAGATTCGCACCTGCAACAACTGCATCCGCGAGCTTCCCGAGTTTGAGTTCCTGCACTGCTCCGAGTGCTTCGACTTTGACCTTTGCAAGGCTTGCTTCGTGAAGAACGACCATGGCCACCACCCCAAGCACGCCTTCCAGCCCGCTGTCAAGGGCACCGAGTTCGGCTGGAACGTGACCCGCCGCCTGTCTGCCGGCCGTGGCTACCGCCACAACGCTGTCTGCGACGGCTGCGAGGCGTTCATCACCGGTGTCCGTCACAAGTGCAGCGACTGCCCCGACTGGGACTACTGCTCCGACTGTGTCCTGAACGCCGGCTTTATTCACCCCGACCATCGGTTCATCCCAATCTACGAGCCGCTTGTTGAGCCTTTGATGGGCAAGTCAGGTGACGAGCAGGTCATCCACAACGGAATCTACTGCGACGGCCCTCACTGCGCGGTCAGCGGCCTCTGCGAGTCGCCGATCCGCGGCAACCGCTTCAAGTGTGCCGTCTGCAACAACAAGGACTTCTGCGCCACCTGCGAGGCCAGCCCGGCCAATACCCACAACAAGACCCATCCTCTCATCAAGTTCCGGACGCCCGTCCGCCACGTTTCGGTCACGACGACCGGCGAGCACGACAACGGCCGCCGCATGCCCACTATGGGCGATCGTCGCCCGAGAATGTTCACTTCTCGTGCCGCTGACAGCTTCGAGAGCGTTGCGGCCGAGAAGAGCAACCTCAGCGCTAACAAGGTTCAAACGGTTCTGGACATCAAGCCGACTGCTGCCCCTGTTGCCAAGCCTGACGTTGTGGTCAAGAAGGAGGAGGAGAAGGAGGAGGAGACCGCCGCCCTGGAGCCTGACGCCAAGCTGCTTGGCGCAATGTTCAAGAGCGAGGCCGTTCTGGACGGCACCTCATTCCTTCCGAACCAGGCCTTTGAGCAGACCTGGATTCTGCGCAACACGGGCCCCGTCGCTTGGCCTGCCGGCTGCTGCGTTCGCTTCGTTGGCGGCGACTACATGGGTCACGTTGACCCGAACAACCCGGCCGGCATCCAGGAGCTTGTGTCGGCCTCGGAGTCCACCATCTGCTACAAGGCCCTGGCCCCTGGCGAGGAGGCCCCTTTCACGATTCTGCTGCGCGCGCCCTCGCGCCTGGGCAAGATCATCTCCTACTGGCGGCTGACCACCAAGGGCGGCGTCAAGTTCGGTGACCGCCTGTGGTGCGACATCAACGTGCGCGCCAAGGAGGATATTGATGCCGATGCCGCTCCCGCCAAGGCCGCCGCCGCCGCCGAGGAGAAGGTCGAGGAGAAGACCGAGGAAAAGGTTGAGGACAAGGCCGACGAGGAGGCCGACGAGAAGTCGGAGACCACCAACGACAGCCAGATGATCTTCCCCAAGCTGGAGCGAGAGTCGCCCGTGGCCAGCATTCACGAGGCTACGGAGCCGGCCCCCGTCGAGGATGCCGACCAGTTCGACTTTGAGGAGGAGGAGGACTGGGCTGTTGAGAACTCGGATGACGGTTTTCTGACCGACGAGGAGTACGACATCCTTGATGCGTCCGACGAGGAGTCTCTGGTGGGCGAGGAGACCAAGGCCCGCAAGTAGGCGATGTCTTGACAAATATGACGGCACGGTTTGAGTAACGCTGTGCGTGGCCTTATTCAAATGCTATCATATCTTGCCGGGTTTTGTTTCTCCAGGAGTTTTTTGTTATTGTTCTTTTCTGCGTGATGTCATTGCGATATCTTTTTATATGTTTCGTTTACGTGAAAGTTTCGACGCTTTTTTTCTGTTATTGTTTCTATTTCGCACATTCTTCTCAAGGGATCCTGGAGCGTCGGATGGTTGCCCGAGCCCGTGGACGGGCTGACTTGACGAACAACGTACCGACGGCATGCGAATCTGTTTACGTATGTATTTCGAGGATTTTTTATTTGATTTTGTTGCGACAGAAATATTTATTTGTTAGTTTACTTGACTGCACCAAATTGAAACAGTTAGTCTTTTGTTTTCGATTTCTCTCGTCACCAGTGATCTTGGTGTCTTGCCAACTGACCTTTTGGTTCCCAGCCATCATTATCGTCGATTTTCTTTCGCATCTGTGTTTATTAAAACAGATTATTCAAATCCAAAATCTGTTAACTTTGGCTTCGTGATAGAATAAATATGTTTTTTAATAAGTTGTGGGAAATCACTCGCATTAGAACTGATCATTGATCGAGTAAGCAAAATATAGCATCAGCAAAAGTAGGATGAGCCATCAACCGAGAACGCCTGTAAATATACACGTTACGTGGGAAAAAATAATAATAAATCGCTCTAGCCATACATGCGTAAGAAGCCCAAAAATGCCAAAATGATAAATAAATAAAGAAGGACAACAGCAGTCTACTCCAGCAACGTCTTCTTGCCGAGTGATGCCGTAATGGCACCTGTCCGGTACGCAATATTTGCATCCTGGTGCTTGTACTGCTGGTTGTCGGCACGGGGCCGTCTTTCTCTCGGTTCGCGGTCCTTGCTGGCACCCGGGCCGTCGCCCTCGCCGCCCTGCGGCTTGCCCTTGCGGAACCGCTTCTTGTAGCGCGCGGCGTCGTCTTCGGCAAACTGGATCTTGAGCGGGCGGCCCTTGAGCTGGTTGACCCACCACTTGCGCTGTCTTGTGCGCGGCTGGGTAGAAGTGGTCTTGCGTGGTCTGGCCATTTTTGTGTCTTTGTCGTCATCGTTCTCATCCTCGTCCTCCTTGCCCTCCTCCTCCTCCTCGTCGTCTCCTGCGGCGGCAGCGGCCTCTGCGACAAAGTCTTCCTCGGTGTCCACTGTCTCCGTGATCTTGGCAAAGCCAAGAACGGCCGCCGCGGCCGCCTTGGACGCTGCCTCTGGCGTAATGTTCTGGCCGTCGTCCGTCTTGCCGCCGAACTGCACCCAGCCGTAGCCGCGGCACTTTTCCGTGTTGTCAGGGAATGTGGCTACCTTGACCCAGGCGACAGGGCCGCAGGGTGTAAAGTGGCGGCGCAGGTCGTCCTCGGTGGTGTCGAAGCCCAGGTTGCCGACAAAGACCTTGGTGCTGGTCATGCCAGACGCGGGTGCGGCGGCCGTGTCGTCGCTAGCACCAGCACCGCCCGCACCAGAACCGGCACCAAAACCAGCGCCGGCAGCACCAGCGGCACCCTCGCGCTCTTTGGCTGGCCGGCCCTCAAACGACTTGCTGTCCTTGATCAGCACGCGGCGGCCATCCAGCTCCGTCTCGGACAGCGCCGTTGCGGCCACCTGCGCCTCGTAGGTCAGGAAATCGACATAGGCGAAGCCCTTGTTGGGCGGCGCGTTGTTGCCGTTGCTGTCGGCGCCGACGTTGTGCGGCCGCTGTTGGTGCGGCTGGCGCTTGCCCAGGGGCAGGTTCACGCGGGTGATGTCGGCCTCGGCAATGGCGCCACCGGAACTGTCAATGAACCACTGGAACAACTGGGGGCGGGTGACGGTAAAGGCCAGGTTGCCGATCCAGATGCCAAACTGCGAGCGTTCGGCCTTTTTGTTGTCGTCCTTGTCGCCCTTGCCACCACTGCGGGCGGGTATATCGTCCTCCTCATCGTCGGACTTGGGTTTGGCGGGGAGGGGCTTGCCCTTTTTGAGGGCACGTTTCGCGCGCTTGGATGGCGGCTCAGGGAGCGAGAGGTCGACCTCGATTTCGGGCACGTCGTCGTTGGCGGCTTTCCGCTTCTTCTGGGCGGACGGGGAGGACGGAGAGGAGGGGGCTTCGACGGGGGCAGCCGCAGCCGGCTTTGCCTCAATATCGGTTGCCATTTTGTTTGTTTGTTTGTGTGTGGCTGCAGACATCAACGTATGTGGTCTACCCAGTACGCAATACTGTTTGTCGTTGGCGATGTTGTAAAGCAAAGACACAAAGTTCTGCTGTTCAGTGAAAGCCGCCCATTTTTTCCTCTCGACTTTTTTTTGTTATCGAAAAATTTATCAGTGGGGCGATAACGATAAGCATTTGGGGCGCTGTTAGTGCTCTACGGTGGACAGGTCCCCAGCGATAGGCGCTGTAATAATACCTTGCCAACAGAGCTGCTGGGGTTGTCGTGTGCCTGGCCTGGCCATGATGGCTCTCTTATTTCCCAACGTCCCCTTTCCCATTTTCATGTTGGCAATTCGTGTATTTCACCCGTTTTGGGTCGATTGCGTCGCCTGCTTTATCCAAAAGCATTTGCGTTATTGCCCTGTTCACGTGCCTCGCTCCTCCCTCTTCTGCCAGCAATATCCAGCCAGCCCAGCCTCCTTGTTCGCTCCTGCCTGTTTTTGGCCATTTCTGCCATGTGGCGGGGCCCCGGCGTTGGCAATAGCGGACTCTTCCGGCCCACTTTTTGGTCATCTCCGTGTTTGTAAGTGTCCATATTACACAGGGAGTGTGAGGGAACCTTTTAGGGGCCAAGACGGAGTATTGGCTGCAGGTTGCGGCGTACTTATTCCTTTGTTAACGGAGCATTTCGCAGCCTGAAGCCCAACCAATAGTCTGTTGTCGCTGGCCAGGGCCACGCCTCAATAGTTGTCTGTTGGTCCGTTTCAACGGTTCTTTGGGGGAGGGCAAAGGGAAAGGGAAGGAGCAACTGACACTGTGAGGATGCCCGCCGGAAGCATTCCCTTCCTCGTTCAGTCGGGGACGAAACGAACGGCGCCGCCGTCGCCGCCTTCCTCTGCTTGTCACTCTGCGTTGGCGCCCTCTACGGAGTGTGCCTTCTCTCTTTGACCGCTTTTCGGTTCGGCACACCCGTCTGCGGTTTCCCTAATTTGAGTGGCAAGTGGAAAGTGGAAAGTGGAAAGTGGAAAGGGACGCCATTTCCCACTTCGGGCACCCGAACACAGGCAATCCCAATCCCGGCATGGGCTGCTCTTCCCTCCGTTTGGCACCCCCCGTCGTTCTCTTTTGCTCTTTTGCGTGCGGCTGTCCTGCACTCTTTCCTTCTGTGTCTGGCCGGGTGGTGTGCTGTGCTGTGCTTGTTGGCCAAGCCAAGGCCCCTGAGACACCTCGTTGGCCGCCATCCACACACCACTTTGACGAGCTAATCCTGGCCGAGCTGGCTTGGCCGCCGCCAGGGAGTCGGACATGCACAGAAAAGCACAGAAAAGCACAGAAAGCACACCGACCTGGCTCGCCTGGCCCCAGGACCGCGTTTGTGCCGGGGTGCCCTTGGACGGGCCTGTTTGATTTGCTGGGTGCAGGTGACGGGCGGCGGTGTCTCCTCCGGCGTCGCGAAGAGAGGTTCCCCGTTGTTGTACGGAGTATGTCTTATTTTGTGTTATGTAAGGAGCGTGGTGCAGGTGCACGGCACCCCACATAATGAGCGTGAGATGACAATTCATTCACAATTCTGGCGGTTGGTGTCTTTTCATATCTTACCAGGGAATGTGAGGGTCGTGAGAGTCGATTTGCCTGATTAGCTGGGTTCTAGCCTTCTAGGCTAGTTGTAATCCGCTGTGGAGACCGGCAGGCCAGGCTAAGGGTATGAATACTTCTAAGGGTACGGATTATGAATACTTCACACGGCAGTGCTGGCGGCAGGCTGCATGCCCGCCCGTAAAATGTCACTAATCCAGTGAGTAATGCCCTGTAAACTTCGGGGGCGGCCCCACATCATCTGGACACGCACATGGCTGGCGGCTTGTCTGTCTCCTGTAATTACCCCCCCCCCCCCAATCTTCACGGCGCAGCTGCCCCAGCGACCGCTGGCGGCCACTTTTGGGCTGATCCGCACAGGCAAGACAAGAGACAGGCTAGGCCTGGCCTTCAGCCAGTGGCCATCCGCGGCTGCCTCCTTCGAGACGCTATCCTCGTCCCGTGCCCCCCCCAGTAATAGACAGAACCCACCCACCCACCACCCACCACACAGACTGTGCAAGAGTGCCCACCACACAAGAATTCCCTGACCCAGCCCAACCCAACCTGGCTGCACCAAGCGACTCGCCTCTTCCTCCTCTTTTTTTCGTCTCCTCTTTTCCTCCTTCTCCCTCGCCTCGACTCGTCTCTTTTTTTGCTAGCACACACGCACCAGCCCTATCTTTTCCCCCCGTCCTCCTCTTTCACCTTTTCTCTATTTTCTGTTTTCTCTGTTTTCTCTTTCTTCCTCACCACCTCTTCCTCTCCCATCGAACGTATTTGTCGCCCCGCTCGACATCGCCGTCTTCCCTTTCCTGGCTGCCATCGCCATATTCGCGCATCCCGCGACACCGATCCCGAGCCATCATCACTGCCGACTACCGCAATCGCCTGCCTCTACCCGACGTCTTGTCCGACGCAAACGAACTGTAGTCCCTTCATCGGCGGCGTGTGCATCTGCTTGTGTCCATTCCAGAACCAAAAGAGGACGGCATCCTCCACCCCGATTCGCCGTCCTGGCCTCGTTTCCATTCGATCTTCTCTCTGTTTCTTTCTCAGAAAATGAACGTCTTGTTGCCAACACAACCGCCACTCTTTCCCCATCAGCACGAGTCTCCAAGACAATCCCCTTCCCGGTCCAGTGCGTTCGCCCTCTCCTCGTTTCTCTTGCTTTTCGTGCGACTGCCATGCTAACATCACCCTCTGCCAGTGTCTCCCTTCCCCAACATGGCCGCCTCCAAGAAACGGAAAGCCGACGACGACGGCGGCGACGAGATGTCTGTCTCGCCCATGAGCTCGCCCGCCATCTCCAACCGCCAGCTCTCCCGCCCTGTCAAGAAAGCCCGTGCCGCCGAAATGACCGGCCGTCCACTGCCGCTGCCTCGCCTGCTCGAAGCCCTCGACGCCTCGCAGCTGCGCACCATCCTCCAGACCATCTGCGACCACCACCCCGACATCTCGCAGCAAGTCGCCGACAACGCCCCGCGTCCCACACCTGCGTCCACGCTGCGGCTCCTCGGCGAGTACCAGGACCGCCTCCGCTCGGCCATGCCGTACGGCCACTCGAGCGCCGACTATAACTACTACCGCGTCAAGCAGCCGCTCATCGCCCTCGTCGAGGCCATCTCCGAATACACCCGCCAGTTCCTGCCGCCCGTCGAGTCCCAGACCTCCGCCTCGCTCGAGTTTTTGGACGGCACCACCAAGATCATCCACCAGCTGCCCGACTGGGACAGCCCGACGTACCGCCAGCACAAGGAGGGCGCCTACGACGAGATTGCCCGTGCCTGGGCCGTGGTCATCCAGGAGGCGTCCAAACGCGGCGGCGGCGGCTTCACGTCGCTGCTGCTGTCGGAGCACTGGGACCAGATCCTGTCTAAACACAACCAGCAGTCCGGCGGCCGCCTCGAGGCCGCCATGAGCGCGCTGTCCACCCACGTCGGCTGGATGGGAGCAGCAGGCAACAACGGCGGTGCCGGCTCGGGCAGCAACGACCCCAACTCCATCCGCAACCAGCTGATGAACGGCACCTTTGGCGCACCCGTCCGTGTCGGTCCCTGGTAGGAGCGAGACATGGCACTCCGCGGTCTTAAGCCTGTCCGACAACGGCCACGCACGACCGACTATTAACGAAACTTTGACGAACTTTTTTTTTTCTTTCTTTTGTTGACTTTCCGGTTTTGCTTTCCATTTTACTTTTTATTTCATGTGTTTTTCATCTGCATCTTTCCACTCCCTCGTTTTTAATCCCCCATCGTCTAGTTCATTCCCACATTCTGCTCTTTTCATCTTTTGCTCTTTCGCCTTTATGTTCTTAGTTGCTTCGACCCCCATCACTCGGTGTTTATAACGGCCAGCGTTCAATAGAATTCAGGGAACCCAGGGAACCATCCATTTTCAGGCGGCGTTTTCTTTTTTTTTTCTTTTTCCTTCTCTTCCTCGTTTTTGTACTTTTGCAATTCTCATCACATCTTGTCTCTCTGTGGGCTTGCCTCTCACTTTCTGTTGCTTCGGCCCACTGCATTTTCCTGTCTACTTGCATAATCATGTCTTGTCGATCTCGTGGGAAAGGGAGCTTCTGATGCCGTCTTTTACGATGTGTGTGCCATTGTCTTTTGTGTTTCCATGTCGGGAAATATAAGGATGGGAGGATTGTGTCTTTCGGTGTTGTGCTTTCTTGTCTTTCATGTTTCTCCGCAACTTTGTCTGGCGTTTTTGTCGTGTTTATATCATACTGTTTGCATAGCAGGACCACCTTTTTGTCATCCGCTGTCCACGTGCTTGTTCCATACAAACAATTAAACACAAAGATACTCATAGTACCATACTCTTCCTCTGTGACCATGTCTCTTCTGTTAAGTTTGCCGTTCTCTTCCCATCAAACGGGATACGTTGCCTCACCTTATCAAGACTACGCACCCTCTTCTTTTCTGGTTCGGCTTGCCCCCTGATCGACATCCTGACCATGCTCGACCAACCTTTTTGAGTTCTGTACTCGGGATTCTCGGTTGTGGCGATCACCGGACCACATGTTCATCCTTCGACTTTTCCTTCCAATCTTCCATTCTGCCCCGTCTCCCGTCTTTTCTTTCTCTCATCCGCGGTCGCTCCTCGCCAAGCCTTCTCTTGTGTCGTGTGCAAAAATAGCAGCCCTACCCTCCAGCCCTGTTCCCCGTCTTTTCCACAAAACGCTGTTTCGTACATTTTCCTGTCGTTCGAAAACCCCCGTCATTTTGTCTGCCTCGGTCAGCCCACCGGTTCAGATTCCATGGTCGCACACAGACAATCGAGACAGAAGGAGGAGAATATAAAGAAGCATACTAGTACTCCGCCATGTTTCATTTAAAATTTCCGACGGGACACGAGTTGTTCTTTATTGTTTTTAAAATGTCTTGCGGTGCATCCTTTTCGTGACCACCTTCGTCTCGGTTGAGAGCTTGTGTGTAAATTACCCGTTTTACGTTTCCAGTGGCCGAGCCCGCTACGGCCGCTACCAATACGGGGTAGTACAGGGTCATTTCCCAAAAAGTCAGCCCTGAAGAGACGGGGCTGTTCAGTGGGTTGACGACACGCATTGGAGGCTACCACAGCTGGGTTGTTAGCAGCTGATCGTCGGTTTGTGGTAGCACGGGCAACGGCCCCAATTCCAGTTTCTAGCGTCCCGCTGTGTTACCAAGACACACGTGACCACGAGTCAGTTTGGCAACAGGGCCCGTCGCGTCCCAGCAGGTCGCGCCTGCCTATTGTTCGTCATCTTTAACGCTCAGTAGGCCCCAAGACGCGAATCCGCATCCACGCCGCCACCCCCCTACACATCACGCATCCCGGACGACGACCCCGACCGATTCACGGTACCTACCGACTGTGCACTGTGCATTCGATTATTTACTGAAGCCTACTTAGCGCTGCCACCCCATAGTGCCCAGCCCATCTCATCGCCAGCAAGACGCGTCGTGTCGCCGACAGATGTGTTGATGTTTTGAAGGACCCAATCACGACCTTTTTCACACCCTTCCGGCTCTTTTTCGGGAATCGATCTCGAAGATGCCAGCGTGCGTTTTATCCCCATCTTTGCTAATTTGATCCGAATTATGTATGTACTCACGCCACTACTGCAGCCCTGGTGACCAACACCAGTCCATCTCCAACCCCTTCCAGTCGATACAGCCCCAACAGGGCTTCGGCGACATGAACCAACAACACCAGCAGCAGAATCAGCAGCCCGCCCAGCGGATGTCCGAATACACCGCCCAAGAGATTGCCACCCTTCAGAGCCGCCTCGAGAAGCAGCTCGGGCCTGAGTACCTGTCCGCGCGCGCGGGGCCCTCGGGCCAGAAGGTCCACTACATTGCCGCCGAAAAGGTCATTACGCTCGCCAACGAGGTCTTTGGCTTCAATGGCTGGTCGTCCTCCATCCAGAACATCCAGATCGACTTTGTCGACGAGCACCCGCAGACGTTCAAGATTTCTGTTGGTCTGTCCGTCATTGTGCGCGTCACGCTGCGCGACGGCACCTACCACGAAGACATTGGCTACGGCCACATTGAGAACTGCAAGGGCAAGGCCGCGGCCTTTGAAAAGGCCAAGAAGGAGGGCACGACCGATGCCTTAAAACGCGCGCTGCGCAGCTTCGGTAACGTCCTGGGCAACTGCATCTACGACAAAAAGTATGTGGAGCGGGTGTCCAAGATGAAGGCCGTGCCCGTAAACAAGCGGACGTTTGCGGAGCAGGGCCTACATCGGCACGCCGACTACGTGGTCAAGTCGGAAGAGGGAACCACAACCGTTGCAGCGGTTTCCGCATTAGCAAGGCTTCCAACTGCGGCAGTGACTGCCATCAAGCCCGAGACGTCTGTTCTGACGGACTCGTCTGGTATGATCACATGAACCCCCGCTTATCAGACTTGGGGAAGACTTTGCTAACCCGCAACCAGAATTTACGGCAGACATGTTTGACGATGACTTGCTAGGAGGTATGATTTTACAACCTGTACCAGATGACGTGGCTTAATAGCGACCGCGAAACTAACCGTGCGGGACACAGATTTCGACGAGGCAGACTTTTGCGTATCCGACGAGGGCCACCCTGATGAATTTATTGTCCGCGAGTCATCTGTACCCGCGCTTCCTCCGCCACAGCAGAACGTGGGTTCGAGGAGTACAAGTCCTCTACGGCAAGTGGTGCCACAACAGAACAACAACTACAACCAGCAGAGACCAGCCGGCGCAGGATTGCCTCCACGGCCGCCCCAGACACCCACACCGATGAACGGTCGTCCGAACGGCAACGGCAACGGATTCGGCCAAAGACCGTATCAACCGGGCGCAAACAATCAACAGGCAAACAGGCCACCACAGCAAGCACAGAGGCCTCAGGGTTTCGGCAACAACGGTAACAATAGCATCAACAACAACAGCTCATACGGACAAAAGCCCGGGCCGCTTTCAACAGCAAACGGCAGCGGCAGCCATGGTAACAGCGGCGCGGCCAATGGTGCGGGCGAGGTCGAAGGCACACCGTGGCTATCCGCCCGTGCCATCGCCAAGGCTAGCGACGGTGATGCTCTTGCCGTTGTTGCCCCCTCGATCCAAGCTGGCCACTTGTTCAACCCCAAGGCCGAGAGCCCGTCGATCCGCAAAACACCCGGGTTCGACCACAACTCGTCCAAGCCGATCCCACGACTCAACCGCCCAGCCGGTGGCAGCGCGCTGCCGCCATCGACCAATGCAGCGTCTAATGTTGGCTCTGCCGGCGCCCCGGTGGCCACGAACAATGCCTCGACTAGTGCTGCTGCTACAGGCGGTATGGCAACGCGGAGCGGTGCAAATCACACGGGGATGGAGCCGGTCCGGCGCATCGGGGCACCGCCTAGCGCTGCGAGCCCCCTTGCCAACCGCAATCAGTTCCGACCGCCGCCCATGAAGCGCGGTCCGCCAACCGATACCCCTGGAGGTGTCCCCCGGCCGCCTCTTGCTGACGTTCCAAGCAACGTGTCGGCAACCGGAGGTACGGTCGTTACCGCGAGTGCACTGGGCGGTGCAGGTGCTGTAGGCGTGGACGTCAAGCGGCAGAAGCTCGCGTAGACGAGGGGAGGCTGTTTTATTGGCACGTGTTTCCTTTTCGAGGGACTTTCCCCCCAAATACCATATCAACGTATTCGGGGTATGTTCGGGCTGATTTCTTTGGTTGTTTGATTTCGTCTCTTGCCTTTTTTTTTTTTTTCAAAAAGGGATTTATGATTACTATGGCGTTCGGCGTGATGGGGTCATGCTGGAGCGTCTTGAAAGACAGACACTTCTGTGAACCACAGAATGAGATACAAGACTGGAGCATGTTGCTTTCCGTTTCTGCAGAGTCACGCACGTTTTCATGTCAACAAATCTCGCCATAAGGCTGTCCTTTATTATAGTCGGTCTTACCCTACGACCGTCCTCCCAGGGAGTTCTCAACTTGAGTGAAGCTCACGAGCTGCCTGTTTTGAATTATTTGCTGGTGTAGATGGCTTCTTTTCTGTTCAACTATCTTACCATATATATTATTCTTCGGAGTGCGCTGTGCCATGTGGTAGTCCTGTTAATACGCACGTAAACGGAACGACCAGAATGCGCTGCAAGCTGCTTTTGAATTGACTGGCCGCTGATTGGCTGGAACTTACACCATCGCACCTGCCACTCCACCCCACTTCACACTTGCCCGCTGTCGGGTCCGATTGCCGGCGGGTCGTGTGCCTTCCCGCAGTGCCAATTGCACACTAAATTTTTTTTTTTTCGTCACTGGCGTTTTGTTAAGAGGGTCGCTCCTCCCCCACAAAATTTGATCTTGACAATTGAACAGCGACCAATCTACTCAAATTACCACCACCCCTCCCCGCGAACACGACTACACTCCTACGGTCTCTCTTCCTTTGTGACCGTCAGAAGAGGATAGACTGAGAGAGTCAGAAAGCCGTCATGGGGCCCATTGTGCTTGCTAGCCGTTCAGGCGCGCTGGCCAGGGTAAGCCTCGTCAATTCCCTCCCCGCAACGCAAAACGACCTTCCTCTTTTGTTTTCCTTCTTGGCTAATCACACACTCTCTCCTCAGCTCCAACAGCAGCCTTTACGGCGTGTCCTGCCCACGGCCGCCCGTCGCCTCTTCTCTACCGTTAACGATTCCGCCCCGCTGCCCGCCGTCTACGAGCGCCTCTACAACAAGTACGCCACGGTGCGGCGCGTGCTTGGCGCCGACCGCCGGCTGACGCTCGCCGAGAAGATCCTGTACAGCCACCTGGACGATGTCGAGACGAACCTGCTCACCGACACCAACAATGGCCGTGCGATTCGCGGCACCGCCAACCTGCAGCTCAAGCCCGACCGCGTCAACATGCAGGACGCCTCTGCACAGATGGCGCTGCTGCAGTTCATGGCCTGCAACCTGCCGCAGACGGCCATCCCCGCCAGCATCCACTGCGACCATCTGATTGTCGGTGAAAAGGGTGCCGAAGTCGACCTGGAGGCCGGCATTGGCACCAACGGCGAGGTGTTTGCGTTCCTCGAGTCGGCCGCGCGCAAGTTCGGCATTGACTTTTGGCCGCCCGGCGCCGGCATCATCCACCAGACGGTGCTCGAGAACTACGCCATCCCCGGTCTGATGATGCTCGGCACCGACAGCCACACGCCCAACGCGGGTGGTCTCTGCACGGTGGCCATCGGTGTGGGCGGTGCCGACGCCGTCGAGGCGCTGGTGGGCGCGCCCTGGGAGCTCAAGGCGCCGCGCATCCTGGGCGTGCGCTTGACTGGCCAGCTGAGCGGCTGGGTGTCGCCCAAGGACGTTATCCTGCACCTGGCGGGCCGCCTGACCGTGCGCGGCGGCACCGGTTTTATTATCGAGTACTCTGGCCCCGGCGTGCAGACGCTGAGCTGCACGGGTATGGCCACGATGGCCAACATGGGCGCCGAGGTGGGCGCCACGACGTCCGTGTTTCCTTACACGGAGGCGTCGGCACGCTACTTGGTGTCGACGCGGCGTGACCAGGCTGCACAGGACGCTGCGCGGTTCCAGCAGTTCCGCGGCACGCAGGCGTCGTCGGCGAGCGACAAGAACGCCGTGTTCGAGTTTGCGGCCGACGAAGGTGCCGAGTTCGACGAGGTGATCGAGATCAACCTGTCGGAGCTGGAGCCGCACATCAACGGTCCCTTCACGCCCGATCTATCGATCCCGCTGTCCGAGTTCCGCCAGACGGTCGAGCAGGAGCAGTGGCCCCAGAAGCTGTCGGCCGGCCTGATTGGCAGCTGCACCAACAGCTCGTATGAGGACATGACGCGCGTCGAGAGCCTGCTCAAGGCGGCGGCTTCGGCAGGCCTGCAGCCGGTGTCGGACTTTTACGTGACGCCCGGTAGCGAGCAGATCCGCGCGACGCTCGAGCGTGACGGCACCCTGGAGACGATCGACAACGCGGGCGGTGTTCTGCTGTCCAACGCCTGCGGCCCGTGCATTGGCCAGTGGAAGCGCCGCGACGGTGTCGAGAAGGGCACGTCCAACGCCATTTTCACATCGTACAACCGCAACTTCCGCGGCCGCAACGACGGCAACCTCGAGACGATGAACTTCCTTGCGTCGCCCGAGATCGTGACGGCGCTGGCATTTGCCGGCTCAACGACCTTCAACCCGCTGACGGACGCGATCCCGACGCCCGACGGCGGCGAGTTCCGGTTCCCAGCGCCGCACGGCCTGGAGGGCCCGCCGAAGCCGTTTGACGAAGGCCGCGCGGCGTTCGCCGCACTGGTGCAGAAGCCGGACGCGTCGGTGGACGTGGCCATCTCCAAGACGTCGGAGCGCCTGGCCATCCTGGAGCCGTTTGAGCCGTTCCCGGACCAGGACTTCGAGGGCCTGCGCGTGCTGGTCAAGGTGCAGGGCAAGTGCACGACGGACACGATCTCGGCCGCCGGTCCCTGGCTCAAGTACAAGGGCCACCTACCCAACATCAGCGCTAACACGCTCAACACAGCCGTCAACGCCGCGACGGGCGAAGTCAACGTGGCGTACGACCTGGACGGCAGCAAGACGACGATCCCCGAGCTGGGCCTGAAGTGGCGCGAGCGCGGCCAGCCGTGGCTGGTCGTCGCCGAGCACAACTACGGCGAGGGCAGCGCCCGTGAGCATGCGGCGCTGCAGCCGCGGTACCTGGGCGCGCGCATCGTCGTGACCAAGTCGTTTGCGCGCATCCACGAGACGAACCTCAAGAAGCAGGGTGTGGTGCCATTGACGTTTGCCAACGAGGCGGACTACGACCGCATTGAGGCGGGCGATGTGGTGGCGACGGTGGGCCTGTACGACATGCTGCAGGCGCGCGGCCAGGGTGAGGTGCAGCTCAAGGTGACCAAGGCGTCGTCGGGCGAGGAGTTCCTGGTGCCGGTGAAGCACACCGTCAGCAAGGATCAGGCCGGCTTCATTCTGGCGGGCAGCGCGCTGAACTTGCTGTCACAGCGGTAGGCGTGAAGAAGGAAAAGAATATAAAATCAAAAGGGATAAAAACAATACGACGTATACCAAAAGAAGGGGCTTGCATTTTATTCATTTTATTTGGAATTTTAGTTAAATCTATTTTCATGTAAATAGTACTTTTTTATTTATTTCTATTTTTTTTTCTGGAGAACCGTCATATTTCATCATATCGAGAGGCTATGTATGATGACGTTGTAGAACATCGGAGAAAAGGACAAAAGAAAAGAGAAGAATTGGTTTTTTTTTTAAAAAAAAAACAAGAGGATGAGACAGAAAATAGATAGTGGTCATGATAGTGGGATTTGCCTCACCTTTATAGATTTTTGACTTTTTGTTGACACTAACTAAACAAAGTCAAACAGTGACGGATGTGGAAAAGAAGTAAAAAAAAAAAAAAGACCCACAGGGAAGAAAAGAAGAGGCACGAAAGCCACGGAGAGACTGTTAGTGTTGGCTGATGGCAACAAATTAAGGGACATCAATATAAGTCACTGATCGTGATGGACGCACTTCTCTCGCCCATTTTAAATTTGCTGACCATCCCACGTTATTCTGGGCTTCCGGAATGATTGGTCTCCTTTATTTGGCTCATCAGACAACCACATGACTCGTAGCAAACATGAGTTTCAACACGACTTATATGCATAGACAACCCAGCCTAATTCTCTACAATTATAAACAAACAACTAACAGGTTCTCCTGTGGCGTTTTACTAGCAGCAAACAACACCCTCAATTTATATACTTTAGAGTTTTTGACAAATAAAAGCCTGGAGGTTCGTGAGCTTAAATAAAAGAATTCTGAGTTTATCGTTTTTGTCTTTTGATTTACAGCTAATCTAGTTCGTTAACAAAAAAGGCCTCGAAACCTCGTCACTTTTCTTTCGCCGTTTCAAGGACCTGGCCCTTTAGCTTCAACACAAATGCCAGGAACACAATTAGAGCCGAACCAAAACTCACACCGGATGGAATTTAAGCAATTTTGAGGGGGTTCTAGGCCGGATGTGTGCGCCATCAACACGGTCATCGCTGCTATGTCTGTTAGATGTGCAAAGGCTGTTGTGGCATCCACTTACGCCACGGCACAACATACGACAACGTGCTTTACTGACGCCCGTGTATATTCACCGTAGGTTTCCGTAAAAACAAAGAAATGGTAACTTGTTTGTGAATCTTCCATTTATTAAATTCAACTATAAGATGCAGGGGAAATCGACGAAAAAGCTTTCCGTAAAAACTCCGGGCGCTTTGGCATTTCGGCGCTACGCCCTTGATGTACTTCGTCCCTGTAAAGTATCCCGTATCCCGTTGCAAATCTGTCGTCCAATGCTAGCATCCCTCTTTCTCCGTCCCTAATCATGATACAGTCCCTGCCCGGAAGGGCTTCATTATGTTCTCTAAGCTCAAAGTCGACCCAATTCGTCGCCGTTCATTACCGTCCCTTGTTCCGGCCGCTTGGCTTGTGGCTTGCTTGTTTTGCACGCCAGGCCTCCTCGTCCTGGGCAAACCTGCCCAGCAGCGCTAACCACGGCTTGTTGTTTACCACCTCGGGCGGCAGCTCCCCCATCCAGACCGATGGCACCTGGGCGGGCGACACAGGTACTGCGGAGGGTTTTGCTGGTGCTTTTTGGTGTTTTGGCCCACGGCTGCTGCTGCCTCCGTTTGCGTCTGTTGCCATCGTACTGCTTTCTGCAGCATTCGTTAGTGGCTCGTCAGACAAGGGTATGGGTACAGTAGCACTTGCTGCTACCTCAGCTCGACGCCGGGCGGCGGCGGCACGCTGGGCAGCTTTGCCAAAGTTGGCCTTGCGCCCGCCCCGTGCCGCAATCTCCTTTTGCTTGGCGTCGTGCCAGTCCTTGGGCCGCGCCCGGGTCCAGTGCACACGCGGGTCAATGTGTGCATAGACAAACTCAGGGGCTTTCTTGGAGGGGAAGGCAGAAGAAGAAGGATAGGCTGTTGGAAGGGGTGCCGCAACGGCTGCAGATGCGGCCTCAAGTCTCTCTTTGGACATGATCGTGACCTCGGGCGGCGGCGGTAGGGGTGCCACGTCCGGACCCTGGCTGTAGATGTAGCTATCCAGGGAGAATGTCATGGCCGCTTTGGGCGCTTGTGGCTTGCCGTTGATTGTGTTGTTGGCTCGCTCCTTGTCTCGTTCTTGTATCCGGCGCAGCAATGACAGCCGTAGTCCTAGTCTTGTGGACGTTGATGATCCGGTTGCGGCGTCGTCGGCGCGGTGGTCTAGCCGTGGTGTTGGATTTTGCATTGGAGGTTCCTGTGCCGTAGGTGTGTTTGTTTGTATTTGAGGGTTGCCGATGATATTTGGCGTAGCCTGGCCTAAGTGAGTGTCCTGGCCGTTGGTGGGCTGTGCAGTTGGCGGTTTTGCTCCGCCATTCACTTCACTTGGCCCGTTCGCGGGATCCGTTTCCACTCCTTTGTCCTTCTCTGCAGAAGCCCTATGCGCTCCGATTGTTTGTTGAGCTCCATCCGGAAAGTCGGACCGCGAGCGTTTTCTAGAGCCATGTAAAGCTCGCAGCGCGGGCGGGCTTTCCGACGGCGTCAGAATAGTATTGGCGCCGTTCACGTTGTTGTCATCCTTCTTGCCATGCTCGCTGTGCTCGCCATGGCTGTGGGCCGCGCCGCCATTGTGCTGTGGAAGCGTGTGTGAGGAAGCAAAATATGAGCCTCCCGGGCTCTCACCGCCGACGCGGGACGATGGCGTTACCGGCGCACCGTTGGTATATGCTGACTGCTCTATCTGGGGCAGAAAAGAAGGTGTCTTCAGGTGCGCTGGACGAGGACCACTTCCTGGGGCTGTCTTACGCCTCATGTAAGTGGTCGAGAGTTCAGACGAAAGCACGGCGTTTCTTGGCAGGTGTGAGGTGCCGAACGTTGACAACGGAGAGGCGGCCGCAGTGGCAGTCGCAGCCGGTTGTGCAGTTTGTGGTGTCGGGTTTATGACCGAGTTCGTCAGGGTAGTCCTTGCTGTATCTGGCGTTGCTGCCGCCGTCGTACCCGCTACTTTCTGCCCCTTTGAACGTATCCGCGCCAAGTGCTGAAAACAGAACGGCGTCGACATCCATGTCTGCCCTACGCATCCTGAAAAGTTGCATGGACCGGGTGGTGGCGATATTGGGCCATGCTCGCCGAAAACGCTGCCGTTGACGGACGGTGTGCCATCGGTAGCTCTGTTCAATCTTGGAAGTGAACTGTCATGTGCTGTGCCTCGTAAAATGCTGTTCATAATGCCGTCTACGCTGCCATGGGGGTTGCTAAACAACCTGCCATTCACATCATAGCCACCACGACGTGGTGTCGTTGTGTCTTGAGCCGATGCGTCTCGCATCTCTGTGTTCGGTCCGGTTGTAGGGCGACGGGGAACATTGAAAAAAAAGACAAGAGGGCCTGTCGTGTGATGCAGTATGCACCTATATTAGGTCCCGGGTGTGCACGGTCAGTAAAAGGAAGGAAGGACAGCATGGGATGCACCCCGCCATCAACTTGGATCGGGAGCAGGGAGTTGTAAGTTGGAAGTGAGGAGGGCAGGGAGAGCGCGCAGGCGAAAGGCAAAATGCAAAGAGAAGAGGGGGCGAGGCAGGGAGCAGGGAAGAAGGAAAGAAGGAAAGAAGGAAAGAAGGAAAGAAGGAAAGAAGGAAAGAAGGAAAGAAGGGGGGAAGGAAGTTCGTCTCAGGTCTTTTCAGTTTCTTATAGTGGTCACCATGCAGCTCAGCCCAGCGGTTACGCATGGCATCTCGCCCTCCACAGGTATCCGTCTCGTATATAGGCAGGCAAGGTGAGGTCAAAGACGGCATCTGCAGAGGGACATAGAACACAGCAGGTACCCCTATAGAGGAACGCCCAGTGTATCCAGTCACCACTGGCAGCTGCTCTCGTTTCCCTCTCCTTGCATAGCCGACTGTCTGCCATGGCCTTTGGCCCCGGTGCCTAGCGTGTGCGCAAAGAAAACAAGCCTATAAAGAGGCAAGTATCTGCGCGAAGATATGCAGCCGGGACTCCAAAAAGTGGCAGCCCAAGAGACGCGATGACTGACCAGAGGGCCAGACGAGCAGCGTCTATGTAAGGGATCGGTGACAGCTTCCCCTGTTTACCACAGCAGGCCATTGAGAAGGTGCCAGGTGGGATGAAAGTGCAATAAAAACAGGGGTAGCCGCTCAGCCGCAGGAGAACAGACCGCCCAGTGGGTGGTAGTATATAGCCTGCGACCAAGTTGCGAGACACAGGGACACCTGCGAAGCGGAGGAGAGATGCCATGTAAACCAGAAGGGCCGTCATAAAGCTGTCTGACCTTTTACCAATAGTCATCATAGACGGAGTGGGGGAAAACGAAAACGTAGAGTGATAAGAGAAAAAGGGGAGGGCTGAGGGTGGTTGGGGAAGAGAGGTGAGAGCAGCCAGAAAGGTGGGTGAAAAGCAGAATGAGATATAGGAAAACGGCGTGAAAGGATCGAAAAAGGGCGAAAAGCAGAAATAAAAGCTGTGTCTCAAGACAGATAAAGATAAAAAAAATAGCAGACATACCAGGCTGATGAGAGAAGGCTGCTGCCCACGGCTGTTCAGGACGAGACCTCAGCCGCGCGCAACAGTCTGCCGTCGCACCGTTGTCGTTCGCTGTCACCGTCCGTCTGGCCGCGGCAGAACCATGAAGCGCGAGTCGCAGCCGGATTCGCGGACAGCCGCGGAATCGCGCAGGCTCTCAGGGGCGCCGGCGTGAGTGAGGCAGGCCGTCCGACGGCGCGCGCGCTGCTGAGGTTGAATGTGAGAAGCGTTCCGAGTGCTGGGCCGCGCTGCACGCGAAGCCTTGTCTGTGTACCTTTTGTGTCTCGCCGATCTCGCTGGACGACATCCGAAGACGAGAAAATGAGAGGCGACGATAGGCGATGAGAAGCGACGAGAGCCCCGTGTTGTCAGGGTGTGAGAGAAGGCAGGCAAGGCTGGCCGAGGGCCGAACGACAGAGAAAATTTCGAGCACGCCTGGAGACCGTTGATAGACGCCGCGAAACAACACGGCGGGTAGACGACAAGGGGGTGGGTGTTTTGCGAAATTCAATGGTTGCGCGAATCCATGCTTTGGGTCCGCGGGAAAGGCGTAATACAGCGTTCCCGGCGTACAGGCGCCCAAGGCAAAGGACGTCCAAGCGGCAACTGCATCCCACTTTTCTTTGCAGCGCTAGCTGGTGCCATCCGCCGGCCGCTCCTTCCCCCATCGCGCGCACCCTCAGCCTTCCTGCCCCCTGCCGAGACAGGCTCAAAAACCACGAGGGAAGGAGAGGAGAGGGGGATAAGGCAGGCGCCACCCCAATAGATCGGACTGGAACAACTATGCACCGCGACACACTAAAGACTACTTTCCCCAGTGGCCCAGGCGCGTTTGGGGTCTTACAGCAGGTCCCCGAAAACAGCTGCGGTTGGTTTTCAAGAATTAAACACATCGCGCCAAAAGGGGCAGGAGGGGTGAACGTTAATTAGGGAGCTACGATCGACCTGTCCCGTTCCTGTCCACGGCGCACGGAATATAGGCCACCCTTTTTTTACGAGTATAACGTTCAGCCTCGTTTCTTCCCTCCAACCACCCAATATCGTAACCCCGACTTCACCTCCCACCCTCCCTGCCCGCGCAGCCGTCGCCCCGAACTCCGACGCGCGCTCCGCCCCCATGGACTTTCTCAAATCGGCCGTCGCATCGGCCATCGCTAAGGGGCCCGCGTTTCCCTATTCCTTTGGCGACCGCGTCGACCTCGACCCTTCGATCTGGACGCTGTATAACGGAACCCGGCGAGTGCGTCTCACACCCCCAGCCTAGCCAACCTTTTTTATCTTTTTAAACCCCTCTAACATCTGCACCTCCAGGAAGACGGGTCCAATTGCAGCATCTTCTCCTTTGACGTCACCGCAAACAAGGCACGCCTCCCGCTGGCACGCAACGCCCTCAAGAAGCTCCGCACCCTGCGACATCCTGGCGTGATCAAAGTGCTGGACACCGTCGAGACGGACACATACATCTACATTGCGACTGAGCGCCTGGTTCCCCTGCGGTGGCACGTGAAGCGAAAGAGCCTCAGCCCCGAGACCCTTAAGTGGGGTCTGTTCAACATTGCGGTAGGCGGCGTTGGTCATATGTTTTTTTTTGTCTGTCTACGTACTAATCCCCCAGCGCACAATCAAATTCATCAACGATGAGGCGTCCTCCGTCCATGGCAGCCTCAAGGTCGCCTCCATCTTCACATCGGAGAGCGGCGAGTGGAAGCTGGGCGGCTTCGACGTCCTCAGCAACGTCAAGGACGACGACGCCATCATCTACAACTACGGCAGCCTCGTGCCCGATGCAGCTCGCTACACGCCGCCCGAGCTCGCCCGCAACGGCTGGGATGCCATCAAGCGCAGCAACCACTGGGTCGTCGACTCGTTCAACTTTGGCGTGCTGATCTACGAGGCCTTCAACGGCGACTTTGCCGGCAGCGACCAAGCCGGTCAGACCAAGAACGTGCCGCCCACCATGCAGACCGGCTACAAGCGCCTAGTCAACGCGAACCCCAAGGCCCGCATCAGCGTCGCCAATTTCCTCGAGATGGGCCAGCGCCACGGCGCCTTCTTCGACTCGCCCCTGATCAAGTTGACGGACGGCATCGAGAACCTCGGCGTCAAGACCGAGGAAGAGCGGGAGAGTTTCTTGGAGTAGGTCCATGTGCATGCATGCTTTGATGCAAGCCCTTTGCTAACACCACCAGCGACCTCGACGGCCTGACAGACGACTTCCCGGAGGATTTTTTCAAGATGAAGGTGCTGCCCGAGCTGCTGAAGTCCGTCGAGTTTGGCGGCGGCGGGCCTAAGGCGTTTAGCATCGTCATGAAGATTGGCACCAAGTTGTCCAACGACGACTTCGAGTCCAAAGTCACGCCCGTTGTCATCCGCCTATTTGCCAACCCGGACCGCGGCATCCGCGTGTGCCTGCTCGACAACCTGTCGCTCATGATCGACCGCTTCACGCAGCGCATCGTCAACGACAAGATCTTCCCGCAGGTCGTGGGCGGCTTCACGGACATCGCGCCCATTGTGCGCGAGCAGACGCTCAAGTCCGTCCTCGTGTTTGTGCCCAAATTGTCCGACCGCACCATCAACGGCGAGCTGCTGCGCTACCTAGCTAAGACGGCCAACGACGAGCAGCCAGGCATCCGCACCAACACCACCATCTGCCTCGGTAAGATCGCCAAGAGCCTGGGCGTTTCCTCGCGCACCAAAGTGCTCATTGCCGCTTTCTCACGGTCGCTGCGCGACCCCTTTGTGCACGCGCGCAACGCGTCGCTGTTGGCACTAGCGGCCACGGTCGAGCACTTTACACCCGAGGACGTGGCGACGCGCATCCTGCCGGCCATCTGTGCCGTGCTGCTCGACAAGGAGAAGCTGGTGCGCGACCAGGCCGCCAAGACCATGGACATTTTTATGCAGCGCATCCGCAAGGCAGCGGCCGCGATGCCCGACTCGGTGCTGCCACCGCCCTCGGCAACAGCAGGCGGTGACGCCAACGGCGCCGCGCGCATGAGCACACCCCAGCCCGACACGGCCAATGCCGGGTCCAACAGCTCCTGGGCCGGCTGGGCCATTTCTTCCTTTACGAACAAGCTGTCTGCAGCGGCTGGCGAAATTGAGCCGGGCGCAACGGGAGCAAGCCTTTCTGCTACCACGCCAAACGCATCCTCCGCCACTGTGCAACCCAGCAGGCCCACCATGCACAGCACGGCATCGGCCTCGACGCTGCACCGCCAGGCCGTGCGCTCGCCGTCGGCCTCGCAGCCCATGTCACGCAACTCGTCATCTTCGAATGTGGGTGGCGACTCCTTCTTTGCGGATGCGGTCGACGATGCCGATGCGGCCGAGGACGACGCATGGGGCGCCATGGACGACGGCTTTGGCGACGACGGGGGTGATGCGTGGGGCGACGATGGTGACAACAACGGCGACGAGAAAGCCGATCCCTTTAAGGCAAAAAAGACGACAACAACGTCAACGTCAACAGCAAACAGCCGCTCAGCGAGCGGCAGTGGCGGCGTGCAGCCGTTTGGCGACGACGACGCGGAGCCCGACTTTGCGGGCTGGCTTGCGGCGCAAGAGGCCAAGAAGAAGAGCACCATTGCCGGCGGCGGCAAGACGCTACCCAAGGGTTTGTCGAAAACAGGGACCGGATCGTCATCGTCCAGCCGCGTGCCGTCAGCATCAAGGCCGGCCGCGAAACCGGCGGTCAAACCAGCGGCCAAACCCACCGTGAAGCCGGTGGCCAAGAAGATCAACTTGGCGCCAAAAGATGACGACGATGCCGATGGCTGGGGCGATGGGTGGTAGACTAGACTGCCCTCTGTCCCCTCCCCACGTTTTAATGTCGTTTTGTGTTGCCTTTTTATCTTTCCTCCATTTATAGAAGCATGCGTTTCTTGAGTAAAGAATAATACGAGAGTTTACGAAGTCATGTTTGGAAATACACATATATAATATTCTCTTTCTCTCCCTCCTGTGGCAATGCGTCCATTATATAAGTCGGTGAACCGTTATCCCCGGCGACCAGATGTCTTTGTAATATAACCGGGGAAGATAAGCCGCATGAGTCGAGCCGAGCTGTATCTTGCGCTCGTGCTGCCAGTCCCATAGTAGCCACTCGATCTCTCCCGGTCAAGCCGTAGGAATCCTTTCACGGAACCAAAAACTGGGATGTGCCTGGGATCCTATCTCCAAGCAATGCCGCCATCTTCGCCAAGCGATGCTGCAATACCGCCCGTCATTATCCCCTAGCCTCCAGCCGTCTCATCACACCAAGTACACCCAATCTGTTCTTTCCAAAAGAATGTATGTCTTCTTGGCGCGGCGTGCATCTTCAAGGCGTGCGTGTCATCTCTGTTGGACAATATGGCGGTCGTGGGTATCAAGTAGCGTGGAAATGGAAGGGAATTATTGTCGTTGTCTTTCTATCGATCACAGTCAAAAATGCTCTCGCTCATCGCGTGTCCGAGTAGTCGTTGAGGGCGACGCAGACGGCGCCGCGGTGGTGGCCGTTGTACTGGCGGATGACCTGCTGGCTGTGTAGCTCCCAGAGGCGCGCGTAGTGGTCGGACGAGGCGGTGACTAGGTAGGCTGAGTCCGCACTGAAGGCGCAATCCCACACCCAGCGCTGGTGCTGGTTGAGCGTGGCGTTGAGCACGAGCGGCTTAGGCTCCTCGTCGGGGCCAGGCGGGCGCGTGTCGACCTCCCAGATCTTGGCCGTGTGGTCGGCGCTGCACGTGGCCAGACGCTTGCCGTCGGGCGACAACAGGATGCGTGTAATGTAGTCGCTGTGGGCACGGAACTGGGTGATGGGCACGGGCTTGGTGCGCTCGTAGGTGGGCAGCAGCTGCCACATGAAGACGTTTCCCGTGTTGTTGGCCGCGCACAGCAAGTAGCCCTCCATGCCCATGGTGATGCACGACATGGGCACATCGCCGTCTGGGATCAGCTCATGGGTGCAGTTGTTCTCGGACAGGTCCCAGACGCGGACGCTGCCGCTGCGGTCGCACGAGATTATCTCGCCCTGGTTGGGGTGGATAACCACATCGTTGACAGGCGCGCCATGGCTATAACTGCGCTGGATGGCGGCCGTCCGCGTGTCCCAGATCTTGACGGTGCCGTCCTCGGAGCTGGTGACCATCCACTTGCTTTCGCAGTGGAAGGCGACGCCTGTGACGTTGCCGGTGTGGCCCTCGAAGACGAGCAGCGGGTTGGGATTGGTAGACTTGATGTCAAAGACCTTGACGGCGTGGTGGCCGGCGACGGCAAGGAGGCGCTTGTCGGGGGAGATGCAGAGTCGGTTCACCTGCGAGTCCGGGTGCTGGATGGTGCGGGAGCAGATGCCCGAGAGGGCCTCCCAAAACCGAATGGTGTGGTCATAGCCGGCTGTGGAGGGGGAGTTAACAGGAGGGGGAGGGGATGGGTGAGCGACACTACGCGATAACTGCAACCTACCTGTACACAGAATGACGGACATGATGGCGGTCGGGGTCGGACGTGGTGGTCGGCAGCGGGTTGTCGAGCTGTCGAGGAGAGGAGAGGAGCTCCATGGTTGGTGAACTTAGGAGGCGGCGCGGATCGAAAAAGTGGGACGGCTCCAGCACCGGGGCACGATTCTCGAGCTTAGTCAGGGTTCGGGAGCACGTGACCACTTACACAAAGACGACTACCACAGATGCCGAACATCGTCGATTATATCAAGATCTATCAGTTAGTTTTATTTTTAATTTAATTCAATCTGATGACTTCAGAGGGGGCGCTTGAGATCCATAGTATAGCGCCAGTTGTACCTTTAGGACGGTGTGGACGCCGGGGCTTCTGGGTTCTTTGTTTTCTTTTGAATCTCTGTGCTTCGTCTTTCACGAAAAGAAAACAGATTGCGTGATTATGGGCACCGCCTCTGCTTCCGACAGGATGCCTTTGTGCGAGTCAATAAAATGATTGGAATAAATGAAATTAAAACTATGGGAATGCGAGGCTGTGTTTGCTACTCGAAACAGTCCCAATGTGGCCACCCGCCGGTGACGCTGAGGATCGGGTGTGCTGTGTTCTGTATGTGTCCTAGATATTCTATTGGATCTGCTTCCCATAGTAGGGTGCCATTTCAGCATCGGATACATGTTAAGAAAAATGAGGAGTGTTTGCCGTTCTGTCACAAATCACGTACATCGGCACGTTTGTAGGCAGATAAACACAGATGAAGGGCAGATCCAACGTAGATTGGAACCAGATTTTGACATGTTGGCTCCAGATCGAGCCAGATCCACGGGAAAGGGGTCTTGTAGTAACGTAGTTCGCATAATTGCAGTGCTAATAGACTCGTATATTGCTCATTATAAAGAGAAGTCTAACCATCTATCCAAGTACCGTCGCATCTGCCTTTATAACTTCTTACCCTCCATGTTTGCCGCGACTGCCCTTTGAACAACCCCCGTCCCGGGCGTCATCGCCCGATGCTTTCTTGTTCCGGGAAAAGCGGGACCGCCGCTTTGATGACAACGACGACGACGACGATGATGCCGTGGAAGACGACGGCGATGGAGGCAGCCCGTGGCTTGATTCACGATGGCTCGAGCCGCCACTTCCACGACCGCCACCGCTACCATTACCGCTGCTCTCACTGCTGCCCCGGAGGCTACCTCCCCCATCTGCAATACTTCCGTCAAACGATACGCCCCGCACTGACAATTGGGCCACGCTTTGGTTGTGCTGGTACCGTGCCAGGGCCGAGGCCCGCGACGACGAAGAAGGCGACGACGGCGGTAAGGAGGGCGCTGAGGAAGAGGCCGGTACTGCTTCATGGCGTGGCATGCGAGTGTGAAGGCAAGGGACTTCTATGTAGGCCCGTCCGTAGCAGTGTGTGCAGGAGGAGCAGCTGTCGGGTAGCCTATGTTAACAAGAGTCCTCAATATTTGTCCTGGGGCTCGCAACTTACGCTGTGTAGCTGCCGCAGCAGTGGGAACAGGACTCGATAATTTGAGAGCAACCGCAGTGCTTTTGCGGCCAGCCGTAGACAAACTCGTCGGGGTAATATTGGCAGTCCATGTTCGATCTTGGCGAAGGCAGAAGAGATGCAGAGAGTTGGTTTTGTTAAGCGTGGTATTTTGGTCAAGAGAAGATGCCAGCTCAGTACGGCCTGTAGGAGCTGGACTCGGCAAATATATGAAGACGAAAGAGAGAGAAGTCGGGATGGTCCGGTCAGGTTGACAAGGTAAGGTAAGATCGTGGATTCGGTGAGGTAGAGATTTTCTTTTCGGTTAAGTTGCCGTGTTCGTGGAAATTTGGGCTTCGATATATTTACGATGTCCTCTTCAAAAGAAATTTTCTTTTCTATTTGCTATTTGAAAGACGAAATCGGAAGTATCCTTGACCAGGCTATTTCTATCTAAATACAGATACCATAGGGGTAGAGGGATAAACTACAACGTAGATATACAGACACAAGTGCACTGTTTTCAATCGGAGACGGCATATCTACACTTTCCAAACACGTCGACGTACACTGCTTTCTCTTTCGACAGGGTAAAGCGAGGGGACAGGGCCAGGGTAGTGGGTTCCCCCGTTCCCCTCCCTCAGTCACAACTGTGCTCTAATAGTGATATGGGGAGGAGGAGCCGCGGCCAGCAATGCGACGACCATACGGCGATAGGGGACCGGATTAGCCACTTCTGAGGAATCGCACAGCGTGCGGCGGCGGTCATCTGCCATGTTTGCTTCTCTCTCTCATCCCTACTTCCCCCTTGATGGTCCTATCTCCTCAGGATGGTGTGAAAGGTCTGTCCAGGCCGCCTCTGTCCTACAGCAAATGTGCAGAGGCCAGGTCAGGCTGAAAGACGGCGACGATTGACGAACTTTCCACTCTTTCAGTGTGAGCTCGAAGCCGGGCCATGAAGGGTGGACCGATCGTTTCTTTGCGCATCGAAAGTCTTACCATAAAAGTTGTGCACAGGGCTTTCCTTGTATATCTCTAACTGTAAGAGATAAAGCCATTGAGGATCGTATCATAAGGGACGTGCTTGTAGGGTACTATTTTGGATCGAGGAAAATGGGAGGAAAAGCAGATCGGCTAGTTCCACGACGGTAGTCAGAAGAGATACAGGGTGGATTTCATTGAGGCATGTCCTCATCCTCGGTGTATTGTTTCCTCTTTGCAGACACTAGAGGCAGCATTAGGCAGCCTGCATGCATTGGCATGGACAGGGGCACTCGACGAGAAGGTTGGCAAAGCCCGAGACAAGACGTCCTGAACAAAACCGCCGCAAGAATCCATGCTCGCAGGCCTGCCGTCGAATGCATGTTATTTTCGTATGACGAAGAGGACAGAAGGATGCTTACGTGCTCAGGTGTGCACATATGCAAGTGTGCAGGTGTTCAAGTATTTTTTTTGTCCCTTGGGTGGACAGTCACGGCAGCAGCCGCATGGCTGTGCCTAGGTGTACAAGATAGGCCACAGACAGTGGAGGGGAAGACAAGGAGTGTGCTGGGAGCGGAAGCTCGATGTGGGCTCTCACGAAGTCGAGAGAATAGGGGGCATCAATACGAAGTGTATGGGATGGTGATAAAATCAGATGTGAAAAAAAAAATAGGATATGTGAAGAAGTCAAAGAAGAAGGGAAATGGAAAGAGAGAAAAACACGAGGCGTTGCATATCGGAGTCACACGGCTGTGCAACCCCAAAGCACCCGACGCCGGGCAACTCTTCTTTCGCGCAGCACGCAGGCACACCCGATAGGGCTCCTCTTTCTCTCTTGGCCTCCCCTCTCGGTGACCTCCTTTCCGACAAGCTCAAGAGAAAGGAACCATCAGCCTACTCAGGACCATACGACAGATAATCGCGGGCGATGGCAGTACAAGAAGAGAAACCGGAATACGACTCTACCTGGTTGTAAGGGGGAGAGAGACAGATCTCGGTAGTTGCCTTGTCATTATTACGTTTGTCTTATGGTTGTTATTGCTCTTTGGTCACTCTATTCTCTTATCGTGGCTGAGATTATCATTGCTCTTGTGCACCAGGTGTACATCGTTCAATTGTAACTCGAAACGATGTACTAGGGTCGAGGGGACCTGGTAAGTACGGAGGTGGGGAGAGATGACAGAAACTAAACGAAGAAAATACGAAACAGCCGATATAGATTCATATTGAACGAGTATGGCAAGGAAAAATACATGCGAGTCAGGACGATCAAGGTCGAATGGCAAAAGTGGAAAAAAAGGAACAGGCCAGTGCATGCTGACACATGGCGTGAGGTTGTCTTTTTTTTTAGTTTGTTGTTTTCTTGTAGGCGCGCATATATGCCTGATAAGCCATCCTCCTCGGCCCAGTCCATCATCCGAAGAAAATAATAACATACAATAAAAACAATAAAATAGCAGAATCCCGGGGTAACAAGAGGCGATAAAATTGGAACGCAAAAGATGGAAGAGCACACAAAAGCATAAACACTTGAAAAAACTCCCGTCGTTGCAGTTTGGCATTAGGGGGTGATGACGGACGCCGGGAAACCTAGATAACCAGAGAGAAAGAAATAAAAATCGAACCCGAAAGACACGACAGAAAGAAACGAGAGGACAGAGAAAGAAAGAACGGCCCATCATTGGTAATCTTGCAGAAGAAAGAGAGGGGGTATCAGAATGAGGGGGCCGTGTATATGAGTGAGCCGAGCACGACGGCACCACCAAGCGCGGCGATGCCGATTTTCTCTGCAACAGCCCACCCCCGCCCCTTGGTCTTCTTCTTGGCTGCCACGGAAGCCGGCGTGGCCGGACGCTTTGCTGACGGAGCCTCGGTTGCGGCAGCAGCAGCACATGCCGACGACGACGACGCGCCTGCTGTGTCTGCTGCATCAGCGAGCATCTCGTCCGCCTTGCGCTTCTTATTGTTGGCTCTCCGCTTCTTATACTGGAGCATGGCAGCACAGTCCTCCTCCACATCCTCTTCCTCATCATCCACAACCCCCTCCTTGTCCTTGTCCACCTCGGTGACGCCGGCACTGACGGACGCACCGGAGCGCTGCTCCATCGACGCCGATCCTACACCAATCGGGGCCGAGCCGTTGGCGACAGCAAGCGAAGTGAGGTCGGCGACGATCGGGCGTAGAACCGGTGGCGGCGTGTTTTCAGGATTGGGATCGATGACCATGCCAATCTTCATCCGCGCTTCTTCGAGCTCATCGGCGCTGGCCGCCGCAATGGTGTCGAAGGTTTCAAAGGTGGCAAACATATCCGACTGTGTCTCAACATAGGCACCGGGTGCCGTTGGAATGTTATCAGCTTGGGCCTTTGCGGGCGACGACGTCGGCGGGGAAGGGTTGAGGAGGGACGATATATCGAATTTGGCCGACACCGAGCGTGGGAGCGAGTCGTTGAGAAGAAGCGACTTGCCGTCGTTGTCAGCGCCATCATCGTTGTTGTTGGCAGCCTCCTCTTCGGCCGGTTCCTGCTCATCCCGAAACTCGCTCTCCACAATGCGGGAGAGGGTGGCCACATCCTCAGCGGAGATGGACGGCGGTGTCCACAAGCCGTGGACAGGCAGCGAATCGCCGCCACTCGGGGTGGGCTCTTTGCCGAGGGGAGGCGATGGCGGGCTGTACATATTGGGGTCCTTGCTGTAGCCTCTGAGTTCTTGGACGAGGTATTCGCATTCCATGTCTTCGGGATGCTCGACGTCGTCTTCGTCGTCCTCTTCTTCTTCCTCCTCCTCCTCTTCTTCGTCATCTTCTTCGTCGTCTTCTTCGTCGTCTGCCGAACTATCCTCGTCCTCGTCGTCTTCGTTCACCTCGCCATAGTCCACGTCACCCTCCTCGTCGTCTTCGTCGTCGTCGTCGTCCATCTCATCGGCTGGACCGTGGCGGGTGCTCACAAATTCGCCAAGAATGGGTGAAACTTCCGTCTCGGGGCAAAGCGTAATGTCCTCCACACTCATGATGTCGTCGTCGGAAGAGCTGTCGTCGTCCACTTCATAGATAGCGATCGGCTTTGACTTGGCATTGTGCGACGAAGTGGCCTTGTCGTCAGGGTGACTGTGAACACTAGAACAGTCACAGTCGCTGGCGCTGCCGTCGGAAAGGCCATCGTCTGAATCAGGCGCACAGTATGAGCGAGCCCTCTCGGCAGGCCTAGGTTGTATGTTAGTAGACGTGGCGAAAAACAAGGAGGGGTGAGCATAGGCAACGTACTTGATCGGTGTCCGGACAAGCTTAACTGTGCAGGAGGTCGGGTAGAAGACGTCTAGGCCGCGCGATACGTGAATGCCAAAGCTGACAACGTCGTCCTGTTCAAGGACTGAAGAGGTGTCCTTCTCGAGGGGCTTGTCGTTCACGGACGTGCCGTGAAGCGAGCCCATGTCTGTGACACTGATCGACTAGAGAAGAGAGAGGAGAATGTTAGCTGGGTGTGTGATGGGAGCAGGTGGGGTACAATCGCCAACATACCCCATCCACAAAGTTGCCCGTGATTTCAGCGTGCGCGCGGGACACGACGGGACTGTCAAAGTAGGCATTATCAAAGGCGGGAAGCAGTCCCTTGCTGACGGTCTTGGACGCACGGCCGATCTTGACTGTGGGCTTGTCGGTCGTCAGGCGGATCTCGCGGGTGAATTCCTCATGTCCGGCCGAAGTGTTGGTGGGCTTGAGGCTGATGACGACTACACGGCGTTAGACGAGGCAATCAGAGATATTAGTGAGAGAGAAAAGGGGGAGACATACTGCTCTCGTAGACGACGGCCTCGTCGTCGAGCTCCGGAGGCATGGTCATCGTGGTCTACGGAACTCCCGGTCTCGATGATGGAATGGCGAGAGTTGGTGGATTGCCGGTTGGCTAGCTGTGAATGAAGAGCAAGGATAATGATGAAGTGAAAGTAGCGCTGATTGTGTTCTCTGTCGTCGATGTCGAAATGCGTGAAATTGTGAAGCGGTGCCGGCGAGGCTGCGAGCGTGGTGGATATGGCCGATAAGGCAACCCGAATCGTGCAGATGTCGCCTTGTCGTGGCGGAATGCGGTACGCTGAAATGAAGTTGGTCACGGTCGAAAGATGAAAAAGGGGGGAAGAAGGTCGAGATATCGTGATCGTCGGCGGCGAAAGAGAAGATCCAGGGGGGTTGATTGAAGAAGAGATGGGGAAAGACCTGGACAGAGGGAAAGAGCGATAGAGAGGGTATGAAGCGGGCGGGGATAGTGAATGTAGAGAGCGAGAGTTGTAATAGAGCGTAGATGGAAGCAAGTGTGGGGCAATCGTAGGCGGCCAGCCTACTCTCTGTAGGTATCGCTAGGCAGGCAGCAGGTGCTTATCGAGGCAAGAACGATCGAAGCGCCTTATCGGAGGGAGACAGGGAAGCGAGGGAAGTCACCAGACGTGCGCCGACGGAGGGAAGGTACGTGAGTTAGGGAGGGGATAGGCGGGGTAGATTCGATTTTGGGAGTGAGAATACTCTCTAATAAAGTGCTGTTGGCGAAGGTACGAGGTAAGATACAAGCAAAGGTACAACCATTACGCGCGAATAGGAAGGCCGGAAGCTGCGCAGTCGACACAGGATCTCTGTCAGAACACTGTTGGTATGAGCAGACCATCAAGCGTCCAGCGCTTCCCAGGCATGAAACTGCGCAATAAGTGACGACAGACAGAGTTGTCGAGATTTGTTGGAGCGGAACGGGAAGGGAAGGAACGAAGAGATAGGAGAAAGAGGGACGAGGACCCTTTTCTTGGCTACGTCCTTGAGCCGACCGAGTGGAGTGCGCGACGGCCTCGGACACAAAGGCAGCCCAAGGTTGGGCTGGTTGTCTGAAAGGAGGCCAAACGAGGCAGCGTTTAGATGAATATGTAGCTATGCGATTCGGCAAACGAACCTGTCCAATCAACATCGACAACTCTTCAACTGCACCATCCCAGGACGCCTTTTCACGCTCTTGATCAAGGTCTCGCGCAATCGTCCTCAATCCGCACCGCCGTTTACGCTCGCCTGGCCCCTTGAGCCCCTCTATCGCTATCGTGTGATATCACACGCGTGCAATGCGTGGGTCCGCTAACGGCCCCGATGCAGCCGTCGTACTCCACCGCCCAGGCTTATCCTGTCTCTTCTCGGCCTAGTGCTGCAACTTCGGTTGTAAGTGAATGTGAATGTTGAAATGCACCCTTTTGGTGTCAAACTCGCGGCTAGACGACAGTACTTGTACCAGAACGCCGCAGCGTAGGTTTTGAGATTCTGTTTGTATGTTTTCATGGACATTGATACAACCAAGTGCAATTTCTTTGCAATCACTTTGATATCGAATCTCGTCTCATACTGCTTTGCTGTCGTCGACAGGGCCCTTCACTTCAAGACAGGCAATTGGTCAACTTCGTCGTCCACTGTTGCTGCATATCCTTATATCGAGTCTACTATGTGCACAAAGCAACAGTGACTATTAATTAGAAAGCTTCCGAAATGGGAAAGAGCGCGATAAACTCGCAAGGCGAGAGACATCAAAACATATTGGGAAGCCCATCCAACCAGTTCACGATCAGCCACGTGCTGTCAGATAGAAAAGAATAAAACTTCGTTTTCACACCTTGGCGCATCTGCTTCTCATACCGTCATCGTATATCGTATATCTTGGTGACCGCTATTAGGCATCTGCCAGGACAGTACAAACAACTCACGCAAGCATCTTTGATTAAAAGCGCATATCACGGCCAGAAACAAGCTCTTCCGCAATGGACCACGACGACAATTTCCTCAAAAAAACAGACATAGAAGAGAAAATTCTAGAGAAAAAAAGAAAGACACGTAGCGCTTGTTGAGCATGCGTCATGCCTCAAACCAAACGGCCAGGTCGATGCTTCAGAGTGCAATTGTGAGAGTGGAGCGGCTCTTGCCCTGCGATAGTAAAAGTCCCACTGCGGGTGTGCAAAAACGCGGGGGTGGGTCAGCCCCGAAAGGCGTGGAAGGCCGCTGTAGAATGGGACGCTACATCACTGTAGGTGAGTACGTATTACTTTCCTTTTGTTTTGTCTCCTATTTTACTCCTCGTTTTTTATTCTGATGCTTTGCTGTGCATCACCTCGCGACATCTAAATTTGACATCAAGCTGCTCTCTGTCTCATCGCACTTATTTGTACCTATTTTTGCCTCACATTTGGTTGCCTTTCACTTTCGGCGTCCCCGTGGTCTTTACCACACGACGATGACCGTATCATGGACCTATTATAAAATATTTTAAAATAGATGTAAGATTAGATCGTGAGGAGTGCATCCGGCCGGAGCCGTTATTCATGCCTGCGGAGATAGACCGAGTAAGCCCTCTACCTATCAACTTTGTGTGTGCAAATTCTACGCCTGGAAAAGTATAAAAGGCAGGCCACTCCTTCTCCCCTTTCGTCTTCTCGGATCTCTTCTTCTCTTCTTCAACCACATTAGTCCACCACGCACCTTTCCTACCTGAACCACAAGTTTCCAACTCAACTTTTTGCTCAGTTAACACAGCTTCGTATTCAATCAACCCCCGCTATCCAGCGCAGGCTACAACAAAGACACACAACACCAAACCACCGCAGAAATGCATGAAACAGCCAAGAAGACTCTCGCCGAAAGTCGCAAGACGACCTCGCACAAGGTGCGCAACCGCCCCGACTCTTTGACGGGCTCAAACTGCACCTTGTCCAAGGCTCGTCGCCAGATGACAATGGGCACGCCGCCCGCAGACGACTTACCCTAGGACTTCTTTAGCTTTAATAGCATCAAGGTCGCCGGTCACATGAAGCACAGCCACTCCACCAAGTTTGGCGAGGTTCCATTTGTTGAGTCCGATACCACTGACCAGACTGGCCAGGCTCGAGGCTGGCATAGCTGCCAAAAGAACAAGAAAGGCAAAAAGGGCAAGAAGGGCAAGAAGTCCAAGAAAGTCAAGAAAGGCGTCAACGATGGCTCAGACAACGACTCTATGTGCTCGTGGGATGACAACGATGGCGAGGACGACGAGGACGGTGATGACAGTAACGTCAAGGGCGTCGAAAAGTTTGCAGACGCCAATGCAAAGATCTGGCGCAACAACATGACCAAAGTCATGGCCACTCTTGAGGACCGCAAGCGCGCCACCGACCAGGACCCCACCAAGGCCTGGGAACTGTACGGGCGTCTGCTGCGCACTGTCTACGACCCCGCCGTCATCGTGACTGTGCTCCCATCAATCCTGGAGCAGCTGCTGTGCAGCATCCAGCGCGGTAGCAGCGGCCGCCACGGCGAGAAGCAGCACGCGCTGGTCGCTTTGTCGCTGACTATGCTGTACTGCTCGGCCGACTCAGACGTCCTGATCATTTTCGAGCAAGTGCTCCAGGTCATCAAGGGCATCATCCAAGCCCCGATGAGCATGACGTTGATGTAACATCCAACAAGGCAGTAGCGCTACAGACCATGAGTGTGCTTGTCCTGGACGGCAGCGGCCAGGTCTCGACCGTGGAGGAGCTTGTCCGCTTTTGTCTAGACATTGTCGCGACGGATGACGCATCAGTCCTTTGTCTTGACAACGCCTCGGTCGTGACTTCCACGCTTCAGATGTGGGCGTTTGCCTCCTCCTTCTTAATCCCCCCCAAACCCACGCAGGAGGTCAGGCCTCAGACCAAGGCGAGCGATCGCAGCGAGTTTGAGGACACTGATGACGACGAAGACGACGACGACAACGAAGAGGAGGAGGAGGAGGAGGAGGAGGCCTACAAGGGCACCTGTCACGCTGGCAAGAGTTACTTTGCCTCCTAAGGCAAACGCGCCCTGGAGGTGCTCATGGACCAGCTCGAGAGCACCAACAGTGATGTCCAAGTCAACACGTCTACGGCGAATGCCCTGCTCTTTGAGGCCTCGCGTCGACACGAAGAGACTACTGGCCACCCGCTCTCGCTGCGTCGGAAAGATGCCTCTAACGTCGCGGACGACGTTGCGGGCGAGCTCAAGAACCTGTGCCGCAACGCCACGGTCAGCACCAAGTCGATCAAGCGCCAGGAGCGCTGCCATCCAGGACCGCTTCCACGAGGTCGCGCGCTCGCTCGAAAAGGGCATAGATCCTAGCTACGCCCAGAATAAGTGGAAGACCGACGGCACTAACGGCAGCCGCAAACAGCACAAGAAGAACTCGCCTAACGGCAAAGCTTCAAAATTCGACCATGGGGCCCACGACCACGACGATCCCGCGCACCAAACCCTCGAGGATTGCTTCAATCCCGTCGATTACACAGGCAGGCTCGACGACAATGCTCTATATAAGCAACGAGTCCAGTTTTGCGACAAGGCCCTGCCCATCCACACCTGGGGCGTCCGCGTCCGTGTCAACGCCCTCAGAACCGTTTTGGGTAGTGGCATGACGCTGCACCTGATGAACACCCGCTGCGTGCGCGACCTGATCGAGGCGCGACACATACTGACGCAGATCCAACGGACACGACAGGCACACCAGCTACGCGCCGCGGACGACAAGATCGACGAGGTCAAGGAAGTCGTCCTGAAAAGGGTCCACACCGTGCATATCCAGGCGGCGAAAAGGCAGGCCGAGAAGAAGAAGCAGGAAAAGGTGCGGGCGAGGCGGCAGAATCGGTTTCAGTCGGACCTCAATATCATAGACGTTGAAGACTAGCTAGGATGACTGATCGGTGGGAGACCGATGGAAACCGAAAAGAAAAGAAAAGAAAAGAAAAGAAAAGAAAAGAAAAAGAAAAAGTAGTATTTTACCAGTCCTCGTACCCCAGACCAAGGAATGGGCGAGAGAGCTCTCCTTGACTAGCAAGACAACATAGTTTGCCGATGTATTTTTGAATCTCATGATATCAGGCGTAGAGTAAAGTAAAAATAAACACGTACCACACACAACCGTGACTCTGTCGTTGCCACGTGTAACTCCTCCTCCATTGAAGCAGAATGCGGGTCGTTTCCATCATCGCCGGCCACCCGCGACATCGTGTAGTGCACACTTTTCTTCACCACTTCGCTTGCATTCCTGACTTTGTCACATTCCTCTGCAATGCCCCAGTAATTCTGTGCTCTTCCATGATCCACACGGACACGTGTAAAGTAAAAATAAAAATAAAAATAAAACCGATCTACACGTCTCTTGAAGAGTTTCTACCGAGGAATGCGGGAGACAGTAGTCGGGACTGCTCTAGAATGGGCTGCAACAGCAGCCAAGGCCTTCGTCGAAACGAACATTTACAATCTGCGGCATGCCAAGCCCGTTTGTACGCCTCTGCGCCATCTTTTTATTTCATCAAAATGAAATGGCTCTCTAATATGTTGTAATACAAGCAAGGAAGTCAAGAAGACCTAAGAGATGTTGCAACTGCAGCCCGGCGATGAGACAGACATTGAGAGAGACAAATCAAGACAAAAGAAAGCCAAACACAAAGTGGTTGCGTCTTGCGTACTTTGTACAAGCATTTTGAGACCATGGTGCCACCGCATGCACTCACTATCTTTCATGTTTTCGCCTCTCGATGGCAACAAGACACGTTGCCCGCAGGTTGCAATCGACCTCATATCCGGCCACCTCGATTTTCGACTTTAAAATGGACTGCATCTGACGCGGCGCGCACATGGCACGGGAGCGAGAAGCGACCGAACGCGAACAAGCCGAGACTGCGGGAGAGAACCGCGTGTATTTGTATCTCATCCCCTCCTCTTCTATCCTTCCAACGGAGAAGAGACGGGATGGAACGGTTTTCCAGGAAATTGACAGGGGCAAACGGGCTGGACGCGAAGACGGGCAAAGAACAGGAGGGTAAAAAACACGAGGAGCAATCGGACAAGTCCCGAAAATAAAACAAAAGAGGCTGAATGTCAGAGTCGGACTGCAACGAGAGGTCTACCTCCCATCGCGGGAGACGGCTCGTGTGTAGATTAATACCCCGTATCTTAATACAGAGCGAAGAAGCAATCTATTTGGATCGATTTGAATGGTGCGTCATGAAGAAAAAACGGGAAGGACAGCGGTTTCTTTCTTTCCTGAACGGGGAGGCTGGGACGCCACGAGGAAAGAGTAGATGGCCCCCAAAAGACGAGAGAAAAGAAAGGAAGGAGCTCAGAAAAACATCATGACAGCAAGACTGCCAAACAACAAGACAGCAAGAGCGACACAAACGAACGGCCAGCTGTGAGCTCTTTCCCTGCTCCACCTTCCTATCGATCACCCGATTGTGCAAAAGCTCCCCCTTCATCCCCACCCGTTACAAGGGGCAACCGTGGGAAGCTGCGACTGTGACGAAAGTTCGCCTGTGTCGCTTCCCTTTTGTGGCCACACTAGCCCCTTTCGCGCTTAGTGCACCCAGCAAACAGGTGCAAAACCACTTGGGAAAACGGGAAACCCTCGCTCCTTCCCTGACACTAAACCTCAGCTGGCTGCCTCTCCTGGCCCCAATGTCAACAAACCGCCCTTTTCGTGCGCAGCCAGTTGTTTATTTCATATTGCGACGTGCGAGACTTTGGAGAAGCCGGGAGAGAGACAGCGCATCTTACGAGGATACGGTGAGCCACAGCGCGTATCGCTCCCCATGTTCACAGAAAAAGTGGGCGACTAACCGTTTTTCTTGAGTTCTTTTCAATATTAATTATGTCTGCCTTGCAACTCCGTAAGAACTTGTCACACGGAAAGAGCTGCTTGTCGTTTTAGGGCCGTAGCTGCCGTTTTCTAGCTGCGCTCCAGCAAGCTGTCTCTCCCCACGCCTTCCCTCCCACGCTTTTCCACATTCCTCAATTTCATCTCGTGTCTCGTCCGCTCCTTCGATTTTTTGCAGCTCCTTTCTTTTCCTTTAGTTTTCTCATTCTGCAAGTATCAAAGTCGCGACTTCCGTCTTTTTGTCCAGCCTCGACAAAAGCAATATTATCTCGGCAAACCAATCGAACAGCTATTGCGGGTAAGAACCTCCCGCTGCGCCCTCCATCGTGCCTGCCAAACAGATTGCTCCCTCGCACCTTTCCTCATCCCACCCCTGGTCGTCGCTCTTTCCCTGCAGCAGGTCCACCCCTCGGATCGCCCGCTTCTTGCCTGTCATTGGCTGGGCGACCGCAGCAACGCCAGCGCATCGAAGACGGCGAAAAGGGCAAGAGCAAAAAAGGGCTGGGCTGGGCCAAAGCAGAGCAGGAACCTGACCTGACCTTGATGCACACACACCACTTGCTCCTTCTTCCCTCTCCTTTGCATCGGCTTCCCTTTCATGCCCATTCTCGCCCCCAATCCACTCCCTCACTTCACATCCAGTCTCTCTTTTCTGTTGCATCCTCGTGCATCCTCTTCTCTCTCCCTACTCCGCCCCTTGCGACATACAGGTAATCGCCTCCCTGGTCTCCTGTTTCCGCCCATCTTTCGCCCTGATCCACTAATACGGAGGCCCAAACAAACCTGCAGACGCACCCAGCCGAGCATGTGCTGCACTTGACCATCCGCCTGCATCTCTATTTTTTCCCATTCTTTTGCCTTCTCCCTCTTGTCGCCCAAACCCGACCGCACAGCAACAACAAGGACAGCGATACGACTCTACCCGCAGCACACTGCAAGCCCTTTCTTACGCATTACCCACCCGGATGCTTCTCCTGCTTCTTCTTTCCAGCCTCTTGACATCTTGACACCCTTTCTCCCCTCTTCTCGTTCGCCGCCAGCTTCGCCAGGGCAACCGTCTCGTGCGTGTGTCCACTGGCGATCTGTACTTTCCCTTGCCTTCTTTTACCGCCTCATCGATTCTCCTCTGGAGTCGCATATCACCAAGCAAGTCGCAGCCTGCGGCTTGATCTGGTCTCCACCGGATCTTACTGGCCTGTGAGTTGTTTTTGTTGCTGTGCACAGAGAGACAGATACAGCAAAGAGGGAGAGAGAGAGCATTGTGGCCCTCCTGTGCGCCGCCTCTCTTCCTGCACAGCGCTGTCGTTTCCTTTACTTTGTCTTGTTTTGAATCTTGCTTTTGCTAACTCTCTGTTTGGCTACAAGTCCACCATTTTCCAGGCCCCCTCTTCCATCGTTTGATGTCTATCGTATTAATTCACCCACACACGCCTCATGTCTTGTTGAAATAGCTCGTCCAATTTCTTTAGCTCTTTCCTCCGTCCCTAATTTTTTCGCCTTTTCTTCGTCTATTGCCATCCCCTCGGTCCTCGTTTTCGGCCCGCATTGCCTCCTCTCTTTCGATTCAGGCTCTCCATCTGGCATTGGGAGTTTGGAGAGGTAGGCCTCCTCGTGGCCATTCCGATAATACAAGCGCACCCCAGCGCCCCCTCCACCAATCCCATTAATCGCATCGGAAGCGACGTTCGACCCAACTCTCCGTGCCCGAGCCCACCATGGGTGGTGACTCCAAGAAGAAAAAGCCTGCCATTCCCCTGCCAGCCCCGACCGAGTCCGAATCCATCATAACCGCCCCTACGGACGTGGCAACCGATGTGTCCCGGCCTGGCGACGAGAAATCGTCCTACTCCCTTCCTGAGGACGGTACCCCCGTGACGATCAAGACCCGCGGCCACAGCGCCAACCGCTCACAGACTTCCTTACTCATTGAGTACTTCGAGGGTGGCAAAAGTCCAGGAGGTTCCGAGAGCCCCGGCAGCCGACGACCCAGCGTACGCGTGCGCCTCAAGCCATCCGGCAGTCGCAAAGACGAACGCATCATGATCTCCAAACCCAAATCCTCCTCCTCCCACCGCAAGGCGTCCCTCTCTCGCCGGTCGTCGACGCCACAAAAGGGCTCGTCTGCGGCCGCCCGTGATTACGAGGCCGCGGGCGGCAGCGCCATCAGCGCCCTCAGCAGCGGCGGCGACGGCGAAGACAATCGCAGCATCAACTCGTATGCGTCTGCCACCGAGGAATCCAACGTGTCCCGGAATCCCATTGTTGTGGAAATTGACCACGGGAGCGGCGGCGGCGGTGTTAGTGGCAGCAGCCAACAGCGCCAACGGCCGCGCCGCCCCACAAGCCCGTTGATCCCCGCCGCCGCCAGCAGTCGCGGCTCGGCATCGTACTTGCACGGCACCGTATCGGAGATCTCGGCCATTCCTGCAGACAGCTTTTTAGACGGCTCCAAATCCCCACGCAGCAGCAGTCCCACCCGTGACATGGCGCTTGCCGCCGCCGCCGCCACTGCTGCGGGCGCCGCTGGCGCAGCGGCCCTCGAACGGCATCGTGTTTCGAGCCGGAGTCGTGGTGATGACCCCGATCGCATTGTTGTGTCCAAGTCTGGCTCGTCGCGCGATAAGGACCGTGAAAGGGATCCGGACCGCGACAAGGACCGATCGGGGCGCAAGCACCGCTCCAGCCGCAGTCGGACCAGCAGCCTCAATGTCGCCGAGCGCGAGGACGCCGGCTCGCCCTCCCAGAGACGATCCAGCCGTCATCGGCACAACAACGAGTCCGCCGTATCGGCTGGTGCCGAATCGAGCATCATGTCGTCCGCCCTTTCGCCCAGCCACCGTTCCTACGACCAGTACTCGGTCCGCTCCGGCGTATCCAAGGCCTCGTCCATTAACAACCCCAAGCTCTTGGAGACCGTCGAAGACGCCATCCGGCGCCTGATCCTGCCGGAACTGAATGCGCTGAGGCGGGAACACAGTCAGCGGGATCGTCGCAGCTCTACCACGTCGACCGGTACAAGCGTCTCGCGGGACGAGTATGCTACCAACGACCGCCGCCGATCGGGCGCCAGCGATCGCCATGGATCCGCCTCGCACACCCCGCGGGACAAAGAAGGCAGCGGCCGGCGAGAAATTCGCGACCGTGAGGGCAGACATGCTCTTGTCGACAGCCCATTGCCTGCGGTGGACTACGCGTCCGATTCGGGTGACGAGGCTGGCCCCGCAACCCGTGCCATCGACGACACGCCGAACCACAGCACAGACAAAATCCGGGACGCAGCAATAGCAGCTGCTGCTGGCGCGGCTCTAGGCGGTTTGGCCACGGCGGCCATGGCGGACCACGGCGGATCACCTTCCACTGCGCGGGATCAACGTCGCCGGCGCAGAGCCGAAGCGCAGGGTAAAGACATTGGCCGAGGCCAAGCGCCACCCCCCGTTCAGCAGCAACAGCAAGGGCCGCCTGACTTGTATCTTACCGGCGCACACAGCGCAGCCAGCCGCTCCTTTGAAGACCAAACCCCGGGCCAACGCGGTCTCCAGGAGGTCCCGATGCCGCCAGGAGGCGGCGGCCTCAATGCCGGCCACCTGCAGCACCTCGATGTTGATGCCGCCTACCTGCAGCCGCCGATGCCTTTGATGAGCGAGATCAACTCAGACATGACTCGGACGTCCATTCTCTCAGCGGAGTCCGATCGCCCCCGCTCTGCAGGCGACGAACGCCAAGTACCACCTCTCCAGGAGGTTTCGAGAGGAACGCTGCCAGGCGGACCGCAAGGTTCCCTGCCTCCCCAGTACACAACGTCGTCAGGCAGTCTTCAGGGTCTTGGCACACAGCATGCCAACATCTCGCACGGCGACCTCCGGGCTCTTCCCCGTAAGGCGGTTGGCAGTGGCGCCGGCTACCAACATATGGCTGACGAGGGTATCGATGAGGAAGACGAGGAACACGACTCCGTGATCGATCACGAGCACCAGTACCCCGACCAGTACTTGCAACAGGGTGCCGAAGACGAATATGTCGAAGACTACGACGGCACAGCGGACTACGCCAGCCAGACCTACGACGCGTACGGACATCAGATTGTTCCGGCGCCCCTGAAGTACGTCCCCTACCAGCCCGAGCACCGTGGCCTCAGCCCTATCCCGAGCGTCTCAGGCTACACCGAAGGCGGCACCAGCGAGGTTCAGGGCTACCGCGACAGCGGCGTGACTACGACATCCACGTCGTCCCCAGGAAAATCTCCCAGGCCAGAGCGCAAGTCAGCCGCCTCGCTCAACTCCATTCCTAGCAACATCATGAGCCGCGAGTTCGATCCTGACGAGCTCAGTGTCCGAAGCTCCGATATCGACTACCGCCCCGCACCGACGCAGCTGACCGACGTGACCGATGACGGCGACCACAACAATTTCCGTGCCGTCGAGGGCTTTGCAGCCAACCCCGATATCGTCCACACGCCGATTGGCATCGAATCTGCCGTCGCGTCATTGGTCGACGGTTCACTCGTTGATGGGTCCGCGTTGACAACTGGGTCCAGTGCGGACGGCGGTTATGCGCCCATCTCTGGCACACGCGGTTCCATGGACACGCTAGAGGAAGAGCTGTCGCACGGACAGACGACACCCAAGAACCGGTCCTTTGAGAGCCACGAGCAGACGCTGCGCGAGGGCGATGCCGTCCTCCGTGAACACGAAGAACTACACGAGGCACGCGAAATCGCTGCCGCGTCTCCGACCACGACCAGAACCAACCCCTCCGAATTTTCGGGCGAGTACGAGATTGACCAGTACGGTCGCAAGGTGCGGCGCGCCTCGCCAACGGCCTCCGAAGCGGCTGCCATTACCGCTGGCGCCGTCGGTCTGGCCATCCGGGCAGCCCGTGATCGAAACCAGCACCCGTACCAGCCACACGAAGAGCGCGAAGTGCACGAGGCGAGCGGGAGCCACGTGCCGGCCGAAAGCGAGTGGGTTCCTGCAGGCGTCCAGAGAAACAAGTCCTTCAAGGAGCGGACAATGGACGGGCGCCGTCCCGCCAATACGCCTACGCACAGCACCGACCGCCTCGACGAATACGAACATGACGAGCCGCACCTGGGAGCCAGTGGCCTTCCGGATCTCAGCAATCCCATCCCGGAGATTGGCTACGGCGGCTACTCGGAAGACGAGGATATGGAGACGAACCCTTCGGTGGTGCACGGTCATATCCCCGACGGAGACGAAGATGAAGAATGGCGCACAGGCGACCGGACGCCCACCCAGGAGCTCCACGATGGAGCGACATCACACGCTCTGGGTCTCGCCGGTGCTGCTGCCGCTGCGATTGCAGGTGTAGCTGCGGCGGACAACATGCTTGGCGCCTCACAGCACAGCCGGCAAACCAGCCAGGAAAGGGACGAGGAATGGCAGCGGTCGTCCGACGAACGCAAGCGGGACACTCTGATTACCAACCCCTATGAAGGTACCAGCCCGATTGTGAACGAGAGCCTCATCAAAAAGTCCATTCCCAACCCTGCCAGTCGTGCCGCCGCTGCTGCTGCTGCTGCCGCCGCCGCCGCTGCGTATGGAACGGCCGGGCCAGACTATGCGTCCAGAAGTCCGCTTGGCGGCCGGTACGACGAGGGATACATCTCCCAGGGCCCCGGAAAGTCCCCCGACTTGGCCAATGTCTCCAAGGGCAAGGGCATCGATTACCTGGAAACCCCTGCTGTATTCGGCGGGGCGCAAGAAGATCCGTTCTACACCACGAACCAGACCAGACACTTTAGTGGTCTGTCCCAGGGAATGGCGTCGCCGTTGTACGATCCCGCTACCGGTGCCGGTATCGATCGCATCGAGAACAAGGATATTGTTGCCTTGATGCAGCATCTGATGGTCCGGGACGCCCAGCGGAGTGCACGGGACACGGAGATCTTGGTCACCCTTGTGCGCGCAGCCGCAGAGATGCGCACGTCATTCGAGAATGTCCGCACCATGCTCTCAATGCACGAGAAGGGAATCAACAACGAGTTCTCCAAGAAGCTCGCCGACAGCGAAGACGCGATCATCACGGAAATCCTCGACGGTACCGAAAAGACGGTTCGCACGCATCTCGGCGGCCCCCGGCCATTCCCGGGCAGCGGCGCCAGGTCTCTGCATGCCAGCATCTCGCAAGCCGAAATGGAAGATCTGCCAGGAAAGCGCCAAAACATCTTCCGCCGTGCTCTCAAGTCGCTCAATGCTAAGGGAAACAACGACTTGACGAGAATCGAGGACATGCTCAACCAGCTGCTGAATCAGGTCGACGTGCTCAAGGCGCAGTCCGCGGGCGGCGCCGGACCTGGAGGCGTCAGCGTGAGCGGCAGCGCTAGTGGCCACGGACCGTCCCCCTATGACGGCATGATTGATGCTCAGATGGCGTACGAGCAGGACCGCGGTTATGAACCCGAGGGCCAGGCCGGCACATCCACGACAAGCCACGCGAGCCAGTCCGGCCTCTTGTCCGTCAACTCGCGGGGCGGCCTCATTCAATCAACGCGCAAGTTCTCCGACAACCGGATCAGCACTGTGCCCGAGGGCAACGAAGACGAGCTAGAGTACAGCCAAGGGCCCGGTGTAGAACCAAGCAGCGGAGCTGCAGGCGATATGGCCGTCCGTGGTGCGTCTGGAAACGTACGCTTTGGCAGCCCTGCCTCGCTTCCTCAAATGAGCTCAGCCCTGCTGGCAACACCGCCTAGACAGTCGCAAGACATCCAGCAGCAGCAGTACCAGCAATCTCAACACTCGGAGCCCCAGCTGCAACTGCAGACGCAACAAGTGCAACAGGCACCGCCGAGCAACGACAACACGCCTCGGACGGAAAAGGCCAAGAAGCACAAATCCAGCAGCGGCTCGTCGAGCTGGTTCCCGAAGATCTCGCGATGGTCGGAAACAACCACTTCCAGCGTCGGGCGCGTGTTCAGGGGCAGCCGCGATTCCAAGAAGGACCATGACGAGCTCGGCTTCCATAGCGGGATGTCGCGGTCAGGGTCCGACCTCGCTGCCTACGACGCCTATGAGCCCACTGCAGAGGATAAGCTGCACTCGGGTTTCTCAGAGACCGACATCCACGGGGGCAACTACCTTGATCAGACGCAGCCTCAACTGCACCAGCATGGGCAGTCGCACCAAGACGGGCAGATGTACCAACAAAGCCAGTATGAGGACGACATCCATGGCTACCACCTGCCTCCCGACAGCACGGAGATTCTTCCTCCGAACCCGAAGACATACATGACGCCCGAGGATCCCAAGTACCGGGCGCATCGCGACTCCCTCAACCTCCAGCATCCCCAGCCGCGGTCCGGTCAGCCCTTCAAAGCCGCCCTGGAGTCACAGGCGGCTGACTTCGACTCACCTATGAGCCCCCGATCGGCCGATTGGGCCGGCTCTGCCACATCCCTGCACCGGTTCCCGGGCCAGAACCCCAACCGGTATAGCGATGCGTCGGGCCCTGCGGCGGGCAACGCAGCCGCGCAGGGCTCGCAGCAACAGCAGCAGTACTGGGATGCGGGAGCCGCTTCCGGCTCGCAGTCGCAATCCGGACCACCTCGGCCTCCCAAGGAGCCTCTGGATGCTCAAACCCAGCAACAGCTAAGACAGCAACAGACGCCGCCTCGCCCGGCGCGTTTAACCAAGGCGGCCAAGACGAGCCCTCTTCCGTACCACAGCGTGGAGAGCGGTTACGGGACTGCCACGCATGTCCCGACAAGCTACACGGGCAGCCCCCGGCTCGAGAACCGGAATCTGAGCGGTGCCCTAACAGTGCCGGCGCGCCGTCCCAGTGGCCCTCGGGCAATGACGCCGAAGAGTGAGCGCAGCTCGCGGAGCTACAATGACGAGGAGCCTGGAAGCGACCCTCGCAGACAAAAGAGAAGTACGTTTTCACATTCAAGGGATATTGATTCGACATGATAAGGGCAAACAACTAACACAACATACAGACACCTTCGGCACGATCGCATCCCAAGATACCGATACGTTTTAAGCGATAAACGATTCGGCACTCTCTTCGCAGTAACATATAGCCGTTAACTATACCATCAACAACAACAACAAAACTTTCAACTACACGGAGGAGTTCACACATTGAAGAAAATAATTACGGGAGGCGATTTAAAAGGAGAAAGGTGTGGCATAACGAATGAGGAAGAGGTGGAAGCACTCGGAGAAGGGAAAGGGTTATGAGCGCGCGTTCTGTATTTGCCTTTGCTTCTGAGTCTCAGCTACAACGCACAGCTGGCATGATTCATTTTTTGATGACGTTTACGACATTTGTGAAGAAAGATCGCGAGATCGCAGAGGGTACTGGACGGAGCGATGAGAAGCTTTACCAGTTCTCAGCATTGTTAATATGAAAAAAAGGAGACAGTCAGAGATGGGCGTAGCATAGTTTCTTTTTCTGTTTTCCATCATTGACAGCGCGATATATAGCAATTTTGTAATACCATACTTTTCCCATCTCCATCCTTCATGTTTAGTTCCCATCATAGAGTCGTGCAACGGTCGTGCAATACTCGCGTCATGACCAATTTTAACTCAAACAAACACGACGTGTGTCCTTTTCCGCCCTGTACCGGAAGGAAGCAGCGGTGCCACAATCATGTGGAGGAACCAGAGCAGGAGCAAAAGCGGCTCATTGTCGTGCTCCCGCTCATCCTTTTGCGGAGAGAGTGAGTAAAATACAGGGGAAAAGTACCTCACAAGGCGAGCCCAAGAATATTAGGTAACATTTGAGTACCAGCGTGCTTTTTCTTTGCGTCTTGGCCGAGCACACAATTTTACAACAGGGAAAACAGGTGCACAGAAGCTCGCCTTGCCCAGCCTGCCCAGCCTGCCCAGCTTGCCCAGCTTGCCCAGCTTGCCCAGGCACCGTCCCTGGGCCGCCTGATTGCCAAGGTGCAGCTCCGCCAGTGGTGCTTTCCTCCATCTTTTGCACGATGTCGTAACAAAAGGGGCTTGTTATGTTATAAGTGCGTAATTGGCGGCTTGGTCCTACGGCTTTGGGCATTGCACTTTGCACTATGTGTTAAGGTCGTTCTTGGTCGTTTAGGGCACAAAATTGTAAAATGTTTAAAGTTACATAAAAAATGAGCAGGGAAACAGTTAACGAAAAGGGGAGAAAGAGGTAGGCATGCGAAGAAGCCCTTGCACAACTCTCTCCTCCGATCGGACGCGATGTTGCACACTGAGGAGATGCGCACCTCTGTATTACGCATTCTATTATGAGAGAAGCAGGCACCATGTTGCGGTGTGTGAAATGTGTAGTTTAGCTCGTCAGTTTCAGTTTCAGTTTTCATTTACAATTTTTGTTTCTTAAAAACTGAAAATTTCACTGAAAATAATTTTTTAAATTTGCCACTAACACTGGCACTCATAAAATTTCCAGAAAAGACTGTAAATGTGTTTTTTTTAATAGCATCTACCTTGAACAAGAAGAAAACGAGATAAAATCACGTCCGTCGTTTAATAGACACCGCCAGCTTCTCGGTAACAAGGGGGGTGGACATTTCAGCGGCGAGCCCACGTAAAACACCACTGACGTGTAAAGTTGTTCCACTCCATTTTTTTCAGAGTCACGATCTTCACCATGGAATATGGACAGAAAATTTCCTTGCACGAGATGGGTCCATCTCCACATCTCGATGCCATTGCTTTTCCTATCCTCCGTACACGCCCTCTTGTGACGACTAGCCTTTTCCTATACAAAGTACTCCGTCGTCGTACTTCATCCATACGCACACACAATAACACAAGCGGGTAAGAGAGCAAATATTGTGGACCTTTTTTTTTTTTGCAACATTTTTTTGCCCCTTCACTTTGCCTCACCGTGGTTACGTTGTATGGGAAACGTCAGGCGGCGTCGTCGTAGTTTTGCGGTCGGTTTTTTCTTCCCCCAGAAAAAGACCAAAAATAGGGCAGCGTTCTTGTTCGCACTGAAGACCGAGGTCACTCATCTGCCGAAAGAAGGTCAAGAATGACAATCAAAGGCGCCGGAGCCCGCTGGCTTGGCCAGGTCTTGGGCATTTTTTTTCTGCGCTAGAAGGCTTTGAAAGGTCATTCGACTGCCCTCTGTCAAAGTGCCAGCACCGAGGTTTTCTGTTTCTTGCCTCTCAAGAATGGAAGCGGCGACAGGTATCCGCCGGTGGCCGTGCGCACGGCCGTCTCCGTGACCCCGTGATCTCTTGACAGTTTGCTCTTCCGGTGCAAAAAAATATCATGAACGTGACGTCTAAAACGCCTGGCGGGCAGGCGCAGCAAGCCGAATGACTAATTTTTGGCATTGCTCCCTTTTGGCGGCACTTTGGCACATTCGTTTCTCTTTCCCCTTCTCAGTAAAACGCCCCCTGTCACCACCTTCTTTTTCCAACTCCGCTACAAGCCGATCTCTCTCCCGTCACCTAGGTCTCTTAGACGTTTTTTGGCCCCTTAGCTCCACGGCAAAACGAAAGAAACCTTTCCTCTCTGAGTGCTTGCGCTTCTGCTGGCTGTGGGGCGATCGATCGCCTTTGCTGGACACACGCCCCCACGTCTTTCCCATTCCTTCGCAGCTTGGCCTGTCTCGCCTATGGTCTGGACTGGACTCCGTTGCTAATTTGGGCTTGGCGTGTTTTCACATCTCTCGCTGTGGACATTCCACCATCGTGAACTTTTGCGTGAACCTTCGGTATGCTTTGATCCCAGTCTGTGTTTTATGTGTGGTTTTGTCTTCTCTACTCTGAATATGGAGCCTCTTCACTTTGCTTCGATTCTCGTCGGATTTTTTTCCGTTCTCCTCTTTTCCACAGTCGACTCTTCTTACTCCTCTTCTCCTCTTTAACTTTTTGGTCTCACTATAACAACGAAGAGATACCCTCACGTTTTTTAGCCGTAACAACGCCGGCGCCGACGCAAAAATGTTCCGCATCATGCTGGCCACTATCGGCACCGATGCCCGAGGGTATCGATCTCACAGCGGCCAGTACCGTGCACCTGGTCGAGCCGCACTGGAACCTAATGGCTGTGGCCCGGGCCGTTGACCACGTCTATCTCTTTGGGCAGTTGCGCGACGTTACTGTCATCCGCTACATTGTCAAGAACTTGGTCGAAACGGAAAGCGCCACACCACGCGGTGACAGATGCTGCATCTGTGATTGATTTCTTTGCTGACATTGCTTAGTTTTTGCTAGTACATCCACATTCTGAAAAGTTGGAAATGATCCGGGGGACGCACTCCATTTTGTTTCTTTTTCTTTTTCTTTTTCTTTTCTCATCTTGAATGATGATAGTCTGCCCTCGAGAACTACAATTGATGCAGCTGTTAGGCGAGGAATAAGGCAAGGCAGTCATAAATACGTCCGTACCACTTAACTTATTGTGTATCTGTATTAAAGTCGTGTCTGGTCGGGAAGCACGCTGAGGAAACCATCCAAGAATTATTATTTATTTACACGAAAACCCAATCTTCAGCCCGCGCTCCCTCGTTGCCGGCCTATGAAGACCGTCTTTTGTGTTAGCTGTACGACGTATCTCCACCGCCTTCTAATAGACCTTGCGGCCCTTCTGGCAACTTTACCAGCTTCTGGTCCAGCCGCTTGAACAGGTCACCAGCTTCGTCCTTTCTGGTCTTTCACCTCGATGTGCCGAGTAGCGAATCATCAATACTCAGACTTCAAGGCTGAATTCATTTTGCATGCCCCAAGAGATGGCGACAACCCAGCATGTCATTAACATAGAATACATGGGCCGCAATATCAGCTGCTTATGTCCGCCGCGACAGTGGTACAAGATCAGTCACTGATAACGCAATCTGCCGCTAAGGGATATTATTTGTATGGAATACGACCTGTGTGGGGTTTCCCCTGCCGCAAAGCACTGGTAGCGCCCCCGGGACATCAGAGCCGGACAAAAGCCATACCCCAGATCGGGGCTCTGTCGGCGAGTAAACAATACACCGCCGTGACGATGTGTGAAGTACCGCAATACGGAGATCCGGAGATGCTTCAATCTGGAGATGCTTCAACCAGTGTCGTAAAAATAAAAATTAAATAAAAAACGGAACTCCGGAGATGTGCCAACCTGTGTCAACCTATGTCATGCCAGATGCATCGTCATATCCCATAGAGCATTGCACCATCTTCGGCTTCCCTTTTTTCTCAAACATCGTGGGATCATAACAAGTCTAACAGGAAAAATGTTTGAAAATGTAATTATCTACCATTTGATAATTGGTGCACGTATGGCAAGGGAAATTCGACAGATTCAAATCGGCGATGCTATATAACCAGCCTGCGCCGCATATACAACTTTATCAAGTTGTAAATTAACTGGTAGGGAATTTGATCCGGGACAGATTGATAGTGCACCAAGATGGCGGAAAAGTCAACAACCATCGTCGATACCCAGCCGAAAGTCGGAATCTCGGACTCGGACAATGATTCTTCACTGAAAAAGCGTGCCTACTTCACCGGAGACGCATTTGTTTCTGGAGGAGCCATAGAGCTGTACGAGCCAATTCCAGAGTATGAAGGCAAACACAGATATGATCCGACTGCTGAATGGACAGAAAAGGAGGAGAAAAATCTTGTTCGCAAGGTGAGTCTATTTTTGCTTTTGCGGCTCCTTTTGTTTACCTGTTTGCTGACGGATTCTTCGCTCGGTAGCTCGATCTAAGGATCTGCTCTTGGGTCTGCCTGATGTTCTTTGCCCTCCAACTCGACCGCGGCAACATTTCCCAAGCCCTGAGCGACAATATGTTGGGTGACCTCGGCTTGACCACCAACAATTACAACTACGGCATGATGATCTTCTATCTCTGTTTTCTGTCTGCCGAAGTTCCATCGCAGATGGTATCGAAGAAACTGGGCCCTGACGTTTGGATCCCCATTCAAATGCTGGCGTGGAGCGTCGTCGGCATCGGCCAGGGCTTGGTCCAGGGCCCAAAAAGCTTCTATGCAATCCGGGCACTACTTGGGCTCATTGAAGGTGGTTTTATTCCAGATGCTCTCCTTTACCTCTCCTATTTTTATACGAACAAAGAGCTTCCCATGAGGGTAAGCTTCTTTTACTGCGCATCGAACGGGACATTCATTATTGCGGCATTTTTGGCATACGGTATCCTCCATATGCGTTCAGTTGGAGGCTGGGAGGGTTGGCGTTGGCTATTCGTTCTCGAGGGTGCGTTAACGGCGATCATCGGCATCATTTCCTGGTTTTACTTGCCCCCCAGTCCGACACAAACAGCAAGTTGGTTCCGTGGCAAAAATGGATGGTTCACGGAACGAGAGGAGATTATCATGGTCAATCGGGTCTTGCGAGATGACCCTGCAAAGGTACGTGAAACAAAATCATAATACTCCATAGTACAACTTGGTCACTGCTAACGATGGCGAATCAGGGTGGCATGCACAACCGGCAAGGTCTTACCTGGAAGCTGCTTTGGAACTCCATTATGGACTACGACCTTTGGCCTCTATACGCAATCAGCTGGACCTTGCTCATCCCCATCCAGCCAGTAGCGGCCTACCTCACTCTCAACTTGAAGTCCCTGGGCTTCAATACGTTCGAGACAAACCTGTTGACCATTCCGGCTTACGTCCTCTTCTTAATCCAGCTGGTTTTTTGGTCCTGGGTCTCCGAAAAGATCAACAACAGAATGGCTATCGTGGCCTTCTATTCAGTATGGTGTTTACCCCTGCTTCTTGCGCTTGAACTGCTCCCTGCAACTGCAAGTCACTGGAGCTGGTATGCAGTCACTGTTTTTCTGATTGGTTTCCCATACATTCATTCCATCAACGGTAAGGAGCACCGGCCATCATTTCGATATCTTAGTACACCACTACACCGCTAACTTTCTGAATTACAGTCAGTCTCATGTCGCGCAATGCTGGTTCGGTCCGTACCAGAACGGTTGGAAGCGCCCTCTATAACATGATCTGTCAAGCAAGCTCCGTCATCGCAACCCAAGTACGTTATCAAATCCCTTTACTTGAAGAGGTTTTACGGCCTTTTGCCTACCATTAAATCCACAGCTAACGGTTCAATTAGATCTATCGCCAAGACGACCAGCCCTTATACAGGCGTGGAAACAAGGTCCTTCTTGGCATTGTTGGTTGGAACTTGGTTGTGACGGCCTTTATCAAAGTGTACTACATTTGGCGAAACAAGAGTCGCGACCAAGCCTGGAATGCGATGTCACCGCCTGAGAGGGACGAATATTTGAGAACAACGAAGGATGAAGGCAACAAGAGATTAGACTTTCGATTTGCGCATTAGAAAGGCGGGGAGCATCGATTACAATTTATGAGAACACCGATTGGATAGAGTATCACCTACCTAGAGATATAGTCTTGACCATTAAAATACATTGCCATTTGATGCGAGCACAACTCTGCAACTCTGCAATGCGTCCTCACCGGCGCCGACGGCAACAGCGTACATAAACAAAAAAAATTCAACGACCCCGTTCGCCCTATTTCTAACATTCAACCCCGGCGTCAAGTGAGAAGTCCGTGACGTTAGGAATAACAAGTAAAGACTTTCTCTGGAACAGCTCGAGATAGAACGAATCCGTGTGAATCAGTGAGTCCCCGATATTTGCCAGGGCCACCAGGTACAGGACGGTGAACGTTTACAGCTGCCCGACGACTACGCTCGGGATGAGACGCTGGTGGGAACCGACAGCGGGGAATAAGTGGACGACGGGTTGCCGTTGCCGTTGTTACTACTGAGTAGTGATAGACGATGTATTGAAGGCCGTAGTCGTTGTTGAGCGCCAGGTACCGTGTACCGCTGACTGGCGGCCACCGTGCACAGCACCAGGTTACTCCGTATTGTTGCGCACGGAATATGTGTGATCGTGGGTTACGCACGTTACCATACCGGGCCGTTGGCCCTCGTGTCACGTCACGTTGTATGTCACGTGCCTAAGCACGTGGGATCGGGCGTGCGCGCCCTGGTACGAGCCTGTCGCTCCTTCTCTCTCTGTCTCTCTCTCTCTCTCTCTCTCTTACTCTTCACTCACTAATTTTATCTTATTATATACATATACTCATTTATACAGTGTGTTAACCAGACGTCATGCTCCTAGTGAGTGCAACGGCCCGCTAAGCCGATAAGCGACCAGACAGCGCTGCGAGACATCACGATGTCTACGGTGCCTCGGGGGCGTACGCTTTCGAGCGCGTAACAGTAATACTATTAAAATAATATTGTTTATAGGTACGGAGTAAATTTCAGCTCCTCTTCTTCTCCCTAAATATCGGTTATTTGGAACTTTTGCACTTTTTCTATAAAGTGGACCAGAAGCGACCGCGAAGGGATATGTGGTGTCCTCTCCTTCTCCTTTTGGCAACACGAAAGAGGGGAAGCTGGCTTGGCCCTTTGGTAGAAAAACCAAAAACGATGTAAAGTTCACGATGTTTTATTTCATTTTGCCGCGCGAAGGCCGACTAGGCAGAGGCGGCTGCAGACTTACAAGTACTCATGGCTCACGAGCAGCTGCCTCAGCAAACACAACAAAAAGTGGCACAAGTTTGATGGCCGCTGGCATCATCGTATGGCTGTCGTCGCCATCTTCAGGGCAGTTTCTCAGCGTCTTCTTTGAGCACGCCCAGACGACGTGTGTAATCCAAATTGATTGCATGGTTTCCCTCTGAACAGCTTCAAGGAGCTGTATACCAAATCAGGAAGCAGCACTGCCGTCACTCGTGCCTTCCTCGCCCTGGCCGAACTCTCCGCAGCAACGGGAAGGAGCAGGCAGTCCTTCCAGAAAAGCAAAGGGAGGAACGAGATGAGGTGAGCCGATGCCAATGTCAGACACGACACACAGCCAGACAGCTCACAAGGAAGGAGCACGATCGATGATTCAACAAGGCAGTTGCGACAAGTTGTGTCTGTTCTTTTGAGAGGGGAAGGTACGTACCGGTATTCCATGACTAAAAATTAGGTACGAGAAATCCAAAAACGGCCCAAAGCGGCCAGACACGAACACGGAGGCGGGGTCTCGTGATGCACTAAACCGGCCGCCATTTCGTAACGGTATGCGAATGGGCCACTCTGGAGGGGATGCCTTTACGCAACGTGCAACGTGATCACGCAAAAGCATGCCAGCGGTGACAGCACGCCCCCTGGAAACGCCTTGGAAATGCCCTGTAGCAGCCGCCCAGCAGCAGCTGTCCAGCGCCCAGCGCCTAAAAACCCATCACGCGGTTGCCACCACTCGGCCCATTCGCTGGGAAAGGGCCTCTGTCTCACAGCGCCAGGGGGCGTGTAAGTTCCCTCGCTCCTTCCCCTCTTGTTGCACATACTTGTGACCTGCGGGCCAAGGCAGGCGGCCATGAAAATTTTTACCTACTGGGTCTCTCTTACCTTATTATTACCCCATTGTTTGCTATTTTGCAGCAAAGTTTTTTTCAACGCCCCTCTCCCTCCCTGTCCTCGCGCCTTCTGTGCTCGCGCAATTGTGTGTGACTTGCCCACCACGATGTTGCCATCCGTGCTCGCTCGCTCGCCTGCAAGCGGCACGAAGCAACGGAAACGCGCAAGGCCCAGCCCAGGGGGCAACAACCGCACACCCCTTCTCTTTGATTCCCCCAGGAAAATGACCATTCTGGCAGTTTCTCAGCTAATTATACCCTGTTACTTACACGCCCCCTCAGGTGGACGTCTGACTCTTTTGCTCCTCCTCGTGAATAATAGTTTGTGTGGATGAGGAGAAAAAGCTCTTTCGTGTGTGTTTCTCTTTGAACATCGTTGTCTACGACATAATATAATATCTGCTGCCATTCTCTCTTTTTTTCTTGACACTCGTTTCTCTCGAATCTTCATACACAAACATAATAAACAACAAGCATACATCGATACAAAGAATAGCGAACATATACATCACGAACATCACAGTCTTCGTCGCCATTTGATATCACCACTACCACATCACCACTCCATAATCACCACACACACACACATTACAATGCCCTACACAATCACTGAGCCGCATCCCACCGTGCGGGCTAACGCCTATACACACTCCGGCCGCGGCGGCCTGGGCAACACCTTCCGCGCGCCCACCACCGTCACACCCGCTTCCGGCATCCCCACGCCTTTGACCAAGGTTTCGTCGGGCTCGTCCGCCTCGCACACCACCACCCGCTTCTACGCTGGTCGCGGCGGCGCCGGTAATGCCTACCCTGCGTCGGAGCGTCCCGGCGTCTCGCTGGACGACGAGTACGTCTACGCCTCGGCAGCGGTCGCCAAGTCCACCACCACCGGTGGTTACGTCGGCCGCGGTGGCGCCGGCAACTTTTACTCGTCCAAGTCGTCTTCGTCGTCATCTTCCCACAAGAAGTCCTCTGGCTCTTCGTCCTCCGGTCCCCTCCTGTCGACCGCCGACCGCATTGCCCACAGCATTAAGATGGGCGTCCATGGCCACGGCCACGGTCATGGTGCCACCGCCAACAGCAACATCCGCAAGGGCAGCGATGCCAGCTCCGTGTCCGGCGGGAGCATGAGCAGCGACGAGGGTCGGCGCAGCGGCTTCTGGGGCCGCATGCACCGTTAAGGACACTCTTCACGAAACGGCTCTGGTAGTCGTCTCTTGCTTGTCTCTTTTGCCCTGTCTTCTTCTTGTATAACGACCACTTTCAACGACCCAACTTTTTATGACGACCATCAAACGAAAAAAGCGTGCTGCGCTTCCGCATCTGCTTTTCTACATGACACCGTCCAGCGCCTGCTTTCTATTATTACTCACTTTATTTTTAACGACACCTGCTCAACAAAAAAGGGGAAGAAACCGGGACGGAAAAGTTTTTATTTTGATTTTCAAATCACATCATGGAGGATAGCATCACGGATTTTTTTTATTTTCTTTCTTTCTCTCTTCCTTCTTTCTCATATTTCCCGGATTATACTACAACCTAGCGGACCGGCGTTCTTCTGTTCATTCATCTCCTTTTCCTGTCATAATCTAGTCGCATTTTCATAGCCTCCGTCTTTTTTATTGTTTGAGGTTAAAAATACGGGGTGGAATCAAAAAGCAAAAAAAGCAAAGATACCCAACTTACTTTTTACTCAATTCAATTCACAAAAAAAGAGACATTCTCTTTTGTCATAACATACATACTCCTGTACTTTCATCTTCTTCCGTGACTTGTGAACAATAAAAGAATCTTAATTTTGGGTGTCTCCCTGTTTGTGTAAAACGAAAAAGGGTATCATTTCAGTTCGCCCTTCCTCTCGCGCCCCTTTCATCGTGTCTCTCCCCCCTTCTCGTTATCGGCTGATGATATCCTCTTTTCTATCTTTTCCTAATAGACCCATTTCCCTCCTCTGTCTGCCCTCGCCTGTGAGATGTTGTGTACATAGTGCAGTTTATGTGTGCAAACAAATATATGTGGTGTGTTTCGTGTGTGTTTGCGTGTGTTTGTGTATGTTTGCGTATGCTGGTATGTGTTGTGAAATGATGGGAGACGTGGCCACGGTCCGTCTCGCTTTGCCTCGCTTGCTGCTTCTCTCCACATTGCTCTACACACCGCCATGTGTGCCCACCCTCTCTTCTTTGATTCGTCGGCCCGGCGAGGAGGCAGTAGAAAAAGGGGCTCCCTTCTTGTGTATCTTCTCTCCTTCTCGCTCGGCACGGTACGACGTACAATGTGTAAAGTCGACGCTACCGCTCCCTTCTTGCCCTCTTCGTCGGTCTCCTCGAGAAGCTCATTTTTCCTTCCATCACGTGAATTTTGTGTGAATAATGTCGGGATTCTCGTGCCAGTCGTCGATGCTGACCCACATCTGTTGTTGTTAGCAAGACGTAAAAAACGTAAGAATCTCATGACACCTGTCCCCGCGGCCTTGCCTACCTTTCGGAATGTGCTCAGGCCGGCCAGAATACTACCGCCGATCCACGTCGTGTACTTGCGCTCCGGCGGCGCAAAGATCTTGATCCGCATGTCCTTGACCGCAATCTTGCGGATCTCGTGCAGCAGCCGGTCGCCAAAGCCCTTGGTCAACGTCGTGCCGCCCGACAGCACAATGTTCGCGTAAAGCGACTTGCGCAAGTCCAGGTCTGTCCGCAAAATCGCGTCCACCACCATCTGGTGCACGCCGGGGTACTCGAGACCGATGATCTCCGGGTCGAACAGGATCTCGGGCGCGCGGAACCGCTCGGGGCCCACCTTGAGCTTGTTGCCGTCGGGCAGCACAAATTCTGCCGTCTTTTTGGGGTCCGATTTGGCCGTCATGTAGTCCTTTTCCTCCTTCTTGGGGTCCACGGCGATGTAGCTCGTCGCCTCCTTGATGTGCCGCACCACTTCTTTCTCGGCGCTCGTGTGGAACACGTAGCCCGTTTTCCGCAGCAGCGTCTGCAGGTACTCGGTCACGTCGCGGCCCGCGACATCGATCCGCTGGATCGAGTTGGTGATGGCGAACCCCTCGTACACGGGAACCGCGTGGCTCACGCCGTCGCCCGCGTCCAGCACAATGCCCGTCGTCCGCCCGCTCGCGTACAGCGACAGCACCGCCTGGATCGACGTGTACAGCGCCGGCACGTTGAACGTCTCAAACAGGATCTGGGCGGCCGTGTCGCGGTTGCTGCGCGGGTTGAGTGGCGGTTCCGTCAACAAAACGGGGTGCTCCTCGCTCAGCACTTTGAGCCCCTCGTCGTAGATGTAAGCCCAGATCTTCTCCATATCGTCCCAGTCAGTGACGATGCCGTGCTCTAGCGGGTAGTTGATCTTGAGCAGGCCGCGCAGCTCGGTGGCGGCGCGCGGGCCGACGAACCAGTCGCCCTCGAGGGCGCCGGCGAGCACACGGAGATGCTTGGGGCGGCCGACAAAGGAGGGGAAGTAGCATTTGGGCAGGTCCTCGCCGGCGAAGCCTGCGCGGATGGTCCCTGAGCCATTGTCAATGACCATGGGGATGTTGTGCAGGCTTTCCGCCATGGTTGTGGTGTTGTGTGTTCTGTGAGAGGGGGGAAAGGGGGGGATGGTGTCGAGAGCTGGTTGCTCAAGGAGAGACTAGTCCGGCGCGTCTGCTCCTCTGGTGTCCAGGAGTCGGAGAGGCCGGCCCAGGTCGTCGTCAATTTCGTCAAGGAAGGCCGAGAAGATGGATCGGTCACGGTGCCTGTTAGCCGAGACGGCCACGGGGCATTGTCTTGTGTCTCCGGGAAAGGCGTTTGTGGAAAGGTTGTCGTCAAGTGAATGCAGAGAAGAGGAAAACACTCTGCTACAAAACTGTGTAGAGCAATCGCAAAATGGAAGACTTCGCTCGCTATCGCTGTGTTGATATGTCGCTAGATAGCCGTGTTCGGCAGTTGGTCGTCGTTATGGGGGTGTGTCGTCGTTCGGATGTCGTCCGGGTCGTGCTTCGCTGTCTCGCAAAAGGAGAGCTCTCTCCTGGGGACCTCCAAAATTACATGGAGACACGAACGCGCCAGAAGAGCACACCAAGGGGCGTGCCTTGGACTAGTCTGTATTAGGTCTAGCTCATTTCATCCAGTCGAGGACGGTGCACGGGCCACGCCAATTCAGTTCAGAACTCTGAGAAGCTCTCCTAAAGTGTGGCGCTACCAGTTGTGGCGTCAATCGCACCGGAAACAAAGCCCCGTTGACTTACACCGGGCCGGCGTGATATCAGCAACCAGGCCGGTGCATGAGCCGCTTCTTTGACTGGCGGGGAGCATGATTTCATCAAAGCTCTTTCTATTCAATGCTGAGTTGTGGCCCAGATGGCGAAAGATAACAACATTTCCATCCTTTGCCACCCCCAGGGAGACAGGGTGAGATGGGGGCGGGGAGCGTTGGGAGTTGAATTGGCTTATCCAGTCTCGTCCAGAATTGCATTTGAGTGGAATCGTGATGGGATATGGGGTTCGTAAACCACTTTACAGAGCAATACGTAGTCGTCTGAGCGAGAGATGCGTATATCCCATAAACAGCTATTACACCCCAGCTCTACGAACTCAGCTCAGATAGATGCTGCAAAGACGGTTCGAGAGATGAAATCGAAAGATCGTCCACCTCTCGTGGCCTGTTTTTCCTTTGCGGTTCCTGGTAACTGGGATCGTGCAGACTCCGACAGCTTGGTCAGCAGCAATCTCTATAAATCTCAATTACGTTCACGAGGTATTGAATGGATAGATTGTTCAATGTTTGTTGTTTGTATTTGGACAAATGAAACGATAAATCTAGACAAGATGCCGCTGGATAGCAGTCATGTCGCTTGAGGGGCAACCGCTCTCCTCAGTAAATAGAAAAAGATCAAAAAGACATAAAAACGCCAGCCTTCCAGACTGTATGTACAGGAATGATATTTAAATGCAAAAACGCCAAGATGTCGAGGACCAAGGTGATCTAGTTTATATGGACGATCGGACGGTAGGTGGGTGGTCGTTTAGATGATGTGGCCGTCGAGGCTCTTCTCGGCGAGCAATGGCCAGCCCAGGATAGCAAAAGAGACGGGGAAGTAGCTGGAAATGTTAGTGAGGGAACAGTAGAGAGTGCTGATTTAATGTTGAGACTCTGGGCGAACATACAGAGCAATGGTCTTGCCGCTCCGCTTAACCAGACGACCGTAGTCGGGGGCCTGGGCCTCTGTGGTAATGGGCAGGCGCTGGAAGACATGCGGCTCAAAGGACCGGGCAAAGCTGCGCAGCGACCGCATCACAGAGAACTGGCGACGGCCGGTGGCGGCAGCGTTGCGGAAGGCAGCACGGGCGATGATGGGAGACATGATGATGGATGTGATGGTGGTGGTTGTTTGGGTGAGATGGTTGATGTTGAGAGATGATTATAGTAGACACCAAGTGGCGATGAATTGATTGGATGGGGAAGTGTTGGAAGTGTGAGACGATCTGATCGGAAGATGGATGATGATAAAACAAAGGAACACGAAAGATCAGGGGGAAGCATGGAGGGGGATGGCCAAGGTCTCTTTATATGGGAGGGCAATATGGTATATAATACTGAAATGGAATAGAATACTAGTAAGGGAATAGAGGCACATAGGATAAAAGGCCAAACAAGTCTAGCCCTTCTGCTGACTGGACGCTATCATGATGGCCAGACGGTGCGTCCAGGCCAATACAAAAGTGTCAATCGGGGCGGGCGAGGTTCTCGTTGGGCCATTATCGTTGTTTGTTCAGCCCGCTGACACTTCGTCTCCGCCGACCCGGTCCGACATTTGCTCGTCTACGATGTATGTCCAGGGCATCGCACAGCGTCACGTCCCAGTTCAGTAATCTCAGGAATGCCAGAAAAAATGAGAAGAAAAACCAGAAAGAAAACACGAGAAATAGCCAGTATGCACTTGAGAATGACGCTTCGGGGTCTCCTCGTCCCCTCCATCATGCCATTCTGGATGAGAAACGGGAGATGCAAAGGGAAAAGTAGGGGAGCGCAGAGTGCCCCATCCTACACGTGCGGAGAATATACGTGCAGCGGGCACAGAACGGTCCAGCCAACGAGCGCCGCGCGAGAACAAACCGCTGAAAAGAAAAGCGGCTGCGGGATTGGCAGGGCCGGCTTCAGCGTTGTTTGTCGCAGAGAATCCCCACCCCCCTCCCAAAACAAATGCCAGATCGTGTTTGTGGGCTCTTGCGGGCTGCGCGTAGTGGAGGGGCGGGATCTGCCCGGGTTTGGTCTGGCCTTTTTGCCTTCTGCTCACACGTTTTGCGGCATTGTGGCGCGATGGTGAGGCACTGCACAGTGCCAGTGGCTCCACCAACGGGTCCAAGTGGCACGATGGGCGCTGACAGTGGCCGGTTGTTGCGGTGCAGCGACGGAGAGCGCCGGCCAATGGAGAGGCCAGCTCTGACAGAAACAAGTGGGGCTGCTTGTCACTTGCCCGCCGAGCCCGCCTGCCAATTCGGCGGCTTCCAGGCGGCCAGCCTTGCCAGGGAAAAAAGAGAATGGCATTGTTGACTTTCATCTGCGTTCGTTCTTTCCTTGCTTGTGTGCGTCATAACATGAATCACATGACGGCTAAAGAACTGTGGAAATTATATTGAATGGTAGGTACTCCGTACTCCGTACGGCTTCCGTACGGCTGTCTCGTAATCATTTTGTCGAGCAAGAGCTTGTTTTGAATCTCTCCTTTTCACATCGCATTTCCAAGGACGACTCAACTCGGCCAAAGCCAGCGGCAAAGTTTCTCTTTCGCTCGCTTTGATCTCCCTTCGCACCAATCTTTCTCTTGTCAACCGTCAAAATGTGCAACGATCGAAAGCGAAGGCGTCCATCGCGTGGACAACCCTCGACGAGCGCAATTGGGATTGAACACCAAAACGTCGAGCGATGGCGCGTCGATGAGAAAACAGCCTGCCAGGCAGCGCGTTCCTACTCATGAACGTTTAGTATGCAGCCTGCGTATATCGTGGGCCATTGAGGGGTTATCTTTTGCTTGCTTTCTGTTCATTTTTGTTCCTATTAACCTGCAAGCCGAGTGAAAGCCTAGATGGGCTGCCTCCGCGTACAAGGATTCGCCTACCGCACAGCCCACACAGGGGTCTTGCCAGACCAATCCAAGGTAAATAGTAGATGCGGCTGTGAGCATCAAATCCGCACGGGTCGCCGCCGAACCTCACTCCGACAAAACGATTTGAACAGAAACAACTGCTACCGATGACATGCCCGCACAAAATCGTGAACGATGCCAATCCGATTGCTTCACTCGCGATCCTTTGCGTTTCACGAATTCCCTTCCCGCAACATACCCTTTGTTCCCTCTTATGCCATACTCTCCCACACGTGGGGCAACGACGAGGTCTCGTTCCGGGGCTTTCAAGAAATCGTGCGCGATGGCAAGATAAAACAAGGCAATGATCTCGGCGAGGGACTCGGCAAGATTGTCAACTGCTGCTGGCAGGCCGCGGAGGATGGCTACGACTACGTTTGGATCGATACGTGCTGCATCGACAAGACAGACAGTTCCGAGCTCTCAGAGGCAATCAATTCCATGTTTCGTTGGTACAAGGAAAGCAAAGTCTGCTACGCCTACCTGGCAGACGTCCCGGCGAAAGACGACTGCGCGGCACCTGAATCGGCGTTTCGGAAAAGCCAGTGGTTTACGCGGGGCTGGACCCTCCAAGAGCTGCTCGCCCCAAGCTCTGTGGTGTTTTATAGCCAAGACTGGACGTACCTCGACACTAAAATTCGACTGAAACGGACCATTTACGAGGTGACGGCGATCGACGAAGATGTCTTGCAGAACGGCACGTACGATTGGGCGAATGTGGCCGTCAAGATGTCATGGGCTGGGCGACGGCAGACAACGAAACTTGAGGACCTGGCCTACAGCCTCATGGGCTTGTTCGGTGTCAACATGCCGCTAATATACGGGGAGGGCGAAAAGGCCTTCCAGAGGCTGCAGCTGGAAATCATCAAGGAGACAAACGACCAGACGATCTTTTCATGGACAGGCGACGGGCGCCCCAGCGGCATTCTCGCGCACTCTCCGGCCGACTTCGTCCCGGCCGAGGATTCGTCCAGGATCCTTGGCAACTTGCAGAATCCCGCCTTTTCCCTGACAAACCGCGGCCTGCGAATAGAGCTGCCGCTTGCGGAGACGCCCATTCGGAACGTGTATGTGGCCGTCCTGAACTGCTTCCCTGCCCACAGCGCGGCGTTTAATCGGCTCAGCTTGGCCGTGTTCCTGTACAGGCGATTCGAGGGCCAAAACGACTTTGTTCGCATTCACAACGAGCAGCTTGTTGGCTACCCGACCATGCTTCCAGAGACCCAGGCGCACCGGCTTGGTCGTCTCACGAAAACTGATCTCTACATCCGTGGGGTCAAATTAGGCCTTTTCCACATGCACCGATGGACGACGTTTCGGCTGAAGAGCTACCCATACCGCCAAGCCAGCGACGGCAGCATCCAACCGAACGCCGCCGTCGTTGGCGGCGACACTGTCGCCGAGCATTTCACCGCGGCACGGCAGCCGCTAGATTTCCCCCCCAGTATCATGGTCCGAATGGACGACAGTCTAGGTTCGGCCGTGTTTCTCTTCCGGAACAGTACCCGACAACGCTTTGCGGTGTGCCTGACACTATGGGGTCCCGATACAAAGTTCGGAATCGTGGCGGGCGTGGAAGATGACGATGTACGGGAGATCGCCGACGAGTTTTTGTTCGGTGACTGGGAGCAGACGGTAAAGCGTCCCGGCAACCACACGTTGAATGCATCCTTCCCGGACAGCAGCAGCAGCGGGAATATCATAACGGCTTCGGTCACACTGGGCAGCCTCGAGTACGACGCAGCGGCCAGTGCTTTTGTTTGCGAGGTTGATGTCTCCGTGCACGGCGGCAGCAGCGATTTTTGGCTCGAAACGACGGGGCCGGGCGTATGGCATGGCTGGTGGAGCCGTTACATGGACCGCCTGACTGGTACCGACGGCAGGGCGAAGACCAATCCACCAAAAAGGCTGTCTATTCTCGAAGACAGTACGCAGACGCAGGCTCTGCAACAGGAGCAGACTGATTCTCTTGGGTTTTCGACGAAGCGGCGTATGATATGATGATATGATTTTTCTTTTGGTTTGCAATCTTATTTTATTTCTTGTATTTTCAAAACTCTAAATGTCAACAAAATATTACGCCTATCCATCGCAGCTATATGATGGCTCATGGCCTATTATCTTGAAAACACAATCATTACAGTTATTTTTTTCCAGCCTCTTTTGGTATTATTTTCCCCAATCAAATCATCTCCAGCGCTCTTCCTCACCGTTATACCTTTGCCTCCGACTTGGCACCGAGACCGATAATTCTCCAGCAGACTGTCGACAGCGTTAGCAGAAGTTTACTTTTTCTGGCAAAAAAAGAAGGTACAAAGAGAACTCACTCTCGAAACCGACATCGTCATTGAAGAAGCGGTCGGCAACTTCCTTGCCGAACTGGAGCTCGCCGCCGGTCTGGTACGCCAAGGCGCTGGAGCCCAGGGCGATGGCGATCATGGGCGGCACCGTCTTGAGGCTTTGGTACTGGGGCGGGGTGCCAAAGGTCAGCTCCTGCATGCGCTGGTGGGCATTGCGGGCGGAGAAGTAGCCCATGTGCATGGCGCCGCCGCAGCGCTTGATGCCAGTCCACTTGACGACGTCGCCGCCGGCCAGCGCGCAGTCATAGTTGGGGACCTCCTTGGGGAAGAAGAGACTGGAGATGAAGGTTAGTGGGATGCAAGGAAAAGAAGGGGGGAGGAGGAGAAGAAAAAGGGAGGGTGGCTCACTTTGGCTGGATTTTGATGTAGCCCTCCTCGTTGAGGGCCTCGGCGGGCAGGAAGCTCGTGGACGGCTTGCTCTTGGAGATGGCGACAACGACGGCGTTGACGCGCAACGTGTGGCCGTTAGTGAAGACGACCTCCTTGGCGCCCGAGTCGGTCTCGCGCGTCTCCTGCAGGCGGTGGTCCAGCAGAACCTCGATGCCGTTCTCCTTCAGAATCTCAAGCGTCTTCTCGGCCAGGTTGTCGGGCAGCGGCTCCGACGACAGCAACCGGGACCGCGAGTGGGCCAGCGTGACCTTGGTCTGCGGCTGCGCCAGTTTGAGCTCGGCGGCCATCTCGATACCCACGGCACCGCCACCCACGACGAGCACGCCGTCCTGGGCATTGGAGACGGCCTCGATGTGCGGGTTCACCTCGGCCAGGTAGGCGGCCTTGTCGGGCGATTGGGGCACGACGGGGAAGGCGCGGCGCAGGCCGGCCGTGACAATGATAAAGTCAAAGTCCAGGGTGCTCGTGGCGCCGCCGGCCGCAGCGGCGGCGGTGATGACAGCGGTCTTGCTGGCCATGTCGACGCTGGTGACGCTGCCGTGGACGGTCTTGATGTTGGGGGACGACTGCAGGGCGGGGATCTCCTTGTAGGGGACCCATGCCTTGTCGGCGTAGGCCTTGTCGGCGAAGACGAGGGGGGAGCCGATGACGTGGTCTGGAGGGGGGGGGAGGTGTTAGTGGGAGTTTCTCTATTTTGACGAACCGAAGAGGAACCTACAAAACCCGTCACGCTCGTCGACGAGGGTGATCTCGGCATGGATCGGCTCGGACTCTTTGGGGAAGCCTGTGCTCGGGTTAGCGTCTGTCGTTGTCTCCGGAGCACCACCGCGTCCTCCGCGACCTCCATGGCCTTCTCCTCCTCCGCCGCCACCGCCGCCACCGCGTCCCCCTCTCTCGCCTCTCTCGCCTCTCCCGCCTCTCCCACCTCTCCCACCTCTCCCACCACGACCTCCACCGGGGCTGCCTTTACCATCTTGGCCGTCATAGCCGGCAGCAGCGCGCGCCGCCTTGCCGAGACACAGGTCGGACAGGTTGAAGGCAGCGGCCAGACCGCCGTAGGAACCGCCCACAATGAGCACCTTGAAGGGCGCCGAAGCGTCGTTGATGCGCAGTGTCGAGCCCATTTCGGTGGAAGACGAGTACGACCTAGTTTTTTGGTGGTTGCGGCTCTTTGAACGGCTCGGCGACGCAAAAGACGTTGGGTGTGGGGAAGCCGTGGACGAGGATGAATTTGCAGGCGCGGCCGAGGTGGTGAGTGCAGCGGCTGGCAAGAGCGTTCCAATGTGCGGTCGATTTGTGGTGGTGGCGGTGGTGGTGATCTTTCTGGAGGAAAGAACAGGAAGAGAGGGAGACAGGAGAGGCGAGGGAACGGACGAGGGGGCGAGGGGCCGGCTCTGGTTTAATAGAGTCGCAGGACGAAGACGGCCTGCTGCGCAGGAGGAGAACAAGCGACGACGTAGAGGAAGACGACGCGGCGCTGGCGTGCCGGGAACGGCCCAGCGAGGTATCGAGCGTGTTGTTGAGGAGGGTGCAGGGGTGTGGTGGAGCCACAGATTGATAAGATCGCTTGAAGTAGCGCCGGCGGTGTTGGTTGCGCTGGTCGTGCTGGTCGTGCCTGCCGGCGGTGTTGTTGGGCTCGCTGCCACTACCCATGCGCTTGTACCTGCACTTGTTCTTGCACTTGCCCTTGCACTTGCTCCGGCTGACGAGCACCCCACAACGCCTGCTTGGCGGGGGTATGGCAAAGAAGAGAAGGGGGTCGAGGAAGTTGAAGCAGTTGAAACAGTCGAGGCAGTTGACAGAGAGCGAGCAAAGTGCAGGCCAGCAGCAGGAGATGACACAAGGCAGCGGCCAGTGCTGGTGCGAGACAGGGCCTGCAGGGGCGACGAGGCCAGCATGCTTCGAGGGAGGGATAAGGAGACCAGGCGAGATCTCGGGAGGAGACCGAACCGAGAATCAAGAATCAGGCGAGCAGGCAGCAGAGGAGGCTAGAGAAGAGGACGAGAGACGGTGTGGTCTTGCTCGCATCTGGCCGGGCAAGGCTATCTAGGCGCATTCCGCCATTATATACATAAACTACGATCGGCGGATGCTATCTTGGGCCGGATTCCACATGTAGTGAAGAGGAACCCTGAAGGTGTGAAGAGGGGAGGGAAAGAGACCGAAAGGCGTGTAAAGCGAGTGAAGTGTGTCCAGCCAAGATGTACACAGACGCTTGTATTCTTGTATTTCCCGCGGAGCAGAATGCGTTTTTGGCAGCTCGCTCCTCCGACCAGCGGCCGTTTCTCCGAAGACGCAAGCGCACCAAAAGACTGGGGACTTCCTTCCCATTCCGGCTGTAAGTGGCTCCCGAAGGGCGGCTTCCAATCCAGTAGAAAAAAATCAGATAAAAAAAGAGCTTCAAAGGGCGTGACAAGACTGTGAAAAGAAACACGTGAAACGCAAGCAAAAACGTGCCGGTCGAAGGAGTCCTGGGTAGGTACGCCCTTTGGGTGGGCTGATGTGCTTGTGACGGAGGTTCCTCGACCCGAGTTGCGTGCACAATGAAATACTTACAAAATGAAATACTTGCAAGTTCGTGTCAATCCTGCCGTCGTCCCAAAAAGGTGGGGATTTTCGATCTGATAAAACTGCGTGTGGCAGCCATGACAAGGGCCCGAGGGGTTGGCGCTGAAAATACAGAGACTACGGACGTACGCGCGAACCAACACTGAAAACTCTTTGCCAACGGCGGGCCAATTGGGCCCTGGAGACTGGGCCAACCCCCGTGACAGAAGGCATCTCGCGGCGCCGTGCCTTGGAAAACCCGCCACGCGTGCCTGTCCGCGTAGTCGCGATAGCTTACGATAGGCAATGGCGTGCACTCGGCACGTTGGGGGGTTTCCGCGGCTCCCACCATGAGGACGGGAAGAGATTGATAAAAAGGAGAGAATTACGCCGAGACAAAAAACGTCAAGGAAGGAGAAAACTAGAAGCACCACAAGAGCTGGACAAGCATGGGAGAAAATCAATGCCGGCCGCCGACAGCGCTTTGCTTCGGCAGAGCGATCTTGGTCTTGGGGATGATGTCGAATCAACATGGCTGGACATGAGCACGAATTGTATGTCGTACGCCGTAGGGTGTTCACAAACAGTGACTCCAAGTCAACACAAATTCAGGGGTCCATTCAGTTTTGCTGTCGTTTTGTGTCCGTTCTTGGTGCGTCCTCGGCCACGTCTTAGAGCGACCTCCGTACATCCGTATATGCGAGTCCTGCCCGGCTCGGCGGTTACGGGTTTCGGTTCCCTCTGGACGGAGTTACTGGTTTTGTAGGCCGGGTCCGCAGAGAAGGAGAGGTGCGTTGTAACACGTGCCGATCGGGAAGGGCCCCATACTTTCTCTCGGGGAGTCTGCTCGGGTTTTACCATGTGGAAGGAAGGCATGATAGCAAGAGCAGCGTGGGAGGAGGCGGGTGACGTAAGCATAAAGGTACACTTCCTCCAGGCAGCATCGCGCCCGCTGGGGAAGGAGCATATCACGGGTCAGATACAGCTCTGACGGTGGCTGGACCTACGTGGCAAATCTTCTCACAGGATGCCCATCTAGCCCGAGTATGACAACTCTCGTACGCCATGAAATTATGCTCACGATTTCCGGACGTGTGTCAGGGGCATGTGTGTTTGATCGTGTGATGTATGTCTTTTTACGTCTTTTTATGTCTATTTTCTTTGTATTTCGCTTTGTAGCGTCTTCTCTCGGGTATCAGACCAAAAAGCCTTCCTCCGTGTCCGGGTCCTAGAGGGCAAAAAGCTAGCAAGAGATGAATCGGGTCGGCTTCGCATCCCCCCCTACCGCGTCACCTGTGTGCCCTCTGCCGGTTCCAGCAGCTGCCAGCTGCACTGGATGCCCTGCAGCTTGAACCGCGCAATGATGCGCTCTGCAATCTCGTCAAAGTGGTCCGTGGCCAGCGCCAGGATCGTCGGCCCAGCGCCCGACAAGCACACACCCAGCAGGCCGGGTTGCGAGCTCGGCGTCATCGACTCCACAATCTCTGTGAGGCCGGGAATCAACGTCTGCCGGTACGGCTGGTGCAGCTTGTCCTGCATCGCCAGGTAGATCAGGTCCGGGTCGGGCGGCGACTGACCCAGCGCCACGGGCAGCAGCGCTATCCGCTGCAGGTTGAAGGTCTGTTCACATTGTTAGCGTTCTTCTTTCCTCGCTGCGCTCGATTCTTCCTCGTTTGCTCGTCTTCATCTTTTCGTTTTCGCTCGACTCTCCCGCCTTCCTCCTCACTTCGCTCGCTACGCTCGGCCGACTTACCACATCCGCGCGCGGGTAGACCGCCGGCAGCACCTCTCGCGCCTTGGCCGTAGCCACCTCAAACTCCGGGATAATCGCCACCGCCTTGATCGTCGGCGACCAGGGAAACTTGATGTGGTGCCCAATCCCCAGCGGCGGCGCCGGCGGCTGGTCGCCCGTGTCCACGCCGCCCGCCGGCGCCGGCAACACTTCACTGAGTGGAATCTCCTTGCGTGCCACGTCCTCCGGCTTCAGCGGGTTCAAGTACGTGCCCACAAACCCGCCAAACAGTGCCGCGCCAACATTGTCCGGGTGCCGCTCGATCATCAGACAAAAGTCAAACAGACGCGCCGGCGTCAAATGGTGCAGCCCGCCCACCTCCTTGCCCAGCATCACGCCCGCCACCACCGCCGCACCCGACGAGCCCAGCCCGCGGCCCAGAGGGATCGGGTTCTTGATGTGCACGTGTGTCTCCACGGGGAAACTGCGCTGGTTGTGGCAGCGCAGCACGTAGAGCGCGACGCGCGTCACCAGGTTGGCGTCCGGGTCGAGGGGGACCGAGTCCTCGCCGTCGCCCTCGTACGTGATGCGGCAGTTGAGCGGCGCCGTGGACGACGCCTTGGACCGGTCAATGGTGACGTGTAACTCAAGATAAAGAGACAGCGCGAGGCCGATGACGTCGAAGCCGGGGCCGATGTTGGCCGACGACGCCGGCGTGCGGATCACAAACGACTCGGTAGCCATGGTGGGGTCGTGTCGGGGTATGGAAGGAAAAGATTGTAAAGCTCGTCAATGTCGTATGTGTCGTCGCGGACGGTCGTCGAGCTATGATCGCAGGTCGGGCTGTATCGGAGGAGGGGATTTCGCTATCGAAGAGGGGTGATGTCGTGTTGATGGCCAGCTGTTGTTGCTCAATTGACTTGACTCGATGGCTCTCGACGACTCTCGATGACCCGATTGCTAACGATGCCGCTTGACCTTCGTCTCCAGATGTCCCCGTATTGCGTGACTGGCAAAAAAATCCGCGCTTTCGGTCGGCTTTTGGGGCGTGAGTGTGACTCTACGATTTTTAAGACACTATTTGCTGTGGTGCGCCAATGCTCGATTTTAGTCGCTTTTTTCCCCTTATTTCGCTCTTTTCTCCCCTCCACATGCACCGATCACGGAGCTATACTTGTTTGGGCATCCAGCAGCCATTGGACCTCAGCTCGACGAGCTGGACGATAAGACGACAAAGGTATGTTGACCATAATTCGGAATGGGATGTTTTGTTAAATTTTTGAAATAAAAATCGTGAAAATGGCAAATAGATGGATATAATGGCGAGGAATGAGAGAGAAGGATACGGCTTCACGCACATCCCCAGAGACCAGACCCTGCCATTGAGGCTCGATGGCATATGTGTACGGCATATGGACAAAAGCTCTATGAACTATACATCACACACGATAAGCGCAGTGTAGACGAAAAAGGCTGATGTTCGACATACTCTTGCCATCTCCATGCCTATGATTTTCGGGTGTCGGGTCACGTGATGTAGATCCGAACGATCACGAGATGCTTCCTGTCAGTATCGTGAAATCGTGGATGCTTTTGTCACTGAATAGAACAAAAAAAAATTGTTTCCCACCTCCTTGGAACAATATATACGGAGTACACATGGCGGCGATGGCATGATTTTTCTTCCCCACCAAATCACCACAATGTGGGCTCTGGTGAGTCACGATACTCCAGTATATGTATAGAAAAGAGGGGCTCGAGGAAATCATCAGAAGCCGAAAAGCAACAACAACAAAGCAACTTGGCGCAGCGGAAGCGCGCCGGGCTCATAACCCGGAGGTCCCTTGATCGAAACGAGGAGTTGCTAAAGATGGTGTTGGAAGCTTTTCTTTTTGGTATCTTTTTTTATTTTTATTTTTTATTTCTACAATTGTGCATCTTTTTTGCTCTTTTCTTTTTGCGCCTTCTGTTACAGAATTTTGACTTGAATTTTTGTCAAACACGACCAGCAGCACACTGAGAGGTGAGACTATCACACCACATGCACATACCAGCCTTGATATCAAGTGAACTTTCCTCACATACTCTTTCCTGATGTCATCGAATCGACATCGAAGTGGCTAGGTCAAGCTGCTTTCTTACGTACATTTCAATGCCGCTAGCCTCTTCGTCTTCATGTCTGTCTTGGCTTTTCTCACGAACAAGGCAAAAATGCAAACAAAAATAGGCTCGCTTACTGTGACCGTCGGCACACAGCCTGCAGGCATCCTTCCCGTTGTCTCTCGCACATAGATGGCTCGTACGGTCAAAGAAGCCATGGGGGTAAGAAGCTCAGTAAGACGGACAGGGCAAATATTAGCGAGCTTCGTCTCCTCGCGATGCCTTGCAGTAATACAAAGCCCGGAGCACAAAGAGCGCAGGTACGACCCGGTGGCATGCAAGCACAAGCAAGCACAAGCAAGCACAAGCAAGCACCTGTATGAGCCTCGTCGCTGTCGTAACTCGTTCAGGCAGCCGTATTGCCTGGTACGATGTAGCTTACAGGTTGTATACTCCGTATCGTCTAAGCAAATTCGTCAAAGGAAAACTTGAATAGAGAGCAGTCGGCTCTTCCGAGGAAGGCGATAAAGACCAAGAAAAATATTCTACAACGTACTCCGTAGTTTGAGCAAAAACCGGGAACGCTCCGTCAACCGAGTTAAGCATGCATGATAATTACGAAGGGAGCAAAAAGCATGATACGAGCCAGCGATCGCAGCTCGCCGTGAACCAATCGGAGCAGAAGTATGGGATGCCTTGCGATCCGCTGATTAGTGGAAGGCCACCCAAGGCCATTGCTTGTGTTTCTGTGGTGTTTTTGCTGCTCATTTGGTTGGTTGGGTTCGTTGGTTGGAAGAGGGCGCCCAAGCAAGAGACTGACTTGGCTGGGTTGGGGCAGTGCATCAAGACGCCCGTAACGATGATATCGCCTTTTGCCTCGCAGCTATTAAGCCCACCGAACCTCGTGACATGGTGTCAGTGCAGGCATACCATGGCTCGCGAGGGCTGCCTCTTCGTACTTGTCGGCGGCTGCGGTGCCGTTTGCTGCAGATCGCTGGCGTCGATTTTTTGTGCTAATTATAACCCACGCGACAGGGTTTTTTTCTTTTTTTTTTTTTTTTTTTTTTTTTTTTTTTTTTTTTTTTGCGTGCCTGGCACCTGGCTTCGCCTGTCAGTTTGAGTTGGGGCTCGCTGAGGAGTTGCGCCACCGCGCCAGCATTCTTTCTGGTTAAGCTTGCTGGCTTATTAGTGGGCAGGTGGGCGGGCAGGCGAGCTATTCAGCAACTGCCTCCCAACCGCCTCTCCAGTTGGTAAGTGGTGCTCGCGGCTAGCGCAACAACCGCAACGGCCCCAATACGACGTCGACAACGTCCTCCGGTGGGGCCTCTCATGTAATTCCAGAAGAGGGAAATGAAAAGGGAAAGAACGAGCGGGATAAGTTTCGAGCACTTTCCGCGGGCGTCGTGACAGATCAAAGTGTACGACGCAGACAAAGCCTCACAGCAGTGATAAGCCCATCGCCTGTTGCTGTTGCACAATCGAATCGCGCGTTATTTTCTGCCCCTCGATGCGTGCCCCTGGTTCCTGGCCTGGCCGCCGTCTGTCCGCCGTCGCTCCCCATTTCCCATTTCCGGCCTGGGGTTGATCTGCAGCGCATGGGCTCGAAAAGCGCAAGGGCGACCGAGTTTAAACCGTCGCAACTGCCCTGCTGCCATCCCCCCGTTTTGCTGGGTAAGAGGCGCCGTCGCCTTATTTGTAGTCCCGTCGAGCCGTTCAGGGTCCGCCACGGAATGGGTAAAAGCGCCCAGCACATGTCACGGCGTACTCCGTAGGTGCGCGGGGAGAGAAAGTAAATAGAAACAAGAGACGGTGAAATAGGGATAGACACGGCCTCGCCTCGTTGGCCGCCGCTTGGGCTTTGCGGCGGTCTGTTTCGTCCATTCTGCCAGAGGCTCGAAGTCGCTTGTTCTGTACCTGCGCCAATCACAGCCCCCATATCTCCCCCCCAAAACCGCAGGTGCAAGTGGCGACGTCACTCGGTGCAAGAAAAAGTAAAAAAGACTTGCTGCTGCGCCTGACTCCCGCCCCCCCCCTAATTTGAAACACGTTTGCAGTGATTTCATTTTTAGACCAGGCCGATTTACCAGGCCCCCATCCCCCCAGGCCCACCCGTGCCTCCTCCTGGCGCGCTTTTTCCACCATCCCGCCGGCGGCGTGCGAGCGTGCCTTCCCTATGTGTCGCAACGGTCGAGGCAGGCACCTTTTGGCGCATCGGTATTCGTGCCCGTCCCTCTTCCGCATGCAGGTCGAGTGCTGCGCTGCAGAAGCACAGGAGCCGGAGGCTCTCCTAGCTGCAAACTTCACCGTAGCCAAGGCGCACTGAACGCCCAATGAAAGGGAGGCGCACCTGTCCAAGTCCAGCCGTCCAGCCAAGACAGGGCAGAGTACGGAGTAAGCCTTCTTTTGGCTTTTGCACAGACAAGGCGAATTCTCTCCCTCGGATGTTCCTCCCTTGTCTGTTCTGTCGTGACAAGTTGCTCCTTCCCCAGATTCGCTTTCTTCTCTCTTTGTCGCTCTTTCCTACTTTTCTACCCTTCTACCCCCATCCCCCCTCCCTTTTTTCACGCTCTGTTGAAGATTCGGATTTTTCATATTTCCTTCTTTTTCTTTTGAATCTCATCTTTTCTCCCCCTGCTACCCGTGACGGAACCTTGCTTTGGCTACCACCCACCCTTGTCGCTTCCTCCACTGCGTTTCCGTCATCTCCTGCAGCGCCCATAAGCGTGAAACGTCCCCTTTTCAGACCTGCGCGTTTCCGCCAAATCGTACTTTTGTCCTTGTCCTCGCATCGCCTCGCCATACGTCCTGCACTTCTTACAGCCGTGACCAGCATCGGCATAAACGAACGCAGCAAAGCCACACTCTCCTCGCGGCCGTCTTAGCCACCGGCGTTCTTCACGTGAGACTCCCTTTGTCAGTTTGTCGTCTTCGTCTTCTCCAGCCCCGGTAGACAGAACCGAAGTGGATACAGAGGACCCCGAAAAACAAGAGAAGCAAGAAGCAGGACGGAAAACGGCGCCAGCCAGAGGCGAAAAGATATTAAAAGATACACCAAAGGACACCGGGCAGTCCAAAAAGGGGAAAATAGAACAACAAACCCCACCGGACGCTCCAAAACGACGGCATACGTACGACAGACGTCTGCGGAGTAGCAACTTAAGCAACACGAAAAATAGGGGGCTACGGGGACCCATCAGAACCCAGCTTGAGCCAGCCTAGCATAGCAGTCCTGCCAAGCAAAGAGCCGCCAAGGCCAAGGGGGCAGGGCCACCACCCTCGAGAATTTCCAACTCGAAACACATTCCAACCGTTGGCTTAACCCTTCCCATGCTCCACGTCCCCCTTCTCTCCTCGCTTTCTCTCTCTCTCCCTGCGCCCTCCTGCCTTTGATCTCATCGTCCCCGTCCCCAGCCAAACAGAGGCACGGGTCCAGCACCGCCATATTTCACTGTGGTTGCGATCGCATTCTGACTTCTGCGTTTTCCGTCCCCCTTTTCTCTTTATTCTCACCCGTAACTTCGGCTCTTCCCTCCTCGAATCTGCGCTCCCTCCCGCGACCAACAACTACGACACGACGTCTTACCCCCTTTTTCAACTACGAAGTTCAACTGCCATACCAATACCACACGATACCACACGCCACACCCCCCTGGTTTGCTACGAACGTGAACCATGGCCTACAATCGAATAGGTATGTTATCCTGTTGTCGTGTTCATGTCCGGTGTCCCAGTGTCTGCGCTTCCCCTGCCTTGCCCTTCTTACCCAGCCCGATGATCGTCGCAGTCCGACAAGCAAGCATAATCTTATTATCTCTGGCCCTCCCTTCTCTTCTTCTGTTTCCTCTCTCCCTTACCCCTTCCTCCCCCCTCCTTTCCGTTTTGCTTTTGCTTTTGCTCTTTTTATTCCTTTTTCAACGGTTGGCCAATATCTCCTCCTCTTTCTCCCGGCCATTGAATCCACCCCTACTCCGAACTTCGTGCCGCCGCATACAGCAACTGTGTTTGTTGCGCAAAGCATACATATTGGATTTGCGCGCCGGATAAAGTGAGCGCCAGAAACAGAGAACAGAGATCAGAGAAAAGAGACCAAACAGCATCTAGACCCTCTCCGGCACTGGCTGCCTCTCCCTCCCTCTCGTACGCGCACACTCGACTTTCCTCCCACCCTGATATCTTCTTCTCCCCTTCTCTACTTGTTTACTTTTCTCTTGCGCCACGACTCAGGAAGTTGGCCGAGCCCTCTGTGAGAGCTTCATATACTCATCCTTTTCTCTCTTCTTCTTCGACCAATAGACGACGGTTACTACGACCACCAGATGGATCCTCGAAACCATCGTACGCCCTCGCCGGGCAACCCCCTTCAACATGGCTACCAGCTGGACGACAACCCGCACGGCCGCCCGCCCATGGGCCAGAACCTCGACGTCCACGGTGTCCCGCAAGTCGGCCGCTATAGCCCCGGCGACACATTAGACATGCACTCTGCGGTAGGTGTCCGGTGTCCTTGACGGGCGCATTGGCTTCTCAACACATGTATACTAACTCTCCTGGCGCAACAGCAGTCGATCGATAACCTGGGCTCGACCTACGATCAGCCGCACCACGGCGGTAGCGACTACCAGCACGCCGGCAGCGAGTACGGCATCAACCCCGAACAGCACCACGATGCCTACTACAACCAGCCCTACGAGCCGGCGCAGCATGACGGGCACGGCGCTGCCGGCTACGAACCGGGCTACGAGCAGGGGGGCTACGACAACGATGGGCGGCCGCTCCTTCACCAGGCCGATTCCTACGCTCCTAGCAACGTCGGCGGCGGCTACGACGACCCGTTGAACCAGGATCCCATGATGCAGCAGCAGCAGCAACAGCAACAACAGCAGCAGCAGCAAGGAGGCGGCATTGGCGGTGGCGGCATCAAGCGGTGGAAGACGGTCAAGCAGGTGCTCCTTTACCGCGGCAACCTGATCCTCGACTGTCCCGTCCCGCCACTCCTCCTGAACCAGGTCCCCCACAGCGAACGTGACGAGTTCACCCACATGCGCTACACGGCCGCCACCTGCGACCCGTCGACGTTCTACGAAGAGAACTTCACTCTGCGGCAGCGCCTCTTCAGCAAGCCCAGACAGACGGAGCTGTTCATCGTGGTCACCATGTACAACGAAGACGAGATCCTGTTCGCCCGCACCATGGTCGGCGTGCTCAAGAACGTCGAGTACATGTGCAAGCGCAACGAGAGCAAAACCTGGGGCAAGGACGCCTGGAAGAAGATTGTCGTTTGTGTCGTCAGCGACGGTCGTGCCAAGATCAACCCGCGCACGCGCGCTCTCCTCGCTGGTATGGGTGTCTACCAAGAGGGCATTGCCAAGCAACAGGTCAACGGCAAAGACGTGACCGCCCACATCTACGAATACACGACGCAGATCGGCATGCGCATCAAGAACGACATCGTCCAGCTGGTCCCCAAGCAGCAGCCGGTGCAAATGCTCTTCTGTCTCAAGGAGAAGAACCAGAAGAAGATCAACTCACATCGTTGGTTCTTCCAGGCCTTTGGCCGCGTTCTGGACCCCAACGTCTGCGTCCTCATCGATGCCGGTACCCGCCCCGGTGGCAACTCCATCTACCACCTGTGGAAGGCTTTTGACCTCGAGCCCATGTGCGCCGGCGCCTGTGGTGAGATCAAGGCCATGTTGGGCCCTGGCGGCAAGCATCTCGTGAACCCCCTCGTCGCCGCACAGAACTTTGAGTACAAGATGAGCAACATCCTCGACAAGCCGCTCGAGTCCGCATTTGGGTTCATTTCCGTGCTGCCCGGTGCCTTCTCGGCCTACCGCTACGTGGCGCTGCAGAACGACAAGAACGGCCAGGGCCCGCTCGAAAAGTACTTTGCCGGCGAGAAGCTGCACGGTGCTAGCGCTGGCATCTTCACGGCCAACATGTACCTCGCTGAGGATCGTATCCTATGTTTCGAGCTCGTCACCAAGCGCAACTGCCACTGGATCCTGCAGTACGTCAAGTCGGCCACGGGCGAGACCGATGTGCCCGACGGCATCTCCGAGCTGATTCTGCAGCGCCGTCGTTGGCTGAACGGTTCTTTCTTCGCCGCCATTTACGCCATTGTCCACTTCTACCAGTTCTTCCGCTCCGACCACTCTATCCTCCGCAAGCTCATGTTTTTCGTTGAGTTCGTCTTTAACACCATCAACATGATTTTCGCTTGGTTCGCTATTGGCAACTTCTTCCTCGTCTTCAAGATCCTCACGTCCAGTCTGTCGGCGGATACCCTGCTGGGCACCGTCGGCAGCATTTTGGGCGTCGTTTTTGAATGGCTGTACGGTGTCTCGCTCATTATCAGTTTCACACTTTCCATGGGCAACCGTCCAGCCGGTTCCGGCCCTTACTACCTGGTCATGTCCATTTTCTGGGCTGTCATTTATATGTATGTCACACCCCGTCTTTTCTTGTCCATCCTCTTGGTTTCCTCGCTAATGCATGCCCGTCGTAGCTACTTGTTGTTTGCTGCTGTCTTCATCTCCGTCAAGGCCATTCAGACCGATATCGAGGCTGGGTTCACGATTACGATGCTGTTCCAGAACAAGGTCTTCATTACGCTGATCCTGTCCGTGATGTCCACTTACGGCATCTGGCTGATCGCGTCGCTCCTCATGTTCGACCCGTGGCACATGTTCACTTCGTTGATCCAGTACCTGCTCCTGACGCCTACGTTCACCAACATTCTCAACGTCTACGCCTTTTGCAACACCCACGATATCTCGTGGGGTACCAAGGGTGACGACAAGGCCGAGGCCCTCCCCTCCGTCAGCACCAAAGACGGCCAGGGCAAGACGGACCTGCCCGACGAGGGCGACTTGAACGCCCAGTACGAGCGCGAGCTGAATGTGTTTGGCCGCAAGGAGGTCAAGGTCAAGACGGAGCCCTCGGCCGCCCAGCTCGACGAGAAGCAGCAGGACTACTACCGCGGTGTGCGTACCGTCGTCGTCGTCGTCTGGATCATCTCCAACTTTGGGCTGGCCGCGCTGGTGCTGAGCACGGCCGGCCTCGAGAAGATCGTGCCCGGCGCGTCCAACGAGGAGGCCCGCGCCACGATCTACATGGCGGCTGTCCTGTACTCAGTCGCGGGGCTGTCGGCGTTCAAGTTCATCGGCGCCTGCTGGTTCTTGATTGTACGTATGTTCCGCGGTGTATAAGCGCATGACTTTTCTTTGGGTCTGTCTCGGCGTCCATTTCCTTTTTGTCCATTTTCACTGCTTCCACCACAACTTTTCATATTTGTCGAAAATAATACCCAACAAATGCATGAGAAGAAAAGAAAAAGAGAGTCCTTGAAGGGGTCCTTGGTCTTCGGCTTTTGTTTGATTTGCTTCCTTTTTTGCCGCCGCCTCCGCTCCGGCTTATTTTTATTTGTTCATGTCCGATTTTTCTTGCCTTTCTTTTCTTCTCCTTCTCTTTCATGTCATAGTCTACATTGTCCTATTTATTTACTTGTTTCTTTTTGTCCTAAAATGTAAAACGATAATGTCTTATTTATTTGGTTCTCTGGTGGACTTTCTCTTCGTGAGGCATTGTATATTCGTCGTGGTTCTCTCCGTTGCAAAGAGAGGCTGTGCATTTTCTAAAACTTTGGTTAGACGCAACTGAAATGCATTTGAAAAGAGCTTTGTTTGTGCAACCTACGGAGTACTACGTCTTCACTCTCCCTCAACGATGCCGTTGCCGTCTTTGTGATGTGTAGCCTCTTCACTGAGTCCTGATACTAACACGAGCTCGTGCGGCTGTGAGAATGCGCCACGCTACGCCGTTCGCATTGTCCGATGAGCTAGCATGTCGTATTGGGTTTTAGCCCCGAAACGGACATGGACTTGGCGGCTGGCCAATCGCGACTGCCGCATGCCCAATGTCGGTTCATCAGCGTGGGCCAGCCCCTGGCCACCTGCCCCTTCGTTCCTTCTCCCCTCCCCCAATCATTCCACAGCGCTTTCCTCACTGAATTTTGCCCCCAATACCCTCCCGGGCCTCCCTCTCCCAATTCTCCCGTCTCCCACTCTCTAAAACTCTCCTTTCTTTTCCTCCTTTCAAAACCTCCCTCGACCATCCATCTTCTCCAACGCCGCATCACGACAAGCAGCGACTATTCCATCATCGACGCATCATCAGCGCACCTCTCTCTTCATTTCCATTTCGATATTCTGTTCTTGTAATGCGCGCGCGCTCGTTTACACACGCCTGATTAATCGCTCCTTTTTACTTCTTTTCGCGCCCAGTCCGCTTCCCCGTGTTGCGGGTGACGCATTTTGTTGCCTTTCTTCTGTCGTTTGTCGTTTTTCGGTTTCTTATTACATCTTTATTTTACCTTTTTCCTTTCGAACATGGGGCGATAAAATTGTTCTTCTCTTGCGTAGCAAAACAAGAGGCCGAGCTCGAAGAAGGAAGAGAGTTGAAGCTCAAGAGGACAATTTGCAGTGTGTCTTTCCTTGCGCGTTTCGCCTATGGGCGTGTCTCTCTTGCGCCAGTTCTGCACGTCTTCAGCGCTCCCCATCCCCCCCAGTCCGCCCAAATCCTTGGGGCCCGAGTGCTCGCCGCGCCGCCGACTAACAGGCGCCTGTGCTGACTGCCGCGACGTCCTCTTTAGGGTATGTGTGCCGCCCACTATTCATGCCTATTATCCCTCCTCCTAAGACCCTGAATCCCCCTACCAAACTGCACTTTTGCCCTTCCGTTGTTTCTTTCCTATTATCTTGTCTCTCGTCAAACCATCATGTCCCCACGACCGCATCGTATCTCTTCCGTTTCTTTTGTATCTCTTCCTTTCTTGTCCCTGTCCCCTGGTCATCTGACTGGATTAAACGGGGACACGGGGCAATGATGAGAGAGATCAGGAGTCAAACGCAGTAAGATTACGAAAACCAATGGTAAAAATCCATCAGGCAAGCAATCAATGATTTCCATCACAGATGACTTTCAGAGCAGAAAATGGCTTGATGTGGCTAAATGGGCATTAAAGCTCAATCTGATCCATCCTGTCCTTTACTCGGGCACAAAGTAGCAGCGCCTTTTGTTTTGAAGCACGAAGAGGTGAGAGAGAGGAGAGAAAAAGTCGCAAAGAATGTCTCTGGATAAAACAGAGAGCAAAAGACCAAAGGAGGCGCAAAGCAGCAGACCCAGCAGAAGCACATGAGCAGAAAAGCACAGGCGACGACTTGCGCTTGTTCTGATGCAGGTGAGCAGGGCCGTCGACTGCAACTTTGGTTCGACTTGTTGGTTCGACCCTTGTGTCTCAATTGTGCAATTGTGCAATTGTGCAATTCTTGGTGCAGCCAGGCAAAACGACGGCAAACACCGACAAGCACACAGGAACAGAGCAGAAGGAGCGGACGAGGAAGGACGGCGCACCGCAATCGGCGGCCGATCTGGATCTGGCCGCAGCCAAGCAAAGAAGCAAAGACTGGCCCATCGTCACCCGCACTTGCACTTTTTGCTGTGCAGGGGAGCAAATCGAGTCGAAGCAGAGGCAGACGGCGGGGAGGGGAAGGTGCGATCGGAAGGCAATCGAAGATGGCGGCGGCGGGAGATGAACGAAAAGCTGCAGAAGCGGCCGCGCGGGAGAGGGGTCTCTTCAGCAGCAGAAGCGGCTCTTACGCTCTTACGCCTTGTTGCTGCAAGCGTTCCGTCGTCCCCTGCGTGGCCCTGCCTCGTCTCTCTTTCTCTCTCTTTCTCCGCTCCGGCAGCCTTGCCCGCGCATCCGTTGGCGGTGTCTGGCAGCCTTCTCTCTCCCTGGTTTCTCTTTGACCTGCTCGTTCTGCTCTTTCCCTCCCAGTTTTGTCTCGTGCTCGCCCGGCTCTCCTCTCGTTGGCTCTTTCCGTTTTCCGTTTCGGGGTTCTGCACCACCCAAAACTCGGCCAATGAACAAAAAGTCAACCGTCCAACCAACCAACAACACGGCTCTCATCTGTGTCTTTCTGCTGCTCAGACTGGCCCAACTGCTTTTTTTTTTTTTTTTTTGTCTCTTGATGCTCGCTGAGATCTCTCTCTCTTTTTGTCATCGTTTTCGCCGTTTCTCTGCTCTCTCTCCAACTCTTCTTCAATCCTGACTTCTTCCCCTGCTTGGCTCAGTGGGCCCCTTCCAGCGCTCCTGCCCGCCCATTTGCACAAACCCATTTGCACTAAAGAAAAACGTCACCCAACGTTTCCTACCGCTAATCAGCCTTTCTCCACAACAGCGCCCTTGCAGGTATTACCTGGCCCTTTCCTTGGCCGCCCTTGGACTAGCGCCAGATCTGCTCGTCCTTGTTCGTCCTCCCTTCCCTTCCACACCAGTCGCGTTTCCAGTGCACGTCCATTCGCGACAAAACAACCACCAACGACTGTCCACACGTGACCCGACAAAGCTCTCCCATCTCCATCGACCAAGTGCCTCCCTTTTCAACATTTTCTGAAATTGGCAATAAAAAACAAAGCAGTTCGACAAAAAAAGAAGACAAGGAAGAAGGAAAACCATAATTAAGCAACACCCGCGCGCACGGCGCATCGGTTCGACACGAGCCCAAAACTTGCACAAGGAGGAAACGTCAACGTCCTGGGGTGATAACAAGCACCAAAGACCAAAAGACAATAGCCGACCATGGCCCAGCAGGGCACCGGTCATCACGCCGGTTGGCCCATGGACTACGACGATGGCAGCGGCTATGGGCTGCCGCCCGCCGCCGAGGACGACCTCAACGACTTTTTAGACATGAACACCCTGGCCCAGCACCACCCAATGGAGGTGTGGTCCTCCGTACCGGACACGTCCAGTGTGGGCGGCGGTGCTGTACAGCAGCAGACCTTTGGCCACGAGCCACAACATGCGTTCCAACAGCTGCCGACCGACTATGCCAGCCTCGTCGGGTCCCAGCAGCAGCATGAGCAGCATCAGCAACAGCAGCAGCAGCAGCCCCAGCAGCAAGGGTGGTCCTCCGCGCCAAACTATGCCGTCCAACAGCAGCAGCAGCAGCAGCAGCAGCAGCAGCAGCAACAACAACACGCGTTCGATCCGTCCCCCCAAAACCACGGCTTCGTGGGCCACACACCCGTGTCGTATGACGGCAGTCAGGGCTTTGCGGTGCCGAGCGAGACCATGGGCAGCATGCCGGCCTATCTCGCCGGCCAGGTCAGCAACGAGCAATGGCAACAAGAGCTCATCCTTCAACAGCAGGCGGCGCTTCAAAAACAAAGGCAGCAGCGGCAGCAGCAGCAGCAGCTCCCGGTCGACGTGAACAACTACCCCTATGCCACAGCTTCACCGGCAGGACCGTCCGCCGTACCCCGACCGAGCGTGTCGCCCGCGCCCCGACAATCCACCCTTACCCCCGACACGATTAGCCGCCAGCATGGCACCAACTCGCCAGCGCCCGGTAGCGGCTACCAGAGCCCGGCTCCGAACTGGCCGGGCCAGGCACAGCTCCAGCAGCAGCAACAACATCTCCAACAGTCACAACAACCACAACAGCCACAACAACACCTCCAATACTCGCAGAACATGACCCCAGTTCCGCAACCGATGCAGCTAGCGCCCCAACCACAACAAGCCACGCCCTCACCGTCTGCACCTGCCGCCACAACGAAGACGACAAAAGCGGTAGCAACGACCGCGCCGAAAGCCACCAAAGTGACAAAACCCAAGGCCACCAAGGCGACAAAGGCCAAGACGGCGCAGCAGGTACCACCCCCTGCACAACAGCAGGTGCAACCCGACCATTTGTTCCAGCAGCAAGTGTACCTCGATCAGCAGCAGCAGCCGTCGCACTTGCCCCAGCATGTGCCGCAACAGACGCCTTTGGAGGCAGGAGCGAACGGCTGGCCACAGCAGCAGCAGCAGCAGCAGCAGCAGCCAGGGCAGGTGCCATACCAGCAGCTGGCAGGCGACCATGCGTGGCAGGACCACCAGCAGCAGCAGCAGCAATATATGCAACAACAGCAACAACAGCAGCAGCAGGCCCAGCAGACCCAGCAATCACCACCACAACAGGCTCAGCAGCTTCGTGTACAGCAATACCGGCCACCCCAACAGTTACAACAGCAGCAACTGGAGCAACAGCACTACCAGCAGTTGCAGCTGCAGCAGCAGCAACAACTGCGCCTCCAGCAGCAACAGCAACAGCAAATGCAACAAGTCCAGACCAGGGTGCCGCCGCCGACCGTCTCGCCCATTCAGCCTCCGACCTATCCTCAATCTGCGAAGCCTGTGGCCGCCTCCAAGGCCGTGCCTAAGCTGCAACCGCCCAGCGACACCCCAGTACAGAGCACGTCGGTCATCCCGGTGCCCAAAATCCCGACCGCCACCCCGGTACCTGTGCCAACAATACCGGGTGCCGCACCCGCATTCGCCTCGACGCCCGCTGCAGCCCGTGCCAAGGCCGTCAAGGCCGTCTATAAGAAGCCGCAGCTCTCCGACGTTCTTCCCCAAGACATCCCGCACCTGGTCAGCGCCGCCGACACCCTGGAGCGTAAGCAGTTCTTCCCGGGCGTGCCCTTTTTGGTGTTGGGCAACATAGTGCAGATCGAGCCCCCGTTGAGCACCACTGAACCGGCGGTGCTACCCGATCCGTCCAAGGACCTGGGCAAGACGCACTTCCCCGGCCGGAAGGGCCCGCTCCCCTGCGAGACCATTGCCGAGTATGACCGCCTCGTAAGCTCCCAGCCGTCCGAGAAGAAGGAGGCCCTGGTGCTCGAGCTGCGCAGCAAGCTCAAGAGCCAGGGCAAGGTCCTGCCACCCAAGGTGTACAAGTTTGCCTCCCTCGGTGATACGCCCAAGAAGCCCACCAAGTCCATCAGCCAGGGTCGCCCGGCGGCCATGGAATCGCCTGGTAGCGACGAGGATTCCGACGACGAAGAGGAGGAGGAGGAAGTCCGCAGCGCGACCCGGCCCACCGATCCAGCCGATGCGGCCGCCTGGGACGCCATTGGTTTTGTCCACGTCACCGACAACGGGCCCACGACCATCAAGCGCGCCGTCAAGAACTTTGGCGACTTTATCAAGGGCATCTACGACAGCATCAAGGAGGCCAAGGAGCGCCTCAAAAAGGCCGAGGAGGCCGGCGGTACCAACGGCACCAAAAAGGAGTCCATTGAGCAGATCAAGCGCACCCTCGCGTCCAAACAGGAAATTCTGTACCGCGCCGTCGACGCCGCCGACGAAAAGGGCCACGACCAGGTACTCGAGAACCTGGGCGGCAACGGCCCCCTCGTCGCCAACCTCGTGTCGGCCCTGCGCGACTGCGTCAACGCGTCCGATTTCAACGGCAAGCTAACCAAGACGCTGCTACGCTTCATGTCGCAGTTCACCACCGTGACCGACGAGATGCTCAACCAGCGCCTCAAGTTTGACAAGATCCAGAAGCGCTTCATGACCAAGGGCGACGCCGAGGTCAAGGACCTGGTCGGCGAGATTGTCTCCAAGACCATCCACGCCAAGCCGACCTCTCCGGTCCCGGTCCCTGCCTCCACGGCCACATCAGCAGCAGGCCCAGCGAGCAACACCAGTTATCTCGTGGACGACCCGCCATCCAAGACGGCCGCCAAGCCAGTCACGTCCGCTACCAAGCTCGCCTCCTCGAGAGTGGTGTCGGACTCGCTGTCTTCAAAACGACCGCGGGAGGACGAGTCGGCGGACTCGCGCCCTACGAAGAAGTCGGCGACCAACTCCGTCTCGGGCGCGCCCCAGGCGGTTGCCAAAGCTACCCCGTCCTCCGGTGCAGCATCGTCTACGGCCTCCGCGCCCTCCAAGCCATGGGCAGGCACGGCACTTTTGCCCGGAAAGACGCGCCCGACTGCCACGAAGCCGACCGCTACAAAGGCAGACGCATCGTTGACATCGACTGCGGCAGTTCAGAAGGCCGAAGCGTCTGGTAAGGATGCTGCAAAGGCATCTTCGACTGGCTCGCCCTCAAAGCGCGACACAGACGCGCCCACGTCAACCGGCCCGTCGAGCAAGACTGCATCTTCTACCATTGCCACCAACTCGGCCATTACGATTGCCGCGGCAGCGGCCGCATCCCGCGCTAAGAAAGCGGCGGCCGCAGCCAAGGCTGAGCAGTCGTCATCGACCGCCGCATCGTCGTCGCTCGCCAGCCAATCCAAGCTGGGCCTGCTGCTCGACGAGATTTCCAAGCCCAAGACCAAGAGCGCCTCGCCTGCCGCGCCCACCCCCGACTCCTCATCGTCGAGCGAGAGCGTTTCGGCTACGGAAACGCCCGAGCAAAAAGCCAAGCGCCTACGCAAGGAGAGCCGCCGGAAGCTGCGCGTGACGTGGCGGACGGGCAGCGACCTGACGCAGGTGCGCATCTTCACCAAGGATGAGGGCGAAGACGAGGGCAGAGCTAACTACCTGCTCCGTGACGCCGGCGACGACCGGTCCGAAGGTCTGGCCTTGAAGCGCAGCCTCAAGCAGGGTGGCGCCGAAGATGACGAGGACGGCAATGGTGGTGCTGGCGGCGGCGGCGGCGGCGACAGCATGAACCTGGACGAGGACGAAGACGACGAGCTGCCGTACCGGCCGTGGTTCGAAGCGTCGCCCCTAGACTTCTCGACACTACCGGCCGACAAGGTCGCCAAGACGTACGTCACGCGCGGCGGCCAGCTGGCCGTCGATTCGCCCGAGCGGAAAGCCATGGCCGACCGCGAGAACACGGTCCTCATGGCCATCTACACCGACCCCTCGGACATCCCACCCACGCCCAAGTCACCGTCTGCCGCGTACGCGGAACCGGCAAGCGCCGATCAACCCGCCAAGGGCATTGCGTTCCCCGCCTCGGAGTCCAAGGCGCTGCAAGAGGTGCAGGTGCGCTGGAACGAGGAACGCCAGTACGGCGCCAACTGGGCCGCGTGGAATGCCATCCAGCGGCTGGAGAGCGCCAGAAACCCGCAGCAGCAGCCAGCGGCTCAGGTTACTGGAGGCGCCAAATCGGCGGGTGCAATCACGTCGTTTACGGGTGCCCGGGGCGGCGATGTTGTCCGTTTCCTCACGTCCGATGCCGTTAAGCACTGGCGGCCGACGCTCGACGTGTCGTCCGTCACCAAAGCGCACCGCTGGCAGAACTATTCGGACCCGGCCGTTCAAAAGGCCGTGCTGGCGCTGGAGAGCATCTTTTTGCAGCTGCAGGGCAAGCCCTTCCCAGCCACTGAGCCGCCCGCGTACATTACGGACGCCGAGCGCATCAAGGAGTGGTGGACGGGCTACAATCGCGAAAAACAGCGCGAACGGACCCAGGCCGAGGCCGCTGACGCGCAGAACCGCCTTGCCGCCCAACAGCAGCAACCGCAACAACAGCAGCAACAGCAGCCTCCCGCCACCAACCCGTCGGCAGGCGCCGGTCAGCAACAGGATGCGGCAGCTGCATGGGCCGCATACTATGCCCAGTTCAACCCCCAGCAGCAGCAGCAACAGCAACTACAGCAACAGCAATCGGCGGCACAGCCAACGGATGCCAATGCCTATGCGCAGTACATGAATGCATACTACCAGCAGCAGGCACAGCCAAGTCAGCAGCAGCAGCAGCAGCCGCCGCAAGCATCCCAGGGCAGTGCGGGCGACACGAATGCCCAACTCCAGGCGCTTCTGACGACGCTGGGTGGCGGATCGGCTGCCCAGCCCACGGGCGCCAACCCGCAGAACGATGCACAGCTGCAGGCACTACTAGCCTCGATGGTGGGCGGCGGGGGCCCTGGGGGTGCACAGGCGGCTGCCGGGTCAGCCGACGCGAACCAAGCGTACCTGCTGTCTCTTGCGCAGTGGGCTTCCAGCGGCCAACAGCCAGACCAGGGCGGTGCTGCTGGTAGTGGTGGTGGTAGCATGGACCAATCCCGGGCCGACCACAACGGCGGCAACAAGGCGCACAACGACCATCAAGGCAATGCCCGTGGCCGTGGTGTCCGCGGTAGTGGTGGCCGTAGACGGCCCAACCAGTATGGCAGCGGCAACGACAATGACAGCGGCAACGACAGTGGCAACGGCAACGGCAATAGCGGCCCGAACAACAAACGCGACCGCGACAACCAGGACGCGTCCGTGCCCAGCCACCTGCGGGGCATCAACCGGGCGCTTATCGGCACCAAGGCCTGCGTCTTCTGGGCCAGCGGCAAGTGTGCCAAGGGCGACAAGTGCACATTCCGCCATGACTAGACGTGCACAGAGTATCTGTGCCGCCTCTACGTCGTACACACGCCGTACATTTCATATTTTTGTTTTCTTTGTTCTCATGTATTACCACAACGATAATGGGTGCTGCAGGGCGTCCTGGCAAGGATATTTTTTTCTTATGTACCAGTCACTTGTTCTCGCATCTTTTCTAATACGGGTCTGCATCGTTTTCTAGCGTCGGTCACCATTATAGCTATTCAAACTTCTCAGTTTGTCGTCATGCATACTTTATTTACTTTGCATTCTGTTCGGGGTCTTTTTGTACTTCTGTGTTCCATATCCATGTATCCGGGATCATATAGCTCGTGTTGATGCATATGGGAGGAAATAGGAAGGAGCTGCAAATAAAACAAAAATAGGAAGGCGCAATCCGTGTTTGTTCGATACAGGCTGTAGCATACAATACCTGATACTTGATAATGTCTCTGTGTACGGTGTACAAGTACAAATGTCCGATGTCCACTGTAACTGTCCGAAAGCAGCAACTGCGACCAGGCCAAAGGGCGCTAGTGGACGTCCTCGCAGACCAGCCAGTCAACGTGCAGGCAATTGGCAAGACCAGGCGGCGGGCGCCCTTATAAAATCCGCCACCCTACCCGCCCGCAAAGTGAGAGCCGATCTCGCAATCCGCCCCTTCCCCTCCCTGCCAAAACTACGGGGGTAATCACTGAACTTTTTTTTCTTCCGCCGACGCAACGATTTTATGGAACCCGTTCGATTTCAAAGCACGCTCTGCGATTTGCGCCCGTTCAACGACAACGCGCTCTCCGGTCGACAAACGTAAAGACGAAGCACAGCCGGACCTTGGATACACTCGACCACTCCTTTCGAGCATGCGCTGAGCCGTTTTGAGTTGAACTGATCTCCCTCCCAAACTCCCCTCTACTTAGAGTCACATCAGCCTCAACGACATCATCGCCATTTGACGACAGCCGCAACTCTAGACCGACCTCCCCTCTTTCTTCTCCCCCCTCCCTACTCCGGCACGATGAGTGCAATTCTCTCCGCCGACGACCTCAACGACTTCATCACACCCGGCGTCGCCTGCATCAAACCTGTCGAGACCCTCCCGACTGTCGCTGAGCAGCCAGCGTCGCTCGAGCACGAGGTCTTCCGTGACGATGGGCCGACCAACGGCGCCGCGGCGGGGCCTGCCCAGATCTCGCTGACCGACTGCCTCGCCTGCTCTGGTTGTGTCACGTCGGCCGAGGCCGTCCTCGTCAGCCTGCAGAGCCACGCCGAAGTGCTGCGCGCCCTCGATGCCTCCCCGGGACTGCAACTCCTTCCTTCCTCGACCTCCTCCTCCCCGACCGTCCATGGCCTCGACGACTCCACAAACCCCCTCATCTACGTCGCCAGCGTCTCGCCCCAGACGCGCGCCAACCTGGCAGCTGCTTGTGGGCCGGGTGTGACCGAGCAGCAGGCGGGCTACATGCTGGAGCACCTGCTGTCCGGCCCGGGCGGTCTGCGCGCGGGTGGCGCCTACAACAACGGCTTCACGTGGGTAGTGGACACCAATGCGGCGCGGGACGCGACGCTTGTGTTCGGTGCCGACGAGGTTCTGGCCCAACAACAACAACAACAACAACAAGATTCGAAAGCGGCGGCCCGTCCGCTCCTCACATCGTCCTGCCCCGGATGGGTTTGCTACGCGGAAAAGACGCACCCGCACGTGCTGGGCCACCTGTCCAAGGTCAAGTCGCCGCAGGCGCTGACGGGCACGTTGCTCAAGACGACGCTGAGCCGCACACTGAACATCCCGGCCGACCGCATCTGGCACGTAGCCGTGATGCCGTGCTTTGACAAGAAGCTGGAGGCGAGCCGCGAAGAGCTGATGGACGGCGCGTGGGACGCGACCGCCAGCCACAAGGGGTCCAAGGGCATTCGCGACGTGGACTGTGTGATTACGAGCAAGGAGGTCTTGATGCTGGCCGAATCGCGCGGCATTGATTTCTTTAGTCTACCGAAAACGAGCCCACAGGCGTCCGCGGCTACCCGCCGTCTTCCCTTCCCCGACCCTATCCTCGACCAGTTCCTCTTCCCCCTCTCTTCCTCTTCTTCTCCTACAGCCCAGAAACGCCGCCACCCACCGACTGCAGCAGGCAGCTCCGGCGGCAACCTCCACTTTATCCTGCAGTCGGTGCTCGCGCAGAACCCGGGCGCCACACTGCACACCGCGCGCGGCCGCAATGTCGACGTGGTCGAGTATTCTATTACGGCCGCAGGCGCTGACCCGACAACTGGCGCACCGCCGCTGTTCAAGGCGGCCCGCTACTACGGGTTCCGCAACATCCAGAACCTTGTGCGCCGGCTGCGGCCCGCCCGCCCCTCGCGGCTGCCCGGTGGCCGGCCCGTTGGCAGCGCACGCCGCGGCGGTGCGAGCGGCGCGGGCGCGGGCCTTGATTTTGCATACGTCGAGGTCATGGCTTGCCCGGGTGGCTGCACGAACGGCGGCGGGCAGATCAAGGTGGACGACGAGGTCGTCGTGGCGCGGAAGCGGCAGGCCAGTGGTGTCCTTCTTGAGGAGGACAGCAGTGTCCCAGTCGCCAAACCGGGTCCGCTCGAGCAAAAGGCATGGCTTGCCAAGATTGACGAGGCATACTTTTCGGGCGATGATGAGGGCGACGAGGCCGAGGTCGTCGGCCAGAACAGCCAGAACGGTGTGTCGAAAGCAACCGACGATCTCGTCGACGGCATCAGCCCGTCGTATGTGCGCGCGGCGCTTGCGCACTGGGCGCAGATCACGGGTATCGACCAGACCAAGCTCGTCTACACCACATACCGTGAGGTGGTCAGCGACGTCGGCAAGTCGACGGCCCCCGGCAGCAAGAAGAAGGGTGGCGATGCCTCGGAGCACGTCGTCCAGCTGGCCGGAAAGATCGGCGGCGGGTGGTAAAAGAGTGGTGGATTCCCCTTCTTGGGATGCATGCATAACTTGGCGTTATTTGTTTATGGCTTGTTTTGGCCCATTGGCCCACCTTGGTTTTATACATGATCTGGTCATAGGGAAAAAGGATATGATACCCAAAATTGAGATCCTGCATAGTTCAATTTTTATCCTTTTTTAAGTGTCGTGTCTTGTGATCAACCGCTTTGTAGACCGCTTCGCCGGGCGAACCCAAAGCCGCCCCGGCCGCTGCCGTCGGGACCCCGGGGCGCACGGACCACAAACTCTTCTTCGCGCGGCGTGCCTGTTCGGCTCGGGAACGGCGAGCCCGTCACATCGCTACCACTTCCACTGCCCGTGCCGCTGGCATGCTGGTGGTGGCTCTGGCCGCCCAGGCGTCTCTGCTGGCTTTGTGGCTTTTGCGAATAGTTCGGGTCGTAGAGCTCTCGTGTTCCTATTGGCGCTGTTGTCGTGTTTACGGATGGTGAGAAGTGTGCTGGTGCTGTTGCCGGTTGACTTTGTGTAATTACTGGTCCGTTCTGGTAGTACTGGCCGACCTGGTGCTGGTATTGCTGTTGTTGTTGTTGCTGCTGCTGCTGTTGGTGGTTCGGGTGTTGTTGCGCTTGCCGTCTGTTGAAGCTGTTGTCGTGCTGGCCACGGCCGAAGCCGTCGCCTGCTCTGTCCCCACGGAGACCGCCGCCCTGTCCCCGTCCACGCCCCCGACCCTGGTATCCTCTGGATTGCTGCGGTTGCGGCGGTGTATGGCTGCCGCTGTTGTTCCCTCCCGACGAGCGCGGCACGGGCGATGCCTGTCGTGATGATGCTAGTGACGATCCGGGTGTAGATGTGTTGATGTTGTTGCTGTTGTTGCTGTTGTTGTCTTTATTGCCGTTTGGCGGGAGTGGCTCGCCAAAGATCTTGGCGCGCGCCTCGTCGTATTTCCGCTGCTTAGCCTCCCGCTCCCGCTGCTGCCGCTGCCGCACCTGTTCCGGCGTCTCCTTGTTGCGCAAAGCCGCCGCTGCCGCCTCGGCCTCGGCTTCAGCTGCGTCGTCGCGGATGGTCAGCTCCTCGATACCCGTCACAGGGTCACGGCGCCGGATGACCCGCGGCGCCGGTTTTCGGCTCAAGACGGTCATTTGCGGGCGGAACGCCGAGGGCGAGGTCAGGATCGTGGGTGCGCTGGCGCCGCTGCTGTTACTGCTGCCGGAAAGAAGGGCACCGCCACCGGGTGCAGCGCCGGCCGACAAGAAGTGGAACTCCTCCGGGTTGTCACTAGATTGTTAGCAGGGCACTTGATACGCCGTGTCTCAAAAGGGTGGTTGACCTACGCCGAGTTCCATAGCCGCCGGTTGTTCTCCTCGTGCTTCGCCAACCGCTCCGCGCGGGTCATTTCCGCTGCCCCTTCCTCTGCCGCAGCTGCCGTGCCCTTGGACGGCCCAGCGACACCGCTCTTGGTCAACAGCTTCTTCGTCTGCAGTGTCTTCTCTTTGGCCGCGGCCTTGTCGGCTTGGGCCTCCCAGTCGTCGTCCCAGGCATTGGGGACGCCAAAATTTTTGGCCATTGTTGTTTGTGGGAAAGAATGTCGGTGGGGGGTAAGGGGACCCGAGACCGTATGCTGCGACGTGGGCGGTTGTATTCCAAAAATCGATGTGGCTGTTCGGTCGGTTTTCAAGGTCACAAACAAGGTTCCTGGTGATGGGGGAACGAAATTTATTGGGACTCGTAAATTTCCCTTTCCCAATGGGCGGTCTTGCCATTTTTAGCGGCATACGAAGTAGCAAGCACCTGTGCCGCCCGCAAGCTAGGGCTCTTGGGGGGCTCCTTCCTTTCCCCTTCCCCTTGGCAAGCAACTCTGGGTTCGATGCGTCCGATTGGCCAGCTGAGCTGACTACCACGGCTCCACTTCTCAAGCCTCACCTTCCTACAGCGGGCGACACTCTCGAGCAAGACGTCACGGCAAACAACCAACGGATACAGCCACGACTACGTCGCAAAGCAAACCACATTCTATGACAGCGTCCCGTCATATTCAGGCACAATGTGACACTACCCGGTGGAAAGCTACAAATGGAAAAGAAAATGCTTGGCTGACTCGGTGCAATAGCCAGTGACGCACGAAACTCGTTTTATCAAACTTGCCTTTCGTCTGCTTCAAAAGATGGACCAGGACGTGACCATGGTTGGCGCTCAACCTGCATCTTCTACGTCAGGAACTACACCGGCTGCTCCGCTCAACGGTACCGGTAAGACCTCGGCCGCGTGGAACACCCCCAAGCACCGCGAAGAGGCCGAGGCCTACCGGACACGGCTCACCGACCAGGGGTTCAATCCAAGTATGTCCAGTCGACGGGCGCTATCCCCCTTGTTGGAATTTATGTTTGTGTATTTACTGACCCTTGGCAGCCGACTATGGCGACCCTCTAACGGCCCAGCGTCCTCTGGAGAAGATCTACAGCCGGCCGTTTCCCGAGGGGACCGAGGCCAGTCTGCGGCGGCTGATCGAGAAGAAGTAGTTGGGCGGTAGTAGTAAAAGAGACAACGGGTGAACTTTCGGCTTCCCGACGATTTGTTTTTACGAAGCATGATTTCCCTGTTTGGTTGTGTTTGCAGAACTCTTTTTCACGTTCGATATGAAATGACATATATTAAACGATACCAAAGCATGCCCCTATCAGAGATAAGTCGACAGTTGCCAGTCTCTTTGACAGCCAGCACTGTGTCACTCGTCGAGTCTCTAGCCTCTATTTATCGGGGCTGTTATTTCTGTGACGGCAGTGGTGAGCCTGTTCGTTGTTGGCATGATAGCTCTCCGACCTATTATTCTTCGTGTTGAATTTTGTGAAAGGAGGGCATCAATAGGCTACACAGGGCCAGTGCTTCTGGTCCCTCCAGGCTACCCGTTCTACCACTATTCAAGGTGCCGGCAGCTTGTTTATTCAATGGACTCGTGACAAGGTCTCGATAACATGTCAAGATCCGTATCCAAGCAGGCCACGGCCCGTGACAGGAAAAGTGTAAAAGGGCGCTCTTTCTTCCCTCAGTGCTCGTCTTCAGAGCCGTCAGATGTTCAACCGAAGAGGTGCAATCGGTTCTGAAACATTAGTCGGCCGACCTGCTCTTAAATTTCTCTTTTCTTCGCCACGGCACATATTGCTAAAGCGATACTAAAAAAGTATTTGTTCGCTCGTCGTCGACAGCCGATACCAAGCAAGCGTTGGCTTGGAAACAGCGCAGAACCCCCAAAGAAAGTATAAAATTGTCAAGATGTCCGTACCCACCACAACAAAAACAAAGATCATAATCAACGGACCACCGTCCATGCGAAGACGGCAAATTATTATCATTCGAAGAAAGCAAGCCACCACAGTCTCCACAGTCCCCCCCAGAACAGCAACACCTACACCCGATCCCGAAGGCATAGCGGACCACAACAGAATGGCACAGACGAAGCACGTCGGCCTCGCCATACCTGGCACTGTCCAAGCGGACACTTTACCCGACACATCTGAGACCAGCACCCGCCGCACCCAGATCGTTATTGTCGGCTCGTGGCGTGCCAAGTGGATAGCCTCGTCCGAGAAGCGGCGCCAGGAATGGTTGGCGCGGCAGGGGCGGAAAAAGCGGGAGGAAGCACGACAACACTTGGTCCGACGCAAGGCGTGCTTGACCCGGCTCTACCAGACACGCACCGACATGGGCATGGACGACACCAGCGACACGGGCGAGCCCTTCTTGCGGTACCTGGCCCGGACGTACATGGCCGATCTGCGCATGCGGGCAGTCCGCAGCCACCTCCGCCACAAGGTCATGACGCAGGCCGACTATGCCGAGATGATGATCTGGTACCGGCGTGCGCAGAAAGAATGTGGCAGGTCAGTGGCAAGCGCACTGAAGAAAGAACAGAAGAAGAAGCTAAGGACGAAGGGTTGATACCGACAGAGAAGGAGGGTTCGATGTTTAGCAAGGATATTAATTTCAAATGGAATTAAAAGGGGTATCACTTCACAGCGGTGTGTCCTTTTTTGCTTTTATTCATACTCTTGATATTCACTACCAAAAGAAGCCTTTTTGTTTCAAAACATGTTTTCTATCAAGCTTTATACGTTTACTTATTCGGAGGACTGTCTCTACGCCATACATGAGCTTTCTTATAGTCACATAAAATCAAATGCTACACATGGATCTGCTCTTTGTGCATTTTGACATAAATATGTCAGCGTCACTTAGTGGCACGGAAGACAGATAAGTGAGGCTGTTATAAAACGAACAAAAAACATAGTAAGTTATAAAAAACGAAAATGAACGACAAGAACCAGGTTTGCCACCATTTTGTCACGTCGCCTTTCTGATTGAAAGGCGGTATCGGGGCTAGAAGTATGGACTATACGGCACAGTCTACAGCAAGTAAGAAACTGCAGGCTGCATCTGCTTATAAACTCTTTTAAAATCATGGGAGGGAAGATTACGGCTATGGCGGTCGGAGGCTGACCAACACTGCTGAATGAATGCAAAATGGGCGGGAGTACGACGTACCAGTACATTCGTCGGGTGGAAGTAGTAGAGGCAAGAAGAGAGTGGTCAGTAAGTTCTGGGTACAACAAAGAAAAGGAGCCGAAGTGGAAGGAGCGGGCGGTGCGTATCTTGGATCAGGTATCTCGTATTTTCGCTTTTTTGGTCGTCGTTTTTCTTTCCTTGCTGAGAACAGCACGCGGAGAGAGAGAAAATAAACCGGATGGGGGCGGGCGGTTACACGCAGCAATGACAGATTTAGAACATCTCCTTGCAGGTCACATCTCCTTGCAGGTCCGCAAGAGAGAAACATGCATGCGATTGGCAGTCAGTTTTGCTCTCTTCCATTCCTGGCCATCCATCTTATGCACACAATACGGGAGACTCGCGGCACTGGCAATGGGCGTGACTAGCGCTCCTCCCGAAAAGGGAATATTCTGGGAGGGATTTTCGACAATGCGCCCCCCTTCCTTCCTGGAAGAGCAACCGTCCGATCTTCCAGTTCGCATGCGGCAAATATGGGTGAGATTTGCAATGCTAGAGTGCGTAATTTCTCAAGAAGGAACGGCACGCAAGAAAAAATAATGGAGAGAAGGTGGAGGTTGGAGGGAAGGAGCGCCGAAGGGTGGTGTGTGAGAGAAACAGAAAGAGCGAGAGGGAGGCAAGCCGGCACCACCCTCGCTCTTTCTATTCACACACACAGACGCACACAAACATAGTGACCAGCAGTGGCAACGGCGGACAGCCAAGCGATTGGGCAGCGACATGTGCGCGGAACGAAAGCGGTTTTTATGAAGAAAGGAAATTTCTTGTGTTAAGTGGGCAGGGTTCGTTTACAGTCTATTAAGCTGCGGCCCGAAACAGAGGATGAGCAAATCTCCCGAGCTGGGAGAGCAAAGCCAGAAATAGCACAGGGTAGCAAGGATCGAGAAAAGAAAGGCACAAAGAAAGCGAGCCGACTGAAGCAGGGAGCTTGTTATAAAGTAAGGGGAAATAGCATGCCAGACGTGGATGCAGATACAAATGCCCATCTGGTGAAGCTCTTGCAGGCTGAGGTCCCCGCCATCTCGCGCCGCCGTGCCGGAAAGAACGAACAACGGGAAAGGAACAGATACAAACGTGCGACGGGAAGCATTTTTATTCAAACTCTGTTCAAAAGGGCGCTGTTCATTTTGCCCATCATGTCTCAATACGGTACTTCCTCATTCTGTCGCCTTACCTTCCACTTGGACTTGGATCGCTGGTTCTCGATCTTCTCATCAACAGCTCACATCTTGAAGCCTGGCAGGGCCTGTCCGCGACCTGTCAACGTCTGTCTTGTCTGCCCCGATGTCCACTAAAAGGCACCTAACGGGTTGAGACGGTGGCACTAACGCTACGCTAAGGCATGGCAAGCTCGGCAACGAAAATAGCGGGATATCAACGAACCGAAGCGCGGCTGCCACATTCAGCACCAAACCGGTTCACTTATTAGAGGCAACCCAAAGACAGCAAGAAGGCAGCAAAAGCATGGCAGGAAGGGAAAGTGAACATGATGAGACGGGCAGAGCGATGCCTCATAGTTCCCTAATCTACTGTAGGACAGCCTCTTGTAGCTTATCTTGCCCCAGACGGACACTTACGTCTCTGCTTTGCGTGTCGCTCTTTCCTGCGCCGCTCGTGCCTTGTCCGGAGACAGAAGGTGGCCAGGACACAATACACCCGAGAATGGAAAGAGCGGCAGGGTTTTTGCGGAACGGTCCAGGTCCCCTTCGCCATGGCAGGGAAGATGCGAATTATGTACAAGTACGTCCATCGGTCTCTTATTTCCTTCTTTCCCTCTTTCCCTTGGTCCCTCTTCCCTCTTTCCCTCCCCAGACAGGTCTCGGCACTCGCTGGATGCCCCCACCATGGCCAGGCACATGGAGAAGAAAACAGAGAGAAGAGGAGGGGGAAGGAACACGTCGGGCGCACCCCGCCGAGCTTACCCATCCTGCCATCGTCTGCATGCGAAGCGCAATGCACCCCCAGATAGCGCAATAGACTGGTCAAAGTTGCATCTCCTTCCAAGGCCGTGGGCGGCGCGCAGGCCGGCGCACAGGCAAAAATGCTACGTAGGATGTGGGCTGTGATACGGTCTGTCAGAAGTCAGATTCTATGACAGAAGCACAGGGCAGGCGAGGCAGGATACGGAGTATTTGCTGTGTAGCTGCCAACAGCCCCGCCACGTTTCTGTCCATCTTTGACTTCCAAACTGTGTTGAACAGCCAAAAGCAGCGGGAGCAAGTTGCAGCAACAGCAGTCGTCATTATTCTCTGACATGTTCCAAGCCCTGTTGCAGCAAGGCAAGGCCAAGGCCACACCCATCTGACACGCTCTTTCCTATGTCCGCCATTGTTGGCCCCTCCCTTCCTTCCCCTGCTCCAATCTTCTCTATCTATTATTATTCTTGTTTTCATTCTCTTGCTGTTCGTTCTGCTCTCCTACTTTTCACTGTTTTTCTTTCTCCTTGTTCACGACGAAACGACTACGACGACGACGACGACGACGACTACGACGCGCAACCTCACTCTTCTCCCGGCGGGAAGCATCTTATTACCAGAAATCGATTACCCGAGTTAACCAGACCCGCTCCCTCTTCCAGTCCTCCGGTCGACCACAACCCTTGGCTCTGTTTAGTTTGATCGCCATCAACAACAAGGACAGCCGGCCTTCTCGAAGCAAGGACCAAAGCTCCGGCCCATTTTGAAGACGGCGCGACGAGACTCCAGCATCAGATCGAGACGCTCTAGATTTCCAGATCAAAATCTAGATCTGGACCCGGACAGGTGCAAGATACCAGACGAAACGGGATCTGCTGTTCGACGCTTGAGAGAGACACAACTGCGCCTTAGAATTCAAACGAGAACGAGCGGCCGCGTGAAAGAACGGCCCAGCACCGACGAATCCTTCTTTCCCTCCCCCCTCTCGACTGCGTCACAATGGCGGGTGCGACGGATGGCTCCCACGGCGCAGGGCACGGCGTTGTCCAGAACAACATCCAAAGCGTCCCCCACGGCCCTCATGGCACCAACAACCACAGCCACGACCTGCTCAGACGGGCCACGCAGGCCGTGATGTTGTCGAGGTAAGAAACAAACCACGTACAGCCTTGTTTTTTTCTGTCCTCGCTTCACTCGTTTCTCCCTCTCCTTTTCTTTCTTTCACCACTCCTACCTTCGTTTGCAAGTCGGTAGCCCCGTCTTATCGCGCCTTGCATGTCTTGAACCAGATACCAGATCGCTGGCTCTCAATCACGACCATCGATGAGCTAGACCCTTCCTTTCCTTATTTTCTCTACCCTTTCTTCTTCACATCTTTTTCGCCGTCGCCCATACCCCTGGTGGCAACGGAACACGAAAACACCAAACGCCATAGTATGGCCTTGTGGCCAAAGTGGCAGCAAACGTCCGTCCAATCCTTTTCCATTTCTGCGTCGTGAAGCGTGTGAGCCTGCGGTTGAGTCCGAAAGTGGGACCCACCCACCGCGCGCTCAAGACTTAAGACCCAAGACTCAAGAACCCCCAAGTCGCACGCCACTGCGGTTCATCTGGCAGCATTGCCCTTGCTGCTTGGTTCGTGCTCGCTGTTCGCTGTCAGGTCTCTCTTCTTCTTCTTCTTCTTCTCTGGCATAGTCCACTGGCCCGCCTTGTTTTATATTTTCATTTGCATCTTGGATCATGTGCCATGGCTATGCCCTTCGCCTTCTGCGGGCTGCGGTCACATGCCTATGCTGTGCCATTTGCCCTGTCTTTCGCCTTTTGTCTTTCGCCTTTCGTCTTTCGTCTCTTGTGGCTTCTGCATGCCGTTCTGAGTTCTGCAACGGCCATGCCTTAGTTGGGCACTGCGGGCAGCCTCTTGCATATGCGCAGTCGGCCACATTGGCGGCTGTTTTCCGTTCACGGAACATGTCTTCCAGATATGTCGCCACGGCCCACGATCGCGTGCCAGTGAGCGATGGAGGCTGTCAGAAAAGAGAGACAGAAAGCAGAGAACATAGAAAAAGGAAGAAAAGAAAGAAAAGAGGAGAGACGACCCGCTCCGTCCGAGTGACTTCTGGGAATGATAGGCGATGGCGCATTGGCTGCGTATATGGTGAGGAGTGGCTCCGCAATTGACAGCCTGGGTCTGGCCTGGCCTGGGCCAGGAATGGTGGGGGAGACGGCATCAAAGGGCAGCGCCAGCACAGCTTGTCAAATCCGCCCAGTCTGACTCGCTGACTGAGCCTGAGCCTTAGCTGGGACCACAGCGGCTTCAGCGGGCCACAGCGGCCCGCACAGTTGTGCACAGTGTGCGTGCAGCGAGGCTTGGTCTGCAGCAGGGAGGCAAATCTGCCAAATTTCCCCTTTTCCCTGACAGCAAACCAGGGCGTTGAGCCCGTTGAGCCCGTTGAGCCCCGTGTACGAGTATACGGGGTTGCGTGGTTGCACGCTTTGCCGTCTGCTGTTTGCCATCTGAGCCAGAGCCATCCTTTGCTATTTGATATTTTTCGCCTGACACGCCACTGCGCCTGGATTTATAACAAGTAATACAACATATTATTTGTATCTTTCTTATTATTGGATTTGATTGGGAAGTTGGAGATTTTTGCGGGACTGGGAGCTCGCTTTTATTATGGGCCGCGGAGCGAGCAAAGTACCGTCCCTTGTCCCATGTGAAGAGGGAAGGCGCAAGTGGCCGCCCGCCGCCTGTATTTTGTCTTTGCCTTGCACCACTTCGGCGAGTGCCTTCCCTCCTCCTTCCCTCTTTGCCTCAGCCAGGGGTTGGGTTTGGTTTCGCAGCACCCACTAATAACCCTCCCCACTTCCCCCCCTTGTATCCGACCACATGGGCGGCATCAGGTTTGAACGGGCTGATGGAAAAGCGGACTGAAGGACTGGTTGGAGGTTGGGAGAGCTGGAAGGAGACAGTCCACTTCCACCAAGGCGGCCAGTGGTTCTATCGTTTTGCGACGACTTGGGCGTGGATAGGCTGAAGGGATTCTGCGGAGGAGACCGCGCTCAGCCAGTTCCAGGCAGGAGCAAGGGACAAACAAGACAAGGGCAGGGGGGGCTGGATAGACAACAACTCCGAGGACAGGCAAGCAGACACGGAAGGAAGCACCAAGCCGCAGGAAGAAGCGAAAGAAACCCATAAAGAGAGAAAGGGCCGATGGGGCAAGCGTTGATGCGGGCGTGGGCGCACAGCTTCATAAGCTTCAGCATGCCCAGCCAGCCCTCTGCTCTTTCCCCTTGTGGCGTTGCTGCTAATACTTCTTGTTGGGTGTTCTTCGTGTTCTTTCCTTATTCGACTGTTTTTTTCGGTCTTTGCGTCTTTGCGTTTTTGCGTCTCTGCCGTCTCGCTCTTTCTCTGTTCTTTGATGTTGGCTACACGCCCTTGCTCTTTCCTCGTTGCTTTGCCTTGCGCGCAATGCTCAACTGTCTCTCCGCTCCGTTGTCGCCTCGCGTCATAGACAGCCCTTCCTCCACCAACACTCCTCCTCTGCCAGCCAGGCCCACCAGCCGGCGTCCTTTTGCGTGGGAACCTTACTCCTCACGCCCGCCGGCACACGCCCGTCGTTCTTTCCCCAATCGCTTTTTTCTTTGCAGTTGGTCTCCACTCGCTCAGCCCAGAACCCAAGCGGGCATTTTTTTCTTTTCTTTGCCTGCCAGCCCGCTAGGACGAACACCACTAAAAAAACCCTCGCTGCCAGCGAATCGCGACGCCCGCCCTAGGGGAACCGCACGCTGTCCGTATTGGGTCTCTGGGTCTGGTCCTTCTCTTTGTTAGCGGCCACCACGATGATCTAGCCGCAGTGGCAGGAAAGAACGATTCACCAAAGAGTGTAAAACCCACCCCCCGAACCTCGCACCTTCCACCTGTCCACCTTCCCTGCCTGCGCTTGCGCTTTCCACCAAACGCCCAATCGTCCTCCACTCAAATTCTTAGTCGTCATATTTGTCGCCGTTTTTTGCCCCTCCTTGACTCGGCCACTCCTTCCCATCCGAGCTATTTTTCACTTGTATTCCCGTTTTTTTCCCTCCTATTGTTCCACGTCGTTGCGTTCCCGGCCTGCCTCCCTCTTTCCCTATTTTTCTATTTGTTATTCAGCTTGTTCTGGTCCATTCTGCTGCTCTGCCCGTTCTTTGTTTTCTGGGGCGCCTTTTCTGGTCTTTTTCATATTTTCACCTCTCGTCATCTTTTTTTTCTGCATCGTCCGCCTTCTTTGACCTCTGCACTTTTCGGCTTTCCCTCTTCCCCCTTCCTCAACTCTCTCCACCCCCGAACCTTATCTTCAACAGGCGTGCATCTTTCGATTACTACTGCATAGGCACGCCCTATTCTGTGCCTGCACATTTTTCCTTCTTTTTTCGTCTTTCTTCTTTTTCTTCTTTTTTCTTCTTTTTCCTATTTTCTTTTCTTTCACCCATTTCCTCCCCATCCCCGTCCCCCGATCTGCACGTTTCTCGTTTTCTCGTTTCTGCCCGCTGCCCAACATGTCTCCAACGAATGGAATTGACGAGTCCAGCAGGTCTGCCGCGGCCGCGGACGACGACGGCACGGATCAGATCGGCTCTGACACCCCACGCTCTGGTGTGGCTACACCGCAACCGGACCTCCACGATAAACGCCTTCCGGGAATCATGAGTTACTTTAACCAGGTTCGTCCTGCATCTTTTAAACGCCTGCTCTCAGGCACCTTCACTCTACCCTCGAGACCCTCATCTGCCTCCTCCAACACCCCCAGCACTGCTAGCACAAGCACTGCCAATCCTGCAATTCCTGCAATTCCTGCAATTCCTGCAATTCCTGCAATTCCTGCAACCGCCCCCAATTCTCTCCTTTCTCCTGCTTCTGCCGCCGCGCCGAAAGCCGCCGAAGATGTCTTGCCGATCGTGACGCCATCACCACCACAACCGCAACCACAACCGCAACCGCCATCACCGACAACACAACGTCCACGGCCAGAGAATTCGACTGCAACATTGACGGCGGCACCGACACAGCTTGCATCGTCAGAGTCTCGGCCAGATCCGACACCTTCGACGATCGCCAACGCCAGTGACTCACTCCAAACCGAGACATCTCCCTTAATACCCGACGACGCCATGGCCCAACAACAGTCGAAGCTAGAAGCCGGCGACAGCCAGGACCAGGACCCGAGCCAAAGCCAAAGCCAAAGCCGTCAACCGAACGAAGCACAGTCGGAGCCGCTACCGTCACCGCCGCCACCACAAGAACAAACACCGCCATCCGAAGACGCAGCTCTTCCGTCAGAAAGCTTGGCCGTGGCCGCACCATCATCGCTGCACCCGTATCCGACACCCCCGGCGTCCATACGAGGCGCGGTTGGGACCGGAAGCAGTGCAAGCGGAGGAGGGGCGGCAGGAGTGGCAAAGGAAAGCGAGGAAGAAGTCTCTACCAAAAAGGACGGAGCCGGGGCTGCGGGTGCTGCTGGCAGCACCCCCAACCCATGGGACGCTCCTTGGACTTTCCGCAGCCACAAGAAAAGCATTTCTGATGTGCCGGAGGCGCGCGGCCGGCAGGAGTCTCTACCATCTACTACGCCTTTGGCCGGCGTTGTCACACCCTCTAGCGTGCTTGCCCGTCACTTTTCTATCCCGTCTATTTCTTCCCTTGCTACTCCTTCCTCCACTTCCACCTCCTCCAATACCCCCGCTTCTACCCGCTCTCCCTCCATTACCCCGGGCGGTCCGCGCGCTTCCACGGCGCCGGACACGCCAGTTCGCGCTGGATCGCCAGCAGCCGACGCCTCTGCGCCCGCTGCTGCCGATGCCGCCGCTGCTGTCTTGCGTTCCGCTTCTGTAGGCCAACTGAAGAGGCTAACAACAATGACTCGTATAAAGAGCGGTCAGTCTACGCCGACCAGGTCGCTATCGACTGCTCAGCCCCAGACAGCCGAGGCCCACGCTGCCCCGGCTCCTACGTCTGGCACCGTGAGTGCACGAACGACCCTGAGCCGAGGTGGCGACGACAACAGCCGGAGCCGCGCCGCCTCCATTACTCCTACCCCGCAGGGCGCGCAAGCACCCGCACCCAAGGGCAAGCTCACAATCAAGATCGCCGAGGCCCGGGGTCTTAGACGGACCCGTGAGCCGTACGTTGTTGCTGTGTTTCAGCGCAGCGAGCTGATTTCGGGCGGCCCGCGCTCAACCGACAACGACGAGGAGGCCGTTCTCCCCGGTGTGGCAATTAGCAGCATCCCCATCCAGCGCCAGGCAAGCGACAGCGGCCGCCCCATGGCGATTCCCATGCGGAGCCGACAGAGCAGCAACACGAGTGTCACAGACTATGGCGCGTTCCGGAACCGCACCGTGCGGCGGTCTCTCACAAACCCGAAGTGGGACGCAGAAGCAGTATTGTGTGTGCCCCTCTTTCTCTCCCGGTTTACATTCCGAAACCATTATTAACTGTAAAATAGCGATGTTGTCGACTCCAACATGCTAGTGGACATCTCCGTATACGACCATTCGCAGTCCGGCGAAGAGTTCCTGGGCCACGTTGACTTCCAGGCTAATAGCTCTGAGAAGGAAGGCCCCGTTCGCGGCTGGTTCCCCCTGCGCGGCCATGCAGACACCATGGCCGAAAACACACCCACTGGTGAAGTGTACGTCGAAGCTTTCTACCAACGGACCGAGCGCAAGCACTACGGACCCGATGATTTCGAGATTCTGCGTTTAATCGGCAAGGGCACATTTGGTCAAGTGTACCAGGTGCGCAAGAAGGACACCCGCCGTATCTATGCGATGAAGGTCCTCTCCAAGAAGAAGATCGTCCAGAAGAAGGAGGTTGCCCACACCGTCGGCGAGCGGAACATTCTCGTTCGTACTGCGACATCAGATTCGCCGTTCATTGTCGGTCTTAAGTTCTCGTTCCAGACACCATCCGACCTGTACCTGGTCACCGACTACATGTCCGGTGGCGAGCTCTTCTGGCACTTGCAGAAGGAGGGTCGTTTCGAGGAGGGCCGCGCCAAGTTCTACATTGCGGAGCTGATCCTGGCTATCGAGCATCTTCACAACAACAACATCGTCTACCGCGATCTCAAGCCGGAAAACATTCTGTTGGACGCCAATGGTCATATCGCCCTGTGCGACTTTGGCTTGTCCAAGGCGAATCTTACCAAGAACGACACCACCAACACTTTCTGCGGAACGACCGAATACCTTGCACCAGAAGTCTTGCTGGACGAGGCCGGCTACACCAAGATGGTCGATTTCTGGTCGCTGGGCGTGCTTGTGTTCGAGATGTGCTGTGGTTGGAGCCCCTTCTATGCCGAGGACACGCAGCAGATGTACAAAAACATTGCTTTTGGCAAGGTCCGCTTCCCCAAGGACACACTGTCAGCCGAGGGCCGGAGCTTCGTCAAGGGTCTGCTGAACCGGAACCCGAAGCATCGCCTGGGCGCCACCAAGGATGCCGCCGAACTGATGGAGCACCCCTTCTTCAGAGACATTGACTGGGACGCTCTATCAAGGAAACTGATCACGCCGCCTTTTAAGCCGAAATTGAAGTCGGACACGGATGTGTCATACTTTGATCCCATCTTCACCGACGCCATGGACAAGAGCGGTTCTCTTAACGAGCGCGCCGCTGCTCTGGCCCGCGGCATCGCCACATCCACCCCGCTGTCGCCGTCTATGCAGGCAAACTTCCAGGGCTTCACCTTTGTCGATGAGAGCGCTCTGGACGACAACATGCGGGGCCGCCCGTCATACAACAACGACGACTTCGACGATGATATGCACGATGCCGGTAACTCATACCACAACTCGCATGGCGGTCGCAAGGATGACAACGACTGGGACGATATCAACGACATTGACCCGAGAAATGCTAACCGCATGAGTGGCGTCGTTCGGACAACCGCAAACGACGAGCACATGTTTGGGGATTCTCACTTTGACATGTAGTCATATCTCACACCCTATCATACCAGTCTATTACCAGATTCATTGCACCTCGATGCTCTTGACACCCAACCTTCTTAATGTGCCCATACTTCCTTTTTGTGTCTCCGCCTTTTCCTGCGAATTAATCCCAACCACCCTCCCAAACGAACCCGCGAAAAGCCCACCAAAAACAGAAGAAAACCTCTTGTCGAAAACAATGACCCGACAACCACATATTTCCCTTCCCTTATTTTCTATCTTTCTATATCCATGACGACATATTATGCGACCATTGCTTTATATTATTACCACCATCGCTACGCGGCTACTACCTGAACTGTATCACGGCATTGCATTTAAAGATGGGGGATGGGCGGGTCATTTTTCTATTTATTTTTGTACTCATGTTTTGTTTCCTTCTTTCCTACCTTTCACATACGATACTGTGCATTTTACACACACAGAGGGGCATCTTGGGAGACGAACACCTTTTTTTGAAAAATCTAAAGCAAACACCGGCCCAGGTTGGCGGTCCAAAGGCGTTTTCATGCGGGTTGAGGTGGGTAGGATCATATTATCGAATAATCTTTTGTGGTTGTCTTTTTTTCGTCTTCTTAAGTTCATCCGCCTTTACTACTTTTCCGTTTCTGATTAATCGTTGTTTTTTCTCCCACATTACTACCTAATTGATCTTTCTATGCTTGGACTCGTTGTCTTTCTTTATCTTCTTTGCATCTTTCACGAATTTCGTGTCGGGATAGTTTGTGAGGTGCTCATTTTTTTCGAACAATCTGGAGGAAGATGAGGTATGAGAAAGATATAAACTGATAGGACGAACAATGAGGAGAAAGGGGGAACGAGCAGGAATGGACACATGTCTGGTTTAATAATAGGGATATGCAATGGATTGGATGTCAACCGTCGTTTGAAAACAGGACTTTGTATGACTCGAGAGCTGGCTGGACGTGGCAAACAACTCCAATAATTATCACCTCTCGAGCCCCATCAACATCACTACTTCCATGAACGGCCGCGTATGAAACAGTATTGAGGGTGTATATGAGCTACTTGATAACTAGGTATAGAGGATAATTGTGTGCAGTTTACATATATGTGTAGATGGTCAAACAAAGTTGTATCTTCAAACATAGTACTTTAAAAAAGAAATGGAACGGTATTTCTTCTCAAGAGACAGACAGACGTAGAAGCTACAAGTTCGAGGTAAAAAATGATGATAAAATTTATACACGGGGGGGTTTCCTTCTGAACTATGACTTTTTCGGGTTTCTTCGCGACTTTTTTCAATATTTTTCGTCAGATGCCAACCGCCCACCATTCTCCTTCACACACAGAGTCGACGCACACATAATGAGTCTCTCGCTCCACATCTCCTCCTGCTCGCAGGCCGTTCCTGAAAATGATTATCCTAGGTTCGGTTTCGGTTTTTTGGTTGGTTCAAATGTGCCGAGAGAAGAAAAGGACCGGATTGTTGATTAACTCTCAAAAAAACAGAGAGTATATAGGGATAGGGGGCGGGATGGCCCTCTTCTTCTTTTCGGTCAAGCAATAGTCAAGGGGGGACGTGACGGGGGGAAACGCTTTAGTGATGAGCGTCATCCTCGTCCTCCTCCTCAACCAGCCAGTCCTCGACGGGAGCGGCCGAGGCCTCGCCGTCGGCAGCGACCTCCTGGCCCTCGACCTCGACGGCCATCGACTCGTACTCCTGCAGGCTGCTGGCAAGGTCGGCCTCCTCGGGCGACGGCGGGGCGGAGGGCAGAGCGAAGGTGGAGACCTGGCCCTGGGCGTCCTCGGGCTTGACGGCGGGGATCTTGTAGGCCTTGAGCTCCTTCAGGTAGAGCTCCTGGACGAAGTCGGCTGGAAGAAATTTAGCGGTGAAAGTCGGAAAGGAAAGGATTCAAATTTGTTGGAGGGCTAAGCTTACCACGGCGCGAGACTGTGGGCACAATAAACGTCCGCATCTGCATCGTCATCGCTGACCGCGTAACGGCAGCAAATGCCCGGCGGGGCTATAAAAACGAGTATTGTCAGCATGAACGTCCTTCACCAATCGATTCTGTTCGTTTTTAGGAACAAAGCCCGTCCCAGTCCGTATCCGTCACATCCCTCCTCTTGCTTCGCTGTTTCCGTCGCTCCCGTCGATTGCTAGCTCCTTTGTGTTTCGGTTCGAATCGTTTCGCTCCAGTTCGTTCGCGGTGCTTCTTGCGATCGCGATCGCCGATGTCGATAGCTATTCCGAGCTTAATGCTGCGTTGTTATTTTTGGCAAGGAGCTGTGAGCTGTCGGGGGTTCGTGTGGCCGGCGTCGGTCGCGACGAAACGTGGATGCACGTCCAGCTCGGAAGCTCGGAGAAGAGCAATCCCGCCGCCAGTCCAGCAATTCGTCCAGAGTGCAACCCATTCGCAGTCCTATGCAAGTCGATTCGGATGCGATTCGCAACTTTCGAGATAGTTTTGTCGTCGTCGTCGTCGTCGTCGTCGTGTCGTATCGTCGTGGGGGGTGCACAATCGAGGGGGGAGCCGACGGAAGAGAGCGATTTTTAAACCTCCCGGCAAAAAAAGGACACCAATTGAAGAAAACCTACCGCAGCGCGAGCCAGAGACTGAAGCATGGTGAAAATGCTGTTGTGTGTAGTGAAGAGAGGCGAAAAAGAAGAAAAGGAACTCGACAAGTTTGATGTCGAGAGCGTCGTCGGGGGGGGGGCGAGGGGGGGAGTCGGTGAGGTAGAGAGGTGAGGTTGGTGAATGTTGATGGGTTTCGATTCTGCTCGGGATCCAAAGAGGAGAATGGGGGAGCGGGAAAAAAAGGCGTTAGGGAAAAGCAGGAATTGGGGCCTGGCTCCCGGGAGAAGGAAAAAAACTGGCGCGCGCGCAAGCCACCTCTCTGGAGCCCAGCCTCAAAAAGGCGAGCCCGCCCAGCAGAAAAAACCTTTGGCGTAGGAAAGGAAAAACGGGCCCGGCGCTCTCTGGGTGGTTGATTTTATTCCCTCGTTAGTGCTGTTAGCAGGCTCCACCATTCGGCTATATCAACGTCTAACAGCAGATTTCCGCCGGTCCATACTCGTGATGCATCACGTGATGTTATTTATCGCTGTCCAAAACCTCGTCCTGGAGGCCTTCTCGTCCTCTCGTTCAACTCTCAACCCATGTCTTCCACAAATCTTACAAAATAAGTTATGACACGGTACGATTCAAAATCTTTTTGCAGTCTATGGGGCGTTCATGTAAAGACATAAACGACACTCTAAAAAGGTGCACAAAATAAAAAAGGAACGGTTCCTGGACCACCTTACCGATCACCCGCAGCAGCCCTCCAAATCAGCGCTCATTCCGTGATGCATTTCTCTCTTCCCAATTCGCACTGCTTCACTGCTTTTTATCATGCGTACCTCCGCTCCTCCCGCCGCATCCGGTTGCGGTCTTCCTCATACGACCGGTTAGCCGCGTTCGGCCTCTGGGCGCGCCGCGTCGGCGGTACCGATGGCGACACGGACGACGCGCCGTTGTTGTTAGCACTACTTTCGTTGGAAAAATACGTGCTGCTGTCGTTTTCAGCCGCTGCTGGCCCCTTGTACCGCCGATCGGTTTGCTGCGGCGGCGGCTGTTGGTAGTCGCTTTCTGGGCGGTAGGCCATATCGGGCTCGGGCCCACGGCGGTTGCTACCATTGCCCGAGAAGGACGGGCCGCGGTCGAGGCTCTTCTTGGCGCGTGCCGGCGCCAGGATGCACGATCCAATGACTTTGGCGGCCACATAGGCGAGGAACAGGACCGCAGACGCCACGGAGTAGCCGATAATCACAGACTTGGATGCCAGTGCCAGCTGCAGACCGAGGCCGCCGTTGATGATGCCCAGGACCATGAGAAGACGGCCCCACCAAATGTGGAAGTGGCTCACAAAGCCACGACCCCGGTTCTGGACAAAATGGCGATGGTGCAGCAGACCCAGCATTGGCTGGAACGCCATGGCAGCAACGACCACTGTTCCGAGGATGGTATGGGTGCGACCCTGGCTGACAAACAGCTGAAAAGAAAAGAATATGTATTAGCATGCCATCGACAAGAAAACGGTGCTGGGTCCAAACTTACAAGTCCCCTCTGCTGGGCCGTAACCACACCTAGAGCAAATCCAGCCCACATCAAGAGGTAGGCAAGGCCCTGCCAGATACCGTGCACCAGCCACTTGCCGAGGAGTGGCATCAGAGCTGAACCCAGCGGGTAGAGCACGACCATGACGAGAGCCATGATGACGGCATGGGCACACAGAATTTTGGAGCTAGGAGCCGATGAGGAGACGACCGTGACGCCGCCGTTGGAAGACGAGTTACCACCGCTGCTTCCACTACCGCTTCCGTTTCCACTGCCTGTACCAGTGCCGCTGTCGCCCCCAGAGCCACTACCGCTGCCCGAACCACTGCCACCGCTGCTACTACTCGAGGAGACGAAGGGGTTGCTGTCGCTGCTGATTGTCGCCTTTGTCATGTCCAGCTGGTACTGGGCCGTGTTGTCGTGCTCGGTGAGGGCGACGTTTTTGTTGGTTGTGGCTAGGGAGCTACCGGCCCGCCAGGCTCCGATCCATGGCGCGGTGGTGCTCGTGACAGACAGCTTCCCGCTGGTGCCCCACGATTCGCAGTTGGAGCACATGACGTTGGCGGTCATGGTGTTGCCGGAGACGCCGCTGCCGGCAAGCAAGGTGAGTTTGGCAGCGTTGCTGCTTGTGTCTTGCGAGGGCGCAGTGTGGAACGTGCCGAGGCGAGGCGAGAGCGTGACGTTGCCTTTGCCGTCCTGGTACATGATAAATATGTTGGAACCGTACATCATGGAGCCGGTGCCGAGGGCGACCCATTGGTACGATGTCGGCGCCGAGATGCTGAAGTATATATTGCCCGAGCCCTTGCTGGCGGTCGTTTCTGGTATGCCGATGCCATAGCAGACGTTTGTGGCCCCCGAAGGACAGTATGTGGTGACCGCTTGAGCGCCGACGGCCAGGGCTTGAAAATATGTCAGTTTCGCTGGTCACCTGAGCCTTTTTTTTGCTTTAACCATGTGCATTCTTGAGAGCAAGTTTATTTTTGTTCCACTTACAAAGAACAACGGCCAAAGCCTGGAGTGGCCTTGAACGTGTCTGACTTGTCATTGTGCACGTTTCGTTGTGTATCAGTGGTCTTTGTGTACTCGAGTACGTGACTGGAATGTTGGTGTTTGGGTAACGCCAAGGGTGGGAAAGGAGAAAGTAGAAAATGAGAAAGCGTCTAGGCAAAGTTTGTGATCAAAGTGGCGAGGGATTGCCGAGTTTAAATATAAATGCTGTGCTCGTCTTTCGGTGCCGTGAAGTTGTCGACAAATAGCAAGAGTGAGATGAGGGGAGCAGGAGAGTCAGCGGCAACAAGAGGAATACGACACAGTGTGTATGTGTAAGTGTTATGTTTCGTGTGGCTGTTTGTCTCTGTGTCTGTTTGTGTGTATATGTGCGCCCATGTAAGGTCATATGTTGTGCATATAAGTAAACAGATCGAGGGCGCCGAGAAACCGAGATGTTGGATGTGTGCAAAGTAAATATGCGGAAGAGGGGAATTACTGCCAACCAGCAGTGAGAAGAAGGGACAGTTAATTAAGCGGTAGAAAGTGCCCGGTGTTGTTTGGACGTATTATCCAGTCGGCGTGTAAGGAGATTGGGAAATGGTCAATTCAAATCATATATCCGGGACGGCTGGTAGGTCGACAAAGGTCAACAAAGAAAAAAACTCTAGTAAAGGCAGAAATGTGGGAGAACAGAAGTTGATATAAAGGACAGAAGGAAATGGAGGGCAAGGTGAGCGGAGAAAAAAACAGAAGCCAGGACAGGGTAAGGGGGAAAGGTAAAGGAGAACAAGGGGTTTAATTTACCAACCAGTTGTGAGCTGTGAATGAGCCACCAAACCGGTGCGGCTCAGCGTCTGTGTACCCGTCGGGATTACAAGAGGAGTCGAGCACAATGGCACCCGGGACGTATGTGAGCAGGAATGCCCCGTACATGTAGACACACTCTCTGTGCAAGTATCTTTGCAAGTAGACAAACAGCCGGGCCAGAACAAGCCTAAACGATACCAAGCCACGCCTCTTCTGGTCGTTTTTTTGTCCAGCGGATGAGCGAGCGGGATGCAAGATGCAGGATGCAGAAGGCGCTATGGGCGAGCGTTGCTGCCAAGGCGTGAGATTATAAGGAACAAAAGTCTTGCGGTGGTGCCGTTTTTGTTTCGGTGGTCCGGAATTTCCAAGGAGGAAAACAGTAGACGGCAGACGGTAGTTTCCTAAGGCTGCTGAATTCTCTCATGGGCGGAGCAAGTGACGACAGATAGCAGGTGCATAGTCGTACGTGCCGTTAGATGCAAAGCGTGTTGAAGAGTGAGAAGAGTACAGAGTACCAGAGGAAGCAATCGTGCGGGCTGGATTCGTGATTTGTTCAACGGCCTGCGTCGTGGTGCATCTGGCGTGCGCTTGCTGCGGTCTTGGCCTGCCAAGAAGGGATAACAGGAAAGATAAAAGAGCAAGCGATGCTGATCGAAACGCGCGTCCTCGCAGGTGTGTGCTATCGTTTCGTCAACGAGGAATGCAGGCGGGAAGGGCGAACAAGATGTTGAGAGTGTCCAAGACCCAAATGAGAGCTGCAGATTTCGGCACAGCGTAGCGCATTGCACAGACACGCAGATATACGGTGCGGGACAATCCAATTACAAGACACGTAAAAAGAAGCGTAAAAAAGGCACGACGATGGGTCGTCGGAGATGGAGGAATGGATCTGCCGCCCCGGCGTCTGTTTCTGGAAACGTCGTTTTTATTTTTGGTGACCTCCCTAGGGAGGCAAGAGCGATTGAAAAAGATAAATGGTGAGTGGGCGAAGGGGGGGACAAAGGGAACGTGGAAGGCGCGAGGCAAGGCGAAACAACGATGTTCACCAAAGGGTGCAAAACAAAGAGAAAGGGGAAGGCGCCAACGGTTGTCCGTTGGTATGCTCAAGCATTAATGTGGTTCAACTTACAAGGAAAGGCGACTTCAAAATACCAATTATTTGGCGACTATTGCCACTTCTTACGATGTACGAGAACACGATCAATCGACACAGGGCGGGCACAAGAAAGAGCAGAAAAGAACAATAATTGTCACTCTACAAGCATTCTCGACGCGCCGACGTTCTGGTTCAAGGTTTGTCGTCTATAGGCCTGGCCAGACCACCAACGCGAAAGGGGCAGCCCATCGTGTTTGGGACTGCCCAAAGAGGAACGACGAAAACTGCGCGACGGGGGAGGAGAGTGAGACGGGGGGTTGCATTTATTGCCCACGACGCCATGGGCTTGATGCTTGGCACAAGCCGGAACAAGGGCTGAAGCTGCCCAAACGACAGAGGGGAGAGTGAGAAGATAGAGGAAGAGAGGTGACGACATTGTCGGGCGTTTGCGTTGCAGTAGAGACGGACAACAAAATATGGAGGCTGGATAGATGGCCCGCGCCGGTGAGAGGGAGGCCAAAGAGGACAAAAAGAGCGTACAAAAGCAGTGCGCGGACAGACTGATGAGGCCGTTGTAGCTGACTGAAGACCGCCAAGCACGAGCGAGTTGCTCCGGACGGACGCCACGGTGAGAAGTAGACGGGGGTGGGGAACGACTAAGAAAAGAGGGCGTTTACCAACAAGGTAATTATTTTTTCTACTTCAATTTTCAGACGAGGCGAAGCACTGGCGGTGGAGAGGAAGAGGCACGAAGACCAGCCATACTGTGTCACGGCGGTACAGGTTACTTATGCGCCCAGTTGGGCATTCTGTCCGAATCACAGCTTGGCGTCGACGATAAGAGGAGGAAGAAGAAAAGAAGGGATGCGAAAAATGCGAGAACCAGAGAAGCCGTCCAAAATACAACTCTACGGGAGAGGGTTCGTTTCAGGAAATACAATGCAGCCGTTCCTGCGCTTCCTTGTCACCGCCTGGATGAGGGAATGAGATAAGCCTCTTTTTTCTTATGTTTCTGTTCCGTCCGTTATTCATATATACAAGCTCAATGGTTATCCAGACATTCGTATCCTTATGCCGCCGACTTACCGCTCACGGAGGCTTGAAATACCTACGTGTACATCGTGCATCTGTAGCACCGGCACCTTGAGCGTTGCCCGAACCAAGGAACATGAGCGACCTTGCATGGATTAGGCTGGACCCGAGTCCGGGACGTGGCCCAGACTGGGCCTATCTTGACCTGCATGGGATGCCTCCCTGACTACTCAAGGTCCAGTCTTTACAGGAGGATTACAAACAAAGTGTGCTTTTTTGCATGTTGGAGTGCCCCCCTGCCCGACCCAAGAAGTCTAAAACGGATGGCCAGCTGGCTGGCAGGGAACGTGCATCTGGTGCAGCCATACGGAATACGGAGTAGAGACAATCGTCCAGACCACCGTCCGAGAATAGAAGCTAATTACGTCGTAGTGCGGCATGTTGCGAAATGTGCTTGTAGAACGACAGCTTGGAAAACCATTGTATATCCAGGAAATCTAAAAGGGTACACCCAAAATCACACACCATATTCTCAACATATCACAAGATGCGTAAAGTCAAAACAAGAAAAGAAAGAAAAAAAGTAAAATTCAACGGTCCCAAACGACACTAAACACCTTGCTATGTTGTTTGCGGGTGACCTCGCTCTGTATAATCAGGCCACTCTGTCGCTTTTCGTTTCTCTTGAGCTGTAGATAAATCAGAGGCGGACTGTGGAAGAGCTCTCCGTTCTGTACGACGTAGCGTATTCAACAAAAAAAACGAAAGAAAAAAAAGCAAAAGTCCTCCGAGTAAAACAAGATGCAAAAGTAAAACAAAATAACAGATCCATCAACGCTGTCCTCAAAACCATCTGTCGCTCTCCAGCTCGCTCTCCTCCTTCTAGTCTTGCGTCTTGAGTTGTAAGGTCTATTCTATACAAACGAGGTAAACACACTCTTTCTTTACTCTAGAAACGACGGAAAGTTGCTCTCGTTGAGTAGGCTCGAGCTCGCCACAAAGCTGAAGCCGCCAAAGGGGTCATCCCGGAAACTCATGCCGCTAGGGCCGCTGCCGGCAATGCTCCGCCCACGGGGACGCGAGGACGACGGGCTAAAGTACGGGTCGCGGTCGCGCCCGCTGGGGCCCGTTGTCGGCGACGCCATGGGGCTCAGAGGCAGGTCCGTGAACTCGGCCGCAAAGTTCTCGGCCAGCTCGGGGTCCGTGATGACCGGCTGAATGGGCGGCTCGACCTCACGCGCCGCCAGCCGCACCCAGTCAATCTTGCGGAAGAAGCGGTGCTTCTTAAGTATGTCGAGGTCCTTCGGCATGTTGGCACCGAGGCGTTTGTGCGGCTCCTTGCGGAGCAGCCGCGTGAGCAGGTCCTTGGCGTCTGGGCTCAAAAAGTACGGCAACACGACCTTTTGCTTGACAATGTTCTCCTGGATCTTGGCGTTGTTGCGGCCCCGGAACGGCGGGTTGCCCGTCATAAGGTCAAAGCCCAGCGCGCCAAAGGACCACCAGTCCACCGAGCGACCGTACTTTTTGCCCTGCACGACCTCGGGCGCCATGTACTCGACGGTGCCCAAGATGGAGTTGCAGCACGCGTCGTCCGAGGCGTCCGTGGCCGTCGACCCAGTCCGGCTGCGTGCACCGGGGAGCGCCACCTTGGACAGGCCAAAGTCGGTCAACAACAGGTGGCCCTCGGCATCCAACAGGCAGTTCTCCGGCTTCAGGTCGCGGTAGACCACACCCAGCGTGTCGTGGAGGTGGGACAGGGCCAGGGCCATCTCGGCCATGTAAAAGGCCGCCGTCGACTCGCTGAACATGCGCTCGGAGCTAAGATGCGTAAACAACTCGCCGCCCTGACCGTACTCGAGAATAAGGTACAGCTTCTCACGGTCCTGGAAGGCGTAGAACAGTTTGACCACAAACGGGTGGCGGTTGACCGACTCGAGAATCTGCCGCTCCGTCTTGGTCTGCTCCACGAGCTTCTTATGCACGACAAGAGACGCCTTCTTGAACTGCTTCTGGGCGTACAGGCGGCCCGTCGAGTTCTGCTTGACGAGCAGCACCGTGCCGTACGATCCCTTGCCGAGACAGCGCAGCGGCTGGAAGTCCTCCGCCGTCATCTTCTTAGGCTTGCCACCATCGGCCGCCTCGGCCGCGTCGCCGGGCTTGTCGTCAGCAAGGGCCGTAGCGGTGCTCGTAGAAGTAAACGTTGGCGGCAAGTCCTCCGTCTCTAGATCGCCAGCAAAGATCGACGACTCGATCTCGCCGTTGTCGAGGGTGCTGTCGGCGTCCTTGGTCGGCATAGCATGCGTGTCCCGGACACTCTCACTAATGAAGTCGTGCTTCAGCCGGATCACGTAACTCGTTCCGCTCGTCTCGGGACCCGTCTCGTCGCCGCTCGTGTTGCTCGACACGCCATCGTGGCTGGTGCTGCGGCTGCTCTGGCCCGTCTGGGCGCCGCTGGCGTCGGAGTTGGTCGCCTTGGTCGACGAGGAGGAGTCCGGCCGTTCGTCGTAGTTCCTGACCGTGAAATCGGCACGGCCGGTCTGGCTAGTCTGGCTTGTCTGATGCTTGTGCAGAATGCGCGTCTTGGTCGGAGAGAGAGGCGAGGCGATGCGTGCAGCAGTCCCCACCGACGAGGCCACAGTCACAGCCGCAGTCGTGACGGGGCCCAGCGGCTGGAGCTGCGAGCGGGCCTTTGCGCCCGGCGAGCTGGCACGCGAAGAAGCCGCCGAATTATCAAGACTGAGTGGCTCCAACTGCATACGCAGTTTGGCAATGCCGCCCATCGCAGGCGATCCGGAGGGCCGCAGGATGGGGCTGCAGTTGGCGCTCACGACGTCGTCGAGGACGCCCAGCGGCTTCTTGCGGGTGCGCCGCGAGCCTTTATTCCCACCATTCCCGCCATTGCGACGAGCGACACCGTAGTCGCTATCTTCGTCGCCCGAGGTCACGGGCGTGCCATGGAAGCCACGGACCGTGGTAAGAGCTGGCGATGCAGCCTCCATCGCTGCGGATGGATGGAGGTGTGGTAGTTGGTGAGGTGAAGTTGGGTGTGTTGAACGCGATGCGAGGGCGGCGTTCCCCACACGCTCGAATTATATCGTAGTTAGCCTAAACGCGCGGATGGCGAAGAACCCTCTTGATCAAGGGGTATCGCCCCGGCGGCGTTCGGCGTCGCAGCGTGCTTCCGAAATCAGTTTTCGAAGGAGGTTCTGGGCACTTGGCACACGCATCTGGTACAGGAAAAAAGATGGAGAGTTGTCGCGCGGTGTCGGTGTACTAGGCATTTGCGAGAGATTTGGCGAAAACAGAGGCGTTCGTATTTGGGTCGGCGGTTGCGAGATGATGATGTGGTGACAAAAGGGAAAGGGAGGAAGAGAGGGAGAGAAGAGAGGAGAGTGAGCAGAGAGAACAGCACTCACTAAATTATGCCTACTTAAAGTTCAGGAAAAAAAAAAGGCGGAGCCCTGAAAATCCCCCAGGAAAATTTAAGTGGGTCCACTTTAGATGCTGGCTGAAAAAAATGCTAGGCAGGCTTTGGACGGAAGCAGCGAGTCAGATGGATTGCAGAGGGCACATTCCGCCCGTCCTGGAAGGCGCTAGCGACTGACAACGCAAAAGCGGCGCGGCAAGAGCCAAGGACCCAGTAAAGAAAAAAGAAAAAAAAAAAAAAAAAAACTGCTGCGAGGGCAGGCGCGAGCGAGGGACAACGGAAACTTTGGAGGGGTAAACCCGACTAACAGCGTGCAAGAGATATTTCCCTTTTGGTCGGTTAGAGCAGTTCGTCATTTCGATTTTTTTTGCCTCGTGCAAAACGTTGCTCGCCGACCTCGCATCTCATCACCACCTAGCCATTCTGCATTCTGCATCACAACGACGACAAATTGAGCCCCCGCGAACCCCACCATACCTCCCCTATCCCCTCATACACCCCCCAATCGAGACACAATGGGCAGCCAGCAGAGAATTGCCATCATCTCGGTCTACGACAAGACCGGGCTGCTGGACCTGGCCAAGGGCCTTGTCAAGAACAATGTCCGCATCCTGGCGTCGGGCGGAACGTCCAAGATGATCCGCGAATCGGGTTTCCCTGTCGAGTGAGTGCCTTGTCTTGTGTTCCCTCCTCTGGGTTGGGTCCTCGCGGGACACAACTAAAACAGCTCTACTAACACATCATCTCTCTTGTCCCCAGGGACATCTCTTCCATCACCAAGGCCCCCGAGATGCTCGCTGGTCGCGTCAAGACGCTGCACCCCGCCGTCCACGCCGGTATTCTGGCGCGTGACCTGGCCTCCGACGAGAAGGACCTGGCCGAGCAGAACATCGAGAAGGTCGACTACGTCATCTGCAACCTGTACCCCTTTAAGGACACCGTCTCCAAGATCAACGTGACCGTGCCCGAGGCTGTCGAGGAGATCGATATTGGCGGCGTCACGCTGATCCGCGCGGCCGCCAAGAACCACGCCCGTGTCACCATCCTCAGCGACCCCGCCGACTACGCCGAGTTCATCAGCGAGCTCGAGGCCGGTGAGGTCAAGGAGACCAGCCGCAAGCTGTACGCCCTCAAGGCCTTTGAGCACACCGCCGACTACGACGCCGCCATCTCCGACTTCTTCCGCAAGCAGTACGCCGGCGACGGCTTCCAGCACCTGGCTCTGCGCTACGGCGCCAACCCCCACCAGAAGCCCGCCGCTGCCTACGTCAAGGAGGGCCGCCTGCCCTTCACCGTCCTGAGCGGCGCCCCTGGCTACATCAACCTGCTCGATGCCCTCAACGCCTGGCCCCTGGTCAAGGAGCTCAAGGAGGCCCTGGGCCTGCCCGCCGCCGCGTCCTTCAAGCACGTGTCGCCGGCCGGTGCCGCCATTGGCACGCCCCTGAGCGCCGAGGAGCGCAAGGTCTACATGGTTGACGACATTGCCGGCATCGAGACCTCGGCCCTGGCCCAGGCCTACGCCCGTGCGCGCGGAGCTGACCGCATGAGCAGCTTCGGCGACCTGATCGCGCTGAGCGACGTCGTCGACGTGACCACGGCCTCCATCATCGGCAAGGAGGTGTCGGACGGCGTGATCGCGCCCGGCTACGAGCCCGAGGCTCTGGCCATCCTCCAGAAGAAGAAGGGTGGCCGCTACTTGGTGCTGCAGATCGACCCCGAGTACACACCCGCCGGCCGCGAGACTCGCACTGTGTACGGCGTCACGCTGGCGCAGCACCGCAACGACGTGGTCATCTCGCCCAAGTCGTTTGGCACCATCATCACGCCCAAGGACGCTGGCGCGCTGTCCGAGTCGGCCCTGCGCGACCTGACGATCGCCACGATCGCGCTCAAGTACACGCAGAGCAACTCGGTGTGCTACGCCGCGCGCGGCCAGGTGGTCGGCCTCGGTGCCGGCCAGCAGTCGCGCATCCACTGCACGCGCCTGGCCGGCGACAAGGCCGACAACTGGTGGCTGCGCTTTCACCCGCGCGTGCTGGGCATCAAGTGGAAGAAGGGCACCAAGCGCCCGGACAAGAGCAACGCCATTGACCTGCTGGTCAGCGGCCAGTTGCCCAAGTCGGGCTCGGAGCGCGAGGCCTTTGAGGCCGTCTTCGAGACCGTGCCGGCCGCCTTTACCGACGCCGAGCGCGAGGAGTGGCTGGCCAAGCTGACGGACGTCGCCGTGTCCAGTGATGCATTCGTATGTTCCTCTCCCATTTTTCTTATTTTTGTGTTTTCCCCCGCTAACAGTCTAGTTCCCCTTCATTGACAACGTCTACCGCGCTGCTCGTTCAGGAGTCAAGTACATTGCCGCGCCCGGTGGCAGCCAGAACGACCAGCCCGTGTTCGACACGGCCGAAAAGCTGGGCATCACCTTTGTCGAGCAGAACATTCGCCTGTTCCACCACTAAGCGGCTGCTGTTCGAGAGGGAATGGAATTTCAAATAAAATAAAAATCTACAAAGAAACCCTTAAAAAAATTCATGGGCTTATTAAAAGGAGGAAATACTTCAACAGCTTCATCTGTATACCCAGAAAATACATACCAAATGAATAAAATATTGGATTATATTAGCAAAGGATCGCTTATCACTATTCATAGAAACTTGCAGGCACTGTAGCCTGATGACTTACACGGCCAGAAGGGGCACAGTCGGTCAGGCCAGGCCAACCCCAATCAGGCTTCATTCAGGTGCTTCCGGACGTTACCACAACTCTCGACTGCGCCACTGGCTAAACCAGCTGACGGTCTTGTGTTCCTTGATTTTTACAGCGTACATATTTCTCCCTTTCTCTTGTATTCTCTTGGAGGCACTCTCTCGTCTCGTGTCATCGCCCTTGTCTCACGTTCCCCGACGCATGAAACTGCACAGCGTATCACGAGGCGAATCACCCAACACGGAGCACAAGGCGAGCAAGGCAGAACAGGGGCGAGATCAGCGCATGCCAAAAGTACAGATTACGGAGTGCTTGTAATAGGTGAAAATTGTTCATTTTACTCCGTATTTTATGTCAAAAAGCACGCATTAATCGTTAATATTACAGCGTATTTTTATAATGTTTAACATCATATTCACCGTAAACGGGAACTGCAAATATCATCAAGGGTATCGTATTTGGCTTTAAGTCTATCCAACCAGTCTCGTCGTGCACGTACGTAGGATGCCGATTACGAATAAAGACTCGAACCGTCATCACGACCCCACAGCTTGACCGTCTTGTCGTGGCCGCCGCTCACAATCCACATGCCGTCCCGGCTGACGTCGACGCTCGACACAGGGCCGGTGTGCCCGTTGAGCGTCTGCACCAGCGCCCAGTCGTCGGCCGAGTAGATCTGGATCTTCTGGTCGAAGCCGCTGGACACGAAAAACGTGCCCGACGCCTTGGGCTGCTGCACGCCCGTGTCCGGGTCGATGCCGGGCGGCGTGCCCAGCAGACCATCGTCCAGCCCCTTGAACCACCGCACGTCCGACACGGTGCTCGTGTGCGCGCCGATGCCGCCCGTGCGCTGCACCTTGCGAATGTCCCAGCACTTGATCCAGCCGTCGGCCGATGCGGTCAGCAGCCGGTGGCCGTCGGCGGCCCAGTCGAGGCCGTAGATGGGCTTGATGTGGCCGTCGAGGGGCCCGTCCAAAATCATGGCCGTGCGGCCGGACCGCAGGTCCCAGATGCGCCCGATACTGTCGAGACCGGCGCTTGCAATCAGCGACCCGTCCGTGTTGAAGCTGACCGCATACACGCCGCGCGAGTGGCCTTCCTGGCGCAGGATCTCGGCGCTGCTTTTGCCCGTAGCACCACCAGACGTGCCCTCCTCGCCCGCGCGCTGCACGTCCCACAGCCGCCACGAGGCGTCCTCGGACGCCGATGCCAGGTACTTGCCCGACGGGTGGAACTCTACGCGGCACACGCGCTGGTCGTGCCCCGTCAGCGCCGCGACGGGCGTGTCCTGGTTGAGCGACCACAGGTTGACCAACCCCTCGGCGCCGCCCGAGGCCAGGTTGACCGCATCGGCCGACACGCCCGACTCGGGCAGCGTGGCGCCGGGAAACCACGAGAGACCGCTGATCTTGCTCGTGTGACCGCGCAGGCTGCGCGTGTGCTCGAGGTCGGGCACGCGGTAAAGCCCCAGCGAGCCGCCAAAGTTGCCCGCCGCCACAAAGTTGCCGCTCGGCGAGATGCGCGTCATGCTAATGTTGCGGTCGCCGATCGGCTGGCTGGCCTGCAGCTCGAAGCCGCGCAGCTTGCTCTTGACCTGGTCGCGGAACTTGACGTGCGTGCGCAGCGGGATGGCGGACTCGGCGCGCTGCAGGGCGACCTGCCGACGCGTGCGGGGCAGCGAGTAGGCGGTGATGGCCAGGCGCGCCTGCAGCAGGTCGGGCCCGCCCGGTGTGTAGAATTCCTGGGGCGCGTCTTCGTCGTCTTCGTCGTGGTCGTCGTCAAACTCGCTACCGAGCGCGTCGTCCATGTCCACGTCCTCGCCAGCACCACCTGCTGCTGCCTTGGCCGCCGCATTACGGTTGGCAATCAGGCCCGCCAGCAGATCCCGTAACCGTGCCTTCCGTTCCTGGTTCGTCTCGCCAAAGTAGATGATGGGCTCGCCGATCTCGATCAGCTTCTCGCGCACCTTGGAGTCCTCCTTGGGCACGGACACGGTTGCCGCAATCTTTTTGCGGGCCAGCTGTGCGAGCAGTTCGGATGCCTTCTCGGCTGGCATTCCCGAGGCCGTCATGGGCATATCGTAGTCATGTTCGAGGGCTGTAGAGCACAGGTTAATATACGGTAAGGTCACATAGAAAAGAGGCAGGGGAAACATACGGATGCTCGCCAGGTCAATGCCCCCTTGCCGGCCCTCCTCCTCCGCATCCTCCACATACGCCATCCGCGACGGGTGAATCATCCTGCCCGCACCGGTCGAGGGTAACCCCCGCGATGTATCGAGAGTATTGAGAAACTCGTCGTCGAAATCGAGGAACTCGGGCCAGGCGAGGCTAGGTCAAGGGTTGTAGGTCCGTCGTAAATCTCTGCGGAGGTAGGGTTCGTTATCGGCCTCCTAAGATTGGTGTTGGTCCGGTCGTGTTATCGTCGTACTTGTATTGTCGTCGTCAATGTCTTGCTTCGTCTTTGTTATGTCGTCGGTTCTGCCTTGCAGCTGTCAGTTTTCTGCAGGACACTATTATCGATAGCGCATTGGCCTGGCCTGGCTCGCGTCCAGCTTTTTCGCGCGCGTTCAACAGTGTCACGTGTAGTACATGTGCCTGTGCTGCGCCGTAGCTTCCCGGCAGAGCAGCACCGAGCTCCCCCCACACCTTCCCTTCTGATCAGCGCCCAGTGCCCGAAAGCACATGAAAGCCAGACAGCAAGGGAGAGCAGCCGCCAACGCCAATCAGACGGCCCATAGCGGCCATCAGGGAAGCCACCCCCGAGCAACTAGACACCTCCTGCCCTCCACACACGCCACGCCCTCCTTCCCCATCTTCTCTGGCATCCGCAACTGCATCCGCATCCCGCCTTCCCGTGGTTCTCCGCGCTCTCCGCAGCTAATTGTGCCTCGTTCCTCAACGAACGCAAAGCACGTCGGACACGAATACGTCGAACCATATACCTCTCCTCCGCCGACGCACTGCACGGCCACAACCCTCCTTCGACGCGTCAACCCGCTCTGCCATGGTGTGCGAGACGTCTTATCGGCGAAGCTAGACGTTTCGTGTTCTTCTGACCATCGCTCCTCCTTTTCACTCACGCTCTTCGCTCTTCGCTCGTCGCTCCTCGGGGCCTATTTCCGATCTTCCGCTGCGGCTGCCCTGCTCGGATGGACTCTACGGCGTAGGGAAGAAGCTCGACCTGTCTTCTTCTCCGTTTGTCGTTCGTCTTCGACCCTTGCGACCACCTGCGCGCTCAACTAGCTTCCTACGCGGACCTTTCTACCACCGGACCATATTTTCTCTACCCGTACATCTCTCTGCCCATACTCTGGCCTGGGCCGCTTGCCCAAGATGTCTCTCGACCTAGAAAAGCAACTCGTCTTCGTAAGTCGGCCCATACTCTCGTCACTGCTGCCTGCAGCTTGACATTTGGTTCCTTGAGCTCAGCTAACCACGAGTTTGTCTCTTTGCTCTTTACAGTATGGCGCCTATCACCACAACAATGTCAACGTCATCATCCACATGGTCTGCGTGCCGTTGATCCTCGTTACCGGCTTCTGGATGGTAAGCTTGTATGCCTTGACCGTGTCACGAATGAGCTGATTCCAACCAACCATCTTCCAACCACACACAGGCCTCCAACTCCCCCACAATCATCCCTCTGCCGTCCTGGCTCACGATCCCGAACCTCCCGCTCAACCTCGGTACCCTCGCCGCCCTGACCTGGGGCGCCCTCTACGTCCTACTCGAGCCCGTCGCCGGCACAGCACTGGCGCTCCTCTGCCTCGGTGGCGCGGCCGCCGGCAACTACGCCCTCGCCCACTTTGACGCGCACACCGTCACGACGTACGCGGTGGCGACGCACATTGCGTCGTGGATCCTACAGTTTATTGGGCACGGCAAGTTTGAGGGCCGGGCACCCGCGCTGCTGGACAATTTGTTCCAGGCCATCTTTTTGGCGCCGTTGTTTGTGTGGCTAGAGCTGCTGTTTGCCTTTGGGTACCGGCAGGAACTGCAGGGCCGCGTGGACCGCGAAGTGCGAAAGGAGATTGCCAAGGTTCGAGTGACCAAAACTGTGGCCAAGAACGGCAAGGCCCAGTAAGCCGTACGGCAGGTAACGACGAGAGAAGAAATTCCAAAGATGAAAAGCCTGGCCACCACCCACCTTATGCTGAGCAACCGCCCCCAGAAAGCCGCCTCACACAACGAGAGACGACATGGGCAGAGCTTCAACCATATCAGCGACGTCGACTACGTCGACATACATATACTACTAGCATGGCCTAGGCAATGCTTACTTTGCACATATGACTGCTACATAGTGCCATCTTATACGGGCCGACACCATACGGCCTGAACAATATAAAGCGTCTGAAAGCAGACGCCCAAAATAACGAGAAGAATAGCGACAGCTGGTCATGTCTCCACAAGGAAGATAGACCGTCTCTTCGAGGAGAGCAGTCACATATATATATATTTTACGTTACCGGGAAGTCACAGCATATATAAGCATTCTTTTAGACGGACGTGTGTTTTTATTTTTTGGATGATGGAAAGGGGACTTACCATTGTTTTTTTTTTTAGATTTGTGACTATTGCGAATGCAAACCAGACAAAAAAAAAAGAAAAGAAAAGAAAACTTGACAAGAGCAAACGAGTACAGCACGAAACCAGCGTGCTAAAGAGGACACGGAGATGCGAGTGAAACAAGTACAACGACGCAAACTGAAAAGCAGAATACAGTTTTGAACTACGCATTTACGCACTACGCCGCGTTACAGGATATGATGTTTTACAGGACTTACCGTGAAAGATATGATAGACAAGGAAAAGAAAGGAAACTCACCTGGAAAATTGCTCCACGACTCGCAACTCAAGTCTGGTCACCCTCAATTCGACGGGAATCAACACACGCAAACGACTCGGAGCTGGTGTTGGCCGGCGACCAAAGAGCAGCCGCCATCCGCGAGGCGAGGTTCGGCCGGGCCGGCTTACGGCCCGTAAAAGGACGAGCGCCGGTGGAGGAGGAGGAAGGCGTCTTCTTGTGTGGGTGGCCAGAGGAGGTCGCCGGGCGCTTCGGCACCGTAGTAGGAGACAGCCGAGAGGAAGATGGGTGAACCGAGCTCAACGGACGGGAAGCGGTAAAAGTCGGCGGCTCAAGCAGAGTGGAAGCCAACAGTGGTAGCCGTGGGCGGGAATTGGTAGGGCGGGAGTTGGAAGACGAGAGAGTGGCGTCACCGGCGCTGCGGCCCCGACTCGAAGACGAGCCAGGAGAGCCCCGTGGTTGACGAGAGGAGATAAGAGGAGAGGGCATGACGATACCAGAACGAGCGGAGGCGGGTGGAAGACGCATACGACCACTAGTGCCACTAGAAGTGCGTGGCCCTGAGGAGCGAGGAGGCGAAGGCGGAAGCGAAGACGAAGACGAAGATATGACAGCAGCAGGTGGCCGGGCGGGGACCTGAGGTTGATTGCGTGTAGTAGAAGTAGAAGCAGAGGTCGGTTGCGACATACGCATCATAGGCTCGGGTTTGTAGGCACGGGGAGTAGATTGAGACGGCTTGAGCAGGGTAGACGACGTTGGCGGGCGGGAGAGGCTTGTGCGGCATGTCCAGCACGGCTCGCCGTGATACCGACGCTCCGCTTTGGTTGCGTCACACTGTCGTTTCGGATGAGCACCCGTGAAGAAGTACGCCATGGATGGCCAGCAGCCGGAGTGGTTGCTGGGATGGCGGACCTTGTGGCAGAGGTGAACCTGGCCGACATCCCGATGCCGGCAAGAGTAAACGTTGACCACGCCCTGACACATGATGGAGGATGAGGATGCTTTCTTACCTTAAAGGTTGTTTGGTGCGACGGTATCTTGATTCTCTCGTCTATGGGGTCGAGGCTTTCGTCCAAAGAAATCGTGAAAAGAGAGTTTCTTCAAGATTTTCTCGGATGAGAGCCAAGACTATGGAAAGACGAGAGAGCGGCTGTCGCTGAGTTGTTTGATGAGGTTGTGTATCTTGTTTCAAAATTCACTTCCAAGAAGAGGCTGCGGGCACCTCGACCTTTATATTTTTTGGCGAGCCGTCTCCGAGCCTGTTCCGTTCACAGGGATGAGCATGAACAGGCTTTGCCGATGTGTGCACTTTGTACATCTCGGCCATGCTGTTCATGCTGGGCGCTAGCTGTTTTGCGATGTTTGTCGTTTCGATGCAGTTCAGCCTCGTTTGTGGCTAGCAAGAAGTTTTTGTCTGAAAGTGAACAAAGATGAAAGATGTAGCTGCTTTCTTTTCTGTTATTTCTTTTCTGTTCGCTGGCCTATTTTATGTTCTTTGTAGTGTGCGATTTGATGGGTTGTGGTGCCGGTTGTTCGTACCTTTGTCCTACTTGTGAATGGACAACACGGAGGAGAAAAGGGGCTAGTTCTGTCAACAAAGAGGCTGTAAATTACCTCACAAACGCCGACCATTGTCGTGAACAAAGCGCCCACCAAACAACGCATTGTTGTCTCTCAGAATATCACCAAAATTGCGGCCGTGATAAGTCTGTCATATGTGATCGTTTATTGGCCCCTATCCTGTCTTGTTATGTCCATGAACACCGACGACAAGCAATGCGTCGGAGGACGCCGTATAAAGGCGCCAGCCCTGTCCTACCTGAAGCCAGACGGCTCTCTATTCCTCTTCATCTCTTCCGGGCCTCCCAAAAGAAGGAATCGACAGTTCGACGGTCAGCTTGTCTTTGGTTTTTCTCTCAACAGTCTCAGACTCCTTGATCGTTGACCAGGTACTCACCTCTGGTTTGTCGCCTTTCTTCTACGGGCGTTCTGTTTCTTTCTTTTCGCGCGTTTCCCCGGTGGAAACGCTTTCATCACTGGTTGACGATCTTTGTTGTTGAAGGAAGAAATCTGTCGAGAGAATCACCTTCAAATAAAAGAAGACATTTCGAAAAGGTAAGTATACCTCATTCGCTCCTTGCTTGTTCGTGATGTCGTCTCAGGACACATCTAGCCGCATTTCTTCTTGGGCAGAGATCAGCGCTGCTCCTTCCGTTTCTCCTTCTCCTCCTACTTCTCCTCCCCCTTCCAGTTCTTCCTCCTCGTCTTCTTCTCATCCTCCCATCACGACGCCCGGCTCCATTCTTGCCGTCACCAACGCTCTCATCCGCTCCGCCCACAACCGCCAGATCGCCCGCCGACGCACCTACCAGCCGCCCACTACCCACTCCCGGTCCGACATCCACGCCATCACACTCATGCGCCTCGTTGGTAAAATGCCGCTGCCGTCTGCGTCGATGCGGCACCCTGCCGAATGGCTGGCCTTGGACCCGCACCCCGAGTACGGTACATGGAAGGCGTCCAACTCGCTAGCGCACATGAAGATGACGCTCGTCGAGTACCGTGATAAGATGCTGTCGCCGGAGGAGCAACGTGTGGCGTTGCCGCGCGAGATCAGGCTGGCCATGTCTGGCCAGCTTGCCGACATGCGCGGCATCTGGACCGATGTGATCATGAACAACAACCAGCGGAAGATGGTGGAGGAGAAGGAGGACACATCTCCTTGTCAGTCAGTCTTTGAGGAGGATGACGATGAGGAGGAGGTTGTTGAAGAGGTTGTCGAGATCGAGATGGTTGAGATCAAGAAGGACGACATCAAGAAGATCGACATCAAGGAGGTAGAGGTTGAGGTCGAGACCGACACCACCGCCAAGAAGGAGATCGTCAAGGAGCTCCCCGCCCCCCCGAGGCCGACCTCCCAGTCGAACGAGTTACAAGAGCGTCTCAAGCGGGCCGCGGATACGATGCGGCTGCTAGCGAGCCAGTCGAACCTGGTCACTCCGGACAGCGTTGCGTCAACCATGCCGGCAGTGCCCGCAATTCCGGAATTCCGTAAACAGCCGCAACCGCTCAAAGTTATCGGCCGTATGCCCCCGCCTCGCCCGGTCCCGGCCGATGCGAGTGCTCTCACCCTAGCTGGCCTGGAGAAATACCGGGGCTGCAACTGCGGCCCATGTCCGATAAAGTGTCGTAAGTGCCGGCCGTCGGCTATGCGGACGGCCGTGGAGGAGAATCTCATTTAGGCGTCAAGGTGAGTCAGAATGGTTCGCCCATGTAAGTCAGGTATGTCAGATAAGACACAGGTAAGTCAAAATCAGGGTCCGCGACACGGGTTCTACGATCAACTTTTTTTAGATGTCTCATGTTTAATGATATCGATGAAATCCAATTAAAGATCCCTCCAAGTTATAATCACTGCGAATACCAATGCAAAGGTCACGGAATGCCAAGATACAATTTGCTGAAAGAAGAAAAGAGGTTAATTGCGAAGGCAAGATAAAGTAGTAAATGCAGCAAAAAATTAAAAGTATTAATGGAAAGCCCCAATATGATTCTGCATGCCCCTTCCAGATGCGCCCGGGACACTCCTTGGTATAATCCAATAAGCCACTGCCAACCATCCCCGCAGCTTCTTTTACCAGTCTATGCGAGTCGTGACCCGTTGACTGGTTGTTGTCATTGTGTTATTTGTTGTTGCTGGTACCCGGAGACTAGCCATTTACAGGCCACCGAGAAGGCTGCCAAGAACGCTGACGACAGCAACGACAAGGCCCTCAAGGGTGCCGGTGAGGTCGCCGAGGGGGTCCACGGCAGTGGCGCCGCCGACGACGCCGCCGACGGTGCCAGTCAGGCCGCCAGTCAGGCCACCGAGGCCACCAGCAGCCGAGGTCAGGCCGGTCAGGCTGGACAGATCACCCAGAGAGCCAGCGGAGATGGTGATGGTCAGGTTGCTGAGCAGGTCACCGACAGCCTGGAGCAGGCCACCGAGCAGGCTGGTCAGAGCGCTGGCCGACGTCAGGCCACCAAGAGCAGAGGTAACAGCGTCGGTGCCGGTCGAGGTCGAGCCACCCGAGGTGGCAGGGACAATACCACCAACACCACCAACAGCGCCGGTAGCAGCACCAACAGCGCCGGTAGCAGCACCAGTCAGGCCGCTAAGCAGGCCGCCCGCCGTGCTCAAGACGGTGCCGACGGCACCGGTAACAACACCCAGGAGACCGCCGACAACACCCTCAGCAGTACCAACGACACCCTCAGCCGTGGCGGCCACGCTGCCAAGGCCAAGCTCGCTGAGCAGCTCAACGACGCCTGAGAGCGAGACGTTAAGGGTGATCAGGTCCGCGGTCAGGTTAGCGACCACGGTGGCATCACCGACGGAGCTGGCGACCTGGACCTTGGCGGACAAAGACTCAGCCTTGTTGATGACGTCGGCGACCTCGCCAGTCAGCTGGCTGACGACGCTGGAAACGTCGACGCGCTTGGAGACGGGTGCAACCGAGCGGTCTTCGACGCTGGGCTGGGGGGCAGCAAAGACGCCTGTGGCGAAAGCAGCAATGCTGGCAATGGTAGAGAACTTCATTGTGAATGTGGGTGGGGTTTCGTGTTGTGTACTTGAAGAAGTAGTAAAAGAGATGTAGAGAAGAGAAGTGAAGCGAGTGTGGTAGTTCTGTGTAGAAGCTGTGTGAATGAGTGAATGTTTGATGAGGATGAGAGACAAGGGAAAAAGAATCCAGAGTAACCAGTCGAGGGAGCCATTGTTATATACTCGGGAGGGAGCACTGGATCAGAGCGAGACGTGTGTGGGAGACAGGCCATGAGCGGCAATCATCAAGCAGACCGACAATCCCATATCCCACCAGATCCTACAAATCCCACCCGGCGTAGCAACGAGCGAGCAAAGAATGAGAAAGCAACCAGGCCCCCCTCCCCCACTCCTTTCTTAGAGAGCACCTTTTCCGGCGTGTGGGAACGTGGGTCAGCGTACTCCGTAAGAGTCAAGAAGATGACATTTCTGATCTGCTTTGGGAGGAACCCTTTCCCTCGTCCTAGTGAACGGCGCCCCGTTTCGACATCGGCATGCAAGCAATTTCAGTGCAGCGGAGAGGGTGGCAAGGAAGAAGACAGGAAGGCAGCTCAACCGCCTCTCCAAGTGGACACTGGCCGACGGAACTTGCTGGCCCTTCATGCCAGACCACAAATTGAGAGGTAGGCTGTAAAGGGGCAGACGTTGGAGTGTGGGCATACATCATCCCTCAGCAAGGTACAACGGAAATGCAACACTCCCAGCTGAGCGATGGAGTACCATGGGGAGAAAGAGAACGAGCTGGATATCAAGATGCACACAGCGCTCAGCATTGACCACAGCTGTACTACATCACAATATTTGTTTGTTTGTTGTGGCCGACTCACTTCAGCTGAATATCAGAGGTTGTGTATAAACATCTCGCGGCACTAACACGAGAGACAAAGAAAAGATGTGCATCGGACGACAAACATGTGGGCAAGGCACCCGCAAAGTGAGAGTAGATATGAGTGATTAATTCAGATAGACGGGGGAAACCAGCGGTGCATGCCACCCCGGCACTTGTTTTCCTTTTTTTCCTCTTTCCTCTTTCTCATACGCAGGGGAACGTCATCGTGAGAAACGGATCGACAGTCGATGGTGGAATGGGCCAAGCACAGATGAAGAATTCAAGGAGACAGACGGGGGACGACCAAGCGGACGACCAAGGATCTCCCACTTTAATATGTGTCAGTGCCAGGGCCGCCTTGTTGGATCTCTTTGTCTTGTCGGAAGTATTGCGACGGACGAGATCGTACCCCTTGAGGGCGAAATAAGAAAATAAGAACAGAAAAAAAGAGAAAAAGAGAAAAAGGAACAGGGGTCGGTGGCAGAGAGACGGGACCACGCAGAGAGAGGATGCACTGGCAAGGCTCTGTAATTCGAAAGGACCGCGCACAAACAAGGAGTCGAGAGGTAATTAACATCGACATAAGAGGCCTTTGTAAGGGGTTCGCCCAGCGTGGTGATCGCTGCTCCATCGAGGCTGGTCGTGTTTCTTCTGCTGCGTAGTTGTGCTGTCGTATGTTTATGCATACTTGCTTTCTTTTTGGTTTGTTTTTGTGCCCCTTTTTCTTTTTTTCTTTGCAGCCGTTTTTTCACTCGAGTTCGCTGCGAAAGCTTGAGTTTGTGCAAGGCATTGGGCGAAATGCATCGTACATCGCGAAGACCCTACTCCGTATCGATTGTATGGTTTTTTCCCTGTTTTATGTCAGCATTTTTTTTTTCTTTTTGGCCCTCTCTTTTTCTTCTGTTTTTCTTCTTTCTTTTCTTTTTCGTGCCTCCCTTATCCCGCCCTTGTTGGGGATCCGCGCTGGCACTGTCGATCACCACCCACATATTCTATCAAGGAGCACGAAATCCTCCGGTAGTCGACACCTCCCAGATCCCAAATATGCGGAGCCTCGTCAACAGCACCACTTGCCCGAAAGCAGCCACCCGCGCCTACACGTTTTGGCCGAATAAGCTTCTCAGGTCTTTGACAGACATCTCCGTACAAGTAGGCAGTTGTTAGCGGCCGATGGCAGTCGCTGGCAGTTGCTGTCGACGGGCACTTTCTATCAGAATGCGGCCTGAATAAGGATCGTCGTTATTTCACCGTGTCTCACCTTGTCCAGGAAAAAACCAAGAGCTTGCAGAGATGCAAGTACTGCAAAAGAACAACCACGCAGGCCGATCGCGGTTGCAACATTACTACGGCGATGGCGACCTGGCGTCTGAGCGCAAGCACGGAGATGCGCTCTTCGTTTTCGATGTCGTTTCTGGTTTCCCTGATTTTTGCGTGCAACATAGAAAGTCCTCATTTCGGACGACAATGTGCAAACCCGTACATGAGGCAGGACGATTGTCGAGGATAGATACGTCACCTTGCAGATTGAAGGGGCCCGGTGTTATCACGCTCTGCAGTTTCAATTCCGTTTTCGCCTGTTGGAGCGTTTTGGTGCACATTTCGGTTGCATCGAGACGTTGGTCACGGGGAGAGATCTGGGGAGGCACTTTGACGGTTTGGAGGGCTAGTGGCATGCGGTTACGGTTCCTTCCCTCGTTCCCTGGTTCCTACCTTCTCTCCTTTGTTCCTTCTCTCTTTCGTTTCTTTTGACTCGCTCTTTCCCTTTTTTTTCCCCTCGCGCTGTACCTTGCAGTAGCGGCAAGTGCGAAACGCCCTTGTCTCTCGTCTCTTTCCTTCTTTTCACCCCCTTGGAGTCCTTCTCAATAACACTCGCGCGCCTGACACGGCCAGTCCTTGCATCTGCCGCACGCCAATCTGTACGCTATTGCCCAGTCTTTCTATTGACTACACACTTCTTTTTCTTTCTCCTTTTCACTGTCTCACTTCTTCACAAGGTTTCTCTTTTCCCCTTCATTCCCGGCAGTCTTGTTTCCCTGTCCGTGAGCCCCCATTGCTGTCTTTCTCCTCTGTTGCCCCAAGCCTAGCTTGCCACATACCGTGCTGCATTCGAGGCCGATCCGATAGGCCCGAATACCACATCATGAGAAAGTAGAAATAAAAGAGCGCTCAGACATACGATACTCATACAGAGTGAATACCCGGTGAGTGACCAGGATTGCGTGACAACTGTCACTTACACCACCTACACCAATAATCAAGCACGGAGCACGCACTCTGCGCTGTATATTCGACCAGGCGCCGCTCGACGAGGACGGCAAAGCGCGGCGGAATGGCGCCGGAGAGGGATCTTCATACCCCAATGGCCATGGCGATGTGTAATGAATAAAGGCAAAAACGAAAAACGGAAACAAACACCGGGGGGGCAACCGACTGGGGGGTAGGAGGGGATTAAAAAGAAACAACGAAAAGGGGAAAGAGCCAATGGAAGTCCGACGACGGGAGTTAACGGGAAATCAACGAAACGGGCACGCACAATACTTCTCGATGTTGATGGCCGTTCTCCTCGATGCTCTCGTTGATAGGCCGGGGGCATTCAGGACAAGAGAAAAGAATCTGCCGAGAGGACACTGAAAAGCGAACAGCGAAAATCTCGGTGGTTCGGCTTTCTGAGCCATATCAGCAGAAAGGCGAGCCATACTCGCCAGAGTTCCGTTCTGTGCCCAAACATGTATCGATGGACAAACATCATTCGCCGGCCTGAACGAGACACGCACCATCGTGTCATCAAACATCCATCCGTGTCCTTTTTCTTTTGCTCCTTACCAGGAGATAAAAGTCTAGATCTAGAGTCCGGTCTAGACAGTGTTTTCTCGGAGGGAGATGTTTTCCTCTGGTGTGTTGATTTGCGTCGTCCGTTGCTTTGCGTCTTTGTCGTCGGGGCCGTATATGTGTGGCTGCTGAGTGTATCTCGTTGAACGTGGCTAATCTTGGTGTCAATACGTGCTCATTCAAGTCCATTGCGACTATTTCCATCGAAAAAAATAACGTCGAGCAGCTCGACGGTCTCCCGGTATCGCAACAGTGAGCATCTTCAATCAATATTTCCCCCCTCGCGCGTCGTCTCTTCACTTCTCCTCTTTTTCGTTCTCTTCTCCTGGTTGGTGTTCAATCGTCCTTTTGGCGAGTCGGAGTCCTGGCCAGGTGCACGTTATTGTTCCGGTAGTAGATGTAGGTCCATGGTTCGTGGCGGTGCCCTATGTCGTCGAGCTATAGAGGTATGGCGATGGGTTCGAGTCGGTCTCACGCCTTTCGAAGTGCTGAATAGAAGCTACCTTTTGTCAGCTCGATGTTGTCGATGAAGTGAGGTGTCCATGGCAACCGAGGGAGAAAGGCCCGACTGCTACACCTCATATTGCATCACTGAATCGAGGCTCTCGTGGTCTGCTTATATACATTGTTTCTCGGATGTCCGATCGAGCAATATCAGTGAAATTTCCATCCGTAGATATCACGTCCGGTCTCGAACAATGCCTTTGAACAATGCCCAGATGCCTGAGAAATGAAGACGGCAACCACCAGTGAACACCAACAGTATTATTGTCCAACTCCAAGGCTAGACGAGCCATTCTCGTCTAGCCTTGTTGCATGCCTCGTCTAGAGCATCTCATTTTGCTATTTCTTTTGATTCCTCGGCGCCAAGGGGATGCCACAAGCATTGTGCAGGTACTGTGTTCATCAATCGTCCTTGCGAACACAGTCGGTTGGCTGTCTTCGGTAGTATTTTGGTCTCTCTCTTTTTCAGCATACGAGGTAGGATGTCGGGTTCTCGAAGAACGTGGCTATTTGGTTTAAGTAGTACGTTTTAAAGAGTAAATAAATGCTGCGTCTTGATGAATATTCACAGCGATACCCAAAACAGCAAGTCATTTGGTTTAAAGCAAAAAAAAAAAAAAAAAAAAACACTTATATCATAAAGAAATATAAATTCTACAACGGCATATTTTAATGGCATTTTCTATGTTCTTATTTCTACAATATAATTTTAAGAAATAATAGTAAAGTAAATAGTTAAGAGAGTCTACAAAATAATCAGTAAAACATATGGAAATAAAACTAGAACCCCCAAAACAGATTAGATTATGCAATCCATCTAAATAAATGCAAGATTCATCTCTACTCACTTGACGCTCCAGTTCATGTTCGGATTCTTACGAACGGTAGGAAGGCACCCAACATCGTTGTTCTGTCGACAAAAAGGGGGCGGCATTATTTCCTTCCACACTACATAAAGCATTTGCATACACGAAGAAGCGCGACCACCGCAGTGAAGGGTCACTTGGACGACACGGTAGACAAAGACTCCTTTAAGATCAATCGCAACATGTGCGAATTCCGTCTACATGGTCGCAGATAAAAATTAGACATCGCAGGCACGACGGCGTGCATGTTCCGCGACGCAGCGTCGAACAAGTGCATCCCAACGCACACAGGCCTCGGTTTGCAGCATGACTAGGTCTGCCTCGGCCTCATTGTCTTCTCGAAAGAAAGGATATATTGATATCATCGGTACCGTATATATCACTCGTCGGAATATTTATGTCGGTGTACTCGACATCGGGCTGAACATTGAAACAGCCCCTACCCACGCCCTTCCTCCGTTGGCCTTCTGTTGGCCTTCGAGAAGGGGGCACGTCGGCCGGCCATCCCTTATCCCGCAAACGGTCGTCGTTTGGTTCATACAAACAGGGGTTGTTTGGATCGACAGGAGGTGCAACACATCGTTGCGGGTATCTATCATCTCTCTTCTCCCTTCCGCCCTGGCGAGGGCCCCTCAATTCTCAATCATCCAACTCGCGTCCAAAATCAATCAGCCGTAGCTTCGTGGCATCTCGTGGGTGGAAATGGGCTACTTTGGACCGTACTAGGAACCGCGCCGCCGCGGACTCCCGGGAGATGGTCACGTACGCCGCCGAGCTGTCGCCGCCCGCACCGGCCAGTGCGTTTAGCAGCTCTTCGGTGAGCTCCTGCATCTCGGCGGCTGCTGCCGTGGCCTCGTCCCAGTGACTTCCATCCTCCTCGTCGTTGCCTTCTTCGTCCTCTCCACTGCCACCGCCACCACCGGCCCTTGGGCCCCAGATCTCGTCGATGCGCTGTTGCCGCCGGTCCTCGTTGCGCTCCTTGCCGTTCTTACCAGCCTTGTCACCCGTAGGTGGCTTCCGCGGCTTGCCCTGTGAGCTGAACCCGGCCGCAAGGTCGTCTGTCTGGACGTCCACCATGCCGCCGACGACGGGTCCACCCAGCTCCTCGGCCGCGAGCATGGGCCCTAGCCGGTCCTGGATGAACTGCTTGAGCGACTTGAGCAGCGCCGCCGTGTCGCGGTCGTAGTCGTTCTTCGTTGTGCGCAGTTTATCCAACGCCTCCTGTCTTTTTTCCTCGGCTGTCATGGTGCTCCGTGTCTCGAGGCCGCTACGCAGCGCGACGATGCGCGCCTCGAGGGCCGTCTGGAGTGCGCGCTGGTCGTCGAGGCGCGCTTTGTCCATGGCCAGCCGTTTGCGCGCCTGATCCAGTGTAGGGGATGATGCTGCTCCCTCTTCGCCCAGGTAGGTCTGTGACTCGGCCAAGACGCCGTGAGCTTTGCGGAGCGCTAGCAGCGCCGGCAAGACCGAGTCAGCGAACGGCAAGAAGGGGTCCGACCGCGCCGCTGCTTCGTATGCCGTCGTCATGATCGCGAGCGATGCAGCGGCCGACGTCACCGGCGCAGCAACCGCAACACCTCGCCGGAGCTACATTGCACGTGTGAGCTTGCTGATATTCAATATCTAAAGGTAAAGAGACGGCGGGTGGCACAAAATAGACAATCAACGTACCTCAGCAAGGACACCCTCTTCCTCCTGGACGGCACGCTGGAGCTCCCGGATGGACCGCTCGACGTATGTTGCATGCAAATCATCTTGCGTGATCGGTCGTGGTTCCTCCTCCATCTTACTGTTCCTGTCGTTTCTGTCCTTGTGCCGGCCGGCACCCAACGGGCAAAGAAGGATATGATACGGTTCGAGAAGAAAGACACGAGACCGAACCCTATGGTCATGCAGCCACACCTGGCCCCCTTCCTAAGGACAGTGACCCAAGCCCCCTGGCGATCTGCAGGAGATGTCAGAGAAGGGCAGAGCACGGGGTTGGGAAGAGGAACAGTCGAACCCACGTTGCACAGGCCAAAGAAGATGCCAGAAAAGAAAAGAAAAAAAAGAAGACAAATAGACTTCGGGAGGCTGCTGCTCGACAAGAAGCAGTACGACGTACTGGTGTTGTACCGCCGGGAGAGCGTAACACGTTAATGGTGCGACGACAGGTTTCGATGTCTTTCTTGAGGCTAAGGATGTTTCTTTGGCGGATATCTTGGTGTTTTCCGGGTGTCCTCGCTACGTAGAGAGACACACTTGCTGCAATATCCAGTAATTCAGTAATTATTCTTCCGTCCTCTATATGTCGTGCCTGCCGGCGATGCTGGTAGCCTTGGATCGCTCTTGCCCTGGCTAGGCTCTTCAAGGCGCGCCTGCTTTGTGAAGCGATGTTGAAACGCGTCGCGGCGACACACATACAGGGCGATACGTTAGCATCTGTTAAAGATTATCTGCAAAATAGGTGGCGAACACTAACTCATAAAGCTATCCAGAAAAGTACACAGTGCTAACTGAAGTACCACACATTTATTGTAGCTCAGATCGCACTGTTTCCACAAAGCGGGCCCACGTCGGTCCGCGCAGCACACATGATTGGCCACAAGGCGCTCAGTCTAGGGCCAGAAACCAGCTCCTCGTTGGCGAACAGGCACAGGTTTCACACCAAAAAGCCAGTCGGCCGCCAAGTTTTTCGCTGGACGTGCGCCTGTGCATGCGCTTTGCGCTGTCCACCGCCCACTGTTCCAAGCAATTCCAAGTCCGCGCGCCTGCCCACCCCCGCTCCTTCCTCCCTTTCGCCTTTTTGCCTCTTTCCTCCCGTGTCCAAAACTCATCTCGAGACAACCGCCCACAGCTTTTGTCCACCGCCATCCCTTGCATTGTACCTTCCCCCCCCGGTGGCCCATTCTGATCAGCAACGTGCCCTTGTTTTACGTTCTTTCCCATTTCCCTCCCATCCCCCTTGTTTGGCCCTTTCACGCCTGACCTCGCCTCTTCCGCCATCTCTTGCCTCTCACGCATCCCCCTTCCTCCATTGCTTCGTTTCTTTCTTCCCAGCTCCCTCCCCTTCTGTTCCATCTTCTTTTCCATCTGTTCCATCCCCTTCTCCTCCCTCCTCGTCCCGCCTTCGATCCCCGGTCGCAGAAGTAGGTCTTTTGTCGGTCGCTTATCCGCGCGCGCACAGCAAAAGCCAGCATCCTCGTCCCAAGCCCAACGAACAACCCGTGATCCTCTTTTTCCGGAGGTTCTCAGGTTTTCTCGTTCTCAGGATCTTTTGAGCTTTCGCATAGTCAAGTGTCGAAACGGAAACGCGCAGGTGGTTTGTTTGCCCCGGCCGTTTGCTGTGCTCTCTCCCAGAAACCCCATCAGGTTTGAGAAAACGAGGTCCCTCCAGCTCATCCCGCTGCCCGTTTCTTCTTCCTCTTCTCTTCCTCCTCTCAAAACATCTCGACCTCCGTCACCGCACGAGCCCATCGCCTCGTCCATCTCCATCTTCTTCTCCATCTTCGCCTTCCTTGAGCTCTCTCTCTCTCTCTATCCTCTGCTCACAGCACCTCTCCCATTCCACGAGAGCTCTGTCCGTCCGGTCACTTCATTGCAGAAGACCCGTTCATCGCCCTCGCCCACCGCCCACCGTCCAACGTCCATCCACCGTCCGCTCTAAACAAGCAACAGATCTCCAAGCACCTCCTTGCCTCTCGCGCACCCGACTGTTGCTTCACTTCCGTCTTTTCTTCTACACCGCCCGGCCTGCACAGCTCCTGCACAGCTCCTGCACCCTCTACTGCCCAGCCAGATCAAGAGTGTCCCACCCGGCCCCGACCCGCCACTACACCTGCACAAGTTTTCCTTGTTGAAAACCTTTCGAGGTGTAGATAGGCACGAATAAAAAAAGAAGTTTGATTATTTAACTGGTTCCTCTTGCCTCAAGAGAAGCCCATACAAATAGAGAAGCCCAGGTTTGAGCTTTTCTAGGCAACGTGATTTTTCAAGTACGACGACTACAGCAATTTCAATCCACACATATCATCCCCGACAAATCCTTCACAATGTCGACCTCGCCGCCCCCGACATCAACCAAGCGCCCCCTCGAGGAGGTGTCCTCCCCGTCCCGCACCGGCGACCAGCCAGATGCCAAGCGCCCGGCCTTGGACAAGGTTCTCCGCAACGAGGGCGAAATTAAGGAAAGCAACGGTCTTCCGTCCATTCCTCCGGTGCCTATCTCGTCCCACGAGTCCAACGGCAATGGCAAGACCAACGGCGACAAGAAGGACAGTGGCAAGGACGACCAGGATGCGGCTAGCACGCCCGATGGCACTGAAGCCAAGTCAGGTTCGAGCACCGCCAACAACTCAGCGCCGGCTCAGGCCAGCTCGGCCAACGCCCACGACGAGACGGCCTGGATACACATCCGTGCTGTTATCTCCAGCCCGGAGGCTGCTACCATCATCGGCAAGGGCGGTGAGAACGTGTCCAAGATTCGCCAGATGTCGAACGCGAAGTGCACGGTCAGCGACTACCAGAAGGGTGCTGTTGAGCGCATTCTCACTGTGAGCGGCGTTGTCGACGCTGTTGCCAAGGTTTGTTCCCTTTCCCCTCCATTCTCGCCAATCTGACATCATATTTACATTGACTAACACCTTGTCAGGCCTTTGGTCTCATCATCCGGACCCTGAACAACGAGCCGCTTGGCGAGCCGTCCAATGCTCACTCAAAGACGTACCCTCTGCGTCTTTTGATCCCGCACATCCTCATTGGTTCCATCATTGGCAAGGGTGGGTCCCGTATCAAGGAGATCCAGGAAGCCTCTGGTGCTCGGTTGAACGCCTCAGATTCGTGCCTGCCGCTCTCGTCGGAGCGCTCGCTTGTTGTGATGGGCGTCGCAGACGCTGTTCATATCGCGACGTACTATGTGGGTAGTACCCTGTTGGAGCAGCTCAACGAGCGCTTTGGTGGCCCGGCTGCTTCGGCCTACGCTGCTCGTGGCGGGGGACCTGTTGGTCTGGTTCCCGGCGGCATGCAGGTTGTCCCCTACCTGCCCCAGCCTGCCACTGGCAATTACGGCCGTCCTGACAACTACACCAACAACAATGCCAACAACCGCCGGCAGGATGCTCGGCCGCACATGCCTCCCCAGCCGTACGGCGCACCGTACGGTGCCCCCACGGCCCACGGCGGCCCGGGCCCGGCGGTGCCCATGTACGGTGCCCAGGGTGGTGCGGGCGGTTACGGCGCTCAGGTTCCGCCTCACCATGGCGCACCGCACCACGGCGGCCCCCAGGCACACGGCCCCCACGGCGGGCAGCCCATGCACGGCGGCGGCCCCGGCGGCCCCGGCGGCCCTGCTGGTGGTATGCCTGGCGCAGCCTTGACGCAGCAGATTTTCATTCCTAACGACATGGTCGGTGCGATCATTGGCAAGGGCGGCCAGAAGATCAACGAGATACGCCAGATCTCGGGCAGTATGATCAAGATCAACGAGCCCCAGGACAACAGCAACGAGCGCCTCGTGACCATTTCCGGTACCGAGGAGTGCAACCGGATGGCTCTCTACATGCTCTACTCTCGTCTGGGTACGTTGGACTCCTAATTTTCTACGTTGCTTTTCTAGTCTTTTTTTTCTATTTTCACTGGAACACATGCTAACTATACAAACAGAGAGCGAGAAGCACCGTGCATAGGTCAACACGAGATCGTAGACCACACCAGCATCCGCTACATTCCTTCAACTCCTTCCCTTTGACGACACTGCAAACTGCACCTCTTTTTGCTCCTCTCCTTTCCGGTGGCGTTTTGGCCTGGAAGAATGACCCGTTACCCTTTTTGTCTCTCTATTTTCATACTTGTTTCTGTCGTTCCCTTTTTTTAATCTTTTTATCTCGGATCCTACCTTTTCTATTATTCCTCTTTAGTACATTGGTGACTGTTCTTTCTTGTGATTGTTTAGTCTCGTGCGCGGGTGGTGATGACTAGGATTTCTTTTTCCCCGTCTCATTTATGCTCTGCCTTCTACTTGCGTTTTTCTTTTCTTGGCCTTTGTCCTTTTTTGGTCTTGCGGTATGACACACAAACGGGTACTGGGAGACACGAGAGAACCCGGGGAAAAAAACGCTACGTGGAGTTTTTGTTTGCCAATCCAATTTCCTCCTTTTCCATTATTACCACCTCTTCTCTTGCACACGGTCCTTGCCTCTCCGCCCATTGCCTTACCCGCCTAGCCTTGCACCTTCTAACTTCCGGCGACTTGAGTATTCACTCTCGCGTGCATATGTGTTTACATGCGTGTGTTTGCACTGTGAAGGTGCCTACCATCCTCAAAACTCCGCTTCACACTCGTATCTATTGAGCCTGATGACCGATGCATTTGCCTTGGTGGCTCTCCCAACGGGTCCTAGGGACGTTGTATACCAATCTGCCTCTGCCATCTGCCTTCATGGCCTTATGCCTCCACCTATCGTATCCGTTTCCTTCCTCTCTCACTTGGCACCGCATCCTACTCTGTATTTCCATCGATATTAAGCGTTTGAGACATTATAATTGCGTAGATTCGGGGCGTTTTTGTTTTCCTTTGGTTGGCTATGGTGGGCTTGGGAGTTTGTACGACATGACTTTATCTTGCACTGGGTCATTGCTTTTGCTATTGCTATTGCTTTTGCTTTCTTTTTTTTTTGGAGCTGGTATGTCTTCTCTTTATGACTACAAACGAAGTGAATGAAGATATAACCCGATTAAACCAAAAGATCATAACAGTACTATGCCATCCTGTTCATACATGAAAAACCACCTGGTATCGTCGTTGTTCTTCTTTTACTTCTGCCCCGTGCCGTACACATAGCTGCTCCACCACTTGCCGATAATGCCCTGCGCAGGCTTCTGGTCGTGCATGCTGGCGCGGCGGGCCATCTGCTGGGGATCGTCGGAGCGCTTCTGCTGCTCCAGGGACGAGAAGAGGCCGGACGACTTCTGTAGACAAGGATGTTAGCTGCGTTCTGGACTCTGTGTCTAAACGTCTTGCGTTCGTAGTGTTCGTAAAAGGACATACACGACGGCCAAAGGCGGAGCCACTGGAGCCGGTCGAGGTGGTCGAATCCGACCGCTGCTGGCGGGCGGCATTACCTCCGGCAGAGTCCATAGTGTTATTTGGGTTGGGGGGTTGATTGACCACGTTGGGTTGTGTAAATAATATAGAGTTGTCTTGATGGAATTGTTTGACAATCGTAAGTAGGACGAGTTGATGAGAGAAAGAAAGAGAGGGCAAGGGAGAGGAATCGGCAAAACGAGGGGTCGTCCTTCTATTTGTAACAACGATGACAAAAAGGCTGTCTCGCTCTTGCTCGTTAACCCTTACACGACAACACCTTGGAACAGCAGAAGGCGAAAGGGGCCCAGAATGAACAGCGTCTTACAAACAAGGGGGACCGAAGGGGAGCTCGAGGAGCTGGAACGTCGCTGACTATCTTTCAACGGAAAACATTGGGCCCTTTTCGAAGGCGAACATTGCAGCCAGGGGGAGCTAGACGCATAGAGCATGGTTTTTAACCGCCTTATCAGGGCGAGCTTACCAGTCAAGAATTGCTCGCGAGGGCATCACTCTTTTCACGCTTCCTCTCTCTCCTCTGGTAGTGCTGATCGGCAGGCCATATGACCTCACCAGCCAATTAGGGCCATCGGGGGAGCAAAGCAGAAAGCGAAACGGGTGCTTGGAGTTCCTGATGGAGGGTAGCCAGTGGACGACAAAGGGCGAAGGATGGTGGCTTTTGTTTCGTTTGTCTACTCGTTTGTCTACAACCTGTTCCCACCCAGAGATGCTTGTGGTCGCGTGTACCCAAGGAGGGGAAACGAGTAGCTAAAAAAGGCGACACCAACAAGAGTCTAGAGAAATAAAGTCTAGATCATTCTTCTTTTGTGAACTGTCCTCCAGTTCTCGCCCCTACTTATCAGGACGAATGCGGCGTCATGTTTTTTTAGTTGCTGTTCAGATAATCGATGGGATGCTGGATGGTTTTGGAGCCAGATTGAGCCATGTTCTCTGGAGCTTTGACGAGCTTGCTGATAGAGATGTTTGACATGGGGGCATCATGTATACTTTGTGCACATCGCTCTCTGCATGGACTGCCCATGCATGTCTGGGTTGCATCTCGTTTACCCCGCGAATTGGCCTTGAGCCACTATGCCTCTCTCGTATGATTTTCGTTTGGGCAGAGAATTGCTTGATGCATGTAAGGAGCTTTTGATCGCGTGCGGAGTAAGTCTTACCAAGCCGGTCCCCAATGCAAAGTGGAGGAAATTCAAGAGATCTTCTCGACGATGACCGTCCGGGAGCTTGTGTCGACAGCCTCTGCGGACGAGTTTCGACCGACTACAACGGACAAACCAGTCCATGGCCGGACCTTAACGGCCGTTGTACTCCGGAGCTATTCAAACAATAGGACTTTGAATAGTGCCGGTATCCAGATCCATATTTTCGCCTGTTTCTATCCATATCGACGTCAACGACGATCGACAGCGTAGATGGCGTGCCTCGAGGCAAAGACAATGGCGTGGCACAAAGGCAAAAGACGAAAGAGAAGTCTCATGACGGATGACGCACCAGCTGCCCGCTCTTGTGCGAAGTACTCAGTAGTCCACAACTGTCTGACAGCAGCAACAACGACGAAAAAGTGGGGCGATGGCAACGTCCACTAGGAAAAGTACGGGGTAGCGAAACTGGCCTAAGCCAAAGCGGCCAAGACCACTGTAGCCCTCTGCCACGCTGTAATGTGACCCGAGAGCCAAGCTTCGAGTGTCGACGACTCCTTGGGCAAACACAAACGACGACAACAAGGCAAGCTCAAAGCTCGTTGTCGTCAGCAGGCAATCCTGGTCTACCCTCGATTTTCTCATAATTGAAAGAAGTATGCGACGTATTGAAGCCTGCATCTGCGAGAGAGATAAAAAAGCATATGAAATGAATGGCCCTGGCCCTTCAATTGTAGCAAATTATACCTAGCATTTCTTTCTAGAGTCTCCTTGCACTCATAAAATAGAGCACAATAAATATTTACTCTGTGCTCCATACGGAGTAGCGAATTCGTGTGCCAACCACATGAAGAGCTGCCTTTCACTGTCTGGGCGAAAGGCTGGCGGTGATCCCTGAAGTCCCTTCTCCTTCCTCTCAGTCGCTCCTTCTGCCATTGGCCAATGGAGCTCCCTTCCCCTTGCAGCCCACCCGCCACCAAAATCCACTTAACGCGTCTCCAACTTCAGCGCGCGACGCGTCGACCACGCCTGCCCTCAGGTACACCAACCTCTTTGCTCCTTCCTCTTCAATTACGGAGGTAAGACTGCACCTTCTTCATTCAACTTCAAAAATACAACATCATTAACCCTACATTCATTTCTACACACCCGCTACTCTTCCTCTCTCTCTCTCTCTCTCTCTCTCACGCACGTTCTTTCTTTCACGATCTCTCCCTCCCACCCCTCCCACGACCACGCTCCCTACAAAGAATGACCATCGACGCCCCTGTCGCTGTCGCTCCCTCGTCGCCCATCGTGCCCCTCATCGTCAACTCCCCGCCCACCTCTCCGCCCGCGAAGCGCGTCAAGACCGACAACAACATCAGCATGGCTCAAACGGAACAGCCCCAGGCGCTCGCCGCCGCCCTGGCCCCTATCGCCTCTTCCTCATCGGCCATCCCCGCCCTCGCGATCCAGAAACTCTCTGCCGACGCCAAGCTGCCCACCCGCGGTAGCGCCTTCGCCGCCGGCTACGACTTGTATGCTGCCCGTGCTTGCGTCGTTCCCGCCCGCGGTAAAGCGCTTGTGGACACCGATATTGCCATGGCCGTCCCCGCCGGCACCTACGGCCGCATCGCGCCTCGCTCCGGTCTGGCGGCCAAGCACTTTATCGACACGGGCGCGGGCGTCATTGACGCCGACTACCGCGGCCACGTGCGTGTGCTGCTGTTCAACCACGACGGCGAGAAGGATTTTGCGGTGGCCGCGGGCGACCGCGTGGCACAGCTGGTGCTGGAGCGGATTGTGACACCGGATGTGGTGGAGGTGGCGACGCTGGAGGAGAGCGTGCGGGGCGCGGGCGGGTTCGGCAGCACGGGCGGGTTCGGCGCTGCTGCTGCCACTGTCCCGGTGGCGGCTGCTCCGGCTCCTGCCGCTGCTCCTGCTGAGGGCTCTGCTTAGATACAGTCAAATCTACCTAGACATGGGGACTGCCATCTATATATACACTGGGATGCAAAGTACGATTTTGCTTTGCTGCGGAGTTTCATTTTTTTTTTTCAAACGGTATCACGGGAAATACAGGCCAGGTGACTGTTGGCGTGGCCTCGGGAAAACTAGGACCATTATGAAGCCGGCCGGGAAGATGGCTGTTGCATGAAATGATATAGACTTAAATGAGACACATACAAATAAAGTACAGATGCTGCCTACTTTGATCTGAATTTTGATCCTATTGTAGCAAATGATTATGCTGTCTAAAGCTAAAAAAAAAAAAAAGTAGCCAATGCCACCAAATGAATCTATATGCGACCCCGGGATGCAGCCAGACGGACTCTGTATACCTGTTTAATGTATGCTCTCTCTCTCTTCTCTAGCTCTCTCTGTACTCTATCTTCCTCCATCGCACTCAAATCTTCACGGCGCGGAATGCTATGCTGGGTGACCGCAGCGAGTTCACGTTGCGCGGCAGCCGCAGCTCGGCCGCTCGCGACTTGAGCAGGTGCAGCGCCTTGGCGCGCTCTTCGTCGCCGATCACGCCGTGGCGGTCCAGCGTCGCCTCGGCCTGCAGCATCTCAATCTCCAAGCCCTCGCACGTCTTAGTGAGCACCTCGTGCATGCTGGCTAGCACCTTTTCGGCCGCGCGCGCCAGCGGCAGGTCGACGGCCTCCACGCTGTCATCGCTGAGCCAGGCGCGGCGCTGCAGGAGCGCGGCGGCGTCGGGCGCGTTGGTGACGGCCTCCCGCATGCGCACGACCATGAGCGCGCCAAACATATCGCCGGTGCCGCTGAAGTAGCAGTCGATGCAGGGGAACACAATCTTGAACGTGCGCGCCTGGCCCGTGGACGTGCGGGACGAGCCGATAACGAACAGCGACGACGCCGGGTGGTCTGGGTGGCTGAGTGACACGGACGTGATCACAACGTGTGGTACCTGGAACCGCTCGTGCAGCACTTGGATGGCCTGCTCGAGGGTCTCCATGCTCTCAATCTTGACACCAGACAGGAGTCTGTGCGACTAACGTTAGCACGACTCCCCAATGTATAACGGTAAAAGAAATAGACCCAACAAAAATAACCTACTCTGCTTCAAATTGGTTCGGCAGGATCAGGTCGGCATGGCTGAGCAGCTTCTTGTACGCCGGTGCCACGTCGTCGGCCACGTACAGCTTGCCGTTGTCCCCCATGACCGGGTCGAGTACCCAGAAAAAATCTCCAGGGCTGGACGCCTTTCGGCTGCGCAGCTCCTCGGCGATGCGGCCCACCGCCTCGACCGCCGCGGCCCCTGGCACGTACCCGGACAGCATCATGTCAAAGTTGTCCAGGTACGACTGCTTTAGCCCCTCGTAAATGTCCCATATTTCGTCTGCTGATGTGCGTGTTCCTCTCCATTGTCTGTATCCTGTATGGTTGCCTGTTTGGGGAGGTGGAGACGCAATGTTGTTAGTTATGGGAGAAGACGAGAGCCTAAGAAATTGTCGAGGATGGGTGACGGACTGAACTGGACGGTGTTTAACGCGGCAACGTCGCAACCTAGAGACTGCATGGCAAAGACGGCAATCTTGTTGCCCACGTGGCTGGACGCACAAAGAGCCTCCGGTCAGCATGACATGAAAAACGGAACGGATGCTGGCGATGATGTTTCTTCGTCTGGCTGGGAGCTTACCCTGACACAACCTGACAAGCAACTGTTAGTACTCGGAACAGTAGAAAGCGGCATTGCAGCCTATCGGCAAACCGAGAGATCCTCTTACATGGCTGGCAACGGCCAAGACCCGCGTTTCGGGCACTGGCGGCTCGGTCGACATGGTGTGCGGTTCGGGAGGAAGAAGAGATCGGAGAACAAGAAGGGCGAGTGCGGTGGTGCGTCGTCGGTGGTTAGGACGACCGCGAGCGTGACGGGAGGAGAGTGCAGGAGCGGGGAGCGACAAGCGCACGACGGGAAGCCGCAGAAAAAGAGCCACTGAGCGTGGTGACTCTTACTCGGTAAGTGTCGGAGGTGGTTTGTGTTGCGGCGCGTGCACGAGGCTGGGTCGGGGAGGCGTGACGCAACTGAGGGGTTCGGCGCAAAATATTTATTTATACTTGTACAAGAGGGCGGCTCAAGGATTGGGGGCCGGGCGTCAACAAGTCGGGCACTCCGCAACGTGGGATCGCTGAAAAGGAGAGGGAGTCGAGGGAGACCAAAAAAATGGTGACTGGAAGAAGGGGAAGAAGTCAAAGTTTAGACTTGGCGCCCGCCGAGAGAAAATTGGAGAAGGCGCGGCGGAAGGGGCTATCGTCGGCACGGCGGGCGAAGGAGGACACACGGAAGGAGCTTAGGTCGAGTCACACGACAAGCCGATGGGAGTAGAAGGAGCGATTGTAAAGGTTTTGTCTAGTTTAAAGTGTCCGCGACAACCGCACCTTCTCAAGTTGCTGGATCGACCGTCGTTTATCTATCTTGAACGCCAACTTCCCTGGCAGGAGACACGGCGTAGAAAATTGGTCCAAGTCTAAGAAAAAACAGAAAAAGAATCTCCCAGAAAGGAGATAGTGCCCGCCGTGCCGACGCCGAGTCATACTACGAAGAATTGTAACAATGGAAACGAGAGTGAACTAAGAAGAGGCAAAATACGCGCTGGGATCCACCAACGAAGCAGAATGCAATGGCGGCCAGCCAGCGCGCAGTTGTGCTCTTTCTTCTTCTGGCCAAGTCCAGGCTCCTTCCTTCTACCCATGAGCTCCTACCATCGCAAAGGCTCTGGCTATGCCTGCCTGAATAGGAAGCACCGATCTTTTGGGGTGCTTTCACAACGCACGAGATATTAACGACACTTTGAAATCCCCCCAACTACGGCCTGGCCTTACCCCGCGCCAGCGTCTTCTCAGGGCCGATATTCGCAGAGGCTTTTTAATATACTTTGTGTGGTGGCGCCCTTTGCATAGCACCTGTGGGGGCGATACAGAACTCAAAATGTTTGTCAGGTCGCTTCGAATTACTCTTGCGTAAATCAAGGCGGATTCCTCATAATCCTCATAATCCTCATCATCCCCATAATCATCATCGTGCTGAATTGGTCGGCCAAACAGGTCAGCAACGTGGGGGAGCTGGAGGGCATCCGCAAGCCGCGTAATGAGAACGACAAGACATGTAGTCGTGAGTGTGCGACGATTGGGTCGTACAAAAGAAAAAAAAATGAACATTGATCGTCGTCTAAATCACATCGCCGTCCATTCATACACGTGATTACACAGTCCTGATCCCATCCTTCCACGCCCACTGGGTATGCCATACCCTTGTTTTCCATGTTCGTCGCGTCGACGCTGCCCTGTCGTTTTGAAAACCTGCCGTTTACTCGTCGTCGCCAATCTATACAAGTTAGAACATGTTCTCGAGAAAGAAGAAGAGAGAGAGGAGGGGGTCGTGGAGGGATGAGAGAGGGATCCCACCTTTGGTGCCAGGTAGAACCGCAGGTAGCTGCTACCCGTCAGAATGTACTCGACCAGCAGCGGCACCTCGTTCGACAGGCAGATCTTGACCTGGCTCGACAGACTGGCGGCCTTGCAGAAGTTGACCAGATACTTGAGCGAGAAGGTCAGCGACACCGGGTCGCTGAGCTCAATGTCAATGTTCTCGGCCGGCTTCTCCACGTTGGTGTGGCTGCGCAGGGTGACACTGCCGCTGCCAATGTCACCGTTGCTGGCAAACTTGATGCCGTCCTTGGTCGCCTCGATCGTCACCGACTCCGACATGGCCATCAGGTCCGTGCAAATGCGGCGGAACTCGGCGCTGGGCATGCTGATGGTCGCCGCGTACTCGGTCTCGGGGATGCCCAGGTGCTCCTGGTCAATGTCCATGAGCTTGAGGTCGTACTCGCTGATGCGGTCGTTCTCGGAGCTCTCAAACACGAGGTTGAGCGAGTCGGGGGCGTCCTCGGCCTTGAGCGTGAGGATGTCTTCGTTCTGCGCCGCGCGCAGCACCTTGGTGAGCGACGTCAGGTTGACGCCGAGCGCGACATTGCGGTCGCACCGGTACGGCGCAAAGCCCTCGGCCTTGAGCAGCATGGACACCAGCGCGACGTGGCTGTTGTCCATGGCCTGCAGCGCCATGCCCGAGTCATTGCAGTCAAAGTTGCAGTCCTGGACGAGGTCCTTGATGGCGTCCACCACCTGTAGAACAGAGAGAATGGTCAGTCACGGAGGGGTAGGGAGGTACACGGTCAATATTTCAAAAGAATAGCGACGCAGATAACAAACCTTCTTCAGGATCGACGCCTGCTCTAGTCTTGCTTCTAACATGGCTGCGGTTTTGAAGAGAGAAGATGTGAAAAAAAGCTGTTGCGGAAGAGAAGGGCGACGTGGAGGGGGAAACGCGGGGGAAGAAGGCGATTAAAAAGGTCGAGGCGGTCTGGCTTTGAGCAACGATTCGTTCTGAAGTAGGCGTCAAGGTCGGGCGTTGGGATGAAGAAGTTGGAAAACGGGGAATTGGAGGTGAATGGAGAGAAAGGAAAGAAAAGGAGGGAAAAGTGACGACACAAGATGGCTGCGAGAAAAGTAAGGCGCGTGAAAGAGAAAAAGGAAAAGGCGAGCCAAGGCACACGACACGCTCCTGCCCGCCAGTTTTCGCGTTTGGCAAGGGAATCGACGCGTCGACCAGTTTAATTGAACCCGCCCTGGCGCGGGGCAGCTCTTGCTGTGGGTTGGCGACTATTAGAGCATTTTGCCCCACGTGAGGACGCCGGCACGTTAGGCAGGTTGAGCGCTGGGAGTGGTTGGCTACTGCCCTGGCTGATGCGTTCTGGCCAGGACAGGCACAGGCTGCTAGCCACCTATGATTGGCCAAGGGCGCCTGGAATGAACTTCACCAAATCAGCAACAAGCAGGTCACAAACAGATGACGGCAGATGGGTCATAGAAGGACAAAGGACAAAAGAAAAGGCTACTTGAGACCTCAAGACAGAATATCGCTAAATTGTGCCTTCTGGGCATGTTCTCTTGCCCTCAAACAGTCTATATATATATAACAGAACTATGGAAACGTCTGTCCAGAAACCCCAGTGGTAGAACGCCGAAAATGACCACGCGAATGTGAGCAGATGCTAAGCCGCCAGTAATACTAGATAGAATACCCATTCCATGCTGTCTGGTGCAGTCCGTTGGAACTCGCAATATGCCAGGCGCCATGCAGTAATAAATGGAGACAAAGGTGAGAACCCGGGGTCTGTAACGAGTGTAAAATGTGAACAAGTGAAGAGGAAAGAAGAGCCCAAAAAAAAAAAAAAAAAAAAGAAAAGCAAGGCGCAAGAAAACAAACAAAAAAAAGATTATCATAGCGAATTCCGGTTCGCGTCGGTCTTGGGCGTCGGGCTGGCGCTGTCGTGGCCGCCCTTTGGTCGTAAGTTGATCACCATCTCCAGCTCGCGCAGCATGCCCCGGCTGGCGTCTGCGTGCTCGCGCGCTTCGGCCCGCTTCTCCCGCTCCTCTTTCATCTTGGCAATGCGCTCTTCGCGCGTGAGCATGCTCTTGCGCCGCGAGGCGGGCGGCAAGGACACAGCCTCGAACACGACCTCTTCGTCCGGGTCACCCACTGTGCTGCCACCGAGGGGCGAGCCGCCTGTCAGCGCTCGCAGGGCGTCTTCGGCTGTCCCTCCACCGCTGCCGATGCTGTCCTCGCCGACTGTAGTGAGGCCGCTCAGGGACATCGTCGGCGAAAGGAGTGCACTGATCGACGAAAGCCGCTTCTCGTTACGGTCGATGCCCGACGCCAGCGCCGACCGGCCTTCCTCCCAAGCTTGGGTAAGCAGTTTCAGGTCTTGCCCAATCGAGTCGTACTGGGCCAGAAGGTTGGGCCCCAGTTGTGTGATATCGTCGGCTTCGTTGAGCGAACGGTCTGATTCCTCGCGAAGCAGCGCCAGTTTGGCTTGCAGACCTCGGATGCCGGTCGACAGTGAGTTGAGTTTGCCCAGCTGTGAGCGCCATCTTTCACGGCCTGGAGACAAAGGCGCCTTTGGTGTAGCGATTTGCGGGAACGTCTCTGCCTCGCCGAGAATCGTGCCTATCCGCTGGTAGCCGGTACCCGTAGTCTCGTTCAATGTGCGGAGTCCCTCTACAACGGTGGTCCAGCGTAGGAAATCCGACTCGTCTCCGCATGCCTCGAGGGCAAGCAGCGCGCACAGGAAAAGTTTGCGAATGGTGTGGAACCGCGAGGCTAGCACGGTCAAAGTCCGAATCGAGTCTGCATCGTCGAACTCGGCCTCGGAGAAGCCTTGCATAGCATCGGAGATGTCGAAATCTGTGATATCATGGATGTGGTAGTACATCTCGAGCTCCGTCTGCTCCGCAAAGCCTTTGATGACCTCAGCCGTCTGGATGTACTTGGGCAAGGCATCGGCAAGCGAGCTGCGAACTGCTTTGCGTAACCGCATGCAACGTCTAGATTGGCTTCTGTCGTCCATGCGGCTAATGGGTGGTAACGGTGCGCTTCTGAGGAATGGGGTTAGCAACGAAAGACCGCAGGGGCGGAACGCGCATCGGAATGTGGAAGTTAAATGGGCGCCATTCCGTCGGTACGAGGAGAAAATACTAACATTCTGTATCCCCGCGAAACAAGTTCCACCTCCTTGATAAACGCAATGGAAGCGCTCGCGGTGCTGTCAAAGTCGTGCGATCGTGTGACAAAGGCACGAACTTCTGTCAGCGCCGATTGTCTGACGTAGCGCAGCCACTGCTGTCGGATGTATGCATGGCCGACAAATACGGCCGCAGCAACCAGGACCAAGCCAAAGACGGACCGCTTTTTTGTCAGGTGCGCGATGCCTCCGAGGTACACCCAGCGGACCGCCCACGAGAGGACAAACGCGCTTGTAACGGCGACTACGATACCGGTCGCGGTTGGTACCTGCACATCGAGGCTATCTTGGGCCTGTGTAGCTGCTCTGCCATCCGGATCGCCGTTGCCGTCGCCACTGCTGCTTCCGGGTCGGGTGGGCTGTTGGTGCTGGCCGAGGGTGGCAGCACCGAGGAGGTGAGAGGTAATGATGGTGTAGCGGAATTTCTCTATGAAGTGCGCGTTGTCGACGCGGCTGATTGTTGACGCAACGGCTCTCTGTAGACGCAACGGAGCTGCGGTTAGTAAATGCACACGCCAGACCGTTTTGCACTAGGACACGGCGAGCAAGTACGTACAGAGTATCGGTTGTTGAGAGAGGAGGAGAGTGATGTGCTGTGGTGCCGCACGTCGACGCGTAGCGGGTTCGGGATCTTGTTGCGGAAGCGCTTCCGGACCATCGGCCGGCCGACAGGCGCAAATATGGGAGAGGGTGGGCTCGGTGGCGGTGTGTCTACACCATTCTGGTGTTCGCCTTTTGTCTTTTTCCGTTGCCGCGGCTGTTGTTGTTGGTGTCTCTGGTCAGGTGTGGGCGTCACGGGGAACGCGGAGATCGATGCATCATCGGAGTCGACATCGTCACCGACGGCGAGGTCCGTGGTGGACGACGAGCGTGTGATGGCCGGTACCCATTCTGTGGGCTCGTCTTCGCCCTCGTCTACAACCACAGGTATTCGGTTAGCACGTGCGATTCGCCGCGGCATATCGAGGTGAGGTGGACGTGTTTCGCGACATGTGCCGCAAATCGAGGCAGATATGAAGAAAACAGAACAAATTAATGACAAAAGAACAATAGCATCATACCTCTTAGATACTCGGCGAGAGGAGTCTGGTCAAATACCACAGTCTCCATGGAGTCAGCTGCTTGTGAATGGCCGGCGCATCCTCTGCTAGCAGCAAAGCAGCGCACGCGATACCAAGTTCGAGGAGACAGCCGTAGGGCCAGGCGGTAGAAGACAAAGAAGTGACAAAGAAGCGTAGGTTCGCAGACGAAAACGGGGTTGGCGGCGGTTTGTGGTCAGAGGGAATGGAGGGAAAACGGGTGCAAATGGCGTTGCGAGCTACGGCGGTGCCATGTGACGGGCTGACTAGGCGACAACGGAGGCGAGATGGTGGTGATGGCGTATGCGTGGACGTTGAATGGGAGGTGTGCAGTGGTATTAAATGGTCGTGGGTGGTGTCGCGAATGGCACAAAGAAGAGGAGTAGGAGGGAGAGAGAGAGAAAGGGTGTTGTCAATGGAAGCGTTTGGGTTGTCTGCCTCAGTGCGTAGCGCCGTGGTTAGTTTCGTTGGAGAAAGCACGAGGGTGCGACGTGCTTGTGGGCAAAGGATAAAAGGAGAAGGCACGACGGAGATAGAAGCCGATCGGGAAGGAAAGACACCCCGACACGCTGGTTGCTCTGTCGTTGTTTTGGTTGTTTGCATTCACGGGTCCCTCTTGCCCATTTTGTTTGAATGATAATATTACTCCAGTTGCTATGCGTTCTGCTATTTTCCCGCTTCGGCCGCGGTCTTTCGTGGGAAATGAACAACATCGCCAAATGAAGCTACAAGAAAGGAAGGACCTTGTCGTGCAGGTTTTACAGGGGGGTGGCCCACCGCGCTGCACGCGCGCTCGCCGAGAAAGTCAAACCCCAGCCATAGAATGTTCCGTCATAAGCCTTCCACGGCGCAAGATTACGTCGGGTTGGGGATTGTGCCTTCCCCTGAACGCCCCCCAGTTGGCGGAGCTAAAATGATAGGAGAAACGCCCGCCCCCAGTTGGCATTTCCAGCGATAGAACAACTGCAGCAAGGAAGGTGCGCTAGTCCCAAATCGTACCTTAGCGGGTGGGCACCATGCCTGACCAATCGGAGAGCGACGCAGCCTGGCTCGCTGTGGATTTGGCCTGTGCCATCTGAAGCTCTGAGCATGCCTGTTTGTTCAGATCTAGCAAAGGGGCATCAAGACGTCGACGACAAGTCATCAAAGCTGCATCCAATCCCGCAAACCACCCCCACCCCCAACACACAGCTGCAAAACGTCGACACACGTCACAATGTCGACCGAACGTGAATTCCAGATTGAGCCCCTGGTGCAGGAGTCCATTGTGCACAACTCTCGGGTAAGCGCAGAACGACGAGGAGAGGAGGTACGGGGGGAGGGGAGGAATGGGAACAACCCCTGGAGCGAGGGGATGCTGGATGTGCTCTCTTGATACTAACTCGACGTAGACCCTCACCAACGTCCAGTCCCTGACGGCCTCGCTCTTCGGTGTCGGCGCCGGCATCCTCGGCCTTGAGTCCTACAACGGTTTCCTCTTCTACATTGCCTTCTCGCTCATCACGACGGTCTTTTTCTTTGTTTTCCGCGTCATGTCTGCATCGCTGGAGCTGCGCAGCGCCGGCAAGTCTGTCAACACCCTCGACACAAGCGCATTCTTCCGCAGCCCATTCGACTTCTGGACGGGCGGACTAGTGAACGGACTGGCGGGCTACATCTTGACATGGACGCTGTTCTTTGGTCTCGTGAGGGCATAGCCGCAGACGCCTGGAGGTATTTTGGAGGGGGGAGGAGAGAATGGGAAGGGGCCGAGAAAGAGAAAGCGATCATTTGTAACGGCGTTTAGTTTTGGATGATATTGTTTCCATGGGACAAAAATGCAAAAGTACTATTGAAATCGTACACATACGTACGACCTTTGTGCTCTCGTGGTTTGACATTACAGCATCATGTTCAATACATGCATTAGCTGTTATCTGCAATAAAAAAGAGTATATGCAAAAGGCTGTGAGAGAACGTTACCGGAAAAGCTATGGTCAAACGCTGGTAGCAAATAATAAAAAAAACATAATAGGCCAAAACAATAAAGCAAAACACAACACACATATCGTCACTCAATCCATAATCTCGACCACTTTGCCAACGAAACCATCGAGCACAGATCCCTCTTTGCTGGCACCCTCAAGGATGACAACCTGGGACCCGAGCTCGATCCATTCGCGCCCGAACAGTAGCTCGAGGCGGATACTGTAGCCATGGTTCGACGCCGTTGGCTGACTCTCGTTTTTGTCAACCTCTTCGCCCTGCTCAAACGAGTCAAAGACACCGTCGTCGGTCGCTTCCGCCTTGCTGAAGTCGTCGGCGGGCGACGAGCTCCAGACCTTGGCGACGCGGCCTTGAGCCCGTACGCTGGCCACATAAAACGTGACGGGCGTACCAATGCTTAGGCGACCAATGTCGACATCCTCAAAGAAGGCCGTCAATCCGCTGGCCGCCTGAAGCTGGAGACCGCTTTTGAGCATGTGCTTGTTAGGCACTGCAACGACCATGCCGCGCCGTGGTTTTAGAGTAGATGAGGAAGGATCGGCGTCGTCCCCATTGTCGACACGATTGCCATGCTTGGCTCGCACCGGCGGTAGGATGACCAGCCCAATGGTGCCCACCTGGTCGGCATCGAGCGTCTGGACAGGGAGGCGGAGGTTGCGAATGGTCTCTATGCGGGCCTCGTGCCACTCTCCCTTCAGAGCCGATGCAGAGATGGCGTTGCGGGCGGCGATACGCGCCAGTTCAGACGACGACGGGTGGGAGGACGACAAGCTGTTGTGGCTTGGGGATGCTGTCCGGTCGTCGTCCAAACCGGATTCTGTCCCATCCTCGTCCGACGGGAAGGGGCCAATGACGACGCGGTCGCCCACGGACAGCTTGCCGAAACGGAGATAACCCGAAAGCACGTGGCCATCGGCCGTCTGCCCAAGGTTGGCCGTAGCATACGACACGGGACGTCTGAATCGATCCTCGATATGGAAGAGCGCCTCGGGCTGCTCAGGGTTGAGCGCCTTGCCGATGTAGTCGTGTGCTGTGGGTTTCGGGGGCAGCGGCAAGGACTGGAGAAGCGCATGAATCAAACCGATGCCGTCCCCAGTGACCGAACTTGTCAGGATCACAGGCACCACCCCACGAAAATCTCCCGACTCGCGCACGCGGGTGAGAATCCGCTCGATGGCTTCAGCGTCGATAGCAGAGATAGAGCGGGTATTTTCCGTGGCCTTTTTCTTCGACTGCAATAGCTGGGGCAATCTACCAGCGTTTTTGACCGCGGTCCAGATAGGAGTCAGAGTGCGTTTGAGCGACTCCTTGTTCAGCAAATCCGACTTTGTCAAAACAATGGCCAGAGGGAGGCCTAGTTTAAGGCAAAAGTCGAGATGTGCCTTGGCCAGGGCAGCACTGTTCGCTCCAGAGCCCAGGTCAAGTGGTGTCGCCGTGCCGCTTGCAGAGTCATATTCACCAGGAGTACTGTTGTCGGCATTCTCGGGGTTGGTGCTAAGACACAGAAGGGTCCAGTGCGGCGACCACCCAATCAGTCCACGAAGCGTCGTTCTCCTAAAGCGAGGATGACCGGCCGAGTCGGATATGAAAACTAGTCGGCCGTTCTTCGTGTAATCGTGGATGCCGATCCACGACTCGATGTTGGGGTTGGCATAGTTGACAATGACCTCGTCGCTGTAGCCGACGAGCTCTTGCGTGACTGTGCTGGTCAGACCCGAGGCCATCTCGTGGCGATGCTTGAGCGAATTCAAACGGCTCTTGCCGTGTCCGTCATCAAGGGCGCCCGTTGACAGCGTGCCGAGTAGCGTGGACTTTCCGGACCCTGTCGGGCCAGTCAGGGTCACCCGCAGCTGATCGGCCGTCGCAGAACCTAGCGTGGTGAAGGGGTTGGTCGCGTTGCCGCCGTTAGACGCTGCTTCGGCGCCGTTTCCCGCTCCATTACTACCGTTTCCTTGTGAGTTCATATGTGGTCTGACAAACACCTCCGCTACCCAAAGGCGATCACGCAATGTGATGGTGTCGTTCACAGAGCTGGGTGCGCCAGCATTACCGGCCGAACTCGATTCGCCTTGCGGCCGCGTCTCCTCGGTCCACTCGCATTCGCCGACCTCAACGATCCGTAGGACCTTGGACACACACCCAAGGTTGGCCGCCATCCAGCGCAGGGTGGCAATGCTCTGGTCCAGCTCGTCCTTGGTGATGCCCACAAGCGCCCCGTCATCGGCCACGCCGATCTCGTACAGCGCGCCTCTGGATTCCTCCAGGCCAGGCGCAAGTTTTCCGAGTGTCATGGGCATCTCTGCAATGGCCGAGTCCTCGGGCAGAAGCGGCAAGACAAAGACCTGGTGTGCAACCGATGTATGGTACGGCGAGGACTGGCGCAAACGCCAGAGGAGCTGGGTCGTGAGATGCTGGCAACGGTCTTGCCGGGTCTGCCCTGCCGTCGCCGATCCAACAACGCGACTTTTCTGGAGAAACTTGGGGTCGGCGGTGACCTTGGGCGAGCCCGGCGACCCGGCCGGGGGTATGAACTTGTAGGATCGTCGCGGGCGCAGGAGCAAATGCAACTTGTACTCGACCGGGCCTTCTTGCGGCTCAGGGGGCAGCTTGGTCACGCCGTACTCGGACAGCAAGCTGTGTGCCACAGGAGCCTCGTCCGGAGCCTCGCCATGCACGACGAGGCGGCTGCGGCTTGAAGGGCTTGACGTCTCCGAGCCTGCGGATTGCAGCCACGGGGACGACACCCGTGGAGGGTTCGGGTCGTAAGTGAAGACAGACATTCGGCCGCCCGGTCACGACTGACCGCTGAATAACGGGAACGTGCGCTCGTTCAACAATGACGAGGTAAAGGTTGTGTTTTCGTGTTTAGTTTGGTAATAATGATAATACGTGCTGCCGTAAAGAAGACAAAGAGACGGAGAGCTGAGCAGTATGAGCTATTTGAGGCAGCATTTTGGCTTTGGAGAGTGGGTTGATGAGGCAGAAGAGTCGGGACGCGGCGCGTGCTCGACGAGGGTCTCTTGGACTGATGTATATAATGTAGAACAGCTTTTTGAATCACGCACTGCTCGAACAAAGAGCGAACATTGCAAGACGGCTTTGAAAATGAGGCTGTGATAGGGAATGGGTGGTGGGACAGGGGAGAGGGAAGGGAAGTCAAGACGATGTTATGAGCAATTGAAGCCAGACTTTAGTGCAAGAACAGGTCACGGCGTCGATCGGTTGGCGCATGGTGCCCCTCCACACTGGACAACGCCCCCAATGAGTTGTGACTCCTTCCCCATTCCAGGCGCGGCTAGCAAAAGAAGCAATGCGCGTCGGCGATGGAAGGAAGGAACGAATGAGGTCAACGAACGACGACCTCTGCTTCCACATGACTGCAACTCAATTTGATGGCCTGAGGAGTCACCGCGCTTCAACCCAGGTATTGAAGGCGACGACACTATGCTCTCGTTGACTAAGGCACGGCGCCGGAGTTCACGCACCGTGCTCCCTGCAGATGAATCGATGATCATTGTTACAGCAATCCGTGTAATTGGACTCCGCCGTATAAGAGGTGTGATGCCCTGGAAGTACATTACTCCGTACCTTGCTCTTTCCCTTCTTTCTTGGATTGCCCTGAACTATCTCGAGCTGTAAATGAGTTCTTCCCTAGCTCCGAGCCTGTTCAACAAAAAGGAAGGAACAACCAGCTGAAGGTTGTAAAAAAAAAAAAAAAAAAAAAAAAAAAAAGGCAGGGCAGCTACTCATCTCGCAAGGCAGCCGCGATTGACCAGGTCGCCACTGACAAGGAAATGACGACTCGTATCCTTTGACAGAGTGCGGCTGGCAGCAAAGTTCAGCGGCCTCCTTCCTATTTTTGTATACCCGCTAGCGCCGTTGGGCGTCGCTTGCTTGTGGGACGTGGCGCGGGGCTGAGCTGCACAGAAATCGACGCCGCCTATTGGGAGCGGGGAGAGGAGCCAGAACAGCCCTCAAAATCCCCCTATAATACACCCGTCGTTGTCGATGTGTTGCGTTCGCATACAGTGCGCTCCCCTTAGCCGCCCCCATCCGAAACCCTTTTCTGTGGCGAAACGCAGGTCAGACACATCGCAATTCTCCATCTTCCATCTTTCTCTCTCCTCATCGACAGTCTTTGCAACTCTCCCGCCTGTATTACTTCCCGCATATCTCACGCAACGGCGCACAATCCCCCTATTTTCCCGGAGATCTTTCTGGACGAGCGGAATACGGTTTCCTATAAAGCATCGACATCATTCCTCGAACCCCCCCCCCCCCCCCCTTTCTCGCGACAATGCCTCGGTTCGGGTTTTCCAAAGACGACGAGGACGGTAAGAAGGCCAGTCTTTTTAGCAGGAAGAAGAGCAGCGGCAACACGAACCAGGACGACAACCCGTACGCACAACAGTCCCAACAGGCCGACCCCTACGCCGCACCAATGACGTCTCTGCAACGGCAACAGGCCAGCATGGGCTTGCCGGTCGGGCCCCGAGGCGGACGCGGTGGCCTGCCGAGCGGGCCTGGTCCCAGAGCAGGTGGCCCGCCGCCGCCTCGTGGCGGCCCGAACGACACGCCCGCACCATACGGTGCCCCTCCGGGCCCTGGTGCGTATGGCGGCCCGCCAGCCAATGGCCCTCCTGCGTCTTATGGTGGCCCGCCGCCCAACAACCAGCCCAGCCAGAAGAGCAACGGCTACAGCGCCGGTGGCTACGGAGCGTCGGGCGGCTACGGCAGCAACAAATACGACAGCGCCCCATCCTATGGTAGTGGCCCCCCCCTTGGACGCCCCCCAACATACCGGAGCACAGCTGATAGCGATGGCCCAGGATCCGGAGGCTCGGGTGGTTATGGTGGTGGTGGCGGTGGTGCAGCCCGACTCAGTGCCCGGCGAGGTGGATACGGCGGCATGGGTGGCCGGCCCGAAGAGGAGGTCGACGACTCCAGTCGGCAGGCCCTCTTTGGCGACGCGCCACAGAAGTATGCCGAACGCCGCCAGGAAGCCTCGAGCAAGTACCCCAATCCGGCCGATGGTGGGGGCAGTGGTTACGGTGCCAACGGCGACGCGGATACGGACGCGGGGGGCAACGGCTACGGCGAGAAGCTCGAGCTGACGGCCGAGGAGCAAGAGGACGAGGACGTTAAACGCATGAACCAGGAGACCCGGTACCTGCGGAACGAGACCGACCAGAGCCTCGACCGCTCGCTCATGATTGCCAACCAGAGCATTGAGACGGCGCGCTCGACGATGGCACGTATGTACAACCAGCGTGAGCGCCTGCTGAATGTTGAGAGCAATCTTGATGAGGCGGCCAACCACAACAAGATCGCCGAACACCGCGCGGCGGAGCTTAAGCACTACAACCGCAGCATGTTTGCGGTCAAGGTCAACAATCCGTTCACGTCGAAGCAGCGCGCGGCGCAGCATGCGCAGGCGGCCATAGACGAGCACCGCAGCGAGCGGGAGCAGCGCGAGGAGACGCGCCGCCTGGCGTACCTGAGCAACCGCAATGCGGAGCAGAACTTTGAGCAGCTGGAGCGGGCGACGGACCAGAACCGGCGCCTGGGCCAGACCAAGTCGGGCATCTCGAGCAAGTTCAATCTTGAGGACGACGACGAGGAGGACATCCAGAAGGAGCAGGCGATTGACCAGAAGATGGGCCTGCTGGCGGGTGCCGTCGGCACGCTCAACATGACGGCACGCGCCATGAATGAGTTTGCGACGGAGGATCTGGATCACATTGACAGAATTGCCGGCAAGGTATGCCACTCCATGCTATTTTTTTTTTGATGCTTCGCTTTTTTTTCAGATGCTAACATTCTTCCCAGAGCGACAATGTCGACGACCAGGTGCGTGCCAACCGGTACAGACTGGAGCGTATCGAGAAGGGCCGGTAAACTGGGCCCTGGAGCGCGACGGAGACCGAGAGTCGAGTATAATTAGACGAGCGGTTTTTTGTTGAATTTGGGTCCATGTCTGGACCTGTTGGTTTCATTATTTTCACAGTTTACATAGCACACAGCAACGTCAGAATGTATTTACTTGTGTCCCTTTTCCGTGATCGCACGTGGGATGGATTTCAACAGTGCACAAACAAATAGCCAGGTCTAGACTTGTCTGGGGCTTGCCTGTGGCGTCGACGTCGTCTGCAACATCGATCTCTCACACGTCATGTTAACTTTAACCTCCGAAGATTAGCAGCGTTGCATACGGCGGCTGGCGATATGTCGAGGTTGTGCTGTATCCAGATATCATGTTCTCGTTTTCACAGCAGACAAAAGCAGAAGAATCAAAGAGAAGAGGGTCCCTCAACCATCGTGAATGCACGTTTTAGCCCCCAACCCCGGCCTAGCATGGGTTCCTCCGGCGCTTATGGCGCCCCATGTCGCTTCTGGCTTGTCCTTGGGGGCCAGGGTCACTTTGCGCCGCGGCCAATCAGGAGCGCTTGACGGGCTGGAAGGGTGCTCTGAACGGCCATCACCTGCATAAGCTCTCAGTAGCCCCGGCGCTCTCGTTGGTTGACACGGCTGTTGTCTGTCGTGTCCGGGGGGTTTGCAATTTGGTGCTCGTCTCGTCACAGGCGGACGCTGGACGAGACCCACGCCGTCTGCGACGTTCAACGGTGAAGAGTCTCGAGAGAAGAAACGGAGAGAATATTCATCCTGTGCCCTCCCTCCCCTCCTCCTGCCTCTCATCCTGCCGAATCCTCCAGATCGGAGCGGAACCAAGCACGAGGCACAAGTCCCTCTGGACACTTCGGGCGTTCTATCTTTGTTTGTTTCTGCCCTCCATCATCTGGAGTTGGATTTTGGCGGGTGCTTCCCGGCCGCCGCTCGAGATCGTGGGTCGCAGAAACGGCCGCCTTAGCCTGCCAACTCCCGTGTCATGGACCGCTGCAGCCCACCCTGGCATGGCTGGCTGGCATGCGGCATCTGACGTAGACAAGGACGCGATTTTGGGCAACAGATGTGGCTGCAATGCATCTTTCGTCACCGAAGTGGTCTGGCGTGTGCTGAACGATCTCTTTCGTTGTCCAGCGTATTGGCTGGCCGATCATATATTGCTCTGCTTGTCTCTCGTGCCTCGTACCTCTCACTGCTCTCCGTCCTGTTGCCTGCAATCTGTCGGCGGTAGACATCCTTCTCTAGGCAAAGATTGGCGCCAACAATGCTGGAGCAAAATATAATGCTCTTTCTCCGGTGAGATATCTGTCCGCGGTCCTGCCGTCCGTCGTCACGCCGTCGCATCGTGCTTGGGCAGGCACGAAGCACTTGGGGTTAGCCTCCCCGAGTTACCAGCGGTAAGCACAAATGCCAAGAGGGCTCGGTCGCTCGAGGGTGGCTCTTTCCTGGTGAAATTAACCCATCAACGAGGCACTAATACGGAGCACAAAGTGTGGAATTCTGAGTACGAAGCAGTCGCAACTAAGTAGGCACCCGCCAGTGGCACACTTTCCCGCATAGGAAAGAGCCATTCGGGCAGACACAGACAGCCCACCGAGCCCACTTTCCCCATTCTAGCCCGGCTCTCCCCTATCCTGTCCAGTCCGCCACCCCTCCCCCTCCTTTGCGCCTGCTCTGGCACCTAATTGCCAGCTGCTTGGGTGAGGAAGGCACCACCACTACCACTCCTCCTTCCCATCCATATTCCTGGGCGGCTAATTAACCATTGCCCATCTTTCGCAACTGCCCATCTCAAGTCCCGAATAACCTCATTCTTTTATGTCTCCTATTATTCATCCTCCTTCGTGATACTTGTCAACCGAGCTCTCTTGCTGCTGTGCGCCCCATCCACATCGCCGCAACGACCGATCCTTGCCGCCCTGTGCCATTTGCGCCCAAATTCGTCAGTGCGCTTCCCGCCGACACCGCCCGCTGACGTCCTCGCACTTCCCACCTCTCCGTCACCCCATCGTGCCAGCTTTCGACGACCTCAGCTCTTACTGCGCTCTCTATTCCTCGTTCACCCTCTCTCTCCTCACGATACTCTTTGCAATACCAACATCATTCGACACTCAGGTCTCTCTTACCCAGATCGTGCGACCGACTTCTTCGCTGCCTACTTGGGACTCTTGACGACTAGAGAAGAGGGGTTTTTTGATAGTTCGATAGTTGAAGTCCTACGCCCCCGACATACATAAGACGACACTCAACGGTTACGCCAGCGATCACGCATTTCCCATCTGCTCCCTGACATTGCTCGACCTACCAGCTTGCCACGTACTACCGCATTTCTTCCCCGGTTCTTCCGACACCGCCGTTGGGCGAAACTACGACCACGACAGCTACCCTTTCTTCCGGGCCGACCTTTCACGGCGGCACACTCCTGATTGCACCGTTACGGGCACCGATCAGGCGGAAGAGCAGTGGACATACATCAAAGGCCGCTCGTTGCCGCCTGTAAAGGGACAGTGCACCCTTGCCGCCGCCACAATGGTACAAGTCCCTATGATCTCGGTGCCTCTCAAGGCCACCAACGAGATCGACTGGATTGTTCCGCTCAAGAACTACATCCGCGACACATACGGCGATGACCCGGAACGGTACGCCGAAGAATGTGCGACCCTGAACCGTTTGCGCCAGGACATGCGCGGTGCCGGCAAAGATAGCAGCTCCGGACGCGATTTGCTTTACCGGTACTATGGGCAGCTAGAGCTTCTAGATCTCCGGTTCCCTGTCGACGAACAACACATCCGGATCTCTTTCACGTGGTACGTATGGAACGAGGACTGGGTGGGCTCGTGAAAAACCAAAGGAGACCAGCCAGCTAACCAATCCCACCACCCTACAGGTTTGATGCGTTCACACATAAGGCGACGTCGCAGTTCTCTCTCGCGTTTGAAAAGGCATCCATCATCTTCAACATCTCTGCCGTCCTCTCTTGCCATGCCGCTCTCCAGAACCGCTCCGACGAATCCGGTCTCAAGACCGCCTACCACTCTTTCCAAGCTTCGGCTGGCATGTTTACCTATATCAACGAAAACTTCCTCCACGCTCCATCGGCCGATCTGAGTCGGGAGACCGTTAAGACGCTCATCGCGATCACGCTGGCGCAAGCTCAGGAGGTGTTCCTCGAGAAGCAAATTGCCGATCAGAAAAAGGTCGGCCTTCTAGCAAAACTTGCGAGCCATGCCAGCTCGCTGTATGCTCAGGCGGCCGAGGGTGTTCAGGCCAACGTAGACAGAGCTATCTTTGAGAAAGTCTGGTTCTACTTTGTCCAGGTACGTTTTACGCAGTTGTTTGCACTCTCGGAATTACAAACGACAAATTATAGAATAATCCAGGCTAACTGTTCGGCCCCTATAGATCAAAGCGAGTCTCATGGGCTCGATGGCCCAGTACTTCCAAGGCCTTGCTGACGATGACGCAAACAACCACGGTATCGCCGTGGCACGACTCCAGGTCGCCGAGACACTGGGCAAGGAGGCGGCCAAGCTGGCAAACAGCTTTCCCAGCACCCTGCCTTCGAGCGCAAACTTGGGAGCAGACACGAGCACCCTCCTTGTGGACATTACAAAACGGCATCTGTCCACAGTCCAAGAGAAGCTCCGCGGCTTCAACAAGGACAACGATTTCATCTACCACGACACGGTCCCAGATGCGGCCAGCCTCTCGCCCGTGGCGAAGCTACCCGCTTGCAAGCCAATACCCGTTAGTGAACTGTACGCGGGCCAGGACATCCAGCGCATTACCGGGCCCGACCTCTTCGCCAAAATTGTCCCGCTTTCCGTGACCGAGTCAGCGAGTCTGTACGATGAGGAAAAGGCCAAGATTCTCCGGGCCGAGACCGAGCGCGTCGATACGGCAAACGGCGAGATGGCTGCTAGCCTCGATTATCTGCGCCTACCAGGGGCTCTCCAGGTTTTGAAAGGCGGCTTTGATCAGGAGGTTCTCCCTGACGAGGACTTCCGTACCTGGTGTGTTGATGTAGCGGACCACGAAAGCCCCGAGGCCATTTTTGAGCCCCTGCGTCGCCAGCGGGATGCGATCGTTGCCGTTCTAGACAAGAATGCGAAGCAGCTCGACATGGAGGAGAGCGTCTGTGAGAAGATGCGCTCCAAGTACGAAAGCGAGTGGACACAGCAGCCCAGCTCACGGCTCACCACCACCCTGCGTGGTGACATCAAAAACTACCGGGACGCGTTGGACGAGGCGGGGACCAGCGACGGGCTCCTAGCCACAAAACTGCGGCAAAACAGCGCCGAGTTTGACGAGATGCGGACAGCAGCCCAGCATGGAGAAGTCGACGCACTGTTCCAGAGGGCCTTGGGCAAGGTCCGGGGCAAGTCTAGCAGCCAGACCACCAGCCCCAGTGAGGGTAATCTGCTGGATACCGACTTTGAGGATAGCAACCCCAGCGTGCCCGACCAGATCAACACGGTGGACGAGATCTTGTCGAAGCTGAATCTTGTCAAGCGAGAACGCAACCAGGTGCTGAAGGACCTCAAAGACAAGGTGAGTTTGCCTCCCCCACCTATTAGCTAATTAACTCGCGATTCCATGCTAACAGCACATAGATTCACGACGACGATATCTCCCAGATATTGATTCTGAACAAGAAATCCATCGCCAACTACGAAACACAGCTCTTCAAGTCCGAGCTGGAGAAGTTCCGCACACACCAGAACCGGCTCGTGCAAGCCAATCACAAGCAGTCAGCGCTCATGAAGGAGCTGACGGCCACTTTTAATACGCTCCTGCAGGACAAGCGCGTCCGCTCCGAGCAGAGCAAATACGAGTCGGTTCAGCGCCAGCGCGCTTCCGTCGTGAACAAGTACAAGCGAGCATACCAGGAGTTCCTGGACCTGGAAGCGGGCTTGAACGGTGCCAAGCGGTGGTACGCGGATATGAAGGAGACGGTCGAAAGCCTCGAGAAGAACGTGGATACGTTTGTTAACAACCGCCGGTCCGAGGGCGCGCAACTGCTCAACCAGATCGAGCAGGATCGTTCGGCCAACAAGGGGCAGCAAGCGGAGCTCGAGAGGGAGCGCTTGCGGGGGCTTATGGAGCGCATGTCCGTGGACCCAACGCCATCCTCACAGCCCCAGCAGCAGTCGTCAAACGGCGCATCGTCGACACCCCCACTGCCCTCGTCCACGGGCGGTATGTCTGGACGGCCCGTACCAATGCCGCTGTACTTGTCCAACACCAACACGCCGCGGTACCCGACGACGAACTTCACGGGACAGTACCAGGTCCCGAACTCGCCGCCACCCAACCAAGCGGGCATGCCGTCTCCGTATGCGAGCCAATTTGGCCAGCAGGCAGCGGCATACAACCCGAGCGCACACGGCCGCATCCCCGGCCCAGCATCGCCTCCGCCGACCATGACCACTTTTGGTATGAACGCCATGCGTGGACCGGCCTCGCCTGCTCCGACGCAGACGACCTTTGGCCAACCAGGCGGCCACCAGTACAGCACGTACGGCAACCAGCAAGTGGCCCCGGTCCAGACACCGCACTCAGCAACGCCGTCCAGCTTTGTGCCGGCCGGGTTTGTGCCGCCACCGCCGCCCCGCGCACCGCCCCCGCTGGGCCCGCAACAGACGTATCACGTCAAGCCGACTGACTACTACGCGCAGCAGCAGCAGCAGCAACAACAACCACCGCAGCAACAGCAGCAACAATACCAGCAACCATACCAGCAGCAAGCACCGCCGCCTCAACAGACCCAAGCCGACCCGTGGGCAGGACTTAACTCGTGGAAATAAATGCCCATGGGGAAAGGTTGGATTGATGGTATTGGGTTTGGAAGCTGTGTGGTACTTGTCAGCTTTTGTGTTTTTTTTGCTCTTTTGCGTATTTTGAGGTGCTAGGATTCTAGGATGACCGCATTTTCATACTCATTTCTTCATCTCCATTATTATTATTTCGCATGGTGTACAAGTCAAGAAGATGAAATATTGCATAGAATATATTATTCGGTTTTGCTAATACTGTTTCGCTATATAAAAGACATAAATGACGTAACATAGTCGATATTCGTGAAGAAACGTTGTTGTAAAAAATATATATAATACAAATCAGTATATGATAATGTCAACAAAAAAATATACAAACTATCTTGTCCCAAATATGGCCGTAATACCATTCATTTATCCATCTTTACGCTTATATTCTTACACCGCGATATCCCATTCCTCTGTTTTGTCTCATGACTTCGTTATCTGTCTAGTCGAGGAACTTCTAAGCGAATACCGCTTCTTGGGGGTCCTCGTTCGTGCCTTGCGCGTCCTCTTCGGGGTCGTTTCGTCTTCGGACGCCGATGTTGATGCTGAGAAGTCGGGCGACAGTAGGCTCTTCTTCTCGTACGTGGGCGTCGCGGGTGCCGACGGCGACATGGCCCGCAGCCAGCCGATGTTGGACGGCACCCGCCGGTGGCTGTTGTAGCGCCGGCTCGGCCGCTCCAGCAGCACCATGGACAGCCACGGCATAAGGGCGACGGCGGTGACAAACACGAGACCGACGACGGTGCAGGCGCTGATGCTGGTGTTGGAGCTGATGCCGCCGACGCGCAGGCGGCTCGTCTGGCAGAACGAGGCGAGCGTCAGGGTATTGTCGGAGGCCGGTGCGACGCCGTGCGGTTGTTTGATCGCCACCCCCTTTCCTCCACAACCCGGAACAAAGATGGTCGCTGCCAGCCAGCCGAGGCCGACGTACGCAGCGGCCATGGCACCGATCGCGAGGCGGAACCGGCGCACTTGCGGGATCTTGGCGTAGGCCATCATGAGACGGCTGCAGAGGCCGACGACGGCAAAGAGGACCGCAGAAACAAGCACGACGAGGGCCGTGGTCGCAGTGGGCGATGCACCGAGAACATTGTGGACCAGCACATCGACGCCGACATGTTGACGAGCTGCAACAAACGGCAGGACAGCAGCATGAGCGAGGCAGGCGACGGCGGCAGACGAAGCAACAGCCAGCGCGGCGTAGACGAACGAGAGGCGGATGACGAAAAAGGTAAAGGTGATGTCCCAGAGGAAACCGATGACGGCCTCGGTCGAGGAGGCCATAATGGGGGCTTGTTGCTGGGCGTGTGGTTATTTGATGGAATTGAGGGTGCCAAGTAATTGCTGAAGCTGCTTATGGGCGTTCTGCACAATAAACAGCTATAATTGAAATAGTAGATTGTTTTGATGGACCAAGAGATGTCCAAAGGCTGCGCTTTGCGTTTCGGGGGATCATTTGCTGTTTAAATACGGCCGCCACCCGTCGCCCGTGCAAATAGTTGGCGCCGGCCATTGTTATAAGAGATCGCCGAGGTCCAGGGTGCCTGTTTGGTTTGTCTGGCGATCTCCGATGGCTGGGAATAGTGGCTGTCCGACAGTCAGCGTCATCGGCTTTGTTTGTTTGTGTACAACATACGTCGTAGCGTGTCCGTGAAGTGGTGAGAGCGATGGGACAGGCCCAGAGGCCAAGACGACCAAGAAGGGAAAGGGCACATGTTAGTGCCGTTTTGGGCTTGCGGCCGCGGCAGCCGCCAAGGACAAAGTATGCGACGCCTGGAAAGGGCGCTGCAGGCGGCCGGCCGCCCTGTATTTTCAGTGGTGCGTGTGGTGTGACATGCGTCGTACCCATCTTGGGACACGCTAGTGGACGAGGAAGACTGGCCACCAACAGCAAAGCCGGTGGCCACCATCGCACCTTCCCGACAAGATACAAAGGAACGATTGTACACGAACGCACCTGCCAAGTTTAGGGTCGGGAGATCTGTCTGGCGCCTGGAACCTGCTGGAAGCCGTCTGCCGTTGTCTCGTGTTGGTAGTGCTAGGGCCCGCTTCGGCAACGGTACTTTCCTTGTGCTACGAGCATGGGCGGGACCATGGGACCCCTGTTGGATGTATGCAAATGCAAGTCTAAATCCAATTCTCGTTTTGTATTCGTATTGTATTGTGTGTACGATAGTATATAGGGGGGATGCAGGGGGTGGGGTATGGGAAAGGGGAATAAGGGACGTGAATGAGAAGCGTGAGAAATCTAGCGAGACAAGAGGAAATGACCGGGGAATGGATGCAAGAAGGCTGGAAGAGGGAATATGTACAGTGCGTGATATGAAGTATGAGCGGAACGTGAATGCAAGATGCCAGGGGAAGGGTGGAAAGGTACGTGCATCAGCCTCGCACCTAAATGTCCGTCTTCTCCAACTTCGCGGCGAGCGCGTCGACATCCTTGTCCTTGACCTGCACCACGGGCTCCTCCTGCGCCTCTTCCGCCTCCTTGATCAGCTTCGCGGCGCGCTCCTCGGTCGTCGTGCCTGTAGCGCCCTCGCCCTCTTCCTCCTCCTCCTCCTCCTCCTCCTCTTCTTCCTCCTCCTCCGAATCCTCCTCCTCCAGGTCGCTCAGGCTGTCCAGGCCCCAGGCATCCTCGTCCACCACGTCGCCGCCCAGCGTCTCCTTGCGCCCCTCGAACAGCGTCTGCAGCGCCACCACCGCCGCGTCGTCCTCAGAGAACTTGTTGCCGTTGACCTCGAGCTTCTTCAGCACCGGCAGCGCGCCGCTGTCGGCCGCGTTCGCGAGCGCCTTGAGCCCGGCCGCCGTGATGTCGTTGTACTGCAGCCGCAATATCTGGAGTTGCTTGTTCTGGCCCTTGGTCAGCGCACTCGCCAGCAGCACGCTGCCCTTGGCGCTCAGCAGCGAGTCGCCGATGCCCAGCTCCTCGATCTCCGTCCACCGCGGCACCACGCCCGCCAGCGCCTTGGCACCCATCAGCGTGAACGTGTTGTCCTGCAGGTCCAGCACGCGGATGCTGGTTGTGTAGAGCAGGCCCGCGCTCAGCAGGTGGCTGATGCCCTCCTGGCGGATGCCGTTCTGCACCATCTTGACCACCTTGACGTTGCTGTGCAGCTGGAACGCCTTGGCCCACGCCGTCATGCTGCCGTTCTCCAGCCGGTTGCGGCCGCAGATGACCGTCTCCAGGTCGGGCACAGCTGCCTTGTTGTCCGCTTTGCGCGCCTCCTCCTTCTTGGCGTGCAGCGCGCTCAGCGCGTCTGCAATCAGGATGCCCGCGTGCGGGCCCAGGCCGTTGTTGTTGAGATACAAATGCTGCAGCGGCACGTGCGACGCCAGAAACGCCACGAGCGGCGCCTGCGTGTTGAGCCCAAATGCGTTGTCGTTGAGGTTGATCGTGCCCAGCTTCGGCAGGTTGAGCAGCGCCGTCAGCAGCGAGGACAGCGCCTCGGGGATCTCGTTGAGCAGCCGGCCCGTGAAAATATCCGCCAGGTTCGCCGTCGTCAGCGTCTTCTTGGTCGCGAGCACCTCGCCCAGCAGCTGGCACGCGCCCACGCCCAGCGTGTTGCCCAGCAGCCGCACCTCCTCGACGTCGTCCATCGCCCGCAGCGCCGCAATGTGCGGCTCGACGTCGGCGGCCGTGTCGAGCTTCAGGCCCTTGCCCTCGAGGGAGAAGATTTTAGAGGACGCCATAGTTGGGTTGTTGTGAGTGGGAGAAAAGGGAGGAGTGTCGAGTAAACTATGTGCTTCGGTTTTCTTTGCGTTTCTTTGTTTTCTTGCTTTCGCTTTTGCACAATGGGATTAAAATGAAAGAAACAGAGTGACAAAATTGCAAGACAGTGGACCAGACTGGGCTCCAAGGGGAAATGAGCAAGGCCCTATTTCTCTGTTTATATTCAAAAAGATTTTTTGGGTCCGTCCAGGCCCTGCCCCTCTGGTTGCTAGGAACCTCGCCAGGCGTCAATGGGGGCCAGGCTGGAGCCATGTGGGGGAGGGGCAAGGCCTGGACGTCAGCGGTCAACCCCTGTGCGCAGCCCCTGTACGTCGCACTCTGTCCAGAACAGTGTACAGCTGGCGGCAGCTGGCAGACCGGGCCGAGCTCTATTTCTGACTAATCTTTCACCCCTTGCCGGATGGGACAATGGCAATGCGCGATCTGGTTGCAAGCCGCGCCTCTCGTGCGGCACCCGTGTACGAGCTTGCATTGTGACGGGCTGAGAGGCGCCAAAGCTTCCCAATCGCCCTGCCCTTTTTTTCCTTTGAGAAATTTGGGACTGTCATCAAAACCAAAAGCACACAATCAGCCACCCACAGGCATCACAAGGTTCTCGTCATTTGCGTCTGCATTTCCATATTTTATCCTCTTTCCACAAATCGACGACAACAACACAAAACGCGACGGATGAGGGCTCGAACCCACCGCGACAACCGGAAAACCACGATCTTTCCACAATCCACATCGACAGCCTTGGTTTTGATGAACGATAACCACTCCTGAACGCGACCTTTTCATTCCCTCTCTCCTCACATACACACCACCACACCTCACCACACCCCCATTTCCAATGGGGAAACGCCACTCATCACGGCGGTCGTCGCACTCGGCCGCATCGCCCATGCACGACTACGAGGATGACAGCGTGACGGACGTGGTCTCGAAACCGTCCAAGCGCCTCAAGGCCGCAAACGGATCGGCCGTGCCGACATCACCAGGCAGCCCTTCGACTGCCCGCGATGCAGCCGATGCCGAGCCCGAAGACGAGGAGATGAAGGACGAGCCGGCAGAAAAGAGCGAGAAGACCAGCAAGAAGGAGACCCGGTCCGTCCGGCGCAAATCGTCGCGGTCCGCGATGCCCGAGGCAAACGACGACGACGACACCATTGAGATTGAGCCGGAAGCCGATGCCGAGGTCGATGCCGAGGTCGAGGTCGAGGCCGAGGCGGAGCCAGAAACAGAAGCAGGAGCGGAGACGGCCGATGCAGCTGATCCGGACGCGACGGTGCTACACACGTCCAACGACAACACAAGCAGCAGCAACAGAAAAGCCAACGGCACCACCAACGGTACGACCAACGGCAACACCACCGGTGGCACCGCGCACCATGCAGCGCGTAACGGCGACGACCTCCTCGACGCCATGTCGGACGTGTCCGAAGACTCCGACGGCGACGTGCCCCCGCCAAAGAAGACTGCCCAGCCATCGGCTTCCACGTCCTCATCTCTCGGTCTCCGGCGTGGTGGCGGTGGTGCTGCTGCTGACGAAGACCCCACGACCGGGCTCAACGCCGTCAACGAGCCGCAGGTGACCGTGTGCGCGTGGGACGGCTGCGAGACGGGCGACCTGGGCACGATGGACAAGCTGGTCGAGCACTTGCACGCCGAGCACGTCGAGGGCAAGCAGCGGCGCTACACCTGCGAGTGGGTCGGCTGTCCGCGCAAGGGTAAGTCCCACGCCAGTGCGTACGCCCTCAAGGCGCATCTGCGCAGCCACACGCGGGAGAAGCCGCACGTCTGTCTCCTTCCAGGTGAGTCCCCCCTTTTTCTCTCCACTTCCTTCCTTTTTGTTCTCCTCCTAACCCCTGTTAGAATGCGACCTGGCTTTTGCGAGACAAGACGCCCTTAACAAGCATATGCGGACGTCGCATGAGATCGACTTGATGCGGTACTATGAGGCGGGGCAACGGAGAGTGCCGCTCAGTGGCCGCTCGGGCAGTAGTGCCAACAGCAGTGCTGTCAACGGCAGCGGCACTGCCGCCGCGCAGTCGGCGGCAGCGACAACCAACGGCAAGGCTAACGGACCGAACAAGCTGAAGATTATCATCAAGACGCCCCTGTCCCACGCGGCCGGCCACGACGACTCGGTCGACAGCAGCGCCTACGACGACCATAGTCTTTACCACTACACCGGCGCCGAGACGACGGTGCTCGGCAAAGACCAGGGCTTCACCTCGCACGAGCTCGATCTGTCGCCGAAAGAGCTGTACGGCGTCTGCCGCCTACAGCTGCAGTGGGCCGAGGACGAGAGCGAGGAGCTGCACAACGAGTGCGCCGCCTGGGAGGCGGCTGCCCACAACGCCTGGCTCGAGCAGCAAGTGCTGCTGGACCAGGTCATTAGCAGCGAAAAGGACTGGTACGAGCGGCGCAAGGAGGTGCTGGCCACGCTCGCCATTGAGGAAGAGAAGCGCGCTGCCGAAGAGGCTGCCAAGGAGGCGGAAGAAGAAGCGGCGGCCGAGGCGGCAGGCCTCGTCCGTGGCGGCGACGGGGACGATGACGACAATGATGGCGACGGTGATAAGGACGACGACGACTCGGGGGCTGATGATGACAACGACAATGACGACGGCGACGGGGAGGGCGACGGCGACGATGATGAGGACGACGATGTGCCGAGTGTCATTCTCGACCCGGATGCCACGCGCGACGACTACTCCTTTGCTGAGACGACGTCGTTTTCGGCCGTTGGATCTTCACTGCGGAATGAGCTAGCCGTGAATGGCGATTAGGCATCCTACCAGGCGGCAGTGAAGGCCGGGGCGGCAGTGAAGGCCGCGATCATGGACTACCTTGAACGGACTCGCTCTAGGCCCATTGCACACAATTTGTATCATTAACGACGAGGTGTTTTGTTCTTTTCTTTTTGGCCTAAGCACCTAGTCCTTTTGTTTCACGGCGATTGTCTTTTTGTATTTTTTTTAAAGAATTTTCGTTATTCAGTTATATTTCCAAGTTCATCGTTTTCGCTTGAGTTACCCTTTCTTGGGTATAGGAGACATGGAGGGGACAAAAAGTCATATCCAGGTGTTTACAAATAAAGAAGCGTTTTTTTCAGCCTTTCCGCATCCAACATGTTTCAAAAGTAAATGCAGTCTTGCTGTTCTCTGTCTCTCCACGCTCGTCTGATGCTCGTCTCGCGCCCGTACCTACCGCACCTTGCGCTTCTCGGCTTCTTTGTTCGTAAACGGAAACCCGCTGGTCCGCTTGTCGGCTCCCGTCCGCTTGCTGATCCGGCCGCCGTCGCCAAAGAGCAGACACCACACGCCAAATGCCGCTAGAATGCTGCTGCCCGTGCAGCCAACCAGGAAGGCCGTGACAGTCGGGTGCACGTCGTGGTAGTAGCAGCCGTAGCTGTAAAAGGCGGCCGCGCCGTGGTATACGGTCGTGATGAAGAGAGCGGCCCAGGCGTAAGGCGAGGCGGACGAGCTATCGTTGTCCTCCACGGCTTGCAGCGGGAGCAGGCCCGAGAGCACCAGCGTCTGCAGCGCGAGGCCCAGCTGGCCGAGGCCAAGAGCGCGAGCAAAGTAGATGGCGACGGCTGGCGAGAAGATGCCGTTAGGAAGGGCCGTCAAGTAGAGGAGAGGAGAGGCAACTTACGTGGAACAGGAATTTCTGACATCACAAGAGAGACGACAAACGACGGCCACACGATGAGCGGCAGGGCTTGGACGCTGAGCCAGCCCAGCGACGCGAGGCTGTACGCGGTAACGGCCTGCAACAGTGGCAGAGGTTAGCGGGAGACGCCATGGCAGAAGGGAAGTAAAGGGCAGCGGAAAAACGCACATCCATAATTGCACGTATTTAAAAGAAGGCACTCGATGTCGAACACGATTGACGTTTGCTCTTGTCAGCTGTTTTTCAGGAAGGAGCTCGAGGCCGGTGATCTTTATGAGAGGCAGCAACAAAGGTCGGATCCTCCTGCCGCGAATGCAGTCTACGTCATATTCCTACCAATGAGCGGCCGAGGCAATTCCGGCAGCAGGCAGCACTAAGAAACCTCTCTTTCAGCTCACTTCCTTTCACAACCTCTGGACCACACTGAGGGAGGCTCATCTCCCGCAAGAAGTATCTAAGATCCGTGAGATTCACAGAAACAATATTTCGCGGCTTCTCATCTTCTTTGCCTCTTCTCAACCAGGTCGAGTTCTGTTACATAGCCCTGGAAGCAATAACAGGCCTGTATCGACATACAAAGTGGTCGCATATGAGTGATTATGACTTCTACTGCTTATTTTCGAAGGGGCCACTGGTCTAGCAAAGTGCTTTTCTTTGTTCGCCGTTCTCTGTTCTGGCTGTTCTCATTGTGTGACCTGGCCGTTGAGGATGACTACTGTGCGGGGCTCGTCTTCACACCGTCTACCGATTTATGGCATCACGTGAATTGATAGGGCGATTGGGGTTGCCCTTCCTTTAGCCTAATCTGGGCTAGCGCAGTCCATGCCCACACAATCGGCACACGAAATGTGCTCTCAAACCGGATTTAGTGTGGCCTACCACCAGTTGCACCCCCTCCCTTTCTTTTCCAATTTTTCTCCCTGAGATCGGGTTTTTTTCGCTTGTGTGTGTTTTTTTTTACCTCTTCTTTTCAACCTCAGCAACCTTATCCGACATCGACAACCGCACCGACGACCACCTCCGAACAGTATTCAAGATGTGAGTTTTGCTTATTACCTTTAGCAGAACAGCACAATTCGATGGCGATGATGCATTTGATGGCCACGGCACCGTGCTGGCCTCGACCGCGGACCGGCGAAACAGCGACTCTCCATGTCCGGCGGCGAGGAGATAACGAAGCGACATGGCGGGGGAGGAGACACAGGGACACTTTGGCGACGAGGAGACCATGTACACACGGAAATGAACGGGCATCCCGGCGACCACGACGTCCACAGCACGACAATTCGAAACATTCGAAATCAATAAAGGGGGACCGAAACGTTGAAGACACGGATGGATGGGCAACTGGACAGGACGATAGCCATCGAGAGATCCGACCGCACCGAACCGCTCGCCGACCATCTGCATGCATCATCGACCATCGAAGCGCTGTTCTTTGATACATTTGTGGCGCTGGCACTCAGTGACTAACGTACTTCTTTTCCCCAGGGTCAACCTGCGTACCCAGAAGCGTCTTGCCTCGTCCGTCCTGGGCTGTGGCAAGAACAAGATCTGGCTGGACCCCAACGAGGTCTCGGAGATCTCCAACGCCAACTCCCGCATGACCATTCGCAAGCTCGTCTCCGATGGCCTCATCATCCGCAAGCCGGCCACGATGCACTCGCGGTCGCGTGCCCGTGAGCTGAACCTGGCCCGCCGCATCGGTCGCCACCGTGGCTTCGGTAAGCGGAAGGGTACCGCTGATGCCCGTATGCCTGAGTACGTTTTCTTCCCATCTTTGGGGCACCATTGTCCCTCAATCTGTGATCTGTGAACACACTCTAACAACCCTCTAGGCAGGTCCTCTGGATGCGCCGCCAGCGTGTCCTCCGCCGGTTACTAGTTAAGTACCGCGCCTCGGGCAAGATCGACAAGCACCTGTACCACGAGCTGTACCACCTGGCCAAGGGTAACACCTTCAAGCACAAGCGCGCGCTTGTTGAGCACGTACGTCTCGAAGTCCCATATCCATTTTATCATATATGCGTGCCACCCTCTAACACATCACAGATCCACCGCGCCAAGGCTGAGCAGGCCCGCGAGAAGCAGCTGAAGGACGAGATGGACGCCAAGCGCGCCAAGACCAAGGCCGCCCGCGAGCGGAAGCTGGAGAGACAGACCGCCAAGCGGCAGGCGATTCTGGGCGAGGACGAGGAGTAAAGCGGTGCGAATGTGAAATCGAAAACGGAGTGAGCGTGAAGGGCGTCGACGGCAGCGGCGGCGGCGGTCGACTGCAGCTGCCACGAGAGAAAGAGGCGGCAGCAGCGACGGCGGCAACGGGACCGGACGGCGAGAGGGCTGCATCCTTTTTGCGAAGAACAAAAATAATGGAGTTTTCCGGGACAACACAAAACACCCCCCAGGGCGGAACATCAAAAAATAAAAAAAGGACATTTCATCATCTTTTTTGTGCTCTCTCCACACAAACAAATTCTGTCGACTTTTGTGGTTTGCTCCTATACCGCCGGTTCTTCCCCGTCTCTGCGATATGCACACACTCTCTCTCTTATGCCAAGCCTTTTTTCTTCTCACCCATGTTTTATCTCTTCGACGACTCTTTTCTCTTATTCTCATCCCATCTTCTCATGGCATCATTGGCTTTTTGCCTTCCGCTTCAACGGAGGCCGGGCCAAAATACAGGCGGATTTGCATATGGGGTCTTTGCTATTTTTCTTCATCTGGCTTTGGGACCCTCTGGGTTTTGCTCCTTGTTCTGATCTTCTGTCTTCCTGCTCTATACCATCTTGTCTACGGGCGGTTTGATGTCGGTGTTCATGATGTTTGTTCGAGTAGGAAAAAACAAGGTTGGGCAGGGAGCACTGCAAGCGGTACAAATACAAAATGTCTGAACACAATAAAAACAATTGAAAACAGCAAGCTGTATGTGATGGAATATGATATACGATTCGTGGTAGTATATTGCGGACGAGCGATCAGTATCAACAAGACAAACAAGAAGACCAGATGAACGTTACTCCGTCTTGGGACACATCTGATCGAAATATGATCGAAGACATGATCCCCAGACGACAAGCTCGACCAGGTCGAAGTTTAGGGCAGGCAAAAGAAAATAACGGCACTCGCCGAGATAGACAGCGAAACAAATAAAGACGAAGAACAACAAAATGAAAGAACCGAAGTAGATGGCCAGAATGAACGTAGGAGAACAAAGACAACAAGGGACAGATGAGTAAGAAAGATAAAGACATTTAACTTGACGTTGAGTCAGAAGCTTCAAAATGTTCCTGCAAAAGGTGGTGGATGTGCCAAGACATTTCACCATGCTGCCAGGCACGAAGTTGTCCCGGGGTGGAAACGATCTTGAGTTTAAACGAAGCGGTCTCATCACTCGAGAAAAAGAGAGGAAAAAAGGGCCAAAATTTGTCTGGCTGGCGCGAATTTTTTGGGTATCCGCCGCAGCGCCGTCCGAGCTCGGGTCACGTGTAGCAAGCTCTTTCCGTCTTGGGCGCCAGGGAGCGTGGGCGCTTCTCCGAAGCAGGCAAAATTGCCCAAATAAGCAAGAATGGCAAGCTGTCCACAGGCCTGTCCACAGCGGGCCCCGCCCACAAAAAAGCCATTACGGCGGTAGAATAGCGCCGCAAGGCCACGCCCAGAAGGCCGTTGTAAAGCGCTATCGCGTCCTCTGAGCGAATCCTAAAAACCTGGCTGGCGGAGAAATAGGAAAAAGAGGGGGTGACCTCACCGACTCTGGCCGCCGTCATGGGCGCTTTCATGGCTCTAGACTGGGCTCTCAAAAGGACTGGTCGCTGGCTCCTTCCTCTTTGACACCTCCTACGGAGTCGTCATATGCCGTTCGCAGATGCCTTCCCAAGTTCCTTCTGTCCCTAATTACCGTGCCTTCTGTATCCGTAGTGTATGAGTCCAAAACTTACGGTTGCTCCTGCCTGTGTTATCTAGCAATCCGTAACACTGCGTGCCTCCCCCGCTCGGAGCTAGCCCAAGTAAAATCCAGATATATCCCATACGCGGCACCAAAATCGTCACGCAAGCCGGCTCAAGTGTCGAACCACCTTCTGCTCTCTCCCTTCCCTCCTTCTCCTCCCCACCTCGCTGCTGCTCCCCGCCAACGACGTCTACGGTTTCCTGGGACTTGAGAAGATTCTCAGCAGGGCATCCACGGCAACGAAAAAACATCACCAGCAAAGATCAAAGCTCCAATTGAAGCTTGCCGATCTTTCGTCCCTTCTTCCGCCTCGTCTCTTCTGACACCAACTCGCGGCCCCGACTTGTCACGCCGCCGCCATGTCTCTTCCTCTTTTCCGGAGCACCGCCCGTGCTGCCCGGGCCACCCGGCCATGGACGGCATCATCCTCCCCGGTCACCGCCGCCGCCTCGTGGGCACGAGCCCGGACCGTGTCCACACTCAACCAGGATGGCCAGCAAAAGGTTTGTGGCGCTTGTGGCCATGATACGAGAGGTACCAGACAGAACAGCTAACATGATGTGCAGATCCTGGCAGCACACCTGCAAGAGGCCGACCCGACCATGTACGAGATCATCGAGAAGGTGCGTGATGCCGCTCCGGCCCCCTCAAGTCAATCTACGCAACCCACGCATTCTAACAACCCTCTTAGGAGAAAATCCGCCAGAAGCAGTTCATCAACCTGATCCCGTCCGAGAACTTCACCTCCCAGGCCGTCCTGGACGCCTTAGGAAGCCCAATGCAGAGTGCGCTTGCTCCCCCTTCACAATGCAGACAAGCGGAAGCGGGAGACAAGGAGACAAGCTAACAGACGGCAGACAAGTACTCGGAGGGCTACCCCGGAGCTCGGTACTACGGCGGCAACGAGTTCATTGACCAGTCCGAGCGGCTATGCCAGCAGCGCGCGGTCGAGACCTTTGGCCTCTCAGATAAGGAGTGGGGTGTCAATGTGCAGGGTATGTTGAGACGACAATTGTATTTTGTGTGGTATTAACCTCAAGACTAACACGACCACAGCTCTCTCCGGCGCACCCGCGAACCTCTACGTCTACTCCGCCCTCATGAACACCCACGACCGCCTCATGGGCCTCGACCTCCCCCACGGCGGCCATCTGTCGCACGGTTACCAGACTCCGACCAAGAAGATCTCCTTCATCTCCAAATACTTTGAGACCCTGCCGTACCGGCTCGACGAGTCCACCGGCTACATCGACTACGACAAAATGGAGGAGATGGCCCTCCTCTACCGCCCCAAGATCATCGTCGCCGGCGCCAGCGCCTACAGCCGCTTCATCGACTACAAGCGCATGCGCGAGGTCTGCGACAAGGTCAACGCCTATCTGCTCGCCGACGTTGCTCACCTGTCGGGTATGATCGCCTCCAAGTCCATCCCGGGCCCCTTTGCCTACGCCGACATCGTCACCACCACCTCCCACAAGTCCCTGCGCGGCCCCCGCGGCGCCTTGATCTTCTTCCGCCGCGGCGTGCGCCGTGTCAACGCCAAGACCAAAGAGGAGGAGAAGTACAACCTCGAGAACCCCATCAACGCCTCCGTCTTCCCCGGTCACCAGGGCGGCCCCCACAACCACACCATTGCCGCCCTAGCCGTCGCCCTCAAGCAGGCCCAGACCCCCGAGTTCCGCGCCTACCAGGAGCAGGTGCTTGCCAACGCCCAGGCGCTGGCCAAGCGTCTTGGTGAGCCCAAAGACAAGGGCGGCCTTGGCTACTCGCTCGTCTCGGGCGGCACCGACAACCACCTGGTCCTGGCCGACCTCAAGCCGCAAGGCATTGACGGCGGCCGTGTGGAGCGCGTGCTGGAGCTGGTCGGCGTCGCCGCCAACAAGAACACCGTGCCGGGCGACCGCTCGGCCCTGACGCCCGGTGGTCTGCGCATGGGCACGCCGGCCATGACGACGCGCGGCTTCAGCGAGCACGACTTTGCGCGGGTGGCCGACATTGTCGACCGCGCGGTGACAATTGCGGTCCGCGTGGACAAGGCGGCGCGCAAGGAGGCCGAGGAGAAGGGCGAGAAGGGCGTCGGCCGTCTGCGGGTGTTCCTGGACCACCTGGGCAACGGCGACAGCGTGCCCGAGATCCTGCAGCTGCGCAGCGAGGTCGCCGACTGGGTCGGCACCTACCCGCTACCGTGGACGACCAAGGCATAAAGAAGTGGTCGACAGATGCACCCACACCACATGAAGAAATGAATCAAAAAATACAGGAATGAGGGGATCACATGAAAAAAAAAGAATCAACGAAAAATGGACGGCATGCATATAAACGACACAAACTCCTTTCCCCTACCCCCCTGTACACTCATCCCCCCTCCCCATTTTTGTTTGGTTTCACACCCTGATCTCGTGAACGGTCCTCAACGCCGGCGTTCTGGTTGACATCGATTTTGCTTTAATTTTTTTCTTTTACCTCTGTCCCTTTTTTCGTTTTCTTTTTCTTTTTCTTCAAGCCTCTTCTCTCCGCTGTGGCCTTCTTTTTTTCTTCTCTGTTTTTAGTCTTTGGCCTTTTCTTCAACCACAGGTCATTTTCAATGCAATCTACACTGTCATTTTCTGGCGATCTAATTTGACGCATTTACCTTTTAGTGAAAGAAAATTGAATACGGCCGTGATACATTTATTGAATTACTGCTTTTTTAAAAAACTAAAAAGCCACCAGGCACAACCCGCCAAAAAAAAATACTCTTTTCTGGTTCTCTCGTTTCCGCCAGAAATATAAGACCCTAAGCGAGTCGACAAAGTAAACATAAAAAAGACACTAGCAATAGTAGGCGATTTTACTAAGAAGAGAAACGAGAGAGACAAGGTTGCCTTTCCCACGTTCCCCTATTCAACATTTTCCTTTCCCTCTTATTCCGATACCGCTTAAGCGCCGTACCAACCGCCGGCTCTCCAGCAGGCCGTCGCGCTTGGGGCGTTGGTGACCGTGCTGTATTGTGTTTGTCTGCAAAATTTGTCAGCCATGGTTAGGATACGATATAATTGAAGAGGAAGGGGGCTTTTTGACATACCCCACCCAGACGGTGCCTGACACCTTTGTCGTCTGGTACACAATGTCAGTCTGCGTGGCAACAGCGCCGGCGCCGCCGCGCGTAATCGTGACGGTCACGCCTGGCTTGTTGTTGCCGCCGTTGGCGCAGAGGGTCGACGGTGCAGGCGTCACCGTGGCCGTAATGGTCTTGAAAACAACTTCCGTCGTCGTGGCCGCCGGCGCGGTAGACACGCGCGTCTGTGTCACAGTGTAGGTCGTTTCGGTGACGGTGACGGTCGTAGCCATGACCGACTGCATGTGGTTCAGGTCACGCTTGTCTAAAGGGGTCAGTATATGCTCCGAAAAAGCTCACGCTTGAGGAAAAGACAAGACTTGCTCGATGGGTAGTGGCACGAGGCAGAGGTGGTCACGGTCGTCTGGTACTGGCTCGTCTTGACGCCATCCGTAGCCGTCCGGGTAATGGTGGAAGTGACGGTTTGTGTGCGGCCGGCTTGGATGTTCGTGACGGTCTGCGTAGGACCATTGTTGCCATTGCAGTTGGCGGTGATGGTCTGGGGAACGAGAATAAGCGTCTGGGTCTGGCCAACCGTGTTGACAATGGCTTGTAATTTGGCGTTTAGTATGGCTTCAAAAATAAATGGGATCCTTTCATAAAGACTTACTCTTTGCGCGCGGTGTCGTGGTGATGCCTAGGACAATTGTCGGCGTAGCCTGTGGAAGAAAGTCAGTTCATGCTCCCCGACCCAGGGGAGTTCACAGTCAATGAATATGCGTACAATCACAGTCGACGTCTGCGGCACGCCGACAGTCAGCGTAATGGTGCGCTGCACGGCAATCTGGTCACCAGACACGATAATCTTCCACGTGCCGGACTTCATTGCCGAGAAGGGGATGCCACTGTTTTGTTAGTAGGAACTTTACAAAACAAAATAAAAAAAATAAAGTAAAGAGATCGACCAGGCGAGCCCTACCATGTCGACGTCTCCTGAGCACCGGTCGGTGTTGTGCTGACTGCCGAGCAAGCATACTGGTTGTTGTCCGGGTCGACGAGAATGGGGCTGATGCTCTCCTGGTTGCAGCCCTGGAAAATTGTGATAAAGCTGAAATACTGGTTCGACGAGCCGTCAATGTAGTAGGCACCTCCGTTTGAGTAGTCGACACCATAGCTTGAGCAGTCGGCCAAAGCACCGGATGACAGGGACAGCACCGTGGCCGCCACGGCCAGAAGCGTATTCATGCACGCAACCATATTGTTGATAGTGTCTGAAGAGGTCTTCGGTGGTCGAAGTTTCGTCTCAAGATTGCCGTATTAAAAGAGTGACTGGGGTGAAACAAGATTCCGGGTATTAAGAGATGAAATAGAAAGAAAGACAGAGGGACTAAGCATCGTCAGAGAGAAACAATAGAATGAAGGAAGCGAGAGAAAGAGAAAGAATCAAAGTGCAGAGAACACCGGGGCAGGGTTGGTTTTATGTGCGATCCGGGCAATAAGAGGCCAGTCTCTCTTCAGAATCACTTCACAAGGGACCTCCATTGTAGGGGGAAAGAGCCCGGAAAGGAGATTGAGCTGGAGCAGGGCACAAAATAGACAAAGGGGAACGACTGCGTGGAAAGCACCATGTGTTTTCCATATCGAGGATCAATATCAATATCCATTGGCCTTCCCCCATCCAAGATCCCGCCGTGCCATACCATACATCTTAAGAGCCAAGAAAATGGGCTTAGGGAAGAAAGCGATATAGTGCAAGGTTGGTGGATGAAAGGTAGAAGGCTGACCACGTCGGAGGCAAACAACAGACGAAAGAGACGTCAGGACGGGTAGACGGGACAGGCTAGAGGTGGGAAGGCCGTTCGCGGTGCCGGAGACGAAATAAACATGCAATAAAATGGGATGCAAGGGGGGTGACAAAAAAAAAGATGACGCTGGTCTTGTTTATTTTTTTGAGTGCAGTTTAGTTTCGTTTTCTTTTTTAAACCTGTCAAGTTGCATCGTGCCGTTCTGTGGGACATCTTTTGTTGCCCACACAACTCACAGGCAAAACCTTATTAAAGAGGAGCAACGACCGAGGGAAGGTGCAGAGAAATTCAAGTAAGAAGAAGATAGACAGCCGGCTGGTCTTTGCGGACCCTAGATTGGCCTGGTATTAGGCTATGAGGATGCGGTTACCAGGAACCAAGGCTGTCGCCAGGGAAAAAACACCATTTTCTTTCAAAATTGGGGGGGGAAGGGTGGGCACATAGAAGAAAACATAAAATGAAAAGAAACAGAGTTTGACAAACAAGCTCGGCTTGAGAAAGCATGGAACGAAAACAAAACAGAGAGGGACAAAGGAAGGGTTGAGGGGAAGAAAGGGCAGGTAGGCCCTGGAGAGGTACAGTCTCCGTAGCGGGACGGCCACACACACACGCGTACAACCACGGTCACACGGATGTTAGATTATTGGGAGCGATAGAGACAGTCAATGGGGGTGTGGGAAACAAAGCGCAAAAAAAGTCCGATGGGGATATTAGCATGCACACCTGCCTCAACACGCCATGCGAGAAGCACAACGCTCGAGCTCAAAAAGGCTCGCCACGAACGTCGTTGATCTAGCCGACATGTGAGTGCGTGTGTTCTTCTGGTATCGGGGTACGGACAAGGCACGTTGCAGACAAGGTTCATCCCTGTTCTCTTTTGCCGAAAGGGACCTTTATTAATTCTGACTGCCGTCTCAGTGATGCCAGTGATGGACAGAGACTGAGAGGCAAATGAAAATGTACAGTTGCAGTCTCAAGATAGGGTGGCATCGCGTATACCCGACAAGTAGGAACAGAAGAATGCATGGCGACGATGGTTGGGGCGTCGATAAAAAATGGTAGTTGGCAGATGGCAAAATGAGTGTATCCCGGCCGGGTATGCTTAATGCGCCTCCGGACATATCACTTGGTTACAATCTGGGCGCACACCCTCGCAATTGTGTATCTCCTCTCGAGAGAGCCTATTTCGGGTACCTGACAGGGCCAGCCGGTGTTGGCGTGGTGTCTCTCTTCCTTCGAGATCCAGGAGTGGGGAAAGACTCTGTTCAATATGGTCAGCATTTTGTTTCTCTGTGAAAGAAAGCCTTTACAGAAAATGGAGAATGAAAGAGGAGGGGAGGTATTCTGCCTATATTAGATGTTATTGATATGGATCGCCCGGGCAGCCGCGTGTAAGCCGACGAAATATCCTGTTTTCTTGCTTCTGCTCCCTTTTGTTATATTTTTCGACGTGTGTTGTTTTGACCGCCCATTTCGCAAAAGGCAAACGATTGACATATCTTGAAGGACTTTCTATTCCCCAGATTGGTGGCAGCCAAAAACCAGGATCATACAAGAAACATGGACCCTTGAAAGGTCGGGCTCAGGGTTTCTCGTAGCGGTTGAGAGCCGTACATTCACCGAGCAGTCGGGCCAGCTTTGATAATGATAAATAGCACACTTCGTATGCGCGGCGAGGCGAGACAGTGACCGTAAAGAAAGCAACATGAACATCTTGGCTTCCATTTGACTACAAGATAGTGCATGGGCCCGCTCATCAAAGCAAAGTCTGCGACTGCGAGGCCTAGTCCCAGACGAAGGTAACGGGCAAAGCAGAAGGTCGGAGGCAAGACCTTCGCCCCCTTGGCCCGCTCAAACTCTAAGCGAGGAGACAAAGGAGGCCTATAAATGAGTAGGAGGACTGCTATCGCTGCTGTCGTGCTATTTCTGATGGTTTCTTGGCGGGATACTCTGCCTGGAAGCCCAGGCCCGTCCATCCGGACAGAAGAGTTCAGACGAGGAAAGTTCCTGTGGGCTGTATCGACACGGCAAAGAGGATGGATAGTCGGTGTAGTCGAGCTATAGGTGGTCAAACAGAGCAGCATGCTAACGTTATAGAATCGACGTGGGATAAAATGAACCAGGCATTACCTTAGTAAAAGCCGTCGAGGCTGAGTGAAGCGAAATATTGACAGTGGCAATCTCGTCACATATCAATTCTGCAAAATTGGCTTTTGAGAGGCGATCCAGCTCTAAGAGGATGAGGATGCCAGTCAAACAGAGATAAGAAAGAAAGAAACGTGGCTAACGAGATCAAGGGGAAATGTGAACCTGGGGAGCAGCAGCTACCAAACGTACTTTCCTTCCTAGGAGGAAGTTCGCACCTTCCTACTGAAAGTAAATCAAAGAAGAAAAAAACATATGCGGAAGTCATCCGTGCCTTCCTCACAGAAATGCATCTTGCCATTGTCTCCTTACTTCGCACTCCCCGTATGTGTCGCTTCTTCCGGACCAAAAAAAGTAGTGTTCACACCCCCCTTCTTTATTCATCTGCCGCTTTTATTCTCGCTCCTTGGTCAAGTTTGCATCTATTATCCAACTTGTTGGAATCAGATTGCAGGCACCACTTTGTGCCCGTATCAATGTGCAGACGTTCATATAAGCCAAGCCCGTCGCCAAACCGCGTTCTCTGCTGTTGCTGCAACGTACACGACAATAGCGAGTCGACTCTGTATGCCTGCCTACTTTCCCGTGTTTGCGGTATTTTCTCTCTGACACATATTCTCTTCCCTCTATTTATGGCTCCTTGTTTTATCGTCGGACTCGGAACATTACAGCGGAGTTTGCCCTCATACTACCATTTGTCTTTCGTCTTCTCTCACGAAAATAGACCGTATCCCCGTCCCGTGTGCATGGACATGATTTATTGCCGTCTTTTGTCCTTTCGTTTTTCTTTGCTGTCGTCGTCATCGTCGTCATCGTCGCCCCATTGTCACTGTATTTTATTAGCAGAACGGCCTGAACGTACGTCTCTCTCTTTTTACTCTTCCTCTCCCTACCAGACTATCTCCCACGAGATACCACTTACCGGGGGTGTGGGGGTCTTGGCCTTCGGGGAGGAAAAAGTACACAAGAGAAGGTGGGCGAGTAGCAGTTTGACCTTAGTCTACTTTGCGTGTCTGCATGCCTTGTCTCCGTCCCCCCTTCCACACCCCCCAATAATGCATCTTGGGCTTAGCGTTGGGGGAGGCCGAAATGTGAGTATAAAAAAATTATAAAACAGAGACCACAAAAGCAAGATGCATATTGCATGGTCCGTTAGCCGTTGACTGTTGGTTGTCAGACACTCTCCAAGATAACGTGCCCGAAATAGCTTCATCCAGGTAAAATAAGCTACCCCTGGTCCCTGTCTGGACCCTGACGTTTCCCATCTGTGTGCCCCCCGGATCGCATACCTGGTGTGTCTATCGTGGAGTTTCCTTTTACGTCAGTGAGTCTCACAGGAGCTGAGCATCCTTGGGAAGATCTACTATCAGAGACTTGTAGTTGCGTGCAAGGGCATCTACTGGCCCGGTTCACACCAAATGGCCGGCCGTCTGTCTCTTTACCCCGGTCTTGTTGTCTTTTTCTTTACTTTTTACTGCTGTGCTATGACGTAGATTTAATATTAGAGCACTTCTCACTTGTGTGGAAACGATTCCCTTGCAATACAAAGTAGCACAAAACAATGGTAACGAAGAGAGACGAAGATAGACAGAAAGCCTTACCTATCTACCACAATGCAAGGCCTATGCTTCCAGGCTAGGTCTCCAGTGTTCTCAATACATTTTTCTGTAAGTAAAATCTTTCCCAAAAAGTACTGTACCATGTCCAACTTGAAACTATTCTAGAAAGCGCCTACGTTTTAGTTAGGAAGGCAATATAAATACGAGTAGCATCACACAACCCACGGCGCGAACGCCACGCGACCTAGGCTGTGACCCAGACGAGACCCTAAAGAGGCCAGGGTCCATGCCTCTCTCTACTTTGCCAGCAATCTATTCTCCAGTATTCCGAAAGGCTCGCTACCGATTTGACACCCAAGAAGATGAAATAAATGAATATTAAAATAGATCTTGAAGGTGTGAAAAAGAGAAGGGGGCATTGAGGGGGGATATCGGAACGGAAACCAGGAAAGTCGTTCCTCCTTCCTCCCCCTTCGGAATGCGAGTGCAATATCAGCCCGCATCTCGTGTAGGGTGAGAGGGGGAAGCTCATAGTTTAGACCAAAGGCCAGGCGATGGTGATGACGACGACGATGGAGACGAAGCTGCTGCTACAGACGGGACACGCACGACGACGGCGCTCGTGCCCTCGGCATAGGCCGCGCCGCTGTCCAGCACCACCTCCTGGCAGTCCTCCAGCCCCACGCCGTTAGCAAACTGGAACACAAAGAACGGCAGCGATGTGCCGGCGGTACCCAGCGCGGCCATGGGCGCGTGCCACGTTGCGGCGCCGTACGTTACGGCTTGGTCCCCGCGGGCCACAAAGGCACGCAGGCCACGGACGTCGGGCGGGTTGTTGCGAGCAGCGTCCGCCAGGGTGGGCGCCACAATCACAAGGTAGCGGGTGCCGGCAGCCGACAGCGGCGACAGCGGCACAAACGTCTGGGTGGTGTAGGGGTGGCGCTCGAGGATAGTGACGGGGAAGCGGCCGCCCTCGAGAAGCGTGCGGGCGGCGCAGACAAACATGCTGGCGAGGGGCTCGGACGGCTGGCCGCTCGGGGCGTTGCCCGTGGCATAGCGGTCGGCGAGGCGCGACACGCGCTGGTACTTGATGGCGGAGCCCTGGTTGGCGGAGACGGGGTGGTGCAGGTGCGACGACAACGCGCCGCCCGCGGCTCCAAAGGCGCGCGCAAACTGCGAAGGGTGCACATCGGGCCGCGGGTTCTCAATGACGTCGCCAAAGGGCGCAAACGCGGCGGCCGTCAGCGGCTCGGCGGGCACGGTCAGCCGCAACGCCGCGACGTCGAGCCGGTCAGGCATGGTGTGGAGGAAAAGAGGGAGGGGGGAGAGTGAGAGGTAAAAGGGTGTAGCGAAGGGGGGGGCAGAAATGACGTCGCATGTATTAACCGTCCCGGCTGAGGCAACCGGGCTGCTGGATATCTCAGGTGGCTGATGGCCCGCGGCGTGTTTCGTCTCTTCTTTATTGTGACCTTTTCCGTCCGTTCTTTCGAGATTAGCCTCTGCCAGAATCGTGCCAAAAAAGTAGGCTGTTTCGTCCCAAGTATCGTCGAATCCGCCGAGGAGGTGACTTGTGGCCGATCCTTCTCCTGTGTCCTGTCGATTTGTTCTGTCCCGTCGTCTCCGTCTTCAATTGAGTTGCTCCGGTCCAGCTTTTAGGATGCTTTGTGCGGGGATTGGTTCGGCGTCCCGAAAAAGCGCCGACTGATAAGAGAGGTGCAACCGCAAAAATCGCCTCTTTGTTGAAAACTCCGTTTTAGGCCATGTACCGAGACTCGTTCCTTCCCTCAACAGAGAAGGAGAGTGCAAAATAGCAACAATTGAACAATACTTGTCGTATGTCTTCTTTAAAAAAAAAAGTAGTAATAATAAGGATAAAGTAAATACAAATATCGATGTTGTTTTTTATTTATTTATTTTGTCTCCATTCGTTTTCAATAAAAATAGGTTGTTTTATTCTCATAAGCTTTTCGTATTGTTATTTTATAAAATAAAGGACCTCATCTACCACTCGTAAACCCATAGAAAATAGACGGGGAAGAGACGAGGCAGGAATGATCGTTCTCCTTCCTAGAAGGTACACACGATCTTCGCCGCCTATTTGAGAAAGAAGCCCCTCGTCCTTCACACACTGGCAACCGTTAATACTGCAAATGACGGCTGTCGCAACGGGTCGGTTCAATCCGACGAAACAACGACGACCTGGTTTACAAAGTACGCCGCGATGAACGAAAGAATAGCCCCAGAAGAGCCAAAGGGAACCCCTGCGTCTTGTCTTGTTTGACGGATATGACGGGTTGACGGCTGTGACGAGGCGAGCTCGACGGGGTGCTTCTTAGAGAAAGCAGCTGCCTTCTCCTGTCACCAAGACGATGCGCTTCTCTGTCAAAAGATGAGTTGCCTACGCTCCTATATGACGACGGCAACAGATTGGACATGACACCTACTCCCATGTGAGTAACCGAAGACGCGTCAACTGTGTTGCTCTTGGTGATGTCTACTGACACACCTCAGAATCATCCCTAGGCAAGACAAGGCATGCGTCGCCGGCCACGCACTGCTCACGACATCTGGTTCTTTTCGAATGCGTCAACGTTGTCTTCACCGACACAATTGCGATGACGCGACAAGGCACCGGGCCATCGTCTCACCGACTCGACACTCGTGACAATGTCGTCTTTGTCACGCCAAACACACACCCCAACGAGCTTTCCGTCCTCTTTCTGCTTTTTTTTCTATGCATTGCCGTTGTCGTCCTTGTGTTCATCGCGCTGTTCTGCATCAGCTGCCGTGCGAGAAAGACAATCCAGCAAGAGAACTTGGAAGAGCGGTCTCTGCAACCTCAACACGTGGCGCCAGGCAGCAGCCCCCATCTGCATGTCATGTCTATCGCCGTCGCCGTCGCAATGCCGGCCCCGGCTCGGTTGAAGCTGCCTAAGCCGATGATGCCTAAGTCGATGACGAGGCGCGAGGAACACGTTCTGCGCATTCGGCGATACGAATCGCGCGACTTGCGAGCCCTGCACGCCCTTCATGCGTTGCACGGGCACCATGCTGAGGAGGATGGAGAGGATCACGAAAAGGTGCGAAGGTTGACACAAAAAGGAAATGACCGAGCGAGAAGGCACACAGTGGCTGCCGTCCGGACGGAGGGCTAGACTCTCTGTGTATGTGATCACAAAGCAAGCCGTCGAGAAACCCCCCCCTTGCGATGCCGACACCGGTGTGGCTTGGGGCAGGTTGCATGCGCAAGGGGCCGAGTGAGTGTACCCCAGATTGTATCCCTGAGACGGGAACGCCAATGAAAAGCGTCCCCCATATGACTCTTATTTTTGTCCAGAGGTTTTTCATAAGACGGGCCTTCTTCACAGGGCGCTTACACCTGTACGAATTTCTGGTTGACGTGGATGGCGTGAATTTCTCGATCAATCTTTGAGAACGCTTCTCACGTCCTTTCCTGTTTGCAATGGTTGAGAAGCTGTTTAATTGTAAGATGGTTTCTGGAATAAGCACTGCTTATGGTTCACAAAAGTGACGCCAGAATGACCCAAAATTCACCGTTGAATGAACGCGTGCAAAATCGAGTTTGCGGAGCTGCCTAATTCAGCGAGACTTCAGGCATGTTGACTGGCGTTCTGGGGCAATTGACCAGGATCTCCCCCCCTCGCTCAGTTCTTTCCTCAGTTGTCTCCTTCCACCTCCGGCACCACTCCGGAGCACAGATCAGCGAGCGGGGACACTGCCGTGTGCGCCTTTGCCCTGGCATGTGTCATTTTCCTTGGGTGGAACAATACAGAGCTGCACATTTGAAAAAAAAAATGCAAGACGGCAGAAAAAAATCGAATTGAATAAAAAAGTCAAGAAAGAAACATGTAATCGACAACCCGAGACATCATGAACTTTTGTTCTGCTTGTGAAGCTCAAAAGCCACTGTGACAACAGCTCCCCGCCATTGGACGATCTCGGCCACCTCCTGCTCCTGCCTCGCGACGCACCGAACAGCACCTTCCCTCTGACTAGACCACCGACTCACCTACAATGGCCGCTCTTGTTCCAACAGACGCAAAGAACCAGCTCGAGGACCTATCGGGCATCGTCATCCAGCCGGGCGAGAACCCCTACCAGGCCCTCATCGACGCCTGCGACAATGACCCGGCCAAGATCCAGGTGCTCTACCTGACGCACCGCACGCTGCGCAACGAACAGCAGCGCGCCAAGTTCCTCGACCCGGCCTTTGCAGAGGTCCTCGTCGACCCGTTTCTCGTCCGCATCGAGAACCCCAGCATCGACCCGTCCTTTGCCGACCCGCGCCATGGTCTTGTGTTCTGGGCACGGCCCCCGGAGCACGTCCTCCAGCTTGCCGCCCATGTGCAGGCCCTCCTGCAAAAGGCCGCCCCTCGCGGGCTCTGGCTCATGCCCATGAACCGCCAGCACATGACGGCACTCGAGATCACCCACTCCAAGACGCCCGCCGAAGCGTTTGCCGTTGTCAACACCATGGCCAAGGCAAAGACCAAGACGGATGATAGCAGTGAGGAGTCCGAGTCCGGCATCGCATCGCTGGTCAACTACCCCTATGCGCACCGCGCGCGCCTCGTCAAGCCCATGGTCTCGTACGACCTGGCCGCCGTGGCGCTGTCCTTTGTGCCGGCGGCCGGCGAGCCTGCGACGTCGCCCGCGCCCATCCCGCCCGCGCAGAACGCCGACGCCGTCGCTGTGGACGACGCATACACGTACCACCACCTGCGGCGCGACCTGTTTGACCGCGCGCAGTCCACAGGCGTCGACGTGGCGTCGCGGTACGTGGTGCCCAGCGCGCACATCACGCTGGGGCGCTTCATTGGGCAGGAGGACCACGCCACGCCGGCCGCGCGCCAGGCATGGGTGGACACGCTGGACGAGATCAACGCATGGCTGGAGAAGGAGGTGTGGGACAAGGTGTGGGAGGCACCCGAGACGGATACAGAGGCAAGCGGCTACCGGAAGCCCGACCTGCCACCGCCACACCGCCGGCTGGTTGGCGAGTGGGTGGTCGGCCAGGAGCGCGGGCTCGATGCGCGGACGGGCGCGCTGTGGTACGGCGGCGGCCGGAGCGTCATGGTTGGGCAGGGCTTCTGAAGCCAGGGCCGCTCTACCGCTCTGGTAGATGCGAATTATTACCCCAAACCGTACACTCCGGAGACGGAATAGACAAATAGACGGAGAATCTAAAGACTTTATGACAATCAAAATAGGGCAAGTGTGGGTCAACCAGGCGACACTCGACTGCCGTCTTCCACCAAAACCATAAATTTTCAAGTGTTTTTATTTTGTTTTGATTTCTGTCTTCGTTATTTTTTGGTTGTTTTTATGCTTCGTAGCCCGTCTGCATTACAAAAGGAGAAAACAACAACAATTGTAATAGAAAAAAAGACAGACCGGACACACGAAATCCTAAATCCTCCGACCCCGTCCCGTACAAGTTTTGATGGTCGTGTTTTTTTTGTGCTTGGCTACGTCCGTGTCCCAAGGGTACTCCCGTAAAAGAAAGAACACCAGTGATGCCCATCCCCAATGCAAGAAACAATAACAAGAAAACAGAAAGAGAGAGCGTCGTTAAAAAAAACCCGGTCGATTTGTTTGCGCGCCCCCGCCGAAATGCGTTGTTTAGGGTCATTGGCGGAGGATCATGATTCTTGGTCGGTTCTGGGCGAGTTTATGGGGTCGGAAGAGCGAGGAAGCGAGAGAGAGGGAGAGCGAGAGAAAGGCCATTTCTCTGCTGTCGAGGATCTCCTCGGCGCGCGCATTGTTTGTGGCGCGCACGAGAGAGGGCGGGCGAGAGAAAAGAGGGCAAGACAAAAGCAAAATGGCGTGAATGAAGGGGACAAAAACAAAGAACAAGAGAGGTTGGCAGTAGGCGATCCGTTTAGAACACCAGAGCCGCACCCTTCGTCTTCTTGTCACCACTGGAGGGTTGTTAGTATTCTAAGGAACAACGAGGAGCGAGCCAAGCGAGGATCAAAAACGTACCCGAGCTCGAAGTGCTTGGTGCGCTTCAGCGGCAGCTGCTTCTTGGCCTTGCATGATGTGCACTCGAGACGCAGCACGATCTTCTTGGTTGTCTTGGCCTTCTTGTGGAAAATCTGCTTCGTCTGACCACCGTAACCGGACTGCTTACGGTCGTAACGACGCTTACCCTGCGCGAACAGGCTGGCCTTGCCCGTCTTGTACTGCGTGACCTTGTCTGTTGCTTGTTAGCCTTCCATTGTGTCGTTGTCTTTCCTCGATTCGCGTGTCTTTCCCATCTGGCACTCTTCAGGACTCCTCGGGACTGTGCTCTATCGTCGCTCATCAAGTCGTCGATTCGGTGACGCCTGGGCCCCTCCTGACCCCTCGGCTCACCGTCCAGTAGTCGTCTCTTGTTGTATAACGGTGTCGTCCTCTTTGTGCCAGATGGGATGCGTGTCTCTCGTCCAAGAAAGGGTATGTACGTACGCTGCTGGTGCTTGCGGCACTCCTTGCCCTTGCCTGTACGTTAAGAAAAATCTCAGGTTAATTTTCAAATCTCTCGTTCGCAATAAGTTTGTCGTCGAGGGGGTACGGTGGGAGTCCGTGTTCAGTTGTCGGTGTTCGAAGAGGGGAATGTGAACGCACAGTAGGTCTTTCTCGTCTCTGTGCACGGAACATGGTTAGCAATCAATATTTCAACATGGCAACAATCTGCACAGAGCTGTAGTCTCGTTCCCATCGCCAGCAATCGTCGCCGTCGCCGTTGCCGCCGCCCGTCGTATCGTGGCCCGAGAAAACTTTGATTGGGCGGCTTCTTGGTTTCGATTCGCGATTTGACGGTTTGACGGGTCTGGCGACGGCTTGCTGGCGATATCTTCTGTTCCTCATCCTTCTCCTGCGCTTTGCCTTGTCGTTTCGACTACTTACTCGGAATGTTGACCATCTTGGCGGTTGTTACTCGGCTGGAGTCGTTGTCGTTGGGTGTGATGTGATGGTCGTGAAGTGTCGGTTTTGCGGGAGTGCAAAAGAAGCTTGCTGATGCTGGACCTAGAGGGTTTTTTTTGCACACAGTCTCTAATTTTTCCGACCTAAAAAAAAGTTTGTGCGTTCCGGCAGCCCCAAGGAAAAAAGAGGGGAGGGGGGAAGGGGCCAAAAATACCATTGTGGCTTGAAAATGCACCGCCACAAGCTCTCCACTTTGAGAGGACAGTGCAGTAACAGTGTTAATTGATGACGGGCACTCAACACTGTTTTGCAATGTCTCGGATCTGTTCCCAACACTAACAGGGCGATCTCCACCGCGCATGACCTTCCGCCTCTGTATTTCCTCACATTGATTGCTCTGATCGCAGAGAAGTCATACCCGCGCATTTCTCCGGAATTGCAGCCACGACACGCAATCGCGGGTCTTTCAACCCCTTTGCCTCTCACAAAGTGGCAGCGGGCCTCAGCGGCCGTGCTTCCCCGGCGGAAAAGGAAGTAACTCAAGCTGGGTTGTATCGCTCCTGCCCAGTGGAAGGTAAGATATCTTAAGAACAACTCTCAGTACAGGTAATCTTACTTTCTACAGTTACGCCGTAGTAGTCTAACCGATCGTTTCTGATGATTCGCACTAGTTGCGCATCCCAACAGCCGTTGCAGAAGTTGCTAACTCTGCTTGTATGCTAATGTTGACGTCCGCATTTCGCAGATTGCATTTAAAAATTGCCATTTCACGCCCGAAATTATCGTACTTCGCATTTGGGAGAGATCAGTCCATGGATTGCCTTTCCCACCAGTGTTATCCCGTGCTTGGAATTAGCCGGTGCCTGGTTCCTGCATACAAAACACGCCTGCAGTCGACACGGCTCGCAGCACATGGCCTCCTGGTCTTCGAGCCATCCGAGAACCAAGATCGTCTTCCCAGCGCTTTTCGCGGCAACGTGGCGGCCTCGCACGCATGCTGGCCACGATTTACCTTTGGGCCAGAGAATGCCGTCGTCTACTCCTTCCCACCAGATGTTTCTCCTCGGCATCGCCGCCCCTGAGGATGCGACGTATTATTTCATAGTACCACGCTCTCGCGCCGCACGGAGGAGGATACGACTGGTGGAGCTGTTGGAAATTTCTGAGGGGGGCCATGATGCGATTTTGCTGGCCATGTCCCATTTCTTGCCCTTTGCGGTGCGTCGTAGGTGAGGATTCCGAATCGGTCACTTCGTCCGCCGGCACATATTTTCCCTTGTTTGGCCTGGCCTGGCTGGCCTGTCCAGCTTCCATGCCATCCCATATCTCCGCACTCCGTAGACGATGCTCCGCTGTCTGACACAAACATCCCTGCGATCCCCATGCCAATACCCCGTACCCCGTAGCGGTCGTATTTTATCTGCACAATGATTACGGAGTGGGAGCAGCCTGGCCTGGTCAAGATGGAGCAAAACGCCATTTTTGGTTTCCAGGTGGTCTTTTTTTTTTTTTTTTGGCACAGTCGAGACGGGGGCTATGGGGAATGGTGAATTGCATATTATGTCGTATCACCAACCCCATCGACCTAGGACAGGGAAAGCTAGATCGCCCCATGTGCTTTTTGGCGTTGATGCTTTGACTCTGACTGGTGTCTGTTGGTTTCCTGGAGATTGGCGACAGCTCCATCTTTTTCGCGCCGTGTTTTTGCATGTTGTCTGCGTGGCAATGGTTGGCTGTTGGCTCGATCCTGTTCTTCGGCCGTTTCTCTTGCTGTTTATTGTTCTCTCGGTGTTCCTTCGTTGTTCTTTTTCATTGCGCTTTCTTGGCTCTTTTCTTTTTGCATTTCCCATCCCAAAGGTGCCTGTCGGGCCATACCAGCTCCCCCTGCGTCTCCCAAGCTTTCTGAAGCTAGATCTCAAACGATTCTCAAAAGCAAAAAGTGATCCTCGTCGCTCCCAAAATGCGGTCTTCCTTTCCGACAAAACGCTACGACGTAGGGACTGCTACCTGACTTGGCCAGTCCAGGCCCGTCCAGGCCTAGGGTCAGGCCAATAGGACCACCTGCCGTGGTCATTTTCCCCAATAATCTCTCTTGTCTCCCCCGGTGAGAAGCGATAAGGGAGCTCGGGAGCTGGGGAGGTGAAAGTAAGAGAGAAAAGAGGAGAACAAGGGCCACCTCCATTACAGAATAAGCGTGCCGATCTTCAGGCCGTCCTTCCCAGACAAAGGGCCCACACTGCCCTTGGCCGTTTCTCCGCAAATCAACCTCGAGCTGTCTGGCTGTGTGTGTGTTCCCGTGTCGAGGAGTGGGAAAAGGGAGATGTGTGGCAGTCGACCAAGATACGACGAACAAAGCGTGGGATCCGTCGAGAGATACGCACGACCGAGGGCTCCGCATGTGGAAGTTGCGAGAACGAGCGAAACAGAAGAAGAAAGATAGAAGCTATGGAAGAAACAGATGGGCCGCTGCCTTGTTTCTTTGATTTTTTCGAGCGGAGGCGCACGTCGATCGGGCCAGATATTAACGAGCATATTCCCACGCACGGAAATTGAAACATGGCACGTTTGCTCGTCGCTTGATAGTGACCGTAGCATTGCTGTGTCGTCAGCGATGGAGGGCGAGCCAAGACCGTGAGATGGCTGGTAGAATGGGAAGATAGAGGAGACGAAATGTGAGATGCGACCAAACCTGGCCTTTGTCCACAATGCTCTCTCTGCAGTTCGTACTCCGTACTTGTAATGGTCGATATTGCACCTTCCCCGTGCCAGCCCTCCATTTCGGTTGGTTGTTCCTTCCCCGTGTCCTTGCTCCGTTGCCTGCATTCGTGCGGACGATGCTCCGTATCCATGCTCGTTCCTTCCCTGTCTGGTTGCATCTTCGAGTCTGCAGGAAGCTACGGCTGCTCCTTCCTCACTATCGTGATTTCCCAATACACCGTACTTTTCTATCCCCCCCCTTCTCCCTCTTCTTCTATCTTCGCCATTCTCCTCTAAAAACCTCATATCGACGACACCAAGTAGGGCGACTCGATCCCAAGCCCGCGGCCCACCAAGTGCGGCACAGCCCAGCGTCTTTATTAGCCCCCAAACCCACCCAAATTGGCGTGCTGGTCCCCTCGTCGAATCCAGCACCGACGTCAAGATTATCGACATCATCGCCATCGCAGTCACCTCCAGATTTGGCTTCGCTTTGCCAGGGCCGTCCTATTAGCCCACCTGGCCTCGCCGCCACCGTCTCGACGGCGCCTTGAACGGCCTCCGCTTCGACCACACACACCGTTGTGCCGTTTTCTCACCTTGTTGGCCACGGAGCTCGGGTCTTTCTTGCTCTCCTCTTCCCGCGTCCTTCGTTCTTCCGCCCATCTCCCCTCTCAGCCATATCGCCTCGCTTGTTGCCCTCTTCTCGCCTTCCCGTTGGCACCGTATCTGGCCAAGACTCGCCTGCAAGCAAAACACGCCGCGCATTGCACCAAGAGCTCCCTGCTCGTGCACTACGGCCACAATCATCTAGTGCGGTCGACCAGGTACCCAAATAAGGCCAGCTCGGCCCCAGCTCAAACACAGGCCTATCTCGCGGCGCACCGGCCACCACGGTCGTTTTTGCCTGTGTTTTGGAGAGCATAACGGAGTACGGAGCACGACTACTGAAGCTACGACATACTACGGTGCCCCATCGATATTTTACCTAGCTTGCGCTCTTGCGCTAGTCTGCGGACACCACCGACCTTGCTGGTGGAGCCCAAACTTCCTCTAAACTCCTCTCACTCCTCTCCAACTCCTCCCAAGAGGCTCCTCAGCTGTCCACAAGTCCACACGCCCACACAAATCAACCTTCCCCGCGGCCGCCGCTTTGTCTTCCTCTCCCTCGCTTGATTGTCCCCGTCTTCTTCATTCCTCTTTCGTCCCGCCGTCTTGCTCGTCCTCCTTGTCTCCCAATCAAACCCGCATTCTCTTCTTCTGCCCTCTTTCTTTCTTCTCTTGTTTACTTCGCACTTCAACAGCTTCCGCGCAGTTGCCCACGCGCCCCTCGCCACAAGTTGTTTTGGCTCGAGAATGGTAGCGGACGAACGGACGCCCCAACTCACGATTTGGATATGCCATGCGTGGCACAAAAAAACTGGTTTAAATAATACCCCGACGTGAGCTGCACCGGAAGACGTACGCCCCAGTCTTCTCCTTCACCTTGTATTACTCGTCGGTGGAACGCCAGGCCACCTTGCCGCGCCTCATTGCCATCCGTTGATGCATCTAGGCCAGATGGACGGCGATTTGCGAAGGTGATCGACCGGGAGCCCCGACCACCAACATTGGCTTCCTCGACAAATCGCGCCGACTGATTGCAGCAAACACTCCCTTCTGCGCAATGCAGACACGCCGCTGATACCCACCCTCCCTACCACAAACCTAAAAGAGCGCAGCCGTCCACAATGGAAGGGCGGTCTTCTTTCGGCCGTGACCGTGACCGTGATCGTGACCGGGATCGAGACCGGGATCGGCCCGCAAGCATGCCTGAACACCCCACCTCCCCGCCCCCACAGTTTGCCTCTCCGCAGCTTGACCACCGGGCAGGGCCGCAGCTGTCTCAAGTATCCCAGACGTCCCAGGCGTCGTCTCGCATACCCCATCTTCCTTCGTTGCCAGAGTCGCCTCTGACACCCGCACGCCCGAATGAGAGTGCCGCGTTTCCGCTGCCGCCCACCCCCCGGGCCAGTATCAACACCCGCACCTCGACTGCACCGGACGACACATCACCCCCTGCTTCCGCATCCACCATGCAGTCCACAATTCGAACTGTCACACCTGAACCCCTCGACCACCACAGAACCGTCACACAAGACCTACAGGATGCAGCCAACGCCTACCCGAGCAACACCTCTTCCGCAGTGCCTCCCCCACCACCACGCGTATTTGGATCCATGTCACCCCAAAGCTCGCCAAGAGCCCTCTCTGGCCCAGGTTCTCTGTCCCACCATGGCAGTGCAACCAGTCGCCGCCAGGGAGTTGTGTTCAGCGACGCCATGGCCGGCCCCTTTGACGGTAACATTACCTCGTCCAGCCCCCCACCCCGACCCGCCGTCTTCCGCCCTCGGACGCATACCATGGACGGTGTTTCTTTGTTTCGCGAACCCCTTGTCCCCAGCGCCTCTTCCGAGACCAGGAATAGAGTTGGTTCATTCTCCTCGTCAGGAACGGCCGATAGCAGCTTTCGCTCGACGTCCTCGCTGCAAGGCCCCCCGCTCGAGTCTCTTCTCAGCTACCCCCTAATCGCCCCGACCAGATCCTCTGAGACCCAGGTCACACCGGTTCCAGCTCCAATCGGTGGCATCACCGCGTCCTCGTCCGCAGCTAGCATCTCCTCCCTCGGCGGGACCGGGTTCACGTCATCCGCTGCCTCAGCTACCTTGTCAAGGGAGAAAAAGACCTCGAGCAGGCGCCTTATCAAGAGATCGACGTCCCGTCCAACCTCGCCCCTCATCTCACCACCACCCTCTGTCGACTCCCTACCATTACCGATCCCGACCGACAATGCCAACAAGGTTCTCATGCTCATGAAAACCCTCTGCGGAAGAATGCGCGGCGAGATCGAATACCGGAATTTGGGAGAGGACTCGTGGCACCGGGGTGTCTCTTATATCGAAGAGGAGAAGGGCAGTCTGATGTTCGATGCCGGTGACCACGGCCCGTTCCACGCCGCACTAGTGGCCGATCTTCGCGGCTGCCGCGTTACGCCAACAAGCCGGCCAGACAAGGATGACCAGTGCTTGGAGCTCACCAACGCTCAGGCGATAACCGAAATTGTCTTTCGGCCTCTTGTGGCCGCAGAATTCGATCTATGGCTCGCCGCCCTTCTCTGCTGGCAGCAGCTGCGCCTGAACCCCGGCGTAGTATCTGTGGCTCCCTCCACCTCCAAGCCGCCCACCAGCCGCAGCACGAGCTCGTCCAACATTGATTCCGGAAAACGCCGCGCGTCTGCGGTGAAGGTGAAAGAGGGCACAATCATCAAAGTGGGTAAGGTCATGCTCTGGGATAAGGGCGTTGCTACGTCGCCGCGCGCCATTGTGAAGCGGCCATCCACTCGGGACCTCAGATCGATACAGACCTCGTGGCGCCGCGTCTCATGCATATTGCAGGGGAACGGCGAATTCAAGCTCATGACAGAGAACGACGTCACTATTCTGTCTGTCATTGAGTTGGCCCAGCTGGGGCGTTGCGCCATTCAACAGCTTGACAAGTCTGTACTCGACGAGGACTATTGCATCGCCATCTTTCCCATATACGCACCGACATCCACGCAGCTGTCTATCTTCCGGCCCGTCTACATCGCTCTCGACTCACGAGTTGCCTTTGAAGTGTGGTTTGTCCTACTACGAGCCTTCGCGATTCCGGATGTCTATGCGCTGGATCCCGCCAAGAGCAATCAAGTGTACGCGATTACAGACGTGCACGCCGAGCAAGAGGAAGCCGTAGAAGACGATTCAGCACCACAGACCCCTGAAGAGCAGTTCGTGGAGCTAGGCGGCAATGGGCCACCGGAGGAGCCCGTTCGGTTAAGACACCGGCGGTTGTTTCGCCTCGAAAAGACTCTAAACCTACGCGTTACAGAGGCCAAAATCAAACCTCGCACACCCGTCGATGGCAGCCAGGCCCCTGGCCCACAAGAGCGCACCCACGACCGGCACCATGACCGTTCTCACGACAAGTCGGGAAAGAACAACGATCCTGACCAACTCATTGGGAACTACTTGGCCGAAGTGATTCTTGATGGTGAGGTACGTGCCCGCACCACCATCAAAACCGATACGAAGAACCCTTTCTGGCGGGAAGACTGCGAATTCGGCGACTTGCCCTCTACGCTGCCATATCTTTCTGTTGTCCTCAAGCGCGTAGACGGAAATCTCGACAGCTTCACCCACCAACTCCAGGCATCCTTGGGCTTGCCAAAGACGGGCAATCTGCGGGAAATCAACTTCGGCTCCGTCGACATCTCGTTGGTCAACCTGAATAGAGGCAAAGACCACGAGCAATGGCTTCCCGTCATCGACGACCGACAACAAACCGTGGGCACGATGCTGGTCAAGATCCACCACGAAGAGTTGGCTGTGCTCTCTGCGAAAGAATACAAGCCTGTCCTAGACATGTTGCACAAGTTCAGCTCTGGTCTCACTCTACAAATTGCAGAAGTCATGCCGGGCAGCCTGCGCCGACTTTCCGAGGTGTTCTTGAACATCTTCCAGGTTTCTGGTTCTGCTGGTGACTGGCTCATGGCTCTGGTCGAGGATGAGATTGATGGTATTGGAAATCAGACGACCATGAAGAAGATGCGTTTCAGTCGACGGCTCCGGTCCAATGAGTCCATCGAGTCCTCGAGCGACCGCGAGCAGCTCGTTCGAGACATGGGCCGCTCGCTCCAGGGAGAAGCCAACCTCCTCTTCCGAGGCAACTCCCTGCTGACACAGGCTTTGGAATTCCACATGCGCCGCCTGGGCAAAGAATACCTTGAAGAGATCTTGTCCGAGAAGATCTTTGAGATCAATGAGATCAATCCAGACTGCGAAGTCGACCCCAGCAAGGTGCATCCGGGCGAAGACATCAACAAGCACTGGGATCAACTGATGGCATTCACCTACGAGGTGTGGGGGTGCATCGCGGCGTCGGCATCGCGGTTCCCGCCCGAGCTCCGCCACATCTTGAAATACATCCGTGCCGTCGCCGAGGACCGGTATGGTGACTTCCTGCGGACTGTCGCCTATACGAGCGTGTCCGGCTTCCTTTTCCTCCGCTTCATCTGCCCAGCGATTTTGAACCCCAAGCTGTTCGGCCTTTTGCGTGACCACCCGCGTCCGCGTGCGCAACGGACCCTCACTCTCATGGCCAAGGGTCTGCAGGCTCTTGCGAACCTGTCCACGATTGGCAAGAAGGAGACCTGGATGGAGCCGATGAACCGGTTCTTGGCCGTGCAGAGGCAGTCAGTGAAGGACTTTATTGATGCTGTATGCGCGATCCCTGCCGAAAAACCAAATACGGCCCCGATCTTGCCGGCCTCGTACTCAACACCCATCACGATCATGGGTCGGTTGTCGCCGGTAGCGCGCGAGGGTTTCCCGAGCCTACCATATCTGATTGACCACACCCACTACATCGCCGCCTTAGTGAAGATGTGGATGGACGCCCACCCACTCTCGGCCCCGACGCACGTCTATGACGGCGACCTCTTGGAATTCAACAATGTCTGCGTAGAACTTCAAGCATGGTCGGACGAGTGCTTTACGCGTACGGAACAACTCCGACAGTCGACTGATGCGGATAGCTCCCACCCAATGATGGAAGACACACTTGCCGAGTCGATGGAGAAGGCCAGCTTGGCGGACACCGTAAACCTCTCCTACGGCAACAGCTCGGCATGGATGGACAATGCAGAGGCTGTCAGCGTCAGCAGCTACAGCGGCCATGTCGGCAGCCGCAGCGGAGGGCTGGCGCCGCCGGGATCCTCGGGCAGCGAAGTGGACGACAACTGGGGACGCGACCACAAGGGTCGACAGATGAGCAGTAGCATCGGCAACAACAACGGCAAGGACAGTAGCAACGGCCAATATGACGTTGGAGGCTCGATCAAGATCTTACGTAACGGCAAGCAAGCACGCAAGTTCTTCAGCGGCATTATTAGCCGCAAGCCGCGAGCACCCAGCCCCGAGCATGTTGGCGCACCTACAACGGCTGGACGCGACAACGAGTTCGACAAGGACGGCGGACAAGTCCGGGAGCGAGAAGTGAAAGACCGCGGCAAAGACCGGGAGCGCGGCCGTGAGCCAGATCGAGACCACCACGATCGCGACCACGACCACCACAAAGGCTTCCACTACCACAAGGACAAGGACAAGCTGACCAAGCGGGACAAGTCCGCTAAGTCGGAAAAGTCAGACAAGAGCCACAACCTCAACCTCGGCGAGTCGTGGGTGCCCTCTGCGCATGGCGCTCCGGCGCTCCCACCGCGGCACAACCAAAAGTGAAGGAGCGGCGCGACCGGCGCTCGTCCTCCTTATTCCACGCATCTTATTATTTGTTTTCATTTGCTTTATATTTTGTACGCCTACAGCCCTATCTGTTTCAGGCGCTTATATCTTTTGCATCCCCTTCAGGATTAGATGAAAAGCAAAGAGTCTTTATGGGCGTTATGATGATTCCTGGTGTGGTTTTTTGAGACGGTGGGAAGAGATGGAGACGCTGCCGTGTCTGGTTTTTTGCATCAGTCGCCAAAGCGGCTGTCCTTAGAATAGCCACGTTTTGGATGCGTTTTGTTAACTTGTTTGACGTCTTTTATATATATCCCAATACCACATTTGCTTTTGCTTCTTTGGAAGCTGGAAAACACTAGCCGCCATCGCTCCTTCCCCTTAAAATGAAGAGTTCCCTGCGACATACCCCTGACTACATTGAGCAGGAGGCCGAGATGCTCCTTCCCTCTCCGCGATGCTGCACACATCGCTCTTTCCTATTGTTTACATTTCGGTAACCTAAAAAATGCTCAAGTATATCTCTCAACTGATCCCTGGAAATAAGCCCCAAATTCATTCCAACCTTTCTTTTTCTCCCATTTTCGTCTCCAATTTCCGCTGTAACAGGTTTCCAAGGCTGTCCGACGCGTCTTCATCCCCATTTCCCCCCCGATACTCTTCAACTTCAAAATGACCGACTGGTCAGAGATCTTTGAGCAGCGCCTTCAAACGGTGCTTCAGGGCGGCAAGGGGCGGAATGGAAAAGAAGTTGAAAGCAATGCGAGCACTTTTCCAGGTCTTGACCTCGACCTAACACCGCCACCGACACGCCACAAAGTGGCCACCGATTCGACGGGCGCCTTTTTCGAATCGATCCGGAACCAGAGCCGCTCGGGTGGTCAAGCTACTACTACCAGCTACGCCGTCGGCAGCGGCAACTACGCCTTCCAGTATGGCGAGCAGTCGTCGTCGCGTGCCATGGTCACACCGGCCGCACAGATGATCAGAGCGTCCTCGCCCCCGGTCAACATTGACCGACCGGATCTCAAAGGCTTGCAGGGTGAGTTCTACTCCGGATCAAGTAATAGAATGTGCCACCCTAACTTGTCCTACAGAAAGCTACTCGAGCCGGGCTGAGGAGCTGCATGGCGAAGCAGCGAACCACATGGCCAACGCGCAAGACCTACTCGAGGCCGAGCTCGGCCGCATGTCGCAGATGGAAGACGCTTTTCTGTCGGCGGTGGCGGACAAGCAGGCGCACTTCAGCCGGCCGGCCGAGGCCTAGATGGTCAAGGTTCAGACGCGCGAGAACAACGGGAGTGGAATCGGTGGTGTCAGTGGTGGAGGGCCGGTGGAAAAGAACGAGCGGATCGTTGACCGCATTGCGACCATTCGTGCCGCCGCGGCGACTCTCGAGAGCGACCTCGACGGGCTCTGGGCTGACTGGGGCCAGGCGCACAACAAAGCGGCGGATGTGCTGCAGGCGATGACGGGTGACAACAATGGAGCCGGCGGTGACGATGAGGAGCGGGACCAGATCCTCGCCAAGGCCAAAACGGAGCTCGACGCGGCGGCGGCTGAGGCCACGAAAGAGATGAAGGAAAACGAAAAGGTATGATTTTCTCCCTTTCCATGCCTTGAAACGCACACAGCTAACAGCGTCTAAGCAGACATTCAAGAAAGCCATTTTTGCCGAGGAGTGCAAGCTTGCGCAGATGATGCTGTCGAGACAGTCCAAGTACGATTAGATATGGCAAGGAAGTAGCTCAGGTGACGCAAGATGACGGGCTGGGCGCCTTAAAGAAGGAAATTAGGTGCGCTATGTTTTGCTGGGTTAGATGATGCATCGGAAGGTTCTGTTATACAAAATGATCACAGTGAGTTGCTTCTAATATATTCTTCGACAAATTTTCGTTCAAAAAGCAAATCTAATGTAATACACACAAGATGGGCCACCCAAACATGGAGATGGTATCTTGCAATAAGAAGACAGATACAGCCAGCAATTTCCATTCCTAATGAAGCACTTGGCCCGCCCGTAGACCTGTCTATCTTGTTCCGCGAGCCCCGGCCGGTGCATCCGTCCGTCGCCGCTGTAGAGATCGACCGACTGCGTCGCGCACCATGGGATCCGCGCGGATGGTGTTCTGCACCAGCCACTCCTTGATCTTGCCGCGCACGTTGCTCAAGACCTCGTCCTGGCCCACAAAGGGCGCCATCTCCATCTCCAGCAGCCGCGTAGCGTCCGCGTCCAGCGACCGGCTCGTGCTCTCGAGCCGCTCCAGCGCCGCCAGCAGGGCCGGGTCGGCGGCGCCCTTGGGCCCTCCACCGTTGCCACCGTTCGCTTCGCTGTCGGCCGGCACAATTTGGCCGCTGCGCGTGTCCGCGCCCAGCAGCGGGCCGATTTGTGAGAAGGCAATGTACATGGTCAAACTCAGCTTGCGTGCGAGCTGGACGGCCTGGAAGGGCAGGTAGGGCCCGTGCTGCGGCGCGAGCAGCGCGAACAAGGGGTTGAGCACGTCGGTCAAGATACGCGGGTGGTAGGGTCGCGAGATGGCGTGCAGCTCAAAGACCAAGACGCTCGTCAGGACGAGCCAGCGCTCGTAGCGGCCCCAAGTCAAATAACCGAGCAGGCCCAGCCCATAAAGGGCGGCGGCGGCGACGGTGTAGTAGGGCGCGAGGACGCGCACGCCCATGGAGACAAAGTCGTAGATGGTGGAGCAGCGGTTCTGGCCGTTGTTGCTTGCGTTGGTGGCCCAGGCGACCGACACGGGCCCGAAGCGGTCGTAGGCGAAGCGGCGGGCGGGGTCGAGCAGGGTGTCGGTGGCGGTCTTGAGGTGGACAAAGTAGGCGTTGATGGCGCTCTCGTCGGCGCCAGCGGAACCGGCCTTATCGGGGTGGTGCAGGGCGGCGAGGCGGCGGAAGCGCGACTTGATCTCGCGGTCGGTGGCGGCGAGGGGCACGCCGAGGTCACGGTAGAAGGAGCTGGCGCGGCGCAGCTCGTAGTCGGCCTCGTAGATGGTGTACGCGAGGTAGAGGGCGACGACGAGGATGTGAATACGACGGCGATGCTCGGCGAAGCGTGGCGTGCCGGGCATGGGGCGCGGGTCGCCGGCGCGGATTGTGAGGGAGTAGTAGATGGACTGTGCCCAACCGGTGACAAACTGTGGGCAAGGCAGACGAGTTAGAGGAGGTCTGGAGAGGATTTATGAAAGGGAGCGACGGGGGAATGGGAGACAAACGTTGGGCAGGAAGCTCCAGCCGACGAGCGAGAGAAGGCCGGACATGGCGACGGTGTTTGGTAGATTAGAGGGCGACGATGCTCGTTATTGTTCCGTCAAGGTCATGGAGTCATGGGAGGTCAAGTGTCGACATGATCGAGGAGAGAGGAGGAGAAAAGAGGTTGAGGGAGAGGGCCGCGTTGAGAACGTCGATGGCGAGAGCAAAAGGAAGATCGAAATTCCCCAAAATGGCCGTTTTTGGTGCAAAGTGTCCCTTTCTGCCTTGGACCTTCCTTCTCCCTGACACGTGGGGTTAGCGCCACGACCAAGCGCGTTCACTGCCCTGAATGACGCGGGTAAGGCCGCTGTAGCCAGGCACAGCTGCGTCCAAGCTTTCAGTGAATGACAGGCTGTGGCTTACAGCAAATAGCTCCGCTAAGAGGCTCCTGCCTGGACAAGAAGCACGGACAACCTCGAAGCGCACCTTCCGTAAAAAGTTGGTAATAAAAAGCTCATCTGCACTTCGTTGGCAAATCAGGAAAGAGCGGCCTGCAGAGTGCGTTTAAATATTCAAGGACAAAAGGAAAGAGCGAGCGAGAAGAGCGTGAGACGTGTAAGATGGGAGTGAGATGTGCCGCGTATCGTTACGTCAAGCGATTTGGAGCAGGCTGTTGCGGCAAACGGTTGGGTGTGATGCGCTGTGGTGCTTATTGCTCCATCCCCGGGTCCAGCTGTCCGTCCCCGCTTCCGCTCGACTGCCCGATCTCCTCTTTCTTACTCTCAATCTCACTCGTATTCATTCACATTTTTACCTATTCACGTCTCCTCAGTTTTAAATTTTGTGACTTAACAATGTCGTGTTATTTCAAATATATCAAGCAAGAATCAAGGAAATTGACTAAATCGACGCTCATTAACATCATAAACCACAAAATGCCAGGTCCCAAAACGTCCACTACAGCTTCGCCATCGGCCGCTCCTTGGCGGCCTGGTCTCGGAGGACCTTTCTCAGAATTTTACCCGACTGCTTGTGTTAATTACTGAAAAGGAACACACAGAAAGAGGGCGGGAAAACTCACCGGATTCTTGGGAATCTCGTCGATAAACACCACGCCGCCCGCCAGCCGCTTGAACGGAGCCACCCGCGCCTCCAACCACTTGGCAATTTCGTCGCCCGTTGCTTTTGTGCCCGGAACGCGCACGACGTAGGCGCGAGGCCGCTCCTCACCGTCGACGTCAACACCAATGACGGCGGCATCGACCACGTCCGGCCGTTCGATCAGCACGGCCTCGAGCTCGGCGGGCGCGACCTGGTTGCCCTTGACCTTGATGAGCTCCTTGCGGCGGTCCACGATATAAAAGGCGGCGCCGCGCTCGTAGCGGTCGACATAGGCAATGTCGCCCGTCTTGAGCCAGCGGGTGCCGTCGGCGTCGGTGTGGATGGTGGCGTCGGTGGCCTTGGGGTTGCGCCAGTAGCCGGTCAGCAGCGTCGGGCCAGACACCCACAGCTCGCCGGGCTTGTTGGGTTCGGTGATGTACCGCGGGGCGCCTCCACGATCAGAACCTCCTTCGTCAACTTCAACCAAACGTGCCGAACAGTTGGGTGCCAGCTCGCCGACCGAGCCCCCGTCGGCCTCAGTGTCGGCGTGCCACGCCAAACATGTGCAGGTCACCTCGGTCATGCCCCAGCCCTGGCGCACGGCCAGCGTGCCGTCGGGCCACAGCTTCTGGACGGCCATGACGGACTCGCGGGCCAGCGGCGCGGCACCGCAGCCGACTGCTTCGACGCTGCTGAGGTCAAACTTTTTGACGATGGGATGCTTCGACAGGGCGACGGCAATGGGCGGCACGAGCGTCAGGCTGGTGATGCGGAACGTTTGGATGTGCTCGAGCATCTTGACAAAGTCGAACTTGGCCATGAGATACACGGGGATGTCCATGTGAGCAAAGTTGGCGACAAAGTACGTCTGGCCATAGGCGTGGTACAGGGGCAGGAAACAGAGGCCGACGGATCGCTCGCGCTGGGCGACAATCTCCGGGTCTTTGCCGCCGACGGCCACGACGCCGACGCAGTTGGACACATAGGCGCGGTGGCTGATCTCGACACCCTTGGGCACGCCCGTGGTGCCACTGCTATAATTGAGGCAGCAGGTGGTCGTCTCGGGGTTCGCGGGCTCGACCCAGTCCCAGACGAGTGCACGCCGGAAGTTGCCCTGCAAGAGATCGAGCCAGTGCCGGGCGCCACTGGCGCCGCCGTCGGGCAGCGCCTGCTTGGGCGGAGCGTCGGCCGCGGCTACACCGGCCGGCGCGTCCGCCTCCTCGTCGAGCACGTATATCCGGCTGTGCGGCAGGCCGACCGTGTCCGCCGCCTCGAGGGCCGTGGCCAGGCTGCTGGCAGCCGTGATCAGGATCTTGGCGCCCGAGTCGCGCAGCTGGTGGGCCAGCTCGCGCGCGACAAAGGACGGGTTGGCGCCGCTGAAGATGCCGCCAGCCATGAGGACGCCCAGGAAGATGGACGGAAAATAAATGTCGTTGCCCGAAAACAGCAGCACCCGGTCGCCGCGCTCAAGGCCGGCATCCTGCAGGCCGAGGGCGACTCGCTTGGCCAGGAGGCGGTAGTCGGTCTTGGTGACAAAATGGGTGTCAGGCTTGTTGGCATCGATCATGATCTTTTTGTCCGGCAGCGGGCCTTGGGACGAGCCGAAAATCCATTGCTGCAGCGAGCAGCGCGGCACCGGCTCGACATGCCGTGAGACGATCGTCATGTTGGCGTCAAGTGTCGGCGTCAAGTTGTTGTCGTCAAGTTGCTGGCGTCAGGTTGTCGTCGTCGAGCCGTTGTCGAGGGTGTCGCCCCAAACCAAAAGGCTGCTAACGTTGAGAATGCAAAGGTCGCAGAAGGAAACAAAAGAACGTCTACTTTATTCCTCGCTCAGCTCGACACAGAAAAGAAACAAAGGCAAAACGTACACCGGAATGGCGACACTGCATTTGTACAGCTGCAACTCGATAACGACAGCGACAACGACTTAGCCAGAGCTAGGCGACCCTCCATGTATTATATGAGAGAAGCCGTTCATGTCATTGTGCATCCCCCATTGGCCTCACCCCGGAGCGACAAAAGAGGAGAAATGCAAGCTGGAACTGGAACTGGCCAACAAGAAAAACAAGCGAGCCGAGGCTGGCCTGCTGGCCTGCTGGCCTACTGGCCTTTTTGGAGGGGGGCAAAGGCGACGAAGGGAGGGGAAAAGGGAGGAAAAGGGTACAAGGGAAACGGGAAACGGGTGGCCAAGGATAGGATGGAACGATCGATACAACGCTAGCTCCGAACAGCTCCTCCCCTTTTCCCTTCTTTTGGGCTTTCTTTATTTGCTCCGAGTTCCGCCCACAGTTTGCCGTTTTTGCAGATTTGGCTGGTCTTGACCAGGAAGGAAAGAATGACCAGGCCAGCACGCACGACATACCGCATATCGGAGCGAGAGGAAGCGTACCTGGCCCGGTCGTCTCGCGAGCTAAGCACAGAACACAGGGCAGGCACGACCGTCTGAGGGTCGTGCAACAAGCCCGTTCGAGACACGGCAGGTATCTGTTACCAGTGTGCTCCTTCCCAAGCGAGGCCTGCCGTCTGGCGAGGTAAGTGGAACTCTTTCCTCTCCCCCCCCCCCCTTCGCTCTTTCCTTTGCGAGTATTGCTCCTCGCTCTTCGTTGTCCATAAAAATTGTTTACTCGTGGAGAACGCAGCCCTTCCCACGCTAGGCGTGTCTGCCCCGGAATTTGGGCGCAGTGTTCCCCCTCCTTCTTGCCCCTAGATATCTCTGCCATGCTTTCCATCCTTCCATCCCCGCTCTCTTGCTCTTTAGTTCACTGCTACAATAGCATTCCCCGGATTCGTGGTTTCCCGTTCGGGAAAGGGTGCCACCGCCCCAGGACCACCTGCACCCAGGACCACCTCCGCTCTTTCCAGCTCTCCGACATGCTTTGCGTCTTGGCCGCTCTTTTCTCCTCTCTGCAACCAAGCATCGCATTGCTTAAAGTGGAGTCCCTCTCCTCTCGAGACGACGCAATGAACAAATGCAACTCCGGTATTCGTTTCGGCGCTGTAACTCAAAATGCATTATGCTTACGTTGTTCCTTCGTGATTCACTCGTGGCCCGAATCGATGCAGACCTGATCCCAGGAAAACCGCGCGCCCGTAGACACCGTTTCCTTGCCTTGCTTTCTTTCTCTTTCTCTGATCTATTTGCCCTCTTTATCCTCTCTTCTTTTAACTTCCCGGCATTGTAGGCTGCACACTACCATCTCCCCCACTCTCCTCGTTTTCGCTTTCGCGCTCTCTTGGGAATACTGCGATCTGTTTGGAGCGCATTTCGCCCCCACACGCGCAAGCCGAGGTCGACCTCTCTCTCTGTGCGGAGAGCAATAATCCAAGGCGGAAAGGCGGGGAGTGATAGACACTCTTTTGGCAAAGCTTCGACGGGGAGCGGGAATTGTTGCCTCCGACGTTGTGCATCATTTTACTGTCAACTCCGTTTATCTTCTTTTCTCCTCACTTCTCTAAACAAGGAAGCTGGGAAATTACGGTGTGTATGTGCTACAATCACCGCTAATTATCTTAATGATGCGGCTCTGCCTCTAAACACTTGTATCAAAACAACAATGTAATCACATACTTGTCACGAAGAGTCCGAATCACAACATAGCGGGCGAGACGGAGTGTAATAAACGACAGAGAAGTCCCCTTTCGGGCTTCTCTGTTGTAGAATGTAGTATTCTTTTAGAGCTTGCGCAGCATGAGCTGGCTGCTGTCTCTTTTTTTAAGCTAAAATTACATCCAACGTCATGCAATCGACAAGATGTCTTTCCATATGCCCCTGCCCATCCCCTCCTTTTCACCTGTGCCCGTCCGCCCAAAAACCGAGAAGAAGAAGAGTAAAGAAAATGCTAATAAAATAGAGTAAATGGTAAATGGTAAATGGTAAATGGCAAAGAGACCAAAAAAGAGAAAAAAAATTGAAAAACTCCTCAACCGGGTTGCCGATCTGGCCGGGGTATATTGAGAGAAAAGAAAGGAAACTGAAAGGAAAGGAAAAAAAGAGAGAAAGAAAGAAAATCGTCATGAGAGAGAGAGTGTGTGGTGGATTAGGTCGTGTCATGAAAGAGGAGAAAGAAGAAGTAACGTGAGGGTATTAAAACAGATAACAAAGGCAGTCATCAAAAAAGAAGGAGAAGGAGAAAATATAAGAAAGAGGAAGAAAGTCATCACATCATGCCCAGCCGCGTCATGCGCTTCTCCATGCGCGGGCGCGGGCCCAGACGGTTGCCGCTGGGCAGGCCAAACGGCCGTGCGGCGGAGCCCAGTGCGTTGGGATTCGGCAGACCGACCGATGGGCGGCGCGACACGCCGGGGCCCGAGGGGAGGCCGTTGCCCCCACCAGGGCCAGACGGCAGACCGCGAGGAACGGTCAGGCTGTTGCCCATGCCCCGGGAGGTGGACGGGGTCGACGCCGGCGCCTGCGGCGCCTGCGACAGCCACGTCTGCTGCACCCGCTTCCAGGCATCCCGCTCGCAGTACACTGCGCCCGCCACCTCAAAGTAGCCGTCCTCCAACGGCAAGCGGCAGTCGGCGCATACAAAGCAGGTGGGGTGGAACTTGCTGTCGGCCTCGTCGGCCAGGTACGACCCCTCGATGCCGTTGCCGCAGCTACCGCACAGGCTGCCATTCACAGCGTGGTAGTGGCGCTCGCAGTAGGGCTGGTCGTCGTGGACGTAGAACGTGGCAGACGAGAAGGGCTCGCTGCAGGTGGTGCAGACAAAACAGGCCTTGTGGTAGCGGCCCGTGAGGCGGCCGTCGGCGCTCGACACGGACTTGCCGGTGATCAAGTCGCCGCAGGCCTTGCAATTGCCGCGGGAGGGCATAGGGGGGAGGACCGGGATGGTCGGAATGGTGGGCATAGCAGGCATGGGTGGGGCCATGTTGGACGCGCCGGCCCCCCGGGACCAGCTGTTGCCAGACGAGGAAGCACCGATGGACGGATCCCGTGCCCGGCTGGGTTCCCGGCGCAGGTTGTTGCTGCTACCGTTGCCGTAGCCGTAGCCGTTGTCCATATCGTCGCGCATGCCGTTGCGGCCGCGCGATTGTGGCCGGCGGTCCGGGGACGTGCGGCTGGTAGAGGTACCAAGGCCGCCATAGCCCCCGTTGCGGCCGCGGTCGTTTTGAGAGGGGCGCTCTTCGCGACGCTCCTCTCTGCGCTCCTCACCCGGGTTCATGGCCTGCAGGTCATTCATCAGGCTATCAAAGTCGGCCATGTTGGCTGCGTTGCTCGGCTTCCGTTGTTGCTCGCGGGGTGCCTCGCGGGCGTTGGTGGTGTTGTTGTTGTTGTAGTAGTTGTTGCCGTTGTTCAGCGAGTTGGAAGAAGACGACGTAGAAAAAGACGAGGCCGACGACGAGAACGACGACTGCGACGACGAAAAGGGAATGCTGCCGCCCGGGCGGCTGAGCACGCTGGACACAGTGGACGACATGGAGTTGGAGGCGGAGTGGTAGGGGTTGCCGATGCCAAACTCGGCGGCGAGGTTGATCTGGGGAATGGAGGGAGAGTCGGAGGCGGTCGACGAACCGTCGCGGCCTGCCGTGCGCGGCCGCAACAGGCTGGTCCGAGGCGGCGGCGGACGGGACGTGTCGGGACCCATGGACGGCCGGCGCGCGCGGTCGGATGGCGGGCTGTTGCTGCCGTAGGGGGTGTTGGTGTTGTTGTTGGCGGCCATATTGCCATACGCATCGTTCTGACGCCTCCGTTCAGGACGCGGACCGGGTGCCGACGGTGTGCGCGACGGCGGCTCGGCGCTCTCGCTCAGGCGTGGAAAGGTGCCGGCACGGTTGAACGAGGGCGGCTGGAAGTCGTCGTCGTCGAGGGTGCGGCCCTCCATGTTTTCTCTACTATAATCACTGTTGTTGGCCTGCCGCGGAAAGGCATTGCGGGCGTTGGTGGGCTTACGGCCGAGGCCGGCGCCGCTGTTGGTGTCAAAAGGCCCAGGGGCAATCGAGTTCATGCGCTGGAGCAGGTTGGTGGCAGGCTGGCGCTTGGGGCTGCTGGACGGCGGCGGGTAGGCATCGTCGTCGAGGCCGCCGTAGCCACCAGGCCGACGCGGCTGGGTCGACGAGGAGAAGGCGGACGACGGCGAGTCGAACTCACCGGCGATCTTGGGCTCAAAGTAGTCGTTGCCGCTGGCGTTGCGGTCATTGTTACTGCGGTCGTTGCCATTACGGTCGCCACGCCCACCGCCCAGGCCGCCCGTCCGCAGGCCGCTCATCATCATGCCGACGGGCGTCTTGGGCGAGACGCTCTGGGAGCCGCTGGAGTTGCTGACGGGCGTCAGCTGTCCTGCGCGGTAGTAACTGCGGTCTGTGTTTGTTAGTGGTGTGTAAAAAAAAATAAAAGGAAAAGAATGGGAAAGGACATACTCGCTGCAGATGTGTCGACTTGTGGTGGCAGACGATTTGACCGGTCCTGGTCTCTGCTGTTGTAGCCATAATTGCTGTTGCTGTTGTTGTTGTAGTTGTCGCGGCTGTTGTTGGTCTTGCTGCTGTTCTTGTTGCCGTACGACATGAACTGGTCAAAGTTGGCGGGTGGTGGTGCGGCGACTGTAAATGTTAGTCTTCTCGTTCCCTCAATCTCCAATCTCGCTCCTTTGTTAGACTTTGACGCACTCTCTTCTGCTGCACCGCCGCAAATGTGCTCGCCCATCATGGAGATTTCGATTTCCTGGCTGCATGACGAGCACTTGATGGTCGGCAAGAAGCTTGCCGGCCTGTCCATATTGTGTGTGCGTGTGTGTTTTGATGGTGCTGTGTGATCTGTTGTTGTTGACGATGTCGAAATGTCGAGATCCCTCCAGGGGTATTCTGTTGCTGTTCCGTTCACGGTGTCCGTCAAGAGCTCATATGTAGTGTCGTCGTCGACGGTGTAAGTGGCGAGAATGGTTCGCTGTTGGTCGGCGCGCGGCGCAGTTCCAAAGTCGTCCTTTGTCCTTTGATCCTCCCAACAATGATCTTGTTCAAGTGCCTTGTCGTAGAGTTTGTTTGTTTGTCGTTTTGTTTGTTGTTGATGAAAGACGACCAGTTGCCCAATTTGGAACCTGTGACGAAAAAAGAGACACGAATAGAGAATGTGCGAGAGAGGGAATATGTGAAAGGAGAAAAGAGTGATCGGAGAAAGAAGGACAAGGGGGAAGAAGGCCAGTGAGAGAGAGACAGGAAGAAACAAAGCAAAGTAACCGAGCAGGGGAGCAGGGACCAACTTGCAGGGTACTGAGAAACGAGTGTGTTTTGAAAGCGAGAGGCCGAGTGGATTTGGAAGACTAAGAGAGAGCAAAAAGAGAGGGAAAAGACAGTAGAAAGAGGAGAGCCGAGTTTGAGGTTGTCAAATATGGTGTCGTATTTTGGGGGGAGAGCAGAAGAAGGGGAAACGAGGGCCCCGGCTTTTTGCTGCTTTTGTTGCGTTTCGTGTCTCGAAGACGGAGGGGGGGAGGGAAGAGGATCAGAAAGGTGGTCGAGGTGGTATCGAACGGATGGGGATTTTCTGAAGAAAAGAGAGGTGAGAGTGAGCAGGGGTCTACTGGAGAAGAACTGCTCCTACGACGACGGAGAGGTAGGAAAGATATGGAGCACAGGAAAATAAAAAGAAATAAAGAAAGCCGCCGACAGGGACCCCTTCACCCTTGTCATCAGCAGCAAAAAGAGGAAAAGGAGCAAAAAAGAAAGAGAGAGGGATGGCACGGACGCGATACACGAGCACAGATGCTGCCAGGAATGGAGAAATGGGGAAGAGAGCGTGAACAAGTGAAGACGTGAAGACGTGAAGACGTGCAGTCGACGTGAGGATCGCAGGGAGAGCTTTAAAAAAAACATAGAGTGCTGCGAAAAGAGTACAGAATGAGTGCAGAGGGAGCACCGTAAAAAACTTAAAGGGAGGGACCCCGTTTGGGCGGATCAATGCTAAGAATGGCGACGGGAGGCATGTAGCACTTACTCCGTAGGGAGTTTCCGAGGCTGGAAGCAGTGGAAGAAATTGATTGCCAGCCAAAGGGAGGCTGGGCAAAGAAGGGAAGGAAAAGAGAAGCGCGAAATCAAATCATCAAGAGAGAAAATGAGAGAGAATGAAGAAACGGCCGTGGATGCTGGATGCTCGCTTGCAGGCGATGAAATGCAACCTCAAACGAGCCTAAAGTGCAGTGAAGAGAGAAAGGCACTGAAGAGCCACTCGGGACTGCGTCGAGCCGACGGGTTGCCTAGGGACAAGACTACAGACGGTTTTGACACCGTTTATATTGTTCTCTCTTTCTTCCGTCTTCCGTCTTCCGTCTTGCCTGGACGAGCGTCGATCACGATGCGTTGACTGGAGCCGCCGTTTCGAAAAGAGAGGCCATCAGTGAGGTCAATGTGGTGTTAGTCGGTTCGTAACCTCACCGTAATAAGTACTATCTTACCTGTATTATTGCTGTCCACTTGTATCTTACTCACTTCATGCCATTCTCACGCATCTGTATTTTCACTCTCCCATCTTTTCTTTTTCCTTCCTCTTCCCTTCTTCCGTCCCTCGTCTCCTCTTCTCCCTTTTTCCTGTCCCTGTTTTGACGCTGCCCTCGATTGAGCACATTGTCTCTTGTCATTGTCTTTGCTGTCTTCCGTCTCTTCTCGTTTCGAGGTTGTGCCAATTTTATATATTATGGGGATAACTATTGAACGCCCTCCGAGAACGTCCTCGTTTTGCAGCGTCTGTCCCCACTAATCCGAACCGGGACCAGCCAGACGAAGAAGGACACAAAGACAAAAAGGCCCCAGGGCCGGCACTGCAAGAAGAAAACAAGGAAGAAAACAAGGAATAAAACGGCCGAGATGTGGAGAGGCGATCGCAGGTGGCCCTTGCCTGTGTGGCCTGTCTGGGCCTGGTGTTGTCTTGTTGTCTTGCAACTGATTTGTCTCAGAAAAAGAGTCTTGCCTCGCTGTGAATCGAGGCTGGTCTGGCCAAGACCGGGGCCCAGGGCCAGGCCAAGGCGTAATGAAAAGAATCAGCCGAAATTTAACGTAAGGAGTCGAGTATCTCAAAAGAGTACGCCAACGTTGGTGATTGCTATGAATAGAGTGGGCCACAGTGGGTAGAGGAAGGGCGCACTTGAGAGCATCGTAGGGAAGGAGCGACTTTGATGGGATATGACGACGTAAAAAGCTTCAACCGATAGAACAGCAGATAGACACACGGTACAGCCGATACGTTGGCCGTCAATGCGAAACGTAAAGATATCGAAGGATATGGATAAGAGGAATCACGAGAAGAGAAAGAGAACGAGAAAAAGTAAAATCCTGCCACCTCCCACACCACTTCGGCATCGCCTTTCCATCCCACCCTTCTGGCTTCCTTTTCCATTCTTCTGGCTCCTTTTCGCCCTTGTCTAACGCCAGTAGCGAACACGCTGGCGCCTGTTTGATTTTGTGTGTGTGCTTCTTTTGCTTTCTTATTTTACTTTGCCCGCTCATCGCCTTGACTACCGACGCCACACGCCCGTACCTTGCAGCTTGTTCCTCGTTCGTGTGCCTGACTAGCCCAGTTGGAGGCAAGTGGACAGCAGCGATCAAGCAAATTTTCGAGATTCGGTTGAGTGCTCCGTTTGGTATCTTTAATTACCACCACCGGCGTCGTCTCCCCACAGACATTTCCAGAGCGCGAGCCCAGAGCCAGCCCAGACGCCAGTGAGGCATACAAATAAAATTAGGTTTGGCCGGGCCTCCACACCGCCGGAAAGCGAAGAGGGTCAAGAGGGTCGTCCTTTCCGTATCTGTGCTGTGGCGCTGTGCGTGCTGTGATGCACCTGCCAGCACAGTCCACCGAGTGGCCTCTGATGCGCTCTTTCCTTGCTTTTGCTTTTTTTGTCTTCTTTCCTTTTCCCAATCTTGTTCGCCTCTGGGCTGCCGCTCTTTCCTCTTCAAGACCTTTCAGGTCGGTTCAGGCAGTCCCCTCTTCCCCTTCTGGGCCAAGAGGATCTCCACCAACCCTGTAACTGGCCCTGGCCCCTTGTCATTGTCCTGTTTGTTGTTATCGTCAACATGGGTGGCCTGTACGTTGTTGATTTCCCTTTTCCATGTCCGTCCCCATTGCCATTTTCCGACAAAACAGCACGCCGAATGCCACGCCGAGAGACACGGGCGGCGGCGGACGTCATATATCAGTTTCCCCCTCTCTCCCCTTCCCCTCTTCGAGAGCTCTCAAGCTACGGAGTACAAGTACTCTCGCTCTTCAGCTGCACTTCTGTCGCACAGGCAATTCCCTTTTGCTCCGTCGCCGAGCCATGGTTCCGTCGAGTGCACAGAGCTGCAGGGAGACGAAAAGAGGTCAGAAAGAGGCAATAAGGTTGAGCTGGCCCAGTGCCCGCCATACATTGGTTCGCCCGCGAGATAAGGGTCCTCGTAAAAGAGATCGAACTCGCCACCAAGCAGAGTCGCACTCGCCCAGCCTGGCGCTCTTTCCTTCTGCACTGGGAAGGCGACCGGCGCCAGGGTGCAGCTGAGAGGGAAGGAGCCCTGTCCACCACACCTCCTTCCCCCCTCCCTTTCTCCACACAATGGTAACCCACCTGACGTTCGCCAGATTAATTACCCCTGACGCCGCTCGTATCAAGCTTGGCGGATACCCCGGCAACTCCCAGGGTACGAAGGGTCAATCCGCTGCGTTCTGTTTGTCTTGCGAGTATTTTGCATACTGGGGGCTGAAAGGCTACGGACAATATCGAGGGCGACGTGAAGGGAGTACGACGTAAGATACTTGGGTACAAAGTACAAGCTCCAATGCCACGACATTGCAGAATTTGGTATCTTACGTCGTACGTTTTGTTGTTGTTGTTGATTGCTGACTGTCTTCTTGATTTCTGCTTCGTGCTTCCTCGATTTCCGACTCTCTCAACTACTACTTCTACTAGTGAGGTCGCAATGTTTCGCAGTTTCTCTTTTTCCCTTGCCCTTGTCGCCTCGTGACGTTCCTACGACGTCCTTGGGCGTTGTTTCTTGTACGCCTCCTGTTCTTGTTTCGTGGCCGGCGCCAGATGAGACGGGCCTCGAGCAGGACGGTGAGGATGGGAGTAAGGATTCCAAAAGCAGACCGTCGTTCCAGCGTCTTCCTTTCTTCCTCCGTCATTCTTGTCATCCCCTCTCTCCGTCTCTCACCGTGAAAGCGCCCAGCGTCGTGTTTGACGCTTGCGTCTAGGGCTTATGAGAGGTCAACCAGAGTCAGTCGACCGCCGAGTCGTCGCACACTCAGACCGCCGTCAGCGTATTATTTGCGCTCCTCCCGCCTTACCCAACGCTTCCCTCCCTCCCACACGACACCCTTCCATTTTCCATCAACCATGTCCCATGTCCAGTCCGCCGTTCCCGCGCCAGGCCCGTCTTACCACACCAAACAGAGTCGAAATAGGGGACAACCAGAGTCTACTGAGTAAGAAGCAGACCAAGCGGAAGTGCTTGCAGCTCAATGGCGTGCAACAGAGAGGACTTAATTCCCGAATAGTTGTGCGAGCGTTTCGAAATGAAGAAATGAAGAGGTGAAGAAATGACGGAGTGAGCGTCAGCGTGTGAGAGGTCAAATCGTCGTCCAACCACATGCGACAACGCCGCCAATGCCGCCTGTGGCCCCTCACACGTTTTGCTTCGTGATACGTCGAGCTGCCAAGCCGTCGAGAAAAACCGTTAAATGAATCGAATTCGTGCAGCGGAGGACAGTGATGACGCCGGCGGCAATGTAAACAGAGCGGTGCAGGCAGACTGGCTCGCTCTACGAATTGCTTGTCTGGGCACAATCTTTGATATCATTACCGATCCGGCAGCCGGGCAGCCACGAAACACCAAACGGCCAGCGAACGGCGTTTGTATCATTGTATGGGCGCACAAAGAAAGACGAAACCCGATTGAAATCTCATGAAATCTCATCCGAGAGCCAATCGTATGGACGAGGCCGGCAATGGCTGAAGAATCTCGAAAGCAGAGCCTCTTCCCCTTGCTCCCGGCAAAGGGCACAAATCGTCTTCTCGTCATCTCGCGTGAATTTCGACCGCCTCCTGCTCTCCCTCTCTTCTCCCTCGTTGTCTTACCTCTCTCTATGTCCCTCACTCTCTGTCCTTCCCTCTCTCTGTGGACGCCTTTATTTCACAGCACGACTCAGTAACTCCATAAATTCGTCCCAATCGAACCCTGAAACACGGCAGATCGGCAGGACCCAATTTCACCAGAAAAGAGCGATCGCGCACTCGCTGCAATAGCGCCAACGGCGTCTCAATACTTGCACTTGCTCATTGCCATCTCACGACCTAGCCACGCAGTCGAAAAGGCAAATCGTGAGAATGGGAATTTCCCGAAATGAACATCATTTCTGCTTCGGGGTACACGTTGCCCGCACACCCTCATTTTGCTCCTTCTCATTCACCCACCTTCACCGCCCCTTTTTCGTATGATTTGCATCTCTCGTAGCTTTCCCCTCACTCTCTTCTCACCAGTCTTCCGTCATTTCCCTACGGAGTACTACAGGGGTTTTAATGGGATTTTGTGCGCCAAAAAGGTTCAAATGGCCAAATCTCGTGCCCTTTCCCTCTTTGAAATAGTGATCTTCATCCATCTTTGCCATCTTTGCCCGTATCGCCAACCCTTCTCCTAGCAACGGACCCATCTCGCCACCTCACGAGCACGGCATCAATACGGAGCACAACAAACAAGACCAGTTGCCGAGCCCTCCTAACCCAGGGGCACGGCGGAGCTTGGACACCGTAGACGGATATTGGGATATAAAGAGGGGGGGGTGACGAATACCCTTGACGATTTCACGATGTCGATACTCAGATCTCGAGTTGTAATTGAAGGATGTCCTTCATGGGGTCGTTAGTCTTTATGTAAAACATTGTAGAAGACCGTAGATAATATATAAAATAAAATATAGCTAGAATTCAGTTAGGAACAATAATAAAAGTAGGTTGTTTATGTTGCTTGGTTCTTTACACATATATCAAAACGGATAGATCATGTGAACAATTAAATTATGTAAATAAAAATCCTTCGAAATAATAAAAAGACGAAAAAAATCGAAAAAAAAATCGATATTGAGTGAGACAAAGAAAAATAAAGTGAAAAATAGAATAAAAGAATAAGAGGGTAGCAATGATGCTCGCGGACAGACCTTCGTTGTCTATGCCGCGACGTGGTGATCAAACAGTTCTTGATCAACCTTCCCACTCCTTTCTTCCCGTGCGCCACAGCCTCGCGGCCCGTGGGTTTTTGACAGACGACCGGCATGGCCGTGCATGAATTTTTTTTCCTTCGCTTCCATCTTCTTTTTTTTGTTTTCTCTTCTTTAGGCCTGTTTAAACCTCTTCCGGTCCTTCGAAGCTCAAAACTTCCCAAGACCTCTCCCATGTTCCAGTCGAATTCTACCGCCTTGTCCCTGGAGGCTCTCAAACTCGGTAGGGTATATCGACGGCAGAGAATAACTGCAATGATATTCTCGGTAGGTTCGATTTTACACACTGCATTTTCTATGCCTGCCTACTGTCCGTCTTTTATGTAACCTGTACTAAGTATTTTCTCTCCAGGACGCATTCGATCGCCATTTTGGCATACACGGTGGATAGCTTATGCATGCACCGCAGGATGACCACCGGGCAGGCAACACATCCGGACCTTGAGGCACTGTAACCGGCCGGAAGCGGTGGGTTGCTGCCGTGTATGCCAGCAGGGCCTCACAGGCAAGGCCCTGGCTGCTCGCGAGGATTTCGTTGCCATTCCGGGCGCCGGCCATGCACCCCTCCCGGCTCCGTGGACATTCTCGCATCTACCGGTCAAGACCATGCTTGCTAGATCTGCATAGGCCACTCCTTTGTTGGGGACAGGGGAGCCGCAATGGCGCGGCCACCTTTTCTATGGTACATTTGGTCATGATATGCAGTGCATGCCGGCCAATCTGCGGCAGAGCTTATACGTTGCAACCCAACGTCGAGGGCTTCTCTTCGAGCTAGTGCAACGAGAGCATTTCTGGCAGGGCCGTCGAGATGTTTTGAACAAGGTCCGCGAAGTGCCTAGACGTGCTTGTCCATAAATATCCCCAGCCACCTATCTTGGCCATCCACGTCGTCCAGCCATCGAGACATGGGGATTGTCTTGGGATTATAGCAACATCAATCACCCCCGTCATAAGAGGGTATCTGTTCGCCAGGTTGAATGTCTGCTCTACGCAGCCTGAGAATAAGGGCAACGTGTCTTCGGCGATGCATTCGAGGGCCATGTGCAGCGACGCGGCCTAGCAAACTGGACCGGGCAATGGAATGGTTGGCAAGGCGGATTGGATGGCCAATTCATACAACCATCAACTGTTCTTGGACCATACTTGCACAATGGTAGCACAAGTGTGCCATATATGGCTGGACAATCGGTATCCCAAGGAGACCAACGTTCCAACAGTCCAATCGTGGTCAGGGTTGAAAAATGCAGAGATGCCTCTGTGCCTATCTCGCTGCGAATTGCTCGACGGCCAGCTACGTTATGCAAACAGTCGTGGCCGGTCTTGGGGCGTATTGGGCCGACAATACTGCACAGACGACGATGTGACGGACTTTGTCAAGAAGGACTCGATCAATATGGACTCGGCTGGAGTCCTTCGAGGCGCACAGAATACGTTGGCACATAATTTCTGGTGAGTTTCATGAGAAAGGCTCTTTACAGGCGTATGGAAGAATGTACTAACATGGCGATCGGCAGAGAAATATCGGAAGAGGGTAGGACAAGCACAACTGCCGGTCAACGGGTTGGAACCAACCGAGGCCAATCGAGCCCATCTGGGTACATTTTCAGATGCCTGTCGCCACCAGGCCGACCAGCAGTTCGACCACGTACGCCGGCCCAGTGCGGCGACGAGCAGAGAGATGTTTGTACCGTCGGTAGAGTATGATCATACACCGAGCACGATGCTGCTTACGTCCTTGATCGACTCATCCACCTACCGCCCTGTCGCATATTCTTTTGCAGCCTTTCAATAACAGGTACGAAGAACGCCGTGCTGGCTTTGCGGACTAATCGACATCTACATCCAGCATGGACATGCACATATTTTCTCTCAATGCTTGGACAAGATCCAGCAGGCCGCATCTTCATCAGAATTCACGGGGATGCTGACTGTCCGAGGTTCAGAACTCGGACCTCTTCCAATTCGCTGGTGTGTCGAGCAGCGAGATATAGAAATGACAACAAACATGCATAACCTGAGATGCAGAAGTGGCAGCCGAGGACGTTATTCATAACACCTCCGGATTTCGCCAAAGAGAGGTTATGCAGACTGCAGATTCAAGGCGATCTGCTTTGTGGAGTTGATCAAGTTTAAATGGACTCAGATACCGGACACCTGTACTTGTAAACAAGCGACCCATACGAGTGCAACGGGCGTCGAACAGGAATCAGGGGAGCCCGATATCGGGTGTTGCCTCTTCAAGACATGGCGGACAATCAAGGTCAATCTCTCCTCGAAAAAAGCCAGACAGTTCTCCTGTGCATAAGCCGTTTTCCGGAGTATGTTGAAAACCCGAGCCGACGGACATCGTTTGGCCGGCGTGCTCAAGTCTGTTCCCATCAAAAACGTAAAATGTTGAAAAATGCCAAATATCAAATATCAAAATTGAAAATTCAAAAAGAAATAAATGAAGAAAAATCAAACAACCATCCACCCGAGCCACCAGCCACCGACCACCAACCACCGGCTACCAACTACTTGAACCAAACACCAACCACCGCTGTCAACCTTCCAAAGCGAGCCCCGCCGTTGAAATTGCGCAAGACCGGCAGCGGGGACAATCACGAACGGCGAGTCCAACGACTGCGAGTCTTGTGCAACTGCTGCATCGGATGGCGGGGGTTCACAACCTGTCTTGCCTGTAAGGTGGGGGCCTTTTCCCTTTACAGCGGGGATAGTGGGATAGTAGTGGGATGGTGGAAGTGCGGGCAGAGTTTGTGTGGGAGAAAAAAAGGGGAAAAGGGGGGAAATAATGGGGGATAATGTCAAATGATAATCGGAAGGGTCTACGTCCAGGGACCGGGACAGACATATGCAGAGGCAGTTTCGGTGGCAGGAACGGGCGGGACAGGCAGCAGAATTAAAAGAGCGGCCGATCGGTCGGCGTCCACTCTTTCCTGTCCTTCGTGGTCCTTCTGGTCCTTCTGGTCCTTCTGGTCCTTCCTGGTCCTTCCTGGTCCTTCCTGTTGTGCTCGGAGAAACAGCCGCTCTTTCCTCGTTCGAAACAAACGACCTGCGCCCGCCGGAGATGCTAAAAGAGGCAGTATGCAGGTAATATGCAGGCAGGGCTTGCAGTAGCGAAGGAGACAACAAGAATGAAAAGGAAAGTGCCAAGTGGGCAGCAAAGTGGACAGCACAAGGAAGGAGCAACGAACGACCAGCGACCGGACCTGTGAGAAAGAAGGGCACAAGAAAGGGCAGCCGTAACGCTAATTTAGCAGACAGCGTCAATCCTCCCCTTTGTTTTGTGGAATCAAGGGCACGCGCGGCACGGATGGTTTTTGTGAGAGAAAATAAAAAAAGGAAATGAGAAAGAAAAAATGGCAGACAAGAGAGGAGGATATGAGAGGTAAAAACCAGAGAAAAAGATGCACAAGAGATCGTCATGTTCACGGGAAAGAGCAACCGGCTGCCTTATCACTTACAGATACAGATACCTATCGAGGAAAGAACTACTGCATGTCTGCCCTTGTGCAGGAAGGTTATCGCCATTGCTATCTCGCCCGATAACATTCGTACGACGTAGACAGAGACGAGGAAAGAGCAACCACAGCACGCCTGCCGTCTGTCCGCGCTCCGACAGTATCTTACCTCGGGGATGTGCCGTCGATTCTCTCCAGAAAGGGCACGAGTATTGCGACTAAGCAGCGCTGTAACGCGCCTTGCTTTCGCCTGCAGTAGCGTGCATTTCATTTCGTTTGTCGCTAGCAAGACCGCCCGTGAGCTGATGTTGAACCACCACTGAACAACCCCCTCCGAAGCCTTCCGGCTACCGCGATAAGCAGGCACGACCGCCCACTTTGTGCCCACTTGCCCCTCCACGCCCCGTTATCGTCCTTGTCAGATACTGTTCACCGCCGTGCCCCTCGGTCTCCACCACATGCCATTTTTTCCCGTGCCTTCCCCTTTTCGCCCATAGTTAGCTCTGTTTTTGTTGAGAGGCAGAGGGCAGCCGTAGCACAGCAGGAACCGACTAGGAGGACTACGGAGTACGAGGACCCTGCTGGCCCTCATTTTGCACATATATATCGTTCACCCCCTATCGAACGTCTCTCACGATAGCCCTCTCCTTCGTTCCTTCCCTTTCTTCAACCACTCTTCAGTCCCCAATCACTCTTCGATCACTTTGCTCTCTGCTTCTCGCAGTCCCATCCACCGCTTTCACCTCAGTTTTGTCTTTACGACGCGGCCACGGCCCTCCCCCTTTTCTATCAACAAAGCCGTTTTCTAGTTGGTTGATCGCGCTCTCCTGGGTCGCGATCACCAAATACCGCCAAAACGTTTTCTAATCTCCTCAACTCGTACGTGCCTCTGACTCTGGTCGCTCTTTCCTCTGTTTCCTTTCACTCTGCTCTCAGACCGGCCTCGTGACCGGCTGCTCTTGCCATCTGAGCATGCTGGTCACAGTCCTGCCTTCCTCGTCATGTCTTTTGGACTTTTTACTGACTCCTTCCTCAACAGGGTCCATCACCCGTTTGCTGGAGGCCGTTGCACTGCGTCCCCGGGTAGTTCAGCGGACTCAATCCAGACTCAATAAAGAGGCACTTGTCTACACAGTTCACCTTTTTTACGTCTTCTCTTCTCTCTCGCAAACCTTCGCTCTCTCTTCTCTCTCCACCCCTCAAGCAAACAAACCACCAACCCAACTCTCCAACCCCGGTCAAGACTTCATTTCAAAATGGCTCCCCACGCTGAAATCGACTCGGGCTCCACCAACGGAGATGGACCGACCAACGGCCACAACGGCCAAACTGCCGCCGCCGGCAACCTTTTCACCGTCACCTCGCCCAACGTGACGTACACGGACAGCACCATTGAGTCCAAGTACACGTACCGCACCACCTCCGTCACCGCAGGCGCCGACGGCCGCTTCACGGCCACGCCCAAGGAGACGCTGTACGACTTCAAGACCGAGCGCGCCGTCCCCAAGACCGGCGTCATGCTGGTCGGCTGGGGCGGCAACAACGGCTCGACCGTCACTGCCGGCATCATTGCCAACCGCCGCGGCCTGACCTGGGACACCCGCGAGGGCCCCCGCGCCGCCAACTACTACGGCTCCATTGTCATGGGCTCGACCCTCAAGCTGGGCACCGACGCCGCCACCAACCGCGACGTCAACATCCCCTTCCACGATGTCCTGCCCATGGTCCACCCCAACGACCTCGTCATTGGCGGTTGGGACATTAGCAGCCTCACCCTGGCCGAGTCCATGGACCGTGCCGCCGTCCTCGAGCCCACGCTCAAGCAGATGGTCCACAAGGAGATGGCCACCATGACTCCCCTGCCCAGCATCTACTACCCGGACTTTATTGCCGCCAACCAGGAGGACCGCGCCGACAACGTGCTGCCCGGCTCCAAGGCCGAGTGGGCCCACGTCGAGAAGCTGCGCGCCGACATCCGCGACTTCAAGTCCACCAACAACCTGGACAAGGTCATTGTGCTGTGGACCGCCAACACCGAGCGCTTCGCCGACATCATTGAGGGCGTCAACGACACCGCCGACAACCTGCTGGCCGCCATCAAGGCTGGCCACGAGGAGGTGTCCCCGTCGACCGTTTTTGCTGTCGCCTCGATTCTCGAGAACGCGCCCTTTATCAACGGCTCGCCGCAGAACACCTTCGTGCCGGGCGCCATTGCGCTGGCCGAGCGCCACAACGCCTTTGTGGGCGGCGACGACTTCAAATCGGGCCAGACCAAGATGAAGTCGGCCCTCGTCGATTTCCTGATCAACGCAGGCATCCGTCTGACGTCGATTGCCAGCTACAACCACCTGGGCAACAACGATGGCAAGAACCTGAGCTCGCAGCGCCAGTTCCGCTCCAAGGAGATCTCCAAGTCGAATGTCGTGGACGACATGGTTGAGGCCAACTCCGTGCTGTACAAGCCCGGCGAGAAGCCCGACCACACCGTCGTCATCAAGTACATGCCTGCCGTCGGCGACAACAAGCGCGCCCTCGACGAATACTACGCCGAGATCTTCATGGGCGGCCACCAGACCATCAGCCTGTTCAACGTCTGCGAGGACTCGCTGCTGGCCTCGCCCCTCATCATCGACCTGGTGCTGATCGGCGAGATGATGACCCGCATCCAGTGGCGCGCCGACGGCGCCACCGAGTACAAGAGCTTCCACAGCGTGCTCAGCGTGCTCAGCTACATGCTCAAGGCGCCCCTGACCCCGCCCGGCACGCCCGTCGTCAATGCCCTGGCCAAGCAGCGCGCCGCCCTGACCAACATCTTCCGCGCCTGCATCGGCCTCGAGCCCGAGTCGGACATGACCCTCGAGCATAAGCTGTTCTAAGCGGTCTCGGGCATGGGAACGTAAAAAGGGCAAGCAAGGTTATTGAAATATACACCTCTTGCCTCTCACACGCCCCGTTCTGCCAACTGGCACAGTCGTTTTGGAATCTACGAGTGCTTGCGCTGTTTTGCAGCTGTAGCACCCCTGATAGCTAAACGAGACGATTTTTTACTTTCTTTTGCCGCGGGCCCATCTGAGCCTCGTTGGCCCATTCGATGATCTTTTTTGAACAATACAACACTATTAAAACACATACATGATTCTGGAAAGTTGTAGATCTACGTATGAAAGTGAAAAGAAGAAAATGTGAAAATAAATAATAATGACAAAGAAAAGAGTAAAGAGCAGATAGGAGTCCAAATTTCTATCTGGTACTCTAACCGCCCAGGCACACAGCACCAACAGTCGCCAGCAGTCACCGATGACCTTACCAACAGGACAACAACCAACCAACGCCCAACGTTTTAGATCAACATCACCGCCAGGCCCACAACGGCCGCGCCCAGCGCCACAACCACGGAACCGGCTGACCCGGCCACCATCAGCGCCGCCGGTACCGCGCCGTTCGTGACCACTGTACTGTTGCTGCTTCCACTGGCGCCCGTCGCCGTCGCCGTAGCCTTGGCCGTCGACATGGTCTGGGCGCCCGTCATGGTCATTGTGATCGTCTGGCCGTTGGTCGTCATCACCATGGTGGACACGCCGCTGCCGGCCGCGCCCGTCTCTTCGGTCGCACCGCCCGACGAGGTCGTCGTCGTCGATGCCGCTGCCGCACCGCCCGCGTTGTTGCCCGTCGTGACATCGGTCGGTAGCGGGTCGAGGGTGGCGTCGCTGGTGACAATGGTACCGGGGAGGGGCTTGAGGGTGTCGGTGTCGGCAGCCGCAGCGGTGGCACCACCAGCGGCGACGGCGCCAGCGGCACCAACGGCAGCACCGGCGGCAGCACCAGCCGCAGCAACACCAGCAGCCGTGGCAATGGGTGCAGCAGCAGCAGAGACCGCAGCCGTCGTTCCGAGAGGCGTCAGGACAGCACCGGCCGCTCCAGCAGTACCAATGGCGGCGGCAGCAGCAGCAGCCGTCGTGGCAGCGTTGGTGCCGCTAATGATCTGCACACCCGCACCGCTCGCCACAGTAGCCGCCACCGCCGCCGCCGCAGTGGAGACCGACTGGACCGTTGCCGCCACCGACGCACTGCCCAGCGGCTTGAGCGCACCCGTCGCGGCGGCCGTAGCGGCCCCTAGGGGTTTGAGTGCGGCCGTGTTGGTGTTGACCGCGGCGGCCGCCGTCCCCACCGCCGCCGTGTTGGTGACCGCCGCGGGCGCACCCGCCAGACCGGGCAGCGGCTTCAGCGAGTTCGCCGCCGGCAGGGCCGTCTGCAGACCAGGCAGGGGCTTGAGGGCGCCACCGCTGCCGGCCAGGGCGACCGACTCGGCAGCAGCGTTGTTGGCAATGCCGGCGCCGGCGGCATTGACGGCGAGTGTGCTGGTGCTGCCGGTGTTGTTGAAGTTTTTGGTCCCCTTGCCGGCCTTGGCGAGGCTGGTCAAAAGAGTGTTGACGTTGGCGTTGGCGTTACCCTTATTGTTGTTGTTGTTGTTGTTGTTGTTGTTGTTGGCGTTGTTTTTCTTGATATTGTTGTTGTTCTGCTGGTTGTTGCTGTTGGCCATGACCGAGCCGGCCAGAAGCAGCGTAGTAAAGGCCGTTGCGGAGAAATGCATCGTGGCGGATCGTAAGGTGGTGGGCGTAAAAAAGCCGAAAAAAAGGAAGGACGTAGTATGTAAACAACCGCCGGGGTCGACTCGATGAAAGGAGGGGCGAAAAAATGAAGACACAAAAAGGTGATCAAGTGATCGAGTTAAAGAATATTTTGAATAAAAGATAGGATCAACCTAGGGGAAAAAGCCTGCACTGCAGAGGTTGGTGATAAAAAGAGAGAAGGAGAAGTGAAGTGAAGAAGAAGAAGAGAAGAGAAAGAAAAAAAAGGGAAAGATTGTCACCGACAAACAAGAAAAAGACAGACAAGAAACTACAGACCAGTGTTGGATAAAAGCAAAAGGAAGAAAGGAGAAAGAGAGAGAGAAAGAGAAAGAGAAGAGAAGGGAAGGAAAAACAGATAAGAGAGGAAAGCGAGGGACAAAAGGCAGAATGGACGACAGGCAGTGAAAGGGCAAAGTCACGAGAAGACAGGCAAGGACAGAAACGTGGAACTCCCGACTGAGCCGGCCATGGGGTTACCCGGGTTGACTTGACTGCCGCATGGAGCGAGCAGGGTTCTTCAGTGAGGATGAAGTTCAATACAGTAAGTTCAGTCATCGTGGATGGAAGTCGGCACTAAACGGCAGTTAGGATAGGGTGCGTAGTCGACAGCTGATGACAGGTTGGACAGGGCAATCTCTGGTTGGGGGGCATGTAAAGTGGAGAGCGGAGGGCGGACAGTGAGCACGAGAGGAGAAGGGGATGACGGAAGAATAAGAGGGCGTGGTGTCGATGATTTGCGACACTACGAGTCAGAGGGCACAATGTGGTCAAGGAAACAAAAGAGAAGGCGAGGTAGCGGTAGGGGAGTACCTGTCGAGCGGTGGAAACACGGGGCAGCTCGAGGTCACGCCTAAGCAAGGTCTCTGGAGACGACATCGTGAGAAGCGGATGCGTCTCATAATGATGGTTCGGGAGTGGAGTGGAAGACGAGGGACAAGAGACGAGACGGCAAAAAGAGAAGGGCAAAGAGGCCCAAAGACCAAAAACGTCCATGGCATAACAAAACAAAGCTTGGCATTCTGTGACCCGAGACTGAAACAACCCATCACTCATTCACCCAAAGGCAGGCGATCTACGGAGTGCATCTGGTGCATCTGTTTTTCTGTCTCGGCCTCTTTTTGCATAGAAATCGCTTGCTTGTTAACTCGTAATCTTACTTGTCAGCCTATCCTCACCCGTCTGCACTGCACATCACGGCAGAGCCGTGGGCTGTAGACTGTGGCTTTGGGCACTCATCTGACTGACGCGTTCGCTGGTCAATCTGAAGAGACAGAATATGGAGTATAAAAAAGAGTATACCAAACGGAAGCAGGGCGAATTCTGTAAGATATTACGGAAAGTAACTTCAAAAGAAGGAGAGCCTCCTGTCAGTGACAGTACGACGTTGGCCCCGGCAAGCTCCTGGGACGACGGCCAGCCGACGTCAAGAGGGGTAGGGTCTAGACCAGAAGAGATGAGAGCGAGAAAGGATGAAGGAAGAATGACATGAGAAAAAGAAGAAGAAGGAAATAGAAAAGAAGAGACTGCTTCCCCTGTTCCAATCGCTGCGTCTCGACCGCTTGGGGAGGACAAGGGTGCTGTTTAAGCTCAGAAGCGACGGGCCTCACAAGCCGCTAAAAAAGAAGCTTTATTCTATCTTGACCCTGTTCCTGCACTTAAATTATTGAAGAAAAGACAAGAGGAACGCTTGCTTCCGAGACGTGAGTTGGGTATGTGCAGTGTAATACGTCGTACTCAGTAATTACGTCGTATCTTACTCCGTACGGGGAAGTAGCGCTGTAAGTGAAGCCACTAACAGCGGGTACGCCCGCCTCCTGCCTTCCCCCCCCAGAAAGGTCCAAGCTGCGTCTCTGACACAGAGCCCTGTCTTGGCTGAAACGCACATCGCACTGCGTCTCCTGTCAGGAACCGTTAAATCTGGTACTCTGTGAAAGTCTGGCTCGAAGTTTGCGTGTCACATTTATTCGGTGATGCTTTTTGTTGCTGTCGTGTCTTTTTGCTGTATTCCTCATGAGCTGGGAGTTGATGACTGCGCTTTGTTTTATGCATATGCATTAGCGCGGAAGCCGGTTGCACCTTCCTCAGTATCGACACCTCCTTCAGTGTAGAGTAGCATCTCATCTCTTGGCAAAGACGAGATGAACGGCGCTGGGACGATGGTGGGATATAAAATGTAGATGGAGATAAAAACATGGAACGGGAATGGACGATACGAATACAAAGATATAAACTAAGACAAAGACATGAGAAAAAGAAAAGGGCTGCTGCTGCTCCCCGTGAGCACCGATATTTTTACCCTACAAGATAATTGGCAGAAAACAAAACAAAAAGGGAAACAAAATAAAAAAAGGTCTGGATCTCTCTGACGCCCAAAATCAAACAAAAAAGTAAACAATCCTCTTCCCTGTCACCCCGTAGTGATCCTCCTGTAATCGTGCCCGACCGTACCGGTATTACCTTCCCCTCGCACCGCGGGACTAGATCTAGTTGTCCCCGCTGCCGTGAAAGGCGTCGCCAAAGGCCGAGTCGTCCAGGTCCATGTTCAGGTCCAGACCGTCGTCAATGCTCGTCAAAGGATCGCCGCCCGTCGACATGTCGGCAAGCGAGCCAAAATCGCTGTCGGCCACGGCACCGGCGCCAGGCGTCGGCACGGCCGACTCGGGCTTGCTGCCGCCTACCGCTTGCTGCCCGGCGGCCGCCTCAGGCGACTTGACGGGCGGTGTTGGCACTGCAGTCGTTGATGGCGGTACTGGAGTTGTGCCTGCAGCAGCCGCGTTGGGTGTCGCACCAGAGGGCGCACCATGCGTCGGGGACACGCCGCCACCGGGGGGCACCACGACCCAGTCGTCAGCACCACCGGCCGTGGGAGCCGCGCCAAGCTGAGACTGGCCGGCAGCGTCCGCCATGGCCACGTCGCCCGATGTTTGTTTGTTCGCATCGGCCGGTGTCCCTGCGCCCGAACCGGCTGCGCCCGTAGAGGCGGCAGCCGAGGGAGCCTGTGAACCAGTAGAGACGGCAGCACCCGTCGGTGTAGCCACGTTCGACAGGCCCGAAGCAGAGGGCGGGGCGGCCGGTGCTTGCGCTGGTGTCGGTGTCGGGAAGTTGATGGGTGTCGACGCCGGCGAGAAGACCGACTCCATCTGGTCCAGCATGCCTGCCGCCGTGTCGCCCATGTCCATGTCGGCATCGCCAATCAGAATCCCACTAAGCTGTGAGCCCGCCGGCGATGGGTGTTGCGACAGTGACACGCTGCCCGGTGCGGCCAGCCCCGTGCTGTCAGGCGCACTGATCAAGGGCACCTCGGGCACCGGCTCCGGCTCCGGCTCGGGTTCGGGCTCAGGTGACGGTTCCCGATAGCCACCGTCCTGCACGCGAACTACCGCGCCCGACGAGACCACCTTGCGGCCCAGCGCACCCTCCACCTGCGACACGACCTCGTCGACCGTCTTGTGGTGCTTCTGGTGGCTCCAGTGGCCGTCGCCGGCAGCGTCGCCACTGCCACTGCCCCCGCTGCTGGCCGTTGCGTCGTCGTCGCCGCGCAGCCGGCCCTCCACACGCCAAATCTCCGGGCCCGTCTCCTCTGCTGTAAAGCGCAGGTCGTGCTCGCCCTTCTTCATCGCCGAGTTAGTGTGCAGGCCAGCCACCAGCTTCTCGTGTCGCGCCTTCATCTCGGCAATCTCCGCGTTCGTCGCCGCAATCTTGTCCTCCACCCGCTTGTGGAACTCTTCAGCGAGCCCCCTGTCCAGGCGGCCCACGTACGGGTTCTTGGGTACCCGCAGCGACGCGTCAAACGCCTGGCCCTCGAAGATGCCCTCCGTCACCGGCGCCAGCTCGCCCTTGAGACCCAGGCCCAGGTCTGCGTAGCCGATCTGGCTGATGCGGTATGGCGATGAGATCACCTCCTCCATCCACTCGTGGTTCTGCTTGTACCGGTCCAGGCTGACGTCGCGCGGCGTGATCGCATCAAACATGTCGCCGCGCGTGTATTCCTCCTCGTCCTCGTAGATCGCCGCGTCCATGGGCGAGGGGCCATGGCCGCCCGGTCCACCACCCGCTGCTGCTGCAGCTGCCGCAGCTGCATTTGCCGCCGCGTTGGCCGCCGAGTGCCGTGCGCGCTTGGCTGGTGGCGGCGGTGCTAGACTGCCGCCCGCCGCCGCACCGGCCGTCGGCGGGTACGCCATCTGCTGGGGCACGCCAGCCGTTGCGTAACCCGGCGGCACGCGGGCGTCACGCGGCAGCGGGATCTGCGGCCAGTTGACGCGGTCCGACAGCATAAACTCCTTGCGCGTAATCTGGCCTGCACGCTGCAGGCTCTGTCGGTGGTCCATCATGGCGCGCAGCCGCGCGTCCAGTCGTATTTTCTTGACGGGCGTCGGCTCGCGCTCGTCGACGGGGCCGTAGTGCACGAGCCACAGGCTGGGGTCGACCTGCGGCGCGTTGGGATTGGGCACCTTGGGCGGCATCAGACGGAACCGCCGCCGCGAGTGCGTCGCGTACTCCTCGCCCGGGCGGTAGCCCATGGGCTGGTGGAACACCTCGAGGATCAGGCCGTCGCGGATCTCGTGCTGGTAGAACGTCTCGCCACGCGGCCACACATAACCGTCCGACGCGAACTCGGTGCCCATGCGCTGCAGCGGCTGCCACGTCAGGATGATGGAGCCATCCTGCGGCGTGTCGAGGAACGTCCAGAAAAAGGGCGCGCCGTCGCGGGCGATGCGCGGCGAGTTGAGCAGCCACTCGGTCACCTCGGGGATGCCAAAGCGCGGCACGAGGGGGTAGCGGTACGCGCTGATGAGGTGGATGTGCGGGAGCTGTGAGCAGAGAGAAAGAGATTGGTTAGTGCGCTGTCCATAGTCTGGCCCATTGTTCCAATGTCCACATCCATCGTCTTCACGCCCATACCAAGTCCGGGTGCACGTTATGGCTGGGGTCCGCAGCCATTGTGCTGGATTCGACCGTCGATGCTGGAGCAATGTGTTGATGTGTCGTTTCGTTTCTCCACGATGGCTTTTCGCGTCGCGGATGCAATCAAAATGCACGACACGCCTCGTCGGATGGAAGCGACCGATGGAGCGACAAATAATCGTCGGCCGTCGTGAGAATGCCCGCTGTCGTCAATGGGTGGATGGATGCGCGCGCTTCGTGGGGTGCCGTGTCGTTCGTCGCTGGCTGCAGCTGGAGAGGATCTCTGGGATTGAATCGCGACGCACCTCCTTTAGACTTTTCTGGCCCTTCTGGGGCGCGTTGGTGGCTGCAGGCAGACCCCAGCAGCTCGCCCTTTGTTAGTGTCCTAGTAAAGTGGCTGATACTGTGTGGCGCATGGTATCTCACGTGACCGCATCCGACCTGCAAGGACCGTCTTACAAGCGTTTTATTGACTTGACTCCGTAATTTCACCACCCACATTCCCTGTGCAACATGCGTTTGCACATCAGCACGACTGGGCCAGGCCTGGCCATCATCAGAGAGCTGAGGCTCTTGCCCTCCAACTTGCAACACACAAACATTCTCTCGTGATCATTCAATTTCCCATCTCTTCAGTCTATTGTCACATCTAGAGCAAGGGCCTTCTTTCGAGCTCAAAAATATACCATCTCGACCCTCGTACACTCCGCAAGGCTCCCCTGTAAAGGAAAGGCACGGCACCCATCCAAACCGGGGGCAGGCTGGCCTGTCATTGTTTGAGTATGCGAGTAGCAGGTGCGAGTGTTTATTTTCTATGTCATAGCATTGTATATTCATCTTGTGTAGTCGTAACTAGTCTTTCTTACCGGCAATATCACTCGCCCTGCAACCGTCTCCGAGAGAGACAAATATGCTTCCACAACAGCACATATGGCTACAGCAACGCCTTGATTCTCGTCCTCGACCCGGGGCTGGCACCACTGTCGGGTGCAGTCGCCGTCAGCTCCGCGTCATCCAGGTACCACGTGGGGTCTGCATCTTCGTCCAACTCCTTTTTTGAGAATCCATTGCCGAGGTACCGAAAACGGTTGAGACTCGAAACAGCGGCCCCGTCACGGCTTTCGTCGGCGTTGTACACGTACTCGTAGTCTTCGCCGCGGAAAGTCTCCAGCATGTGGAAGAAGTGGATGCGGCTGCCCGGGTGCAGCGCCGTGACCGGACCGTTTTCGTCCTCGTCCTGGCCCTCGCCGGCACCACCACCCTTGTACCACGAGCGGCAGGACGAGGCCCACGCCGTGCGCGGCATGAACGCGCGGATGTGTTCGCTGTAGTCGTCGACGGCGGCTTGTGAAGGGACAATGGCCTTGATGCCCTCAGTCTGGCACTTGCGGATCACGCCAGCAATATACGTGGCGATGTGCTCGGCCAGGGTAAAGACGCTGCCATGGCCGATCGGAGCGTTGGGGCCCAGGAAGGCTATGATGGTAGTTAACAAAAAGAACTTGCGTGAGCGAAACTCAAACGAGTGTGAGCGACTCACTGAAATAATTGGGCAGTCCGGGCACTGCACAAGACATATAGGCCTGGGGTACATTGGTGCGCCAGATGTCCTGGAGGTTGCCGTTGCGGCCAACGAGTGGGAAGCGTGGGCAGAACGACACATCAAAGCCTGTAGCACAGATAGTAGCATCGACCTCGACGACTTCACCGCTGGCCAGTTCCAGACCGTGAGGCAAGACCCGGCGGACACCCTCTGTGACAACCTGGACATTCGGCTGGGTCAATGTCTGCAGATACTGGGGGGCGGGTGTCATGCGTCGGCAGCCGAGCGCGTAGTCGGGGATCAGAGCCTTGCACAGCCGCTCGTTGTCGCCGAGCATCGCAGCCATGTACTGGCGCACGTGATCGGCGGCAAACGCCTGTGTAGGGCTGTCTTTGAGGAGCTGTACGGTCAGCACAAAGGATTGAAAGCAAGGAAAGTGGAGAATGGGAACGGACTATGGGAAACGAGCTGTTGGTCTCCTTCTCAATAGTTTTGACAAAGGTGCGGTACATGGCCGGGTCGGATTGGAACCGCGCAATCTGCTCGGGTGTAAAGTTCTCGCCATCGTCGAGCTCCACGTTGCTCATGACGTCGGCCGCCGGCCCCATATTGAAGATCTGGACACGTGGCGGGATGATCCACGTCGGTGTCCGTACAACGTGCACAAGTTTCTTCACATCAGCGTGAATGGCCGGCACAATCTGGACGCCCGACGAGCCGTTGCCGATGACGGCCACGGTTTTGTCCTTGTATTCAAACTCGGCGGGCCACCGGGCGCTGTGAATAAGGTCGCCCTCGAAGCCGTGCAGGCCCTCAATATCAGGCCACTTCCAGTTGCTGGGCTGTTAGACCTAGCTTGAAATATAATAAAATTTGCAAAGGGGGCTTACTTTAGAATCCCGGACGCGTCAATCAAAAAGTCGGCATAGTCGCTAAAGCGCTCACTGGTGCGCAGATTTACTACGGCCAGCACCCAGCGACCCTGTCCTTCGTCCCAGCGTGCGCCGAGCACTTCGTGCTCCGTCTTGATCACGTTGCCCCGCATACCCTCGTCCTCGCAGATGCGGCACAGGTACGCGTTGATCTCTTCGGCCGGCGAAAAAAAGTTGGACCACTCCCGGTTCGGTCGCCAGGAGAACTGGTAGTTGTGACTTGGGATGTCGCAGCGGCAGCCCGGGTAGCGGTTTTCAAACCAGGTGCCGCCCACGTCGGTGTTCTTCTCGTAGACGACGTGCTCGTAGTTATCATGCAGTCGCAACCGCAGGGTACGGACCATGTTGATACCGCTGGCACCGGCACCGATGCCGACGATTCGGAGGTGCCGTGCCGTCCCGAGCGGCTCCTCCTTGACGATATACTCGGTTATTGGCATCGTGGTTTTGGTGCGGAGAGTACCAACAGCTATACGGCCCGTGTTGTCGCCGTCGATGCTAGCCATCTTGTGGTTTAGGAGAGAGTCGGCTCTGCCAACAGACTAACAGGTAGCACCAAACAAGACGCGTCAAACAAGGAACGTTTGTCAAGATTGCTTTTCCTTGTGAAAGTCGAGCCGAAGAGGGGCCTCCAAGCAATGGCTAGAGTGAGTGTAGTTTGAGCCAACACTGAGAATAGAGGCAGAAAATGAAGAAACGAAGAAAACAACACGTTGTCTTGCAACATATTAATCAAAATAAAATCCATTCTAAAACGAAAGAACGAGGAGCTGGATAACTATATCTAGCAGAGCAGGGAACAAAGTACAGAACGTATCGAACAAGGAGACAAACAAGAACAAAGGGAAACGAGGGGATCGGAAGACTTATATGCCCGAGTATTCGCCCGCCCGCCAGAGAGTCGTTACAAATGTGTTGATTGGCCAAACAACAAAAGCACGAGCGTCAAGAGCCACATGTTCGCGCCCTCTCTCTTTGAGCATGCCTCCGTCTCCACCGTTATATGAGTGGGCAATCACCAGTTCTGGCACCTGACAAACAATGACACAAAATAAATCAAAACGGGGCACCATAGGTCGACATCCTGTTGACTCCTCGTGGGGACCAGCAAAAACGGGTGCACTACACCCACATCTCGCATTTGTTTCAGCCCGCCGGCCTTGGAATACCAAAGAAGAAAAATAAACTTTTGTCGTGTCATGAGACATGCAGTCTTCCGTTCACATCCAGCCAGCCACGCGAGGCCGGACATGGGAAAGCCCCGTAGCGGGAGGGAGGGAGAGGGGGAGAACGGGATAAAGGGAGGGGGAAGGCTAGCCAGCTCGTTGGTCAATTTACGGGGGCCAGCATTGGGAAGCTCTGCGGACGAGAAAAGACGAAAAAAGAACGGCGTGTGCCAACTTAGTGGCCTGTTATTGTCCTCCTTGTGCTAAGCCCTGCGGGATGGGAAAAGTGAAAAAGAGAAGGAGAGATGCAAGCAGGGCGGTCTTCGCATGGAAGGCATGTGCATGTGGGATACGCAGGTGTAAGTCGAGTGGGACCCGTTGACAGCAGAAGCAGAGGTCGAGACGAGAGGACATATTGGACAACGACGCAGTGTAACCACGAAGGTAAGATGGACAATCTGGGCCGCGAAAAAAAAAAAAAAAAAAGGTTCATGAGAATGGGCAGCTAAACGGGAAACAAGAGGGCTGTGTTGGTGGAAAGGGCTCCAGAACGACAAGGGAAGAGGATTTGTAAAAGTGAGATTCGTGTGACGGGACAGAATGGGACCATAGGCCCAGCTCCAGGGAACGGGAGCACGTCCACAGAAGGCAGTTGGGAACCAGAAAAGAATAAAAGAACAACACAAGAAACACGGAAAACACAACAGTTGACAGCACACAACTGGGGAACAGCCGGCATGGTGGCGAGGTCGTTGGACAAGGGAGGCGAACGCTGCTTGGCTGTCTCCTCAGCCGGCCGGCGGCAAGCGAGAAACTTGCGAGAGACAATGAAATCAAGGAAAATACAATAAAATAAAAAGATCCAAGAAAAGGCCAGGAATCAGAAGACAGAGAAGGGGGGCAAGGTGACGGAGCCTCGACTTCAGGCGGAGGAGGGGAGCAGCATCCGGAGGAGATGGATGCGAGAACAGGGAGAAACGAGGGAAACAAAGGGGGGAGAGTTGAGAAGCGTCGCCAACAAGTGTCGTTATATCGTATATTGTCCAACCACGAGCCGAAGAGGCTGCATCTTGAAAAGAGTTGAAAGGCGCAGGACGACGAGAGGGGGATTCGGAAGCTAAGTGGCCAATGGGGAAAGAGGAGCACAAGGCTAGCTGCGGAAAGAGGTTGAGAGCTCTGTTGAGAGCTAAAAGGAAGGTGCAGGTGCAGGGGTTGCGGGGCCAGAAGCTTCAACGTCGCTGGTGGTTCGAGCAAATACGCTGAAAAGGGAAGGCGGTGACATGCTGTTGGCGGGAAGGTGGAGTTATGCTCGGCGGGGTTCCACTAAAAAAGTTGTTTCCGCAACCAGTCGACGTTGGAAGGAACGACGACATAAACGCCACCGAACAGAAAAGGAAGGAAAGAAAAAAAACATAGAAGGGAAATAATTGAGGAAACGACGACTTGCAAGTGGTTCGCTAAACGCTGCTTACCTATTTTCGGACTACGCTTCCCATCCCAGCTGCAAGCCGCGAAACGAAACAGCGTCTCTCGACTGCTGCATGCAGAACACGAGAGAAGAAGAGGGACCGCATCTTGATAAGCTCTTACACAACACGCGCATGCGCTGGCGTTCTTCACGGTGTGACGGAACAAACTCTGGCTTTCGTTGGCGAGGACACTTATATAGGGAAGAGAAGAGAGAGAAAGAGAGAAGAGAGGGACAAACGGCCCGACATATCGACAACGCCTCACCCATGGCTTCCTTTTCATTTTCCTTCTCCGGGGACGACATCGAGGACGACGGGACCACCAGTACCACCCCGGGTTCCACCGGTGCACCCTCGGTCTCGGGGTTGCAAACCCAGCAAACCCAGGATGCAACAGTCACGGCGGCGGCAGCACCAGCGGCCAGCGCTTTCCCTGTCCAGGGCAAGCCACAGCTGCCGCCACAACGCCACGACCTGAAGGAAATGCTCTCTAAGCTTCCGTCCAAGATTGCATACAGCCTTCTGGATGTAGCACTGGACAGCTGTGTGGACGGCGATGGTACCACTGGCGGCAGCATAGCCCCGCGGGAAACGCCGTTCCGGATACGTCTGCCACGGCGCGAGCTGTGGGATGTGAAGGTTCAGCTAATGGCGGAGGAGGATGAGGAGGATGGTGATAGCAACAATAACGGCAGTGGAGAGCTGGCCCCCGGCCTCGGCACCCACGATGTCAAGACGGGCATCTATGAGGGCGGCTTCAAGAGCTGGGAGAGCAGCGTCGACCTTGTCAAGGTGCTGCTACGGCCACCACCAACAGTAGCCGACTCGCCGTCCACGCCGGCACCATCAGACGTGGCAGGCACTGTTCTTTTGGGGGATGGTCCTGCCCATGTGATTGAGGTATGCAATCCCATGTCATCTGATTTCTGCCCTCTCGCTTTCCAGACTCCTAACATCTCAAATAGCTCGGTTGCGGTACGGCACTGCCGTCCTTGGCTCTCTTCCACTGGGCGTGCGCGACATCTGGTGTGAACAACGGCGAGGCACAGCGGAGCCACCCACTGTCCATCACCGTCGCTGATTACAACCCCAGCGTCCTGTACCTGGTCACGCTGCCCAACTTCCTTCTAGTATGGGCCCTCCAGCAACGGGATGCCAGCCCTCTCCTCCAGCAGGCTCTATCCATCGAGGAGGACGGCGACGACGACAATGGCGAGCTAGAGCTGACCGACGAGGTCAAGGACGCCTTTTGCGCCTACTTAGCCTCGGCCGACATCATGCTCTCGTTCCTGTCGGGCGGCTGGTCGGCCGAGTTTGTTGACCTTTTGTACGACGCTAACACGAACACAACCACCGCTGCCGACAAGCCGGCTGCTCACACGCTGGTCCTCGGCGCCGAGACCATCTACTCGCCGTTTGCCCTCGAGACTTTTAGCGTGACGCTCTTGTCGATCCTGCGCCGCGAGGGTGGCCCGGTGTCCACCTCGGCCACGGCCACGGCCGTCATCGGCGCCAAAAAGCTCTACTTTGGCGTCGGCGGCTCGCTGGACGACTTTGTCCAGCGCATGCGCGAGGCCGGTGTTACGGTCAACGAGCTGCGGGAGGAGGCTGACGGTGTGCGGCGAGGCGTCGTGCAGTGCGTGCTCTGATTGAGTCGCTCTCGTTGAGTGTTCTCTCCATGCCATGACGCACCTCTTTCCTTGACCAAGAAAGACCTCCGGTCTCCCGGAGGATCTTGCGCCGCCCCCCTCCCGATATCCCTGGTGAAGAGTGGCGAGAGATGCATATTTCAGGCTCTCCGAGGGCCATCACTTGAGAAACTGCCGGTTTCATCTTTCCCGGGAAATGCGATCGGAGGCAACGGTGGTGCTGTGCCGGACAGGCCAGGTCCGTTCCTCCACATTGAGCAAGGACTATCTCCGTTTGCCCCATTTCGAATACATGTTGTGCACGTTATCTGCGTCTTGTATATGAGGCTTCATTTTTGGCATGCTATGCTGCTTGGTTGTTCTGTTGAGCTTTTTCGTTTCATATTTGTTGTTCATGTTATATCTCCTAGATTGAAATGGGCATCGGGCTCCGAGAAAGACACATTTGTGAATTTACTGTTCCTAATAGATGGACTTGGAATAGATGTTGCCATATAGATTCAAGTAAACAAGAACTACGATGCTACTTGAATGAGTGCTTGAAGATGGCAATGCATATGCAACAAGGCAAAAACAAAACGATGAACAAAGACGTCAGGATCAACTCGTTAAAATGACCCTCATCTCCCACGGATGACTCTATTCCGAACAAGGAGATAAGAACTCTAAATTTCACGGCGCCTGGATCTTTTTAAAATAAGTGAAACATGAGAGCCACGGAGGTGGTCTTTTTTTCAGACATGGCATTGTGTCGATCATCGCCGGTGGTCTGCCGATTGCGATACTTTTTTCCTTTCTTTTTTTCGAATTTCTCTGCCCACCTACCCAGCCGCCTCTTAAAACGCGTGTGTTTGGCTGGTGGAGGGCCTGAAGCGGCGGCTTCTATGAGATTAGGATTCGTTCTGGTACTTTTGGCGGGATATTGCCTGTGTCGTTTGGGACATTTGGGACATCTGGGCCACTGTTACTTGTACTTTTAGAGGCATGAAAAAGCAAAATCGGATCGAGGTGTCTAAAACAGAAGAGAGAATAGACATCAGGCGCACATGAAATACAGAAGACAATTGCAATACCTACAGTGTTTACTCCGTACAGGTCTTTATGATGAAGTCAAGTAATATCGTCATTCTGTGACGCCTTACTCGGGCTTGCTGTGCCAGGACGAAGAGCAACAGCAATCGAGGCTGCCCTTCTTTAATTGTAGTTCTGGTGTTTATTTATTTTTCAAGTTTTTTTCCGACTAACTGAAGTTCTTCTCTTCTCTCTCTGGTTTTTTTTCTTGTCTAGTAATTATTTTCGTTACATGGTTTTTTTTGGGGGGGGGGGGGATTCTTTTTTCTTTTTTTCAAAAAAGTTTATTTTTTCTAGCATTTTTCATAACTTCAAAATTTTTTGGCTGGTAAAAAAACCTAAGAGACTCCTATGTCGTACACACAAAAACTTATAAGACACAACTTTTACGAGATCTTACACCAGTTCCATGCAGCCAACTAGCTAGACCGGGTGACCTCCGCGAGAAACCAAAGACCCAGATGTGGGGGACGCGTAAAATAGAGGGTTGCATCAAGAAGCCCAACCGCCCAAATGGGGAAACAAGGCACAGAATATTGTCCATTCTGCTTACGTGGTACGAACATACATTGTTTTTCTGTCTCTTTCGGCGCTGATGCATGCATACTCTATCGATAAAACTGTGCCCGAGGAGAAAGCTGGCTATTTATGCTGGCTGCCTGGTCTTCTGGTCTTGGCTCGTTGGCGATACTTCGTGATGAGAAGCGCCAATGCAACCGATGCGACCCACGGATGGAAAAAGAATGACGGCGTGGACGCTTGCGTTAGTAGTTCAGCCACAACACCACCATGCTCAACTACAATTGCCAAGGCCAGCCACATAAAAGTTTACGAGGTAAGGATTGTGTAAGTTCTGGAATGTCCAAGTAGTAGTCTTCGAAGGCTATTTTTACCCTCTGCGACATCGCCTGGTCTGGCCTGGAATGTATCTTACTACAACATTTGAAAGAGGAGAGGAGGGAGGGGTGGGAAGGGAAATGCAAAGACGACGCTCTGCGTGTCGACTATTTTGGCGAGCTGCTGCATCTCATATTTTCCCGTCGACGCCATGATCTCGTTTAATAGGAGTGTCGCTCGCCATATCAGCATTAGACAAACCATTGCAAGATGAGCCCGAGAACGTGACGTTTGAATTTGGCATGTCTCTCCGACTGCAGGGCCTTGAGTGCCTCGTCAAACAGAACACAAGACCCGACAGCTTTGCCTTCTTTACTGTTGCACTGACTGTTTGGAGGCCTTCTTGGCGCTCTTGCGACAACGTCATTTCGTAGCGAGGTAACTCAGACAGCTTTAATCTATCTGGCTCCCATGACAGGGAAGAGGATCTCGAAAGAGGGCAGAAGGAGCCATGTAAAAAAGGAAGAAACCGGCCGTCATGCGTTTCAGGGTGCAGGGAAACCTGCAAGGCCATATGGGATAGACAGTGGGCGGCACGGCTGGGCATCCCGCTTGCCGCAGGTTGAACCTATTTCTGTTTTTGGTTTTCTTCGTCTTTTCTGGTTTGCCTTCCCTGTTCATGTGCCGCCCGCTGGTTCACGGAGAAAATATTGCCTTGGCAATATGCACGACCTTCTGGCGTGGGCAGGAGGGAAAAAGCCACTCCAGCGAAGTGAAGACCTATGGCGTAACTCGTGGCCTGACGATGGAGGTCGTATTGCCTGTCCAAAAGGCCGAATGAGATCGAGCTTGCCTTGGTCACATCGGCTTTCTCCTGTCCTTGTCATTGTCGCCTTCCGCCATTACCGTAAGTTGTACGACATATTTTCCACTTGCATTTCCCCCCCTTATGAGCGCCTGAGCAGGAAAGAAAAGAGAGAAGAACCCAAGAATAGAAGCAAACTAGGAGAAAATTGTTTTAGTGAAAAAGCATCGTCGAAAAAGTTGGCTTCTGTTGGGTTCTCGACAGGGCCAGCGGGAGTTGCCACTCGAAGTGGCTTGGCAGGAAATATGCAAGGAACACTCTTTCCCACACACAAATCGTTTCCCCCTCAGCCCCTCTCCTCATCTGTTCTTTGCCTTCCTGTCCGGCCAGAACAGCACCAGAGCTAATTTGTCAAAGAGCTAGGCTGGATCAAGGCCTGGCCGGTGGAGATGGACAGGGGATGCGTCTGCATTAGCGTTCTGGCCAGGGGGTGTGTTCGATTGTCGAGAAAGGGAGAGAGGAAGGAGAGAAACTGAAGCCCAGTCGTGAGATGTTGCCAATTGCCTGCTCACAGGGAGAAGACGAGCAAATTTGAGGTCGAGGGGGCCGAGGGGGCCTGTTTCGGTAGTCTTTTTGACCACCACGAGATGCCCCATCAGAAACAAAATCGCTCCACGTCAATTAACTGTTTCCCGGGGCCCTGGCAGGTTTCTCGCGGGCTCAGACAGGTCCTCCTGAAAGTCCACATCCAACCCCGGTCGTTTGTTGCATTCGGTTCGATCGCGGCATCGCGGCATCGCACATGCCTGGGTAATACCAGCTGACAGAGAGATAACTCCCGTCCCCGTGCGCTGTTCCCGCCGTCGATGCCCTGTTTTCGTGCTCCGTAGGACAGTGCACCCGCGAGCCGACGATGGGATGCAGAGCTCCGCTGAGATGCGATGCCTGGTGACATTCGATGATCAACACTGATGTCTCTCACCATCGGGATGCCAAGCCAAATTGTCGAGGCTGGGCTGAGTGCTGGAGAAGGAGGGGAAGTCTGGGCAGCACAGGGTCTGGAATCTGGACCTTTCGCCTTTTCTCTCTCGCCCTCTTTCCTTTGTCTCTGAGAGTTTTGGTTGTTTTGTCGCTCAGCGCTTCTAGGCCCTATTTTGCGTGCTTTTCTGTCTTACCCCCGTCTTGGTCTCCGTCTCTGACCCCTTTCTTTGAGACTCTGCGCCTGTCAGACACGCACCTCTGCTGATCGGTCGACGCGCCGGTCCTCTTGTGTTTGCTCGGCGCCAGGGCGCCCAGGCGAAGCCAGGCAAGCCAGGCACGCTGCTGCTGACCGACGCTGATGTGCACTGCAGCACGCACGCGTCGCTGCTGCAGGCTGCTGCTCCCTGTTGCTCTTCAGCGTGCTAAAAAGTTTGTTTGCTGGGTCGGCCAGGCACTTTCTCCAATGCCCATCGCAATGCTGGCGGGAAACGAGTTATTTCTTGGTATTATGTACTTGTGCAAAGTAAGATTTGCTACAAAATCGCGCCAGTGAAGCACATAAAGTAGCTGCACACAAAATATGCTTACTCTTGAAGGAAAGACCGTCGTGCGACTGGAGAAGGCACTTTGCTCTCGTTGCCGAGTGCTCTTGCCAAACCTGCTGGCACAATGCTTCGGGCATACCGTCCTTTTTTTTACTGGCATTCTCGGTCGCACTGGCCTCGCCCAGCCAAGTTTTGTGCCCTTGCCTTGATTTTGTCCCTTTTTAGAGCCGCCCGTCCAGTCGTAAAGTTGCAGCATCGAGCTGGCAGGTGCAATCCTCACCTGACAGAAAACCTGTCTGCCAATGACATAATTGCAGGAAGCCGCGACCGACCTCCGCACAGGGGTGCAGTGACATGCTCCGCCGTGATATGTCGCAGTGCATGTGGGAGAGGGGGGAATGGGTAGGGAAAGAGCATTGCGCGTCCATGCCCCATACCTCTGGCGTATTGGCTGGTGTACCCCGTACATCGCAGCTACTTTGGGCGTTGTGTGGGTCCAACCGTTGCTGTGTGTGGGCTAGCGCAGGCCCAGCTCGGTGCCTTGTGCCTGTCGCGTCACCTGGAGACTGGAAAATACTGAGGAGATCTGGGAAGACGGCGAGATGAGCGCCGGCGAGCACTCCCCAGCTGCCCCCTGTTTTTGTATTTATTTATTTATTTATTTCTTCTATTTTAATTTTCATTTTATTCGGCCCCATCACAAGTGGCCAGGCCAGGCCCACAAAAGGGGAAGGAACGGACGGGGGGGTGTGGCATGGCCCATGCCCTCCGCTCTCCACGACCACCACACTCACAACAGCCCTCTCATGGTGGCACCATCGCACCTTCCCTCCCCCCATGCACCGCCCATTCATTGCCAAGGAAAATTCTTCTTTCCTGCTTTTGCGTCTTTCCGCTTCGTCCTTGCCTCTTTTCCCTTGTCGCCCTAGCAAAGCTCCTTCCCTCTTTTAGGAAAATCGCATTCCGTCCAGCTTATTTTAATCCCACGGATCTCGTCCTCTCCTTCCCTTGTCTTCCTTCCTTCCTTCTCCTCTTTTTTTTCTCTTCTTGTTTCTGCATCGTCACTTTTACAATCGTTCAACGACTTCACGTCTTCTTTCTTGTAAGTGGTTTATGCCTTGATACTTTGCTCGACGACAACGCTCGCGCCTCGCCCTCGTCCTTTCCGTGGCTCTGGCCGTCTGGCCAATCCCTCCTTGTTTTCGCGCGCATCATCTCCGTTCAGCCTCCAACCCTCACATCAGCCCTCAAGCCCCTGCGGCGGCTTCGGAATCCCCCTTCTTCTCTTTTTTGCCTGTTCGATCCAAAGCGTGTGCCTGTCTCGGATTGGAACAAAACACAAAACAACACTTCCCGCCTGGACTTGAGCCCGCTGCGTCCGCTACGTCCGTTGCGCGTCCATTCTCTTCGTTCCTGCATTCCAGCCGTCGCTCGTCCTTCTAGAATTGCATTCTCTCTGCACATCTCTATTTGTTTTTCTTCTCTCTTCTTTTGTCTTCTCTCTTCTTTTGTCTTCACTCTCCTTACACGTCTTTCACTCGTCTGCTGATCACCGAACACTCTTGTCAGCCTTTACTCTCTTGTCTTGGCACATTTTCTAACAACGGTTTTCCTCGTGGCCTCCAGCAAGCCGATCTTTCTAGTCTCTCGTTCAATCTTCTTCGATCTTTTACAACTTTTTCGACGACACTCTCAGTCTCGCTACTTAATATCACCCACCTTACTTTCTTCAGCAACTCGCTACCTTTTTTTCACACAACAACATTCAAAATGAAGTTCTCTGTTGCCTCCGTTTTCGCCGTCCTGGCCGCCACGGTCAGCGCCACCCCGGCCTTCACGAACTCCGCGTTCGACGTCGTCCCCGGCTCGACCTTCACCCTGACTTGGGGCAATGCTACTGGCCCTGTCACCATTGTCCTGGCTACGGGCACTTCCGATGACCTGACCAAGGTCGAGACCATTGACTGTATGTCTACCCGACCTCTTTTAACTTCTCTCTTTTTTGTGTGGCAATGTCATCTTGCTAACAAGCTCCTTTATAGCTGGCGATTCGAGCGGCAGCTTCACCTGGACTGTCCCGACCACCCTGGTCTCGGGCAACTACGCTTTCGAGATCTCCGACTCGACTGGCGTCAACTATAGCAAGCTGTTTGCCCTGACCGGCACCGGCTCTGCCTCGGCCAGCGCCTCCACTGCTGTCTCCACGGCTGTCTCGAGCGCCAGCTCGTCTGCTGCTGCCTCGTCCTCCACCGCCGCCACTTCCTCTTCTTCTTCCTCGTCGACCAAGACCTCGACTTCGTCGACCACGTCTTCCTCGTCGTCTAAGACCACCCACCTGACAACGACTACCGGTTCCAACTCGACCACCTCTGCTACCAAGAGTAAGTCACTGTGCCCTTCGACACGAATGTTGTATGAATCTCGAATTTGTGCTAACAAATTGCAGCCTCAACGACCACCAAGCCTACCACCTCGGCCACCACCGTCCCTGCCAACACCAACAACGGCCCCCAGGCCAAGTCGCCCCTGGCGTTCGTCCTGGTTGCCGTTGCTGCGCTGGTGTACTTCAACTAAGCAAATAAAGGATAGCACGCCTTTGTTTTTTTGTTTACTGTTTTCCATTTACTCAGGGTTTCTCATTTACGTCGTGGATTTTCTCTTTTCAAGAAAGCATGGAAAAAGATGGATGACAGGTTTCTTATTATTTTCTTCTCTTTTTGGGTTTCATAAACCTTCCCTACCCCGACTTAATATTTTTGCAAATACACACATACACATACAGCAGGGATTGAGTAGATTGAATTTTGACTGGCTTTTACGAATCGAGCAAGGGGCTCGACTACGCGTCGCCGCCATCTGAACTTTTCTGTGGTGCCGATTGGACTTGTTTTCTCTCTCTTTCCCTCATTGTGGATGCTTTTGATATTCTGTCATTTTGTCTTTTCACATTTTTTTAGTGGCTGTCACGTTTCGGTGTCTACATGATTAAGACATGACATGGCGACAGCCAACCCAAACCTAATAATAGCATTGTAATTTGAATTCTTTATTCTATTTTATTTCATGATCGTATCCTTCTCGGTCCGTGTGAGACTATCACCTCTCATTTGCTCACTCTTTTTTTTATGTGTCTGCGACCTCCGCGTTCGGTGATGTCTCGACTCGCCTCGATGTCCGGGCCCGTTGCCCGTTGGCGGCGGCTCCGCTCGACGGCAGTAAGCAAGGGAGGAGTGCCCGGTGCAGCCATGTGGCCTACAGGGCCAGTGAATATGCGGAGAATTTTTGGAGAGCCCCTGGCTCGGCTCCCGTTTGACTTTTTTGTTGAGCTTTGTCTGTAATTGGTGATGGGCCCTGGTCTGTCTTGCCCTTGTATTTCTTTTATTCTTTGTCTTCATTATGGTTCGTTGGTTCGCCATGGGATCGCAACGGGTCGTTGGGCTTCAAGAACATGAATGCCCCAGCTGGGGAGACACAAGAAATGTTTCTTTGGAAACCGAAATAATATAGAAATAAAAGCTGGCGTTCTGGAGTAGAACCCCGCTGTGGTATGTTGGGCAATCTATCCAAAGCACATTAACAGGACGACGGCTGAGACCTCAGACCGACACACGGCGTACAGAGAGACACAGGACCACAGAAACACAAGATATAAGACACCGCATGCAAGGGCGTGCATATGCATCCATCGGCCCTAGCCCTCGCCCCCGCAGACTGTCAACCAACAAACGGCATCGGCATCGGCATCGGCTGCATGATCGCATGATCGTGTGTTCTCTCTGTACGCGCATGCGTGTATGTCGTGCGTGCCAAAACGTGAACAAAATTGTTTGTAAAAGAAACCCAAGAAAAGCAGTAAATTTGATGCTATGCGCGTACCATGTATTTTATCGCCCCGTTCTCTCCTGTATAAATATAATAATATAATGTGCCTTTCCTCCGTCCAGGACCGTCCCCAGAAAAGCAGATTTTCGTAGTAGTCTATATGCAGAGACGAAGAAGAAAAGGATAAGAAAGAAGAAATTAGGAGAAAACACATGTCAGACAAATGTCACGGACGCCGTGAGTGTGCAGACGCCGTGAGTATGCGAGTGAATCAAAAAAGAAGCCATCATGCCCATATTTCCAAATGGGTGTGGAACGAAACAAAAACCCAAGTCTATAAACAGTATAGAACAAGAAGAAGGAGGAGGAGGGTGAAGAAAGAAGGTGACATAAGAGGCACCGTCTAGAGCTTGCTCTTGATCGGCGCGTCACCGTCGCTGCCACCAGCAGCAACCGGCTCTTCCGAGACCACGGCGACGATGACGCAAATGTCGTCCACCTTGCCGCCGTGCCACGTCTCCTGTGGGTAGTAGCGCTTGACCTCCTTGGCAAAGGGACCGTCGAGCTTGGTGTTCACGCTCGCCGCCTTGGCCGCGCCCGTGATCTGCGTCGCAATCAGGCTCTGGAGGGTGATGACACTGGCGGTCTCCCCCTTTTCCTCCGGATTGGTCAGCCGCTTGAGCGCCGCCGGCGATGCCACCGCCACGGCGGCCCCCGCGTCCTTTGTCGTTGCCTGCCACGCGCCCGTCGCCGTCATGGCGCGGCTCACCAGCTGCAGAATGTCCTGATTGAACAGATTGTCCCAGACGCCGTCCGACGCGAACACGAGCACGTCGCCGTGACGCAGGTCGTGGCGCGTGACCTCAGCGTCGCGCGGCTCGTCGCTGAGCTGGGCGCCGCCAAAGGCGGCCATGCGCGCCAGGATGTTGGGCGGGATCATGCTGAGCTGGTAGGGCGTGTTGAAGGCGTGCGTCTGCGGTTCCGAGCAGGTGTGCACGGCGTTGAGGCGCAGCTGGATGTAGCCACTGTCGCCCAGGTTGGCGACCTCGAGCCCGCCATCGGGCGACAGCAGGCCCACGACGGCGGTCGAGCCGCCGGCCTCGATGGAGCGGTCGTGGCGCACGGCCTGGTAGCCGATCTCCATGAGGCGCCGGGCCGAGAGCCGGGGTGTCAACGACTCCGGCTTTGCTTGTTGTTGTTTCCGGCCCTGCCCCATGGGTTTGCCGTGCTCGTAGGCCGCGGCGGCCATGTACTCGGTGAGGCCGTGCGAGAAGTCGGCCGGGTCCACGCCCGACTCCATCCAGCCGCCGACGCCGTCCGCCACCGCCAGGGCCACGGTGCCGGTGTCGCCGACGCGGCTTACGAAAAAGGCGTCTTGGCCGCTTTCGGGCCGCTGCGACGGCTTCTTCTTTTGCGTTGTGGAGTTCTGCTGGAGGCGGTTGTAGGGGTTGAAGTGGAAGACGTGCGTGTTCGGGTCGAAGGGCCGGTCCTTAGCAATGTACGACGCAGCGACACTGTACGAGAAGATGCTCCTCCGTGCCGAGGCGGCTGGCGCTCGGCTACGGACAGAGCCCGTCGGAGACGGCCGTTTCGGTGCGGCTGGTGACATGTTGGGAGAGGAAGGGGAGAGAGTGGTGGATGCCGAATAGTGCCGGCTAGAAGATGCGCGGGGGGCGAGGGGAACGGTTGGTACCGCGGAGAGGGATGCTGGTTGTTGTCGTGCAACTGCAGATGCTACTGATGGTGCTACTGTTGCGCCTCGAAGTTAGCTATGGTGAGCACAAGAATTGCGCACGCGCATGGCGCATCGCAACGCGGCAGAAAAGGGTGTTTTCCTTACACGGTCGTACACAGGGCCAGGGGGCAGACAGGACCGCTCGCGCAGATCGGACGGCCATGCTCGGGCGTCCGGTGTGTATGGTGAGGGCCACGGACAGGCGGGCTGGCAGACGGCTGGCGCACGGCTGGCGTCGGGCCAATTGCACAGAAGATGGCGGCAGCCCTTTCAAAAGGGCCGCCCTACCCGCGCGGAGGAGAAAGCGAGAGAATGGAGTCGAGGGGGTCAATCGGCCGTGTCGGTACCTGGCTGGATACTCGGGAATCAGGACACGCGTCGGATGGAGCCAGGTACGCCGGTGTGGGGTGGGATGCGCCGCGGAGCCGTTATCAATCGTGGTCGTGAGCCGTTGCGCTGCAGGAGAGGGACGCGGCAGATTGCAGCAAAAAAAATACGAAGACGTTCCTGGATATCAGATTAGAGCGGGCTGCAGCGCTATGTCATTAGGCCGACACTTGCAGCTACCCGCCAAATATGAGGGTACATTCTCGTGCTTGTCCTATTGGTGGAAGTCAATGTACTCCGCTAGCAGAGAGCAGAGGTACCTGTCAGCCACTAGCAAGCAGCGCAAAGCAGCAAGTACACAGTCATGATCGCCCCTCGCGCCTTCTCCACACGGTAAGCATGTGCCTTTCTCCTTCCTCCCCGAGTCCCCCTTCCTCCCCATGGCTCCTGCCCACGGCAAGCGGCAAGCACGTGAAGGCGAGCGCCCTGCCCAGTCAGCGTGCCTCCGAATCGTCCCTTGGGGTAACGGGGGCCATTGACAATATGGCTGCTCCCATTGGCCACAGCGCCCATTTGCAGCAGCACCACAGAGCGCAGGCTTCACTAGCCGAGGTGTCCCGAATTTCCATCGTCATGAACGGGGGGGAGAGGGAAACTGCAGGCAAAAAACCCGGACGCACACACAAACCCCCCCCAGCGAACCACCAACCACCACCACCACGCACGCTACCACATCGTTTCTTGTTGCATCCCTTTTCTTTCTGGTGTTTGGTTCTCGATCTTGCAACATCGTCCAACGTCCGCATCGTCAATCACCCCGTGATCGCGCACTCGCATCATCACCGGCGACATTCTTCCGTCAATTCCTCTTTTTTGTTTTCCTTTCTTTTCCTTTCTCCCATTGAGCAGCTGGTTTTCGCCTGGCCGCCCCGGAAAAAAATCCAACCTCACCAGACTCGTCGATCGATTGAATCTCTCGACATCTCACCTCTCCTTCTCACAACCGCCACAATGGCCGCTCTCCGCTCCTCCACAATGCGCCTGCTGGCGTCGGCCTCGTCGCGCCCGTCGATGGCCGCCCGGCCAATGGCTGCTGCTTTCGCCAACAGCTCGTCTTCCTCTCCCTCTTCTCCCTCACAATGCGTGCGCCGCACCATGGCCACGACGTCGGACGCACCCGCCGAGGCCGCACCACAGCTCAAGAGCTTCCAGATCTACCGCTGGAGCCCCGACACGCCGTCGGAGAAGCCGCGCATGGACACCTTCACGCTGGACCTGAACAAGACGGGCCCCATGATGCTGGACGCGCTGATCCGCATCAAGAACGAGCAGGACCCGACGCTCACCTTCCGCCGGTCGTGCCGTGAGGGCATTTGCGGCAGCTGCGCCATGAACATCAACGGCGTCAACACCCTGGCGTGTCTTTGCCGCATCCCTACCGACACCACCGAAGCCAAGATCTACCCGCTGCCGCACACCTACGTCGTCAAGGACCTGGTTCCTGACCTGACCCAGCTGTACAAGCAGTACAAGTCCATCAAGCCGTACCTGCAGAGAGACACGCCGGCGCCTGATGTATGTTACCGACGAGAAGGAGTGGACATCTGTTAGCCGAGGGCTGTGGAGAATCGAAGACTAACCTCATCGTTTAGGGCCGCGAATACCGCCAGAGCAAGGAGGACCGCAAGAAGCTCGACGGCCTGTACGAGTGCATTCTGTGCTTCTGCTGCTCCACGTCCTGCCCGTCCTACTGGTGGAACTCGGAGGAGTACCTGGGCCCCGCTGTCCTGCTGCAGTCCTACCGCTGGCTGGCCGACTCGCGCGACGAGAAGAAGGCCGAGCGCAAGCAGGCCTTTGAGAACTCCATGAGCCTGTACCGCTGCCACACCATTCTCAACTGCACGCGGACGTGCCCCAAGGGCCTGAACCCCGGCCGCGCCATTGCCGAGATTAAGAAGGAGATGTCGTTCTAAGGCGATGCGCCTTAGTCATGGCGTTTCTTCTTTCGTTGTCTTTCCCCATCTTGCATAGTGCTTAGTTTCCACGCCTTTTTTTTCATTTCGTCCTTTTCTTTGTGTCTGTATTGTGTATCGAAGTTTCACACGTTTTGTTGTTACTATTTCCGTTTTTTGTCTGTCTGTTTCCATGGTTGGAAGGAGTACCCGTGTGTTCAATTTGGAAGACAAACGCGTCGGGAGCCGGTCGAGCGGCCGTCGGTTCGAAAGCTGAAAAACAAAGAAAAAGAAAAACGGCCTGGCATCGGGATTATATAGACGGCGATGTCCAGGCGGCGACTGACGACGACGAGGATAGTAAGGAGAGAATGGGATGAAAGAAAAGAAAATGAAAGAGGAGGATAAAGAGCATATGCGTATGCTCTTACATATTAACGAGAAACATAAAAAACACCGACAAGAGACAGATACAAAAAAAAGTAAAAATATCAGACCATTTCACATTATCCCGTTCCCCCGTCGTACGAGTTGTACCGCAATAGCATGATGCCAGGATGCCAGGATGCCGGGGTGCTAAGGTACACTCGCAGAGGAGCAATTACAGTGTGTTCATAAGATGGCCAATGCATTGCATGTGTACATCGCAGTTTTGGCTGTGATGGCCATTAGGAAAAGTAAAACGGTGAATTTGAGTAACGACTGGTATATGTGCTCTCATCATTCATAGAATGGAATAAAAAAATATGAAGTAGACGGCTCAAGCTGCTGTAAGAAAGAAAGATGGCCTGCCATGTAACCCGTTTCTCTCTCTTCGTCTCTCCTCATCCTGTCTCACGTGTCTTTTTATCAAAACGACCGTGCTTCTCCCCACATCTGTCTTTTGTCCCGGTCCCCAGAGATCGTCTTGTCACCGAGGTCTCATGCGGTCGCCGGTTCGTAGGTAATATCAACAAGGCGATAGTTTTGAAGAATGATCGATGTACCTAGGCGGCGTGGTCAGCTGTCTGTATAAACAAGCGAAGAAAAAGGGAAAGGAGAGAGAGCAAACTCACCATCATACCATCCAGCGACAAAGTTATTGCTGCCACGCTGGACCAGCAGCCACTTTCCGTGGCCGGTGCCGCCGTACGAGAAGCCGTTGAGCGGCAGTGGCGGCGGCAGGCGCTTCGTGAGGTTGATCTCGATATCGATCTCGGCACGACCGTCATCGCCGTCGTCGCCACTACCACCAACGTTCGAATTAAAGTTGCCGAGCGTGAACGACTTCCAGTCCGGCGTGCTGCTGCCGCCGTCGACGCCGCCGGATCCAACATTGGCCGTCCGGTTGGGGTTGGTCACGTCGACCAGGTAGCGGATGTTGTCGGTCGCGGAGCCGTTGAGGCCCAGTGCGTGGTCGACGATGCCGATGGGATAGCTGTGCAGCTCGTAGTAGCCGGCCGCCGATGAGCCCGTGGGACCGGATTGCGCAACATAGAACGTGGCCGCCGGCGGCGGCTTAGGTTTGCTGCTCCCGCTAGGGGACTCGGCGGACGACGAAGGCGGCACGGGCACGCTCGGCGGGACCGAGCCCGTGTCGACGGGCCGGTCGGTGAATAAGCCCACACTGCCGTCGGAGTTGATCGACAGGTAGCGGCCGTTGAGGTTGGATGCGAGGGGTCTGAGTTGTTAGCACCATGAAAAGAAGGCAGGAGATGAAGACGAAGACGAGAAGAGAAAACGTACGCAACAACCTTGAGCTTGAACAGCTTCAGGTCGCGGGAGGCAACAGGGCTCGCTGAAACAAAAGCAGCCGAGCTGGCCAAGAGAGCCGACAGCGAACTAGACCACTTCATGGTTTCTTTTTTGTGTCTCTTTGCTTGCTGCTGGAATGGGCGGATGTTGAAGATGAAGTGTTAATACTTGTCTAGGTAAGACTGAGAAGTTGTGAGCTTTGTGTGTCTCCTTGGAGAAGGTTGTCGCGTTAACAAAAGAGTTGATCGGGTGTGCGCGTATGAGATGTTGCCACCGACTTGATGCTGTTCGGATGAGGGAAGGAGCGACGCGGTTATATATACATTGTCGTGGTGTCTATTTTCATCATTCGCTCTTTCCTTGCTTGTCCTTCTGTGCTTACCTCTTTTGCCTCTCCTCGGTTCTTATAAATTAATTTTCTGGATATCGTCTTCTTCACGACAAAGAAAAAAAAAAACACAGGTTGAAGCCCCGGACCAACTGGAATGCTGGTGATGTTGTGTCGGGTGCCGTTGTCTCGCGTGAGATGTGATCGTCGCTTTGTTGACAATCGTAGATGGGGTAGTATGCATAAACCGACCCGATTATTTGTGCTTTTTTTTAAGGCGTGTCCTGTATTTTTTTTTCTTTTCTTTGCTTTTCTTATTATTTCTTATTATTTCTTTCCTGTTCCTTTTTTTACACACTTTGTCGCGGCCGCTTCAATGGAGTTCTCAATCAGGAAGGTGTCGATCGCCCTGGCTGCCCTGTCTGGTTTCCACGTTTCCGTCCCGAAATAGAGTTCGGATGTCTTGTGCTTCTTCTGTCTCGTCCTCGCATTCATTGACCCTGTTGTCTCATGCAGGTGTGAGGCGTTGGCGGTAACGTCGCGCGGTGGAGCTGTTAAATGGTTGAGATGCTCTAGTGTTGTGACCGCTATTGTATCCAGGATTGAAATAACAGTTGGTTGGTGTCGTGAGGGAAAGCACGTCAACGATTGTAGAAATTAGAAACTAGAAACAAAAAACATTTGGTGAAGGAGAAGGGTAGGGAAGGATATTTTACGGCAAAAATAGAGCTTCCCAATATTACTTACCACCTCATCGAGGGTGTTCGTTGAAGACAAAAATAAATATTAATCAAACATCATTATAGATATGGCTAGCCACGGCCAACACATTCGCAGATTAAATCAAATAAAGAAGTTATAAGACACAATTAAATTAGTAAAAATGTAAAATATTATTATATATCTAAAGGTGATTGTCAGACTGAAGGAAATAGAGGGAATAGGGGAATCCCAGGAAATAGAAACCCTTCAATAACCGACTGTGAATGTTAGTTTGGTTCTGGGGTCGAATTTGGTTTCTTGTCTTGCTTGCTATCCTGTCTTTTTTCTTCCTCATCGCCACCTTTCACGTACTTCTTTTTAATTTAAACCAGAATCTGACAGGATGCTTTTGCCTACGTTCCGCAAACGTCACCATCCAACCGGCTCATTTCAACGGCTCAATATGAACTCGGCCTTATGTCCCGCAGTCCTTTATTTGTGTTCTTCTCCCCCCTCTACGTTGTGCTTTGTTTTTCTTTCGACTTGTAGCCCGTTTCATTTGGTCCATAAACATTGACCTGCACACAGGAAACCAGATATAGAAACAACTGAAGAACAGGCATCACAGAAAACTCGACCGAACCCACGACCCGGGGCAAAAAAAACTTCCAGCTGCCTTGTTGAGTGGCGGCCCGTCGTCTTCCATTTGTTCCCTTTTGTTCCATGATTAATCTGTTGCCTCCCGCTTCGTGGTCCGTCCGCCACGGAGCATTCTTTGGCCAGTGGCAGTCGATCTTTTCTTAGATACGTCGAGACATATCTAGAGTCTGCCAAGACGATCACGGCTTAAAACATGTGTTTCCATGCTATCTCTTTTTCGTCCCATTTTTTGCGTGTTGCCAGACTTCATCGGATCGATGGACTGTAACCCAAATATATGATCCTCATGGACGTGATGGAGCCGTAGCTGATGTGGGCGCAGCATGCCGGACCGGGGAAGCGTCTCGACGCTGTGCCTTCACTTTTTCGTCTTGGTTTTCTTTCCGCGGGGCTATTTAACTCGTGGCACAGCCTCCAGAGCAATTTGCAAACCGATCTGTACCTCGCCCATTTCGATTCGTGGCTTTTCCTATCTTCCGCTGCTGCATGTTGTTATGTGTGGAGGAGGCGTAGACAGGTTGGGTGGAAATAGATACAAAAAGAAAAGAAAAAAATGCGGAGTTCACATGCAAGCACAGATAAAACGAATAAGAAAGGCAACGAAAATATAATAAAATAAGTTAATAAAATTGTATTCTGAAATCCTATTCAAATGCTTGTTTTGTATCCAAAAATATCGTACACGGCTCTCCCGTTACCCAACCCATACAAAAGGTACCAGAAAAAAACGAAAAAAAAAGAAAATCAAAGTCTTTCGTAAGAAAATACGTCCAAGACAGACAGCCTACACGCTCAAGACGACACTCTACAGCCGCTGGCGGCCGCGCGTCTCGATGGGTATCATAATCATGCCGAAAAACGCAGACAAAATGAGAGCGGCGGACAGGTAGATGGGCCCTGTCGCGCCATCGCCAGGTAGTGTCGCGGCGATAACGGGCGCGACCAGGCCGGTGATGCGGTTGAGGAACGAGGCCACGCCCGTGCCAGCGCCGCGGACGGGCGCCGGGAAGATCTCGGGCGTAAACGCGTAGAGGACGCCGTACATGATGTTCTGGGAGAAGGCCTCAACGCAGGAGAAGAACAGCTGCGAGCCTGGCGAGTGGCCAAACGTGGCAAAGAAGAACAAAAAGATGGCCGAAATCAGGGTCGAGCCTGCCAGCGTGCCACGGCGGCCAAGGAACGGCGACGGGTTGTCGACCGTGTAGGCAGCGAGAAGGCTGCCCGGGACACCGACTATGCTGGTGATGGCGTAGTTGCGGTAAGTCACGCTTGTGGGCGTATCGGCGATTGCGCCAGCACCTTCGTCTCTCAACGCCAAAAGCGAAGACGCAGAAGGCGACGCAGCTCCGCCGTGTGACAGATACTGTGGCAGGAAGGCGTTGAACAGCGGGTAGCCCATGCCGATGGTGGCCCAGACGAACCAGACGATGGCTGTGGCCATGCCCAGCTGGCGCGTGCGGAACAGAGGCCGCAGACGCTCTCCCGAGAAAGCTTTGAGGCGGTCACGAATAAGTGTGGTCGTCTGGGGCTTGCGGTCGTGCAGCGCGCCGGTTGTGCTGCTGCGATGATGGCCACTGTGATCGAACAGGCCTGCCTCATCATGGCCGTCGTCGTCGTTGTTGGTCGCATCGTAGCCGACAAAGCCGGTGCTCTCGTCATCGCCCGTCGCGGAAAGGCCGCCATCACTACCTTCGGCCACGGCATCTAGGATCTCTGCCGTAAGCCACGTCTTGGTGCCGTTGCGGTGCGCAAGGCCATGGATCACAGCGACAGCCTCGCTCTGGCGGCCCCGCGAAAGCAGGTATTTGGGCGATTCGAACAAGCGGAAGACGAAAAAGCGGATGACAAACATGATGAAAGTCAGAATGCCAATCGTCTTGATAAACCGCCGCCAGCCAGTCTTGTCAGCAGACTCGGCGGACTCGCTGCTCGCGATCTGCAGCCATGCCAACAGCGAGGAGCACAGCTGGCCTACCGGCCACCACACGGAGAGAAGGGTGAGAAGCGAGCTAGAAGCGTCCGGTAGGAATTCCAGAAAGAGAGCACCGTCGACAGGAAGATTGCCCCCGACGCCGAACCCGAGGGCAGCCACGAGGGCGCACACCATGCCCCACGAAGTGCCGTAGGCAGCCAGCGTGCCAAAGATGCTGGTGATGAGTAGTGTACAGTTGAATGCGAGTCGGCGCCCCATAACGTCCGAGCCGATGCCCCAAAAAAAACTGCCAAAGCAGAGGCCGAGAAAGAGTGCGCTGGTGGTGTAGCGAACGGTCTTCTCGGCGATGCCGAACTCGGCTGATAATGATGGAAGGATTAAGGAGATACCCTAGAGTTTGGTTAGTAAACGGCATGAAGGTATAGTTTAATAAAATCGGGAGAAAATCTACTTACTTGCATCCATAAGCTGTAAGGGTAGGTAAAATAACATGTCAGTCAATGAATGCTACTCAAGTTACTAGTAGAAATCACGAGTGCTCTTGACTTACTTGTCTGCGAACCAGCCGAAGCCGCACAGGAAAAAAAGCTGCCAGTTATATCGGCCCATGCCAATATCCTGGATGGCTTTGTTGATGAGCTTGGATTTCACTGCGAATTTGTCAGTAGAGAGGACAGAATGTAGAAGACTACGAATTCTCCCATTGGAAGATACGGGGGAACGCACACTCGTAGTCTGTCCATCGCTGTCGCCCCTCTTTGCCGCCATCGGGGCTCTGACGTACTGCTCGCCGCAGACCCTCGATGCTGTATTCGCACGCCCGCATCGGGAGCATACCGGATGCCGCCGATGCCTCGTTGTCGTCCTCGTCTTCGTCGTCAACAGCCCCACCGCCCCTAGACGTGTTGGTTCGTTTTCGTCGCTCGCCGTTATCAAGGTCAATTCTGCTACCGCTCTCCACATCGTCAACGTCCTCGTCAACACCATGCCCCTCCTCCTCGCCGGGTGGCGCTTCGTATTCGGACCGGCGGCCGGTGCGAGCAGCATGGCTGTAGTCGTGGGCCTCTTCTAAGGGCACGAGCACGTCGGCGTAGTCGTGCACGGAGATAGTCCGGTATGAGCCAAACTCGAACAACCGGCCGGCCATCGCCGACCAGCGCGAGCCGAGCGCCATGGTGTGGGGAGGAGATGTAAGAAGAAAAAGAGGGTGAAAAAGAACCGCTGCCGTCAACACAAGCCCAAAACAGCTCCCAAATGGTCCGACAGCACCTGGGCGACGCAAAGCACGACCTTCCTTGTAGCTATTTAGTCCGTCAGGCCTGAGTATACCGTAAGCGCGTGATCCGCCGTGGTCCGCCGGTAAATAGTGGCTGTTGGAAAGGGAAAGGTTCACAACGCTGAAAGAAGGGAGCCGCTTGTCCCGTTTGATGCGCGGGCACGGCCGGCGTGATTCGAGAAACACGACTGAGAAGATAAATGAGCGCGCAGAAAGGGGCAATATAAGGGCAGGAGCGGCGGAATCTCGGCTCGAGGCGACAGACAGCGAAAGACCTGCTTTGGAGATGGAAGAGGAGACGTGAAGTGAGGTTGGAGAACAGATTGAAGAAAGTTGGACGTTTTGTGGGGAAAGGCACCCGGGACATGCCCCGTACGGAAGGTACAGAACTCTACTACAGTAATGTACCCCCATATTTTCAAGAATTACGGGGCGCATTAATAACACGGGGAAAGACCGAACACAAGGATTGGGCAAAAAGTGGGGTGCATGGTGCCTGCAACTTCCTGCGCGGGCAGGCAGGACTTACACCCCACGCATCGCATCGTCCCCCATGACTGGCGATATTTTTGAAGGGGTTTTTTGAAATAGTTTTGAGTTAGAATTCATTGCATATGGAGAGTTGGTGTTAAAAAAGCGCCGCACACAAAAACGTACTAACGAAACCCCGGTGTGAGAAATAAAGAATAGCACATGCACCCCCTTAACAGTGTAACAACCGGATGTGAATGAAAAAAAAGACCAAAGGGATAACAAGAAAATCCAAATTGAATGTGTGAGGTAACACAAAAATCGAAACGTAACACCTTTCCCTGACAAAGTTAAAACGAAATAAAATACACCGCATGTCATGGACACATAACGCCATTTCCCAAAAGAAATTATAGTCCCAGGTCTGAAAACACAGTTACAACATAACAGCCTCTCCATCGTCATCTTCCAGGTCGTCGTCACTGAGATCGAGCGCCTCAGCCATGGCCTCCGCCTGGCGCTGGATCTCGGCTAAGCCTGACAGCTCGGTTACGTACTCGCGGTCGCCCAGCGCCTTCTTGACAAAGTCCCACCCTTCCTGGCGGTACGCGTCCAAAATCGGCCGGCTGCAGGCGCTGCACTGCGGGTACGACTTGCCGTGGATGAGCACGTTCTGGAAGTTGGCGACGAAGCCGCGGATCTGGTGGGGCACGATGCCGAGCGGGTGGTCTTCGGGGTCGCGCTCGTAGGCCGGCGCCTCGTTGGCGCGCTTCGTCGTCTTGGGCGCCCCCGCGTGGTGTCGTGATGGATGTTGCATGATGCTCGCGAACAGCTCGACCAGCAGCGCCGAGGCGATGGCGGCCACACCGGGTCGTGTCACGGTGCATTGTTGGTCCAACGTCTGGTCTTTGATAGACTGCGAGGAGAAGTGTTAGCAACGAAGCAAAGGGACTAAGAGCAACGAAGGGGAAAGACGAGAACCTACATCAGCCGGAGCAACAACGTCATTGCAGAAGTAGCAGCCTAGGGTATCCTCCGAACCGTCCCGCGGCGTGGCACCGTGGCGCATGACCACATATGTGTCAAAGCCCAGCGCCGCGTTCAGCACGATCTTGCCCTTGGCCTTGCCCATAATCGTGGGCAGCCACCGCGACTCGCGCGTGTCCATGAGGAGGAAGATCACATCGTGGCTATCGATAAGCTCCTCGAGTTTCTCATAGTCGGCCCGCGTCTTCGCCTCGTCCACGACAGGGTGGCCGAGCATCGGGACCGAGAGAACGTGGCCTTCGGCCTCAACTCCCGGGTAAATCAGCTCCAGCGCCGCGGCTGCACGGGTCGCCTTGGGTGCTCCGCCATGAAGACAGTCCTTAAACTCAAAGAGCGGTTGGCGCACCGGGTTGGAAAACGAGACCGAGCCGTAGTCCACAAACGTGATGCGCCGCACGCCCCAGCCCATCAGGTTGCGCGACACGTAGCTGCCGAGTGTGCCTGCGCCGAGGAGCAGGCACGAGATATTCTTCATGCTGTCGAGGTCGAGATTGGGCGAGATGCGCCACTTCATGAGTTTGAGGTTCAGGTCGACGGCCTGGTCGGCCAGCCGCGCGGGGTCCATGTAGTCAGCCAGGTTCGCTAGCCGGGCCTGCAGTTTGCCGTTCACATTCCGCTCCCAGCCGGTCACCTTGGGCATCTCCGCCGTCTCCATCTGCGTGATGTTGCCGTCCAGCTCGACCGGCAGGATGATGCTGCGTGGTTCGTCGCGCCGTGCCTGTGTGTCACGGTAGCAAAGGATCTGTGTCTTGCGCAGCTGGTACCGCTGCCGGACCAAAACCAGCAGATTGCGGAGCGGCCAGGATGGGTTTTCGGGGTAGGATGACGGGTCGACAAGCGAAATGTACTGGTCCTTCTCGGGTACGCCATTAAAGAAGCCTGATTCGAAGTCGCGCAGGGAGCCGATCTCCCACCGGAACCCGAGCTCGATCTCGTCGGGGTCCAGGAACGTCGCGGAACCCCGCGAGCGAAGGCTGCCGCCGTTATCATCACCGTCTCCGCTCTCGCTTCTGGTCTCGCTCTCGCCCTCACCAATGTCACCGCTGCCGCCACCGGAGCTGCTGATGGGTACACGCTTGGCGAGGAAGAAGCCGTGCTGCCGGCTGTCTGTTGCGTACCGCCATGTGCCGATCTTGTCTACCAGCTGGAGGGTTTCCTTCTTTCCGAGCTGGCTAACCTCTCCTGTGCGTTTCCACTGAGGGTCGGAGTGGAGCGCTGGGAACGCAAACCAGTATGTGAAGCGGTACTTTTTCAGGTCGGCAAACGAGATGATGTTGAAGGACGACAGGAGGGAGGGGACTTCGTAGATGCTGCCGTCTTTGATTGCGTCCCAGATCTGTGCAACATGCGGTTAGTACGTGTGGTGCATCCATGCAGAGCCGAGAGAACTTACTTGGCGTGCCGCCGTGTGCATCATGGCGGCCTTGTCCGCTTGCTTGAAATCTTCGATGGTGTTGAAGTTCTTGATGATTCCCTCTGCGCGGATCAAGCCCGATGGTGCTCTTTGGATAGGCACTGGTTAGCAACTCGTCTCCAAATGCCGGTGTATCAGACCGCAACGGCTACTATCAACGGTCGCAAGGCTGTACGCACTGGTTGCTTGTCAAGGCACCGCCATGGATCTGCATCTGCGAGCTGATGCTCGGGTCCTTCTCGCCGCGCGGCTCATAAAGTCCTAGGACGGCGCGCGCGGAGTCGTCGAGCTTGTCGTGGTCGAGCTTGGACGCAAAGAGGGCCGAGTAGAACGGCATCTCGACGAGCGAGTTGAACGTCGCAAACTGGAGACCGGCCATGGCTGCGGTTGCTGGCGTGCGTGTCAACCTGCGCGAGGGCGTTCGGGTATTCTTTTTTTGTATATGTTCTCCCTGCTCTTTCACCAAGAAGTGAGTCGTGTCGGCTGCTGTTGTTCGCGAGAGCGGAAATATGGGAGGTGGCCGCTGTCGTTGAGGAATAGCTCCGCGCGCGGAGGTAAGGGTTGCAGATGCTGGGTAGGGTCGTTCGTTGCGAGGGTTAGAATGCGCTGTTCGTCGTTTGCGCTCACGATGGTTCGGATGTTGTCTGGGAAAGATTCGCAGTCCATGTAAATGTTGAATTAGTCACGAGAGAAAGTAGATGACAAGTTACGAGGCACAAAGGGAGAGGCTCCGAGACGGCAGGAGGCAAAATAGCACGATCGATAGCAGTTATGGCAGGCGCACTCCAAACAAAGCGGCAATACATGAGCCGCCTGGGCTAGGCCGCCCACCTGCCTGGAAATCGCCAGTTTGGGCTTGTCTTTGGCGGATGATGGACTGAAGACGACAGTGAAAAGGTGGAGGGGGCGGGGTAAACGGCACAGCTCTCTCCCTTGCCGGGCTTGTCTCGGCAGGCTGCGCAGGGCGCTCTTTCCACAAGCTGCTTTCGCCGTGCTACGCTGCTCGCTAATCAGCGATTATTGCGTCACACGGGCAGAGCTTGGGAATGGCTAGACCTCGCCCTGGCCCTGCTGACCGGACGAACGAAACAGAAACAGGCAACAACAGCGCCAGATGCAGGAGGAACGATCAAAGTGCCATGAGGGCAAGGGAGCGCAGAGTACGACAGTACGAATTACAACATTTGTACATAGAAACGGAAGGAGCGGTCCTGGCGTGACCGTTGAGGACAAAGGCGAGAAAGAGGAGGAAGAGATGGAAGGACTAAGAGTCACCTGGGCAGGAGCGCTGGCCCTATGTGGGGATTCTCTGCTTTCCATCCCAAGTCGTCTGCTTGAGTCATGTGCTCTTAGACCAGAGCAGGCGACTTCTTGTACGTGATGAGAATGTGCTCTCCTCTCAGCCTTGTGTGCAACTGGCACGAGGTTGCCTAACACAAATGGGCATAATTATTCGAAGCCTCGACACCCGCGTTCCTATTTCTTGAAGGAACTGCTGCTGGAAGCTGTCATTTCAGCCTGCGCCCGGCGGCGCGCTGCTGCAAGAGCTGATGCGCTACTAGGTCCAGCGGCCTGCACGTGGTTCGCTGAAAACGCGTGCAATCGGTATTTTAGCACCAAAACCCACCGCGTTCGCGTTTTTTGGTGTCAAAGGCGCTTTGCCCGGCGGAGGAGGAAAATGGGCCCCTGGCTGATATCAATGGGCAAACGATCATTTTGTGTTTCTCAGCTGTTATATTGCAATCTCAGAAGCAGTTTGACAGGAGCAAAGGACGACGTACACCCTGCAGCTATTTTCATTTTACATATACTGTACACATGACTGGACAGGCCTAAGTCTACCTGACCAACCAACACACTGCAATGTTGATCGGAATCTGTGGAAGTATGCTATGTGCCCCGATGTTCTCTGTCTGTTTGTGTGTCGATTTGCTGGGCTCTTGACTGACACTGCATTTTCATTCTCTAGGCATCTGTGCGGGCAAGACTACGGTCGGACAGTACCTGGTCGAGCGTCATGGCTTTACACGGCTGAGCATCCGAGCCAATGGCGAGGCAGAGACGGGCAAGAAGGTGGCATCATCCTCACCAGGCTCCCCGACCTCATTTGCCACCGCCGATGAGCTCCTCGAATTTGTCACGATGCACTGGCGGGACCGCTGGGTGACTACCGACATTGGCAGCGAGGCCGTCCTGGACGTGTTCAGCCGGCGGCCCTTTTTCCTGCTCATCAGTGTGGACGCGCCCGTTGCGGTGCGGTGGCGGCGAGCCCAGCGGCGAGCTCAGAGTCAAGACTCCATCGACCTGGAGGCCTTTGTCACCGAGTCCGACTTCCAGCTGTACGGCGGCGGGCCCAAGGCGTACGCGCCCCTGCTTCCCGTCATGGCGCGAGCCGCGATGCGTTTCGCCAACGGCGGGCTCGAGGAGAAGACGCTGTCGACCGAGCCGCTCTTTGCCGCCCTTGACAAGGCCGGACTAGACGTGGCGGGCGTGGAGCAGCTGCTGCGCCCGTCGTGGGACCGCTACTTTATGTCGCTGGCGTCGCTCGCGGCGCAGCGGAGCAACTGCATGAAGCGGCGCGTGGGGTGCGTGCTGGTGCGCGAGAAGCGCGTGGTCAGCACGGGGTACAACGGCACGCCGCGCGGACTGCGCAACTGCGGCGAGGGTGGCTGCGGTCGGTGCAACGGCGGCGTGGGCGCGGGCGTAGGCCTGGCGACGTGCTTGTGCCTGCACGCCGAGGAGAATGCGCTGCTGGAGGCCGGGCGCGAGCGCATCCCGACGTCGTCGCTCGCCAACACAATCCTGTACTGCGATACGTGCCCGTGCCTGACCTGCAGCATCAAGATCGTGCAGGTCGGCATCGGCGAGGTGGTCTACAGCCAGGGTTACAGCATGGACGCTGAGACGGCCGCCGTGTTCAAAGAGGCCGGTGTGCACCTGCGACAGTATATCCCGGTACGTTTCCCCTCCATCCCCACTCCCTCATTCCTCGATTTACCGAGCGTATTGGCTGACCGACCAATCGAACAACAGCCGACACAAGGTCTCATCCACCTTGATAGAATGACGGTGTCGTGAGCAACGTCGAAGGCGTCTTGTCGATCTCTGAATGGGCGGAAGAGCGGTAGCGATTGGTGAGCTGATGAGAGATGTTCTGCGAAAGTAAATGGTTATATCAAGCACATGCAAATCACGAATTGTCCAAGATAGTCGCAAAAAGTAATAACAAATGTCAAAAAAAGTCAAAAATGCGTTCTACAAGTGATATCAGCAGAAACAAAAAAGGAATACATAAATATGAAAAAGGTATACATCAAAAAATAGCCGGCTGTCCGCATCCAACTCTATCCAACAAGCAGTGGTCGATGGTCAATATCGGTCGTCGAACGTCTTGTGCCCATGTCGCGCAAAAGAGCCGAAGCCAAGGCAAGTAGAGGTATTTTTTGTTGACACGCCTCTGTGCAATGCAATTGAAAAAAAAGAACTGCGCAAAGGCGTGCATAGAAGGAAGACGGCCTGGTGTTTCTTCTGTGCATCTCCTTCCGGGGGTTTCGATTGGTTCGTTCGCTTCGCATTTGCCGGTGCGGTGTGTGAGGGTTTCGCCGAATGATCGCTAACACGGGACAGTGTCGCTCGTCATCGTGAAACCCAGCGCAGATCCCGGCAACTGGGGGTGAATGTTGATTTGATTTGCGGCGCCAGTCGATTTTTTTGTTTGTTTGTTTGTTGTGTAGATTGTTTCTCTCGTGGTGAATTCGCCGCAAAATTGTCGAAATGGAAGGCGTGATAGTATAAAGAAGAAACGAGGCGCGCCTTTTTGTGGCCAGAAGCTCCTTTGTGAAGAAAGAGAGCGTAGAGAGAGCGCACAGCTGTCCGTGCCCTCAAACAGAGGCGCAAACAACTGCGACGCCTCATCCAGTAGTATTAAGAGGCCACGCAACACACGTCCATTTCACCCTCGTCCTCAACTGACAGTCTCCCTCCTGCAGCCCGTCGTCGATGAACGACGGCTGCTCATCGTCTCTCCCTCTCTCGTCGCTCCTCCGATTGATCGTCCTCAGTCTCCTCCTCCCATCTTGCCGTCCTCGCGGACCGCTTACTTCTGCTGAGACTTGGCGGCCTTGCGAGCCGACAACAGCTTGTGGATCCACAGACCGACCAGGCCGACGCCGACGACGAAGACGATGGCGAACACAACAATGACACCGGCCTCACGGCTGGCCCAGTTGCCGCGCTTGGCAAGGTGGGCGGCAGCATCGCGAGCGATGAGCGCGGTGGTGTCGATGGCGGCCATTGCGACTATGTTGTGTGGTGACGAAAAGTCTGGAGAGGGGGAGGGCGGGAGTTAGTGGTTGGGCGAAAAGAGAAGATGGAAGATGAAGAAAAGAAAAAAGAAGCGAAAACGAGAAAAAGAGAAAGAGAAGGGGAAGGAAAAGAGGAATTGGATGGTGCGAATTGAAAAAAGCGGCCAGTAGGGTGGTTTTGGGGGAGCTTTGGGGGTAGCGTGACGTTATTTTGATGCGTCTTTTTCCGTCCAGGGCAGGCCGGTAGGTAAGCAAAAAAAATTGTAGCGAGTCTTTTTTCTTTGTTTTGGGTGGGTGCCTTTGTTATTTTATTTTATTTTCGCAATTTTTCTTGTTATCGCCGCGAGTTCCGGTGGCGGCGAAAAAGCTTAGCTTCTGGCGACCCGGTTTATTTTTATTATATTTCTCTCTTTTGGGCTTGTTTTCTCTCCTGCTTGCCGTCGCTTGATTGCAAGGAAAGAGATAAAAACGCCGCGGCCGAAGCGGCAAGAACGAGAGAACGGGGAAAATGGGGAAGGCGCGATGGAGGAGGCAATTGATGATTCGAATTGATTGTTCGAGTCGATGCGATGGATGGATTTACCTTTTGTCTTGGGGGAGCAACAACCAAAGCTCTGGCTTTTGGTCTTGGCGGCAAGGTGGGTGGGGTGCGAGAAGCAAGGAGATTGGTGAGAGAGCTTTGTTTATGTCGACGGGCGAACAACACGAGACAGCGAGAAGCTGGAAGAAGTGGAGATGGAGATGGAGATGGGGAAATGAAGAAAGGAGAGGTGGGAGGCAGAATTCCGTAGTCAAGTGCGTTAGGGAAGGAGGGAAGGAGGGAAGGAGAGGAAAAGAGAAGAAAAAAGAAAAGAAAAAAAACACGAAAGGAGAGAGAGGGAAGGAGTAAAGAAAAGAAGAAGAGGAAGGAGGCAGAGGTACCGGACGGCGGAAGGAACGACAGCGCAGGGCCCCCGGAAAACAAGAAACAGGGCGAAAGAGCGCGAGTCACAGCGAGCCGCAATTGTCATAGGCTTGTTGGGGTGGAGGGTGGCTCTTAGTGTACGAAACGAGCGCTGATGGTGTGCGTGTGGAATAAGTGCCTATCTGGTTCGGTTTGTTTGGATGTTGCTCAGTGGCTGCTTTCTACGATACGGGCTGTTTGTGACTCCAGCGGTGCACATCATTGTGAGGATCGTAGCTACTCCGTGTAATCACGCCGCCTCGCCGTTCTTGTTTGCTCCTTCCTCCGATTTGTTTCGTTTCTCGCGCGTGCTCTTTGCGATTCTTTACGGAAACGGCAGGGGCCATGGGTAGCGGCCCTGCATATCTGGTTCTGTGTTTTGGGTGCTTTGCGGTTGGTGCGGCGCTCGGCTGGGGTCGTAGTCCCTTTTGTCTTGCTCTTCGCGCGCACTTGCCGGTGCAGCTTGCTTGTGCGCCCTCGTCAGAAAGAGGAAAGAATAACCCAGAACGCGGCACGGGCGCGGCTTTTCGTTTCGCGGTGGTGGACACCGTGCCAGCCACCCAAGTTGCCAGGCTCACCAGGCCAGGCCAGGCCAGGAGAAGAAGCTCTTGGACGTTCAGGCCCCATCGCTGCAGGAACTTACAAGTAGACGAGGTCGGAAGACGGCAGGGCTAGGGACGTTTGGTAGCCCGGCTGCGCGAATTTCTCTTGCCGTTGCTCGCCTTTTCCCCTTCCCCTGCCCGTCTGGCCTGCCGCGACAGGGATCGCTCGCCGCTTCTTTTCTGTGCTAGTACGATGGAGACGGCGCAAGTCACTGTTCCATTCTGGAAATTAAGGAAGATACCTGGTAGCGCTATGGCACTTAAGAAGGGAAGGAAAGAGCAACCCACAGGCCATATCGGAGTGGCTGGTCTCTGACCACTCACAGCGCTGTACCATTTAATGCCGTAATATATGCCAGCGACTCCATACGCCGTCGACGTTTTCTCGTTTTCTCGTTTTCTCGTTTTCTCGTTTTCTCGTTTTCTCGTTTTCTCGTTTTGCTAGCCTTTTCCACTGCTACTCCATGCGGCATCATCCTCATCTGGGCGATGGAGCCTCTCATCTCATCTCGCTCGTGTCCCCTCCCCTGTGTGGGCTCGAAATGTCTCGCAGCGCTGATTAGATGTTCCGCTGTGGATAAATCGCGGACGGAGATGTTCATGGGCCAAATGCTTGATTTTGCGGTCCTTTGGGAGCACTGGCCAGCATACTCCGTACTGAGTAGACCGGTTTCGCATTGCGACGAGATACGACCGTATCTTACGTCGCAGAAAAGAGGACAAGCATCGATGGGCAACCGGCGATCGCCAATGCTGAGCGACGCGCGTGTTAGTGCCCAGAGCCTGTGGCGGCAGCCGGCCGCACCTGTTGTGCGAGCTGCTCCGTGCTGCACGATGCACTCTGCTACACCTTCCCCGTTGTGGACCTTACAAGCGATGTTGTCTGCCCGTATGGGGAGCTCATGTGCCTTTTTGCCTTTGTACCTTCCCTCTGTTTAGCGAACCGCAGCAAGAGCAGAAAGAAGTGGAAAGAAAGAAAAGTGAGACTGCTCTGTACCCAAAACGGCCCTAATATTAGTAAGGCGCACAACACATCATACTGAAGGAAGATATCTTACAAGTACTTGAAAATGACTGTTTTCCAACAGCGAACGACAACGTACTCCAGACTGCGATACTTGCGACCGGGAGCTACTTGGCTGGCGTCATGCAGTGTGGGCTGAAATGCCGCTTGTACCTTACTCAGTGCGCAGTTCTCCGTACTGGCGACCGGACTTGGCGCGCCGCGTCGTAGTGCGATAGCTGTTTGTATAGCGCGCGAGAAAGACCAACGAGAACTCAGAACCACCAGAAAACATGCATCTTTTTGTAGTTACGGCGTGCTTGGAGCTGTAATGGTACATCGCAGCTTTCCCGGGGGCGACTTGCGGGCTTTTGCTGCAGAGATTTACGGGGCGCGAGCTCCACCCACCACACCAGTCTCTCTCTCTCCACTGGGTGGAGGAATCTCCCAGCGTGGGTGGCATCCGAACCCCGAGCTTTCCCGCAGGAACAGGAGCCCCAAGCTGCAAGCGCGGCTGCAATAGGCCAAACGCGAAAGGTGGGAAGGGCCAAGCAAGAAAGAGGAAAAAGGAAAGGAAGCGAGGAAGGCGCAAACCGCAAGAATGTCAGACCGGGAGACAGAAAACAGAGGGAAGGCAGACCAGCTCCATAGCAAGCACCAAACGACGTGGGGCCCGTAGCGTGGGAATAAAACCCCAATGGCAAGCACCGCGTGTGGGGCTCTTGTCAAGAACCGCACCTACCCAGTCCGGCAGCAGCCAATCGATCGCCGCGGGTTTCTGAGATGGAACGACAGTCAGGAAAAAGGACGATTCACAGACTCTCAGAGAAAAAGAACAGGGCCGAAGACACGTGCCGCCAGACAGCTCGTATCCCATCTGACTGCCAAACCTTTTTGCCCTCTCGCCCTCACCGGGGCGCACCAACGCACAGGCCCGCCCGTCTGACAGCATCGTTGGTGTGAACGGAGTTTTCACAGGACAAAAAGAGGACGGGACAAGACAGCCTGCTTTTTTAGTTCCTGTGAGCAATTGCCATCTCCCAGGCGTGCCGACGGATGCCGGCTTTGCCTCGCCTTATTCGTGATCCGTATTTTGAGGTACATGACTTTTGCATGCATATGGACTGGACCTAGCTTGGTCTGGCAAGCCTCCTCTTAGACTGGTCCCCTGCTCTTTCCTGCTTGCTCACCGCCCGGATTAGAAAACAATTCACGCACTTTGGCCTGTTAGGCAGGGCATATTCCTGAGTCTGCATCATCGCTCCTGCCTTTCCCCATCTTCACGAGCGTCTTACGTCGTATGTCCCTTCCTCATCTGTCAACGGAGTGTGTTGACAGTGCCGGGCCCTCCGATTTCTTCTCCACTTTTCCAGAGCTGTTATTCACTTCTAACTGTCGGAGTAAACTGCTCCAAAGAGAACAACGGAAGAAAAGAAAGAAAAGCGCCGATATACGATGCGCCGGTATGTCTCTGAAGTACGAAGTTCATAGCAGCTCGGAGAAGAGAGCCGGAGCCAGGACCAATTCTCCGTACGGAGCATACTCCGTAGAAGGGCCCAGATACGAGGCAGGGAAAGCCAATTGGCCCCAGTAAAAGGGAAAGAACTCGAAAAAGGAAAGAGCCAAAAGAAAACGAAAAACAGCAGGAGCCGGGCTGGCGCACGACGTATTTCCTCGGTCGACGGAACCGGCCCACAACGCCCAAACGCGACAGCGAGAAGGCGCGAAGCGCGAGGCCAGGCCAGGCCAGGCTCGGCGGACAAACACTCCAAAACCACAGCCTTTTATTCTACGGCGTATTGAGGTGCACAAGCACTGCGACGTCCAGCTGCTAGAACCGGCCAAACCCGGCCAGACTGAGAAACTGATACGAAAAAGGGGACTTTGTATGGAGCTTTGGAGCCACAGTCTTTTGCCTGCCAGAAAAATGGACTGGGCCAGGAGGAGAGGCCCGGGGCGAACGACGTTGGTGCAGAATGGGGCTTAGCACAGAAAGTCCAGACGCAAAGGTGGCCAGGAGAGTTGCGGGAGAACATGGGAGAACATGCACCGAACGCGATGGGACGATGCGCGGGGATGCTAAAATATGCTTGGCAATGCTAACGAGACAGGACGGCCCCATCCATGGGGACCCGCGACGGCAAGGCTCTGTCAACAGGCTCTCTTCTTCTGGACGTCATGTATTGGACGTTAACACCCTACTCGAACCAGTTTCACCACCACCGCCCTCTAGCACTTGATCACTTGCGGCCCAGGCGCCGTGTACGTCCTCCCGCCCATGTCTGGCTGGCCCGTGGTGCCGTAGATGTTGATGTGGATGCCCGGGTCCTCGGCCTTGTATGCGCCCGGGAACGACACCAGGTCTGAGGCAGCCGGCGCAAACGTGCCCGACCCGGACACGCGGATCTGCGCACACGACTGGTAGAATTGTGCCGCGCCCGCCGTCTTGGCCGAGTGCAGCGCCAGAATCTCCACGCGCAGCAGGTATTCGCCCGGCGCGATGCATGACGGCATCGTAAAGTACGACCAGCCGTTGTTGGACAGCATGTGGTCGACGCCCCACTGCTTGCTGCTGGCATCGAAGCTGTCCTCGGCGATCTTGAACCATTTTAGGCCGCTCTGCAGCGACGCCGACGCCGCGTTGTCGACCTTGGCCAGGTATGCCATGACGGGCCCTTTGTGTGAGTGCGCAATCGGGTTGTCGTGGTCGTTGGCAAACTGGGCGCCGCCGATGACGTGCTGCCAGTAGGCGCCGACCTTGTCGCCCGGCGCGACGTCCACGATCGTTTGGGAGGTCGACCCGGGTTGCCCACATGTCATGCTGTGGCTGGTGACATCCTGCACGGGGTTGTTGTTGTTGGGTGCACGCAGGGCGACGAGCTGGCCCGACGACTTGCTGTTGATCGACAGTTGCTGTACGGACCAGTGTCAGCTAGGACGAGGAATGCAGACCAACTGATCCAGGGCAGGGCTTACCTGGAAGATACAGTGTGCCTGGGCACCGACGCCAAATGCAAGGGCGGCGACCGACGAGAACTTCATGTTGGAGTACGACAACGACAAGAACCGCAAGGACTGGTATATTGCTGCTGATGTTTGTATCGTGGACCGTGTTCGATACGTTCTACACAACCTCCCCGCACTCTACACAGCGGTAGACGAGACGAGTGTCTCCTATATATACACAGGCAGGCAAGCGCCGCCCATCTTTACATCTTTACACGCATTACCCAAACCAGGCTTTTTTGCCCAGACGGACGCGCAAGAGATAGATGGCAATACCTTGGATGTTGGGCGCATCCTACTCGGCAACAGGCCCGAGACTGGAAGCGAGAGGCCCGACTCTCGCCTGCTTGGTTGGCTCCCCCACACTCCGAGAAAGGCCTGGGGAAGAAGGGCAAGGAGACTTTGATGCGAAGGGGGTCAGCAGATGGAAACAATTTACGAGCGACATGCTTTCTGATAGTGCCCAGACGCGGGCATAGATGCAGCTCGACCTTTTGCAAGACGTGCCGAATGGGGCTGTCCTATCTTCAATGTTGGTTCACGAATTTTCGGCAGTCTCCTTGGAGATCCACGCACGATCTTATGATTGAGGGCACAGCAAAACTCGGCAAGGCAGGATTTCTGATTTCTTGGGGGACGGGGGGAAAGTCGGAGGTATGTTGTTTGTCTTCATATACATTAAGCTTGCAATCTCGGCGCAGATTGAAGAGGCAGGGTTATTGAGTGAAAACGATAGAACATGTTAAAATGCGCCGAAAATACGGCAAAGCATGGAAGCAATACCAAAGCTGCAGTATAGACAAAACCAGCGCCTCTGCATTCAATGCCGCATTTTTTTCTTGGAGAGCCTGGGGAAGAGTGCATTTGATTGCGCTGCATAATTTAGGCTCATCGCGAGGAACAAGTCCGGTTATTAAACAAAGGCCCAAGAAACGGCGTCTCATGCGAGAATAAATCGATGCAAACTGTTTTATTTTCAAAGATGAGGTTGTAGGCAACCTGAAGGCGTGAGTGAGACTGCTGAATGTATGCCACTTCGCTCTGTCCCACCGCTCCACGTGTGCCCCAAATGAGTTGAATATCCCTTAAAATGCTCCTTCGTCCCACTCTAACCGCCCTTTTCTAATGCTCATAATATCATATCGTAGATGAGTGGAGATGGCCTATACTGGGGCCCTGGTCACTGACACTGCGCAAAGGCCTGATGTAGCTGACTTTGTAGTTGACCCACCGGGTGTCCTACACCGCTGAGCCGTGGCTGTTGCCAACACCGTTGCTGACGACGACCGAGGCCGGAGCCGCCGAAGCCGAAGCGGTGCTACTATCAGACCCAAAGTCTTGTGTGAAGATGCGCTGCCACACGTCGAACCACTTTTGGTGCTGCGCCGTCGGCTGCTTGCCCGGCGCCTTGAAAGACCGCGAGAGCATCTCGCGAAGGCGAGACCGCAGCACCTTGATCACTAGCAGCGTCTTCCAATCCGGCACCGCAAAGCGCGCTCGGTTGCCATCCAAGATCAGCACGCCAGAGAACATCTACACAGTCAGTAAATACTGGCAATACAACATTGTCAAAAGGGAGGAGAAGTCTACTCACATCGCATCGCATGTCTCCGCAGAGCAGCGCGATCGGGAACGCTTCCACAGCCGTCGTCTCATGAGCATTGTACAGCGACTTGCTCTGCATAATGTTGTAGTACGACAGCCACCGTAGCTCGTTGTGGCTTCGGTTGACACTCGACGGGTGCAGCCGGATCGCCTGGTTGTTGCCAATGTTGCGCAGACCGTTGCCGCCGCCCGGCGCGTCACGCACCAGCAGTCGCGGGTAGAAGCTCCACGCAATCACCGACTGCGAGATGAGGTCCACGTCACTGTTGATGTTGACACGCTGCGGGAGCTCAAAGAAGGCTTGCTGCCGCCGCCTGCCGCCCCGTCCGCCTGACGAGTAGCGCAACTTGTTCAGATTGCGCCGCTCCTCGTCGGTGAGCGGCAGGAACCCAGAGTCCACGAGCGACACCATGAGCTGGCCCTTGAGATCCTCAATGTTGGTGAGCGTCTGAATGCTGAGGAAATTCTTCTTGCAGAACTGGAACTCGCCGCCGCCTGCGGCACTGACGGCCGACTGGCAGACTCGCTTCCACGCCAGGTAGGCATTGTAAACGGTCAGCAGATCCGAGTCGCCGCGGCGGAAACCCAGACGAACAGTGTCAGCCTGTGCACGCTGCCCAAAGGGTGCCGTGAAGGGCGACTTGGACGACAGAATAGCCGCCACGGTAATCGCCATGTCCAGACACTTGAATACCGTGCCCATCAGCACCAGCTTGCCCAGGAACACATCGAGCGGAAGGCGTGCCAGCTGGATGCCCAGTGGTGTGAGTTCTTCGGACGCCGTCAAGGCGCGCACGTCGACCAGAGCGTCAATGGCCCGGCGGATGTTCTTTTCTGACGGCGGGTCGAGCGCCTGGCCGAGAGTCTCCTGGATTGCACCGATTTTGCACATCTTGACGCGGATTGCGAGATCTTGCAGAGAGAGACGAAGCATCTCGGGTGTTTGTTGGTCGCTGAGAACCTGGTCATGTCTGTACTTGGTGAAGAGATGGAAGCAGAGACCGTCTTGCACACGACCTGCGCGACCGCGACGCTGCTTTGCGTTGGCTCGCGAGATAAACGTGTCGATCAGTCGGGACAGCTGCCGCCGCTCGTCGAAACGCATCTCGCGGTGCTTTCCCGTATCAACCACGCACGTCACATCGGGGATTGTGATACCCGTCTCGGCAATGTTCGTGGCCAGGACAATTTTGCGGTACCCGGGAGGAGGCACCAGGAATGCGGCTTCCTGCTCTTCGGTTGCAATAGACGAGTGAAGTGGGTAGATGAGCCAGTTTGTCGCAAACACTTTGTCACCCAGAAGGAGGTCGTTGAGCGCGCGGATTTCAGCAATACCGGGCAAGAAGACGAGAATGGCCTGACTGTATTTGTAGTACTGCTGGCTAGTCGCGATTTGAGAAAGGAGCTGGAGGATTAGTTCAAATGGGATCTGGTACTCGTCCATCTGGGCAAGAGTGTTGCGAGTGCGGTTCGAGTAAGTCTTGAGCGACTTGAGGAGCTCCGGCTTGGAGGATGTCTCAATGACTTCGTCGACCAGGTCATCATCGAGGTCGATGTTCTTCTCTTGCACTCGTTGATCGTGCGAGTATCCTGTCGCTTCAACGGCGTCCTCGAGATATTGGACCTGCACAGGGAATGTGCGTCCTGGGACGTTGAGGACCGGCGCCCCGCCAAGGTATTTAGAGAAGCGCTCAGCATCCACAGTGGCCGACATGAGGACCACCTTGAGATCTTTCCGCCGGGTCAAGAGCTTTTTGAGCACGATCAGCAGGAAGTCGCTGTCGATTGACCGTTCGTGCACCTCATCCAGGACCAAATGGGTGATCTCGCGCAAGTCATTTGAGCCCTCCAGCATTCGCATAACAATGCCCGTCGTGGCAAAGACCAGCCGAGTCTCTTTCGACGTGTTGGCCTCGAGCCGGATCGAGAAGCCAACCAAAGACCGTGGTGTGCCTAGGTCGTTCCGGCCCTCGCCTAGTTCCTCACTCACACGCCGCGCCAACGAAATGGCCGAAATGCGGCGGGGCTCCGTACAGTAGATTTTGCACGGCTTTCCCTGCGCCAGCTGGTGCTCGAGAAGGAACGACGGAACCTGTGTGCTTTTGCCACATCCCGTTTCACCGCAAACAATCACCACCTGCTCTCTGTCAACGGCCTCGAGGACACGATCGCGGAACGCCCACATGGGTAGCTGCATACGAGACTGCAGCATGGCCTGGTACCTGGGCGTACTGGACTTCTCGTGCCAGATCCGCTGGTAGTACTCTGGGCCATTCACAGCCCGGCCGCCCCGTTCAATGCCCGAGTCCTCCCCAGAGTCTGCCGCATTCCGACCTGCCGCACGGCCACGGAAGGCACCCTGGAGGACAACGCCGTCTTCCAACTCCTGGTCTCGTCTCTGCCGAACAAGATCGCGGAGCTTCTTTATGGCATCGCGATCGAGTGCGTCCGCAAGGTTCTTTTTGGTCTCGGCAAACTCGGACCAAAGGTCTCGCCATGCATGAGGTAGTCTCATTGCCACCTTTTCCTCTTTCGCCGACGCGCCAAAGATAAAGAACAGAGCCGCCGTGGCAATGTAAGCCTCCGACTGCTTGGCGTCAGGAGTGGCCACCGTAACCATTTTGAATACGAATCGGGTAGTCACCATGCCGACATCGATTTCTGGCACTGGGGAGAGCAGCGGAATCTCTTGGGGCTTGGCCCACGAGATCGAGACCATGTGGCGGTTGGCAAATGAGATGTCGGAAACGAGCTGGTAAGAAACGCGAGCGGATGAGTCTCTTGCCCGACATGCCTCTTCAAGGGCACGCACTGGGCTCACGCCTGTCCACTTTCCAAAGTCGCGGATGAACACCTTGGAGCCGTCTGGGCTGTTCACCACGGTGTTCGTCTTTCCCGTGGTCGGATCCACCTCGCTCACGGGTAGGCTCGCAAAGAGATCGGCAATCGCATCGTCGTCGCTGTCGTCCTGCGCCAGGATCTCTGCTGCGACCCGCTTCGCCTCTGCACTGACTTCGTCGTCAGATTCGTCTGATGAATCCGAGGAATCTGAAGAATCATCCCCCAGCGTTGCTGCCGCCGCGTCCTCCTTGGCCTTGGCCTTGGCACGCTCCCCCTCTGCCGCCTTTCTTGCGGCCTCTGAGAACTCGCGTTCGAGAATAATCTTCTTGGACCGCCACTGCATTTCTGTAAGCTTTCGGTCAAAGAGAATATCACTCTCAATCCGTTCGAGTTTTCCGAGCAGCTTCGCAGTTTCCAGCTTGTCTGCTTCGGACAGAACAACCACGGGTGCCTGTTTGTTGTTTAGGCGCCCCTTTGGCGTGTCTACCTGCAAAGGCCGCTGAAGGGCGAAGAGCCGCGCCTTGGCATCAAGGAACATTGGGCCGAGGTCTTCGGGTTCGATATCGCCATCGTAGGTAACGACGGATTGTTTTGACGAGTTTCCTTTTGGCGACCGGTTGGCGGGACTGGGCTTGCCCTTCTTCTTCTGACCAAGTTCAGCCTCTAGTAGGCTCGGCGTCGTCGCTCCTGAGGCGAGAGGAGTATCCAATGTATCTACAGATGGAGTTAGAACACAAGCAAAAAAAAAACAAAAAAAAGAGCAACTGCAAACTTCAAACAGCTCACCAGGTTGTCCTTTCTTGCCCTGGCCTCCCTGCTTAACATAGTCCGGAAGCTCATCTGCAGAGCTCTCCCGGGCCAGCCACTCCAGGGCCTCCTCCAAACCCCATATTGAGTCTTTGGGGCCAGGTCCAACCTGTGTGGAGATGTCCAGGACATATTTAAGGACCGATTGTACCTTGGCATCCAGGAAGCCAGCCGCCTCGAGAGCTTGTTCAAGTGTCCACATCTTGATTGTCAGATCTTCCTCAGGAAGCAGCTTCCCACTCGACGAGGCCTCCGAGCCGACGTTCGACGCCGCAAAACGACTTTCCGACTGGATGAGATCGAGGATCTGGTCCATCAGATCCTGAGGAATCCATTTCTTGGAGTTCACAGACTCGGCCTGGCCTCGTAATATTCGGCGGTCGGTCTCTAAGCGTGTCAACTGACGCGCTGCATCTCGACGGACTTTTGGTGCATATTTCTCGACAAGAAGCTGAAGCTCCGACTCCTCCAACTGCTTCTCAAACTCTTCGGGGCTCAAGGTGGACTCTGTCGTGGCCTTGCTGTCCTTAGATGCTGCATTACCGGTGGTCGTCGATTTTGAGCCCTGGGGTGCTGCAGGCGCCTGTGCACCGTCTTTGCCTTTTACGGCAGTTTGCGGAGCGGCCGCAGCATCGGCGCCCTCAACTGGATCTGCTCGTGGTTTCGAGGCAATCGAAGTTGTGGCAAAGCCTCTGGCAGCGCTGGCCGTGGGCTTCTTTTTCTTTTTGTTGCCGGCCATTCTGCAGCTCTCAGCGAGCTTCCAAAATGGAACGCGGCGGGAGGGGGGGTGAAGAAACGAGTGACGGTAGAAGGAGTGAGGGGGGGAGGGGTGTGATGGTATGGACCAGGGTCAGAAATCAAATTGGGACGATCTGGTGGTCTAAACGGGTAATGGTCAAGAAGATGGACCAAACCGAAGGTTGAAGCAAGATCTATGAAGAGAAAAATCTAGTGCGGGATGAAGAAGAGACCAACGACCGTTGTGTTTGTCTAGAGGGCAGGAGCAAACGTACCTAAAAACGAGAACTGGCAACCGTCTTACTGACGTATTGTTTGTTACCCGCTATTTCTGGCCGAACATAACCTGCAATCGACAACGCCCCGCGCTTGTTTGGGGTGCAAACTCGGCACTACGCCCTGACCGCCTTCCCTGTTCGGCGCACACCCCACCTCGCTCCTTCCATGTGTTGCCCACTGTCAGATTGAAAAAGCTCCCCTTTTGACTCACGCGGCCGGCTGTGCCTTCCGTTTTGTTAGTGCTTGTGTGCCCCGCCATGGGCAACAGAAAAAAAAATTCAGGGCCCAGCCATAGCGGCTGTCAGGGCAGGCACGTTATGTAATCAGCCAAGTACAACATAGAGCAAAATGGAACTGCGCCAGTGCTCTTTCCTTTGGGAGCATCACGAAGAGCTAAAAAGCAAACGAGTCGTCCTCCGAAAACAACACAGAAGGTCGACCAACCTGCACAATCGCGAGAAACGAGGTTTTGCCGCCACGAATAGGGGCAAACCAAGCCAAATCCGTTTCTCCTGCTTCTGCTCCCCAACGCTGTCTCGGAACAATGCCAGCAGCATCCCTGGCTCACACCACAACATGACTGAACCGACCACGACCAACGGGCCCAGCGCCGCGGCCCTCGACCCAGTCTCGACGAGAGTGGCTCTGGCAACCTCATCCACGTCGGCCCGCATTGCCCAGCTGCGGACAATTGACGACAAGATCACCAATGGCAGTGAGTGTGACCTGGTGAGCGGCTGTTGGGTTGTTGGCGCGTGACTTATTCAATATACTGACCAGGGCGTTTCCTCCTTTTATAGACCTCGAGCCGGTAGCCATTGCCAAGTTCCTTCCCATCCTATTTTGGACCCATGCCTCGTACGAAGACCGGCCGTCGAGGCGCGCCGTACAGCGGTGCCTGATCTCGATCTGCGACAAGAAGAACGGCGCACTCCTGGCGCCCCTGGTTGCGGCCATCCGCTCCGAGGCGTCGAAGCTGAACACGTCTACGGGAAGCACTTTTACGCTCGTCGAATGGTGCAGCATTCTCATGCAGCAACTTGCCGGCACGGAGCTGTGGGACAAGTTCGGCAACGACATCCTTATCAGCCAGGCAAGCGCTGTGGAAAAGTGCACGCGACCACCCGCACGGCAGAGCCTTGCGCATTCCGCTCTTGTGGTGGCCCGTCGTGGCTTCCGCAAGCTCGTGGCTCTCGAAAGCACGCGCGAGAAGGCGATCCTCGAGTCCGTCAAGCTTCTGGCCGCCAAGGGCACGCAGCCGACTGCGCGCAACTCGGTGTTTCTAGGCGTCATCGCCGGCGTGTCGGCCCGGAACGCCAAAGCCAAGCCGATTATCGAGACGACAAAGCCTCAGTACTTTGAATTTTACACGCGCGAGATTACGAGCTCCAAGACATCGCATTCGAGCAACGTGGCTGGTGGCCTACACGACTTCTTCCTGAGCTTCGTCACTGCTCAGGACCTCGAGACCTTGATTGTGCCTGCGATCAAGAAGGGCCTGCTGCGGGCGCCCGAGATTGTCCTCGATGACCTTATCACGCCACTCGTCCAATCCCTGCCCAAGACTTACGACCTGTCAAAGATTCTGGAGGAGCACTTGTCGAAGCCCCTGCTATCCAACGTCAAGTCGAGCAAGGAGGCGGTGCGCAACGGCACCCTGACGGCATTTCGTGCGCTTGCCACCCGGTGTACGGATCTGGATGTTGTCGCGCGCGTGGTGGATGAGACTCTCACGCCGCTGCAGACCGGCAAGCTTGCTTCTCCCGAGCATCGCATCATCCACGCGCAAATCCTGGCGGCGCTTCCGAAATCCGAGGCGACGGCTGGCAAAGTCGCTACCGGAATTGCCGCAGCAGCATCGAAAGAAGGCAACGAGGCTGCGCTGTCGGCTGAGACGACTTCGCTCACGGAGAGCACCAAGATTCTGCTGAATGGCTCGGTTGACGTGCCGAAGCCGGTGGTGGATGCCTACGTCAAGGGCCTGGCTGATAAGAAGGCACCTGCACGCCGCCTTTGGATCATCGCCGCAGGTGAGGCACTTCATGATTTTCATACGTCACCTGACAGCCTGCCTGCCAATGTTGTGAAGTTCGCCGAGTCTGTCTTCCCCCTGCTACTCGATGCGTACTCGGAAGTGGTTGCGAACCCTTCTGCTGCTTCGCAAAACGGCCTGGTCACAGGCGGCCTTGTGGTGTGCGGCATCGCGCCATTTTTATTCAAAGACACCTCGTCTGCATCCCTCTCCACTCTCTCCAAGAAGTTCTCACTCGAGAAGCAGTGCCTCGTGTTTCAGCCGAAGCCGTCTTTCCTCCTCAGCCCCAGAATATACACGAAACTGGCGACCGATGACGACATCCGGTGGCTGTACCGAGCGCTGGTGGCTGCCTTCCCGGCGCTGAGCGACGACGAAGAGTCCGACGTCAACATCGCGTGGGCGGAGGCCTACATTTATGCGGCTACCTCTACAAACGGTGGTCCGTTCTTGCGCAAAGAGGCCAACAGTGCCCTCTCTGACCTTTACTACCACAACCCCAGCCGGGTGTCAAAGTCCGTGATTGCCGGCCTCTGGCACTGGCTGGAGACCCTCGCCAGCGGCGACAAGGAGAGCGCTTCGATTCTAGCTAAGTCGCAAAACGAACTACTACTTCCCATTCTGGGCGCCATTTGCCGCAGACCCTCTGATTTTGTTAGAGTAACTGGAGCCGAGCCCGAGAAGAACCAGATCGAGGAGCAAATGTGCGGATTGGTCGTCTTGGCCCGCCCCGTGCTCATTCCTACGAGCAGCTGGATCGAGCTCTGTCTGCGCGCCGAAGTGGACCCTGGCAGTCTTGCCCAGCACCAAGAAAAGCTGCTTCTGCAAGAAATCGCTGAGCGTACGCAACTGACGCAATCCTCGACCGCAATCAAGACCGCCGCCTACGAAGCTGCTGCCGAGCTCGTCTTTGTGGCCCCGGAGAAGATGGCGCCTCGCATTGTCGAATTGATCAAACACGACCTGGCCGTCGACGAACTCCGGACCATTGGCCCCGTTGATGCTGCCATCTTCCGTACACCACCGGGCACGACCTTTGTCGATGTCCTGGCAAAAAAGACGAGCAACCTGCCTAGTAAGAACAGCAAGGACTACGACGTGCTCAAGTGGGAAGAGGAGCTACGGGCGCAACTAGCCGCCAAGAAGGGCCAGCAGAAGAAGCTCACTGCCGAGGAGACTGCCAAAGTCAACGCTCAACTGAAGAAGGAGGCCGAGATCCGCGAAAAGGTCGGCCTGCTCGAGGCGCGTCTTCTCCGCGGCATCGGCGTCATTCGCAGCCTCGCCACTGGCCCGCCGACCGATGCCACACAGTGGATAGGTCCGGCCGTCAATGCTCTCCTGGACGCCATCGAGGCCGGCGCTTGCTTGATCACCGGCGACGTGGCCCCCATGGCGTTTATCACCCTGTCCGACCGTGTATCCAACCGTCTCGGTGCCATGCGTCCGTTTATTGGCGTTGCGGCTCTGCGGGCACACGACGTGTCGTCTCTCCCGGAGAACCTCCTGGAAGAGCCTCTTCCCGACCTGATTACCCGCGTCCTGTACCGCTTGCGCTCAACAGGCGAGCAGCGCCCGTTCGACACCGTGTCCCTGATCTATTTCCTTCCACTCCTTCTGTTGGTCCTCAACAAGGGCGGCTTTGCGCCCGATGCCGAGGATCGTGACACCCAGCTGGTTCTGGCCATTGAGGTCCTCTCGTTCCACACAGACACGTGCACCGACGAGGCCATTCCGCGCTCCGACCTGCTCTCCGCGCTCATCTCATCGATGCAAAACTACAGCCAGCACTACAAGATTATCAAGGACTGTTTTGCCGACATGGTCCGTTGCGTGGCCCCCAACATCTCGAAGGAGGAGACCAACATCCTGTCCCAGGGTGTCATCGTCCCCCAGGCGAGCGTGCGGTCAACTGTGCTGCTGTCTATCAGCGCCGAGGTCGACATGAGTGACCTCTCGACGTCGGAAGAGATCTGGCTTGCGTGCCACGACGATGTCGAGGAGAACGTCGAGGTAGGGCGTGAGATCTGGGAGGAAAGCGAGTTCAAGGTGTCCGAAGACCTGCCCGAGAGGACGCTGCCTTACCTGCAGAGCAAAGATGCGCAGCTTCGCCGTGCCGCCGCGCGCTCGCTTGCAGAGTCTATTGCCGTTCTCAGGTCGCCCAAGATTTTTGATAGCATCACATCGCAGCTGCGATCGTCCTACACCGCGCTGGCCAAGCCTCGCGTTGCTCAACTGGACGAGTTTGGCATGCCCCGGAAAATGGACCTGTCCGATCCCTGGGAGGCACGTCACGGCATCGCAGCCGCCTTCAAGGAGCTGGCGCCCAACCTGGACAAGGGCGAGGTCGAGCCTTTCTTGCACTTCTTGATCGAGCAAGGCCCCCTGGGCGACCAAAACGGCACTGTTCGACAGGAGATGCTGGATGCGGCCATCCGGGCGATCGAGGTGCACGGCAAACCCATTGTGGCCAAGCTCATGCAGACGTTTGAAAAGACGCTGGCTGCTCCCGACAAGAACTCGGACGCCGCAGACCGTGTCAACGAGGCCGTCATTATCATGTACGGTGCCCTCGCCCGCCATCTCAAGCCTGGCGACGCAAAGATCCCCGTCGTCATCGAACGACTGCTTGCTACGCTGAGCACGCCCTCGGAGACCGTCCAGTACGCCATTGCCGAGTGCCTCCCGCCGCTGGTCCAGACCTGCGGAGACAAGTCGTCCAAGTACTTCAACCAGGTGATGGACACGCTGATGACCTCCAAGAGCTATGCTTCTCAGCGTGGTGCTGCCTACGGTCTTGCCGGCCTGGTTTTGGGTCGCGGTATCGGATCCCTGAAGGACTACCGCATCCTGACCACATTGAAGGGAGCCAGTGAGAACAAGAAGGAGACGAACCAGAGAGAATCGGCGCTCCTCACCTACGAGCTTCTCTCGACAATCCTCGGCCGCCTCTTCGAGCCCTACGTCATCCAGATCGTGCCCCAGCTGCTTGCCGGCTTTGGCGACACTAACCCCAACGTCCGTGACGCCTCACTCGCTGCCGCCAAGGCCTGCTTTGCCAAGCTGAGCTCCTTTGGTGTCAAGAAGATCCTGCCGACGCTGCTCGACGGTCTCGATGACTCGCAGTGGCGAAGCAAGAAGGGTGCCTGCGACCTGCTCGGCGCCATGGCCTACTTAGACCCGCAGCAGCTCGCTCAGAGCCTGCCCGACATCATCCCGCCTCTGACGGCTGTGCTCAACGACAGTCACAAGGAGGTGCGTGCCGCCGCCAACAAGAGCTTGAAGCGCTTCGGCGAGGTCATCAACAACCCGGAGGTGCGCAGTCTCGTGGACATCCTCCTCAAGGCGCTGAGCGACCCGACCAAGTACACAGACGACGCCCTCGACTCGCTCATCAAGATCAAATTCGTGCATTACCTGGACGCGCCGTCTCTGGCGCTCATCAGCCGCATCCTGCAGCGCGGTCTGGGCGACCGGTCCAACACGAAGCGGAAGGCGTCGCAGGTCATTGGCAGTCTGGCCCATCTCACGGAAAAGAAGGACCTCGTGGCCCATCTGCCCGTGCTTGTGGCCGGCCTCAAGGTGGCCGTGGTCGACCCTGTACCGACCACGCGTGCCACGGCCTCGCGCGCTCTTGGTTCGCTGGTGGAAAAGCTCGGCGAGGACGCGCTGCCGGACCTCATTCCCGGCCTCATGCAGACCCTCAAGTCCGACACGGGTGCGGGCGACCGTCTTGGTTCCGCCCAGGCCCTCTCCGAGGTTCTTGCTGGCCTGGGCACAACGCGCCTGGAGGAGACGCTCCCGACCATTCTCCAGAACGTCGAGTCGTCCAAGGCGTCGGTCCGCGAGGGCTTCATGTCGCTATTCATCTTCCTGCCCGTCTGCTTCGGCAACAGCTTCTCGGCCTACCTCGGCAAAATTATTCCGCCGATTCTGGCAGGTCTGGCCGACGACGTCGACTCGATCCGCGAGACGGCGCTGCGTGCCGGCCGCCTGCTCGTCAAGAACTTCGCCTCGCGCGCTGTCGACCTCCTCCTGCCCGAGCTCGAGCGCGGTCTGGCGGACAACAGCTGGCGCATTCGTCTCAGCTCCGTGGAGCTTGTTGGCGACCTGCTCTTTAACCTTTCTGGCATCAGCTCCAAGCAAGACATGGAAGAAGGGGAGATGGAGGAGGACGCGGTGCGCGAGGCGGGCGCGACCCTGCGCGAAGTCCTCGGCGAGGAGAAGCGCGACAAGATCCTGTCGTCACTGTACATCTGCCGCTGCGATACCTCGGGCGCCGTGCGTGCGGCGGCCATTGGTGTCTGGAAGGCGCTCGTGTCCAGCCCGAGAACGCTCAAGGAGCTTGTTCCGACGCTCACGCAGCTCATTATCCGCCGTCTGGGCAGCGCCAACATGGAGCACAAGGTCATTGCCAGCAATGCTCTGGGCGAGCTGATCCGCAGGGCCGGCGACAATATTCTCCAGACACTGCTGCCAACGCTCGGCGAGGGTCTCAAGACTTCGACCGACTCGGACGCCAAGCAGGGTATCTGCCTGGCCCTCAAGGAGCTCATCACGTCGGCGTCGCCCGACTCGCTCGAGGACCACGAGGCGATGCTTATCTCTATCGTGCAGTCTGCGCTTACTGACTCGGACGAGGAGGTACGTGAGGCAGCTGCCGAGGCGTTTGATTCTCTGCAGCAGGTCATTGGCAAGCGCGCCGTGGATCAGGTCCTGCCCAGCCTGTTGCACCTGCTCCAGAACGACGAGGAGGCCGACAATGCTCTGGCTGCGCTCCTGACGCTGCTGACGGAGACGACGCGGTCCAACATCATTCTGCCGAGCCTGATCCCGACGCTGATTGCGCCGCCGATCTCTGCGTTCAACGCCAAGGCGCTCGCGTCTCTGTCGCGGGTGGCTAGCGGCGCGATGAACCGCCGCATGCCGCACATTATCAACTCGCTGATGGACAACATTATCAACTGCGACGAGGAGGCGCTCCGCGAGGACCTGGACACGTCGTTCGACACGGTGATCCTGTCCATCGACGAGCACGACGGACTCAACACGGTGATGAACGTGCTGCTGCAGCTGCTGCGCCACGAAGACCACCGCAAGCGTGCGGCCACGGCGCGCCACATGTCGGTCTTCTTCGCGCAGGCCAACGTCGACTACTCGCGCTACAGCGCCGACCTGGTGCGCGCGCTGCTGATCTCCTTTGACGATCGGGACAAGGACGTGGTCAAGTCGGCGTGGAGCGCGCTGTCCGAGTTCACCAAGAAGCTCCGGAAGGAGGACATGGAGGCGCTGGTGTTGTCGACGCGCCAGACGCTTCTGATGGTGGGCGTGGCCGGCTCCAACCTGCCGGGCTTTGAGCTGCCCAAGGGCATCAACGCGATCCTGCCCATTTTCCTGCAGGGTCTGATGAACGGCACGGCCGACCAGCGGACAATCGCGGCGCTGGCGATCTCGGACATTGTGGACCGTACGAGCGAGGCGTCACTGAAGCCGTTTGTCACGCAGATCACGGGCCCCCTGATCCGTGTCGTGACGGAGCGCTCGACGGACGTCAAGTGTGCGATCCTGCTGACGCTGAACAACCTGTTGGAGAAGATGCCGACGGCGCTCAAGCCGTTCCTACCACAGCTGCAGCGCACGTTTACCAAGGCGCTGGCCGACCCGTCGAGCGAGCTGCTGCGGTCGCGCGCGGCCAAGGCGCTGGGCACGCTTATCAAGTATACGCCGCGTGTGGACCCGCTGATTGCAGAGCTGGTGACGGGCTCCAAGACGACGGACCCGGGCGTCAAGAACGCGATGCTCAAGGCGCTCTTCGAGGTGATCAGCAAGGCCGGCGCCAACATGGGCGAGCCGTCGCGGGCGGCCGTGCTGGGCCTGATCGACATGGACACGGAAGTGCACGACGACACGATGATCATTACGAACGCGAAGCTCCTGGGCGCGCTGGTCAAGAACGTGCCGCCGGAAGCGGCCACGGGTCTGTTGAAGAACCGCGTGCTGTCGGCGCATGCCACGCATTCGTCGGCGCTGGCGCTGAACGCAGTCCTGCTCGAGTCGCCGGCTGTGCTGCTGGAAGGCCCCTTGGCGGAGGATCTCCCGAGCCTGCTTTGCCAAGGGATGACCAACAAAGATGTATGTCCCTCTCTCCCTTTACACTGACCGATCTCGATCTCGTACTTTGTGATCCCTTACTAACTCTACAGCTCTTCATTGCCGACAACTTCATCCTTGCTACGGGCAAGTACCTCCTCAGTCCGCAGGCCAAGACCTTTGAGGACACCAAAGAGATCTTTGAGACGCTGGCCAAGAACATCCCGCCGGGCGGCCCGGCCGACTCCCGCCGTCTTACGCTGGTGCTCGTGCGCACGCTGGCCCGCGTGCACCCCGACATGGTGCGCCCGCACCTGCCGCTGCTCGCGCCGCCCGTGTTTGCGTCGGTGCGCGATCTGGTGATCCCCGTCAAGCTGTCGGCCGAGGCGGCCTTCATGGCGCTCTTTGACGTGATCGACGAGGAGAGCAAGGTGTTTGACAAGTACCTGAGCGGCCCGGCAGCGGCCGACCTGCCGGCCAACACGAAGCGCGTGATGGGCGACTACTTTAAGCGGGTGACGATGCGTCTAGCGGCGCAGGCCCGCGAGCGGCGCGATGCCGAGGGTGGCGCCGGCGGTCTCGGCCTGTTTGACGACGAGGTCGAGGACGAGCGCGAGATCTGGAGCGTGGGCCAGGTGGACGTCGGTGCCGACGTGTTTGGAAAGGAGTAGGGGGAACGAATGGAGGGAGCGTGTGTGTGATAGTATAGCATTTTGATTTTATTTAAAAAGCACAGAAAAGTACAAAGCGAGGAAACTGTTGGAATATGAAAAAGCATTGTTTTGATTGAGAGGTTGTTGGGAGCGTTGGTGTTGTGACCGTTATGGTGTGAGCGCTGTAACTGGGGCGCTACCTCCAGGGGCAAAACGGTGGCGCCACCCCGAAACCGCCCTATTACATCATCCCAGCGCCCGCAAACCCCGCCGGCCAATCGCCTGCCAGCCTTTTGTTAGCCATGAGCCATCCGGCTGCTGTATCGCGAGCGACGAAAAAATCCGCCGGCTCTGTTACAAATCGAACTTGTCGTCTTCCGCTTCTTGCTCTTCAACGTCACCTTTCGAGCACATCCACACAACACACACAATGCTCTCACGTTCTGTAACACGGGTAAGACGATGTTTTGTCCAGACGTCACAATTCCTTGCCTGCATGCTAACAATTGTCTCCAGCAGCTCTTGCGCCCGGCATCTCGGCCGACGGCCATTGCTGCGGCGGCCACCGGCTCCTGCAGCGCGTCTTCCACGTTTGCGCCCTCGTTCGCCTCCAAGTTTTCGACTGCCGTCGCCCGGAGGCCACAGACAACCCCTCTTGTCGCAACGACGACGACCCCCCTCCGTGCCGCCTTCCAGCGCCGCTTCATCTCCGACACCACACGCGAGTCCATTGACCGCGCCGTCACATCGGCGCCCGTTGTGCTCTTCATGAAGGGCACGCCCGAGCTGCCGCAGTGCGGGTTCTCGCGCGCGGCGATCCAGATTCTGGGCCTGCAGGGCGTCGACCCGGACAAGTTTGCGGCGTTCAACGTGCTCGAGGACGCGGACCTGCGCGCGGGCATCAAGGAGTACTCGGACTGGCCGACGATCCCGCAGCTGTACGTGGACAAGGAGTTTGTGGGCGGGTGCGACATCCTGGTGTCGATGCACCAGAGCGGCGAGCTGGCGAAGCTGTTTGAGGACAAGAAGGTGCTGGTGGCCGCGGGCGAGGGCGAGGGCGAGGCGGCTGCCAAGGAGTAGAGAAAGCCATGGGGCGATGTTCGGGAAGTCGGGAAACATACAAGAACGGGACTGTACACTACGACAGGGGCATAGACACGAGTGACCACCATGGAGCACTCTGCAAGAAACAAGTAAAATACACAAAATACCCATCTCTTATATATAATTCGGCATGTAGCATTATTATCTGTAAAATCCTACAGCGGGCCTACAACGGATACGCTCCGCCGTCGCCGCGCTGGTCGCTGCCGGCCGACCACACGGCAAGGTCCTCGACCGGGTCCTTGGTGTAGCGGATGATCTGGCCGCGGCCAAAGAGCGCGCGCGACTTGCCCGTGATGACGCGCACGTCGTGGCCCAGCGCGCGCAGCCCGGCCACTGTCGCCTCGGGCATGCCCTCCTCCACCGACACAATGGCCGCAAACACGTCGCCCTCGTCCGGCATGCCCGACCCGATGCAGATCCGCGGCGCGTCCAGCGCCTGCTGCGGGTTAGCGCCGCCTGCCAGCTGGCCCAGCAGCGTCTGCACATGGCCCTGCGGCTGCATGAAGCCGCCCATGACGCCAAACACCGAGTACAGCGAGTTGTCGGCCTGGTTCGTCACCAGCCCGGGGATGATCGTGTGGTAGGGCCGCTTGCGTGGCGCCATGGCGTTGGGGTGGCGCGGGTCCAGATTGAAATTGGCGCCGCGGTTCTGCAGCGAGAAGCCGCAGCCCTTGGGCACGATGCTGGTGCCGAAGCCGCCAAAGTTGGAGTTGATAAACGAGATGGCGTTGCCCTCCGCGTCCGCCACGGCAAAGTACACCGTGTCGCTGCTCTGCCACGCCGGCGAGCGGAACGGCGGGCCACCCGGCGTGCCGTGCTCCAGCTTGGCCGTGTCGGCCACCTCGGTCGGGTTGAACAGCTTGGCGCGCTCGGCCAGGTACGTGGGCGCCAGCAGGCCGGCCACGGGCACATCCACCTCGTTGGGGTCCGTAACGAACCAGTTGGCGTCGGCAAACGAGATGCGCAGCGCCTCGATGACGACATGCAAGTAGGGGGCCGTGTTGTAGTCCTCCGGGCCGAACTTGGGCACGACGCCCTGCGCCTGCAGCTCCTGGATGATGCCGAGCGCCATCAGCGCAATGATGCCCTGGCCGTTGGGCGGGTGCTCCCAGACTTCGACACCCGTCTCGGCGTCGCCGTACTTGAGCGAGATCGGCTCCACGCGCTCGGACCCGGTCTGCAGGTGGTGCAGCAGATCCGATGCGTCCAGGTGGCCGCCGCGGGCCTGCACGACCTCGACAATGGCCTCGGCAATGCGCCCCGTGTAGAAGCCTTCTTTGCCCTCTGTGGCGAGCGTGCGGAACGTCTGCGCCAGCGTCGGGTTGCGCATGATCTCGCCGGCGCGCGGCGCGCGGAATCCGTCGGGCTTGGCTGCCGGGTCCTTCTTGAGCCACTCGGCAAAGTTGGGCGACGCCGCGCGCAAGCCTGCCTCGGATCTCTGCCAGAACGTCGCCGTCAGTTCTGAGACTGGGTAGCCCTCCTCGCCCAGCTTGATGGCCGGTGCCAGGACCTGCTCCATGCTCAGCTTGCCGCTGCCAAAGAGCTTGACCGTGTCAACCCAACCCGCTGCCGCGCCCGGCACCGTCACGGCGTGCACACTGGTCAGCGGTATCTTGTCGCCGCGCACCGCTTCGGCCGGCAGGCCCAGACTCGACCGGATGCGCTCGAGCGTGAACTGGTTGCCCGACCGTCCAGATCCGTTGAGCGCAGACACCTTTCCGGTCTTGGCGTCGTAGAAAAGGCAGAACATGTCGCCGCCGATGCCCGTCGAGCACGGCTCGGTCAGGTTGAGGCCCGCAGCCACGGCCACGGCGGCGTCGGCCGCGTTGCCGCCGGCCGTCAGCACGTCGATGCCGCACTTGGCGGCCAGCGGCTGCGTGCAGGCGACCATACCCTTGGTGCTGTGCACCACGCTCCGGCGGCTGGCGAACCGCTGGAAGACATCCGACGGCGGCGGGAAGACGGACGCGGTCTCGCGCGGCATAATGGCGATGGTGATATGGTGAGGTGGTTGGAGGGGTTGTTGTTTGCTAATGGCAAAAAGAGGATGGAGAACGGTGCGTGCTGTGGAGCGATAAGACGCGATGACAGTGCTATGACGAGCTCACTTGATAGGAGACAGCCTGCTAATAAACAGTAAACTCGACAAGCACCGCGGCGACCTCCGGAGTGCGAGGTCTCTGCCTTTTAATGTTTGGTCATCGTTGTGTGCCAGCGTGCCACTACAGACCGGTGCCACTCACTGTCGCTACCCCACGGCCACTGTCGTTCGTCCCAACAGCCGGGCCCCATATCGAGGTCGTGCCTTCTTCCCGAGAGCGGAGGCGCCAAGAGTGGTGCAAGACCCGTGTTAGGAAGGCACATACGGGTCGTAGTTGCCCCTCTCCCAGACGGCGTTTACAGCGAGAAGGCGCGAGCGGCCGGTCTTCATGTGACTAGCGATCCCAATCCCCCAATTACAGGCTCTTTTTACAGGCGCTTGACGAAGAGCTTAGCGGACCTCTATTATGGTCCCCCCAAAACTGCCGACGAACGGGCCCTTTATATATTCAAATCACGACTTTCGATTCCTTCAGCCCAGCATTGCATCCTCTCACTTGTCAAGTCCGACTAGACTGCAGCGCTCAGGGTTGTGTGACGGCCCCCAGGCGCCGGAGTACGGCAGCTTGCCCCGAGGCTGTCACGTGTGGCTTTGGCGGGACGAAACGCGGACGCTAACACTACGAAAACGCGACCATCAAGCCCATGAGGAAGGATTGCCGTTTTGGGCAGGCACAGCCAAGCCAAGCCGGCAGCCGATTTAAAAAAAAAAAAAAAAAAAAAAAGGCTCCAAATTCAAGACAGCTTCGACCACCTCCACAGCAGACGAGGCTCCCTGCCGACTACACTCCCTCACACTCTCACGCCCTTCCACCTGACCCCCGCTTCCCCGACACACACTCCCATGCGGCCGCCATGTTCGCCGCACCGTGGGTTTGCAGGAATTGTGCCAGGTCGGTGCTCACGCGCCGCACCGTAAGCCAATTCGGTCGCCGCTTTGCCAGCAATGGTGCGTACTCTCAGCTCTCAGCTCTCAGCAGCCATGGCCTTGCTGTCTCTGGCCCCTGCCCACACTAACACCTGACGTTCGTAGCCACAGCCGGTGCGGTCCCGCCGGTCCTTCTCGAGCGCGCCCAGCGCATCGCCACCGAATACTCCCGACTAAAGCACGCCCTCGAGACCGAGTTCGACACCAAAGCGGCCAAGCGCGTCGGCGAGACCCAGAGCGTCGCCCTGGCGCTGGCCGAGTGGGAGGAGGCCCAGCGTGCGGCCGACGAGCTGCGCGGCATGGCCGCCGCCCGCGACGAGGACGCCGAGCTGCGGCAGCTGGCGCGTGACGAGCTCGACACCACCGAGACCCGGCTCGACGAGCTGGCCCAGCGGCTGTCGGCATCGCTGACGCCCAAGCACCCCTTTGGCGACATGCCCTGCCTGCTCGAGATGCGGCCGGGGCCCGGCGGCCTCGAGGGCCGTTTTTTCACCGACTCCTTGTTTCGCATGTACCAGAACTACTGCTCGCGCCACGGCTACCGGGCGCGCGTTGTAAAATACGAGACGTCCGACGCCATTGGCGACACGGGCACGGACGGCGAGAGCGCACTACAAGAAGCCGTCCTGGAAATCCAGGATACGGGCGCCTACGACATGTTCCGCGGTGAGGCGGGCATCCACCGGGTACAGCGGATCCCCGCAACCGAAAAGAACGGCCGCACGCACACCAGCGCCGCCGCCGTTTGGGTGTTGCCGTCGTTTCCCGACTCGTCCGACGGCGATGGTGGACAGAACAATTACGACGATCCCGAGAGCTTGTTTTACATCTCGCCGGCCGAGGTACGCACGGAGACGATGCGCGCGCGCGGCGCCGGTGGGCAGCACGTCAACAAGACCGAGTCGGCCATCCGCCTGACGCACGTCCCCACGGGCACCGTCGTGTCCATGCAGGACTCGCGCTCGCAGCACGCGAACCGCGACGCTGCCTGGAAGATTCTGCGGGCGCGTATTGCCGAGAAGCGGCGCGAGAAGCGCGAGGCCGAGGCACGGCGCCTGCGGGACGCCGTGCTGGCCAAGTCGCAGGTGACGCGCTCCGACAAGATCCGCACGTACAATTACAGCCAGGACCGCGTGACCGACCACCGGTGTGGCCTGGACGTCCACAACCTGCCGGACGTCATGGACGGCGGCGACACGCTAACGCGCGTGCTCGATGCGGTGCGCGTCTGGCAGCGTGAGCGGGACGTGGAGGCCATCCTGGCAGAAGAAGAGGCCCAGGCAGCCGCCGCCGCCAAAGCAGCGGCGGCACAGAAGACAAAAGGCAAGAAGTGATGATAGAGTGCAGAAAGCACTTGTATTTTTATGACGACCCTCACAATCGCAAACGAACGGCATTTGAAAGTATCTGGCATAGGTGCACGGCATATTGGGCTACAATAGCGGACAGGATAGACAAAAAATCATTCAAAATTCGAAAAAAAGACTGATAAACTTGGTAGCTAAAGACAATACTGTCACGAGAGTATTGTCCTTGGTTATGCATCCGCGATGTCGAGTTTCAGTTTCACAAGACGGACGGTGAACCAAAGACAATAGCGCACAGAGAGCACATGGCGCACAATCCACAATCCACAACCGGCTGACGCTGCATCTACGGCAAGACGCCGTGTTACATCGCAAAGAGCTCACAGATCCGGGAAGAACTCGAAATGAACTCGAAGAACTCGGAGAACCTCGCCAGATCACTTTGTGGTGTCGGCCGTCAGAGTGGAACGGCGGTTCCGACGGGAAAAGATGTGACACGGGTTCCAGAAACACTCTTTGTCTTTCAGGTACTCGAGATTGTTCGACCGTGGGATTGCTCCGTTGCACGGCAAACAGGTCCCGTGTTCTGTTCTGTTCGTTGGCCTTCGTGGCTTCGTGCCTTGTGCCTTAGCATCTGCTCCCATTTCGACCCCTGCGTCGAGTCCTGTGCCCCCCGTTCAACATCCGTTACCAACTGTGCTGCGTTCTTTCGTTCGTACCCTCGTATGATCCGTTTCGTCATTCTGTTACTGGATTTCGAATGGAGAAAAGAAAAGTGCCATCTTGTCGGCCGAAATGCGTTCCCGTCTCTCCAACGTACTCGTATACTGCGGCGTAACTGCTGTTGGCTAATTGCAACTTTCTCTTTGCAATACACCTTCTTTGACAGAGGATTAGTGGTCTGCTGCTAAGAAGCATGTTTATTGCTAGCTCTGCTTTTTCCTTCCTTTATTGCTGTCTGCAAGAAGTAAAGTACAAGTACAAAGAACTGCGGAGTGATAGATACCAGCTGCAGCTCCGCCACACCTGCCCTGGTTCAGGCTCTTGCCCAATCGTCATGCAGCTTCCAAGATGGGTAGGTGCTGCCTCCCCTCTCCTGCCCACCCCTGTCGAGGTCGCACTCAATGCCGTCTAGGGGGTGTGGACAAAAGAGGAGTCAAAGGAAGGCGCGACGATCTGGTCGTCTTACTTTTTGAGCTTTTTGGCTTTTAGCGCTCCGATCCTATCTTGATCGTACCTTCCGAGGCAAACTTAAAAGCGACTTAACTCGGGCGTGCCTGCTTGGTTCTTTCATTGTTTTCTCCTCCTTCCCCCTTCTATCCTTCCCTCCTTCCCTCTTTCCCTCTCTAGTCTCATCATAGGCCAATCACCTGTGCGCTCCTTCTAATTTCGTTTTATCTTTACCTTTTTTATCTGTTATTCGTCTTCTTCGCTGCTTCCTCCTCCTCCGTAGACCAGCCCGCTAAGCCCGCTGCCGCTTGTGTAAGAAGACCCTCCGCTTTCCTAATCCGGCAACTCCAGTTCGTCGGGCGTCGTCTGTAGCCTGGCCAGGCTTAGCCAAAGCCGAGGCCTAGCCTTGGGGGAGAATATATTTACAAAGCACTTCTGTTCTGTGTTGTCCCAACAGATGGCTGACTACCAGGCCCAGGCCTCTCAGATTGGCAATCGCACCAGTGACCTGCGGTACAGTGCAGGCAATCGCCCGGTCCCGCCACAGAGCTACGTTGGTGGTTGCTTCTCTGGTTCTCAGATCGCACCCCGAATCGGGCAGGTCCCATGGAGGGTCCTGGCATAGGCTAATACGCGAGCTGCAAAACGACCCAACAGGGTACGTACTCGTACCTGCCGCCCCAGCTTGAACCGTCTCTCTTGCTATCTGGGCTCGTTCTTTCCACATGTGTTATTGTACCATTGCTCTTTCCCGCTCGTCTACCGTTGCCCTTTTCTTATTCTTGCCGAGATCAATATATATTCCCATTCCTTCTCTCGGTTCGTCCTTCTTCCTCCTTCTCTTTCCACATGCTATCGTTTGTCCCCTCATCTCCCACTCATCGAGTCTGTCTTACGGCACCCTGTCCTACCGTCCTCTCTGCCGATGCTTTCATTCTGCGCTGCATTGGAGTAAAGACAAGACGACCAAGAGCTCCAGCTCCACCTTCCATCTACACTTCATCTACTCCCTATCGGCTGCTGTCACCGTGAAACACGGCCGCAGAAAGCAAAGCTGCCCAGGCAAGCCAAATAAGGAGCGGGGCAGCACAGCAAGAGGAATATGCCGCACTTATATGTTCGTATAACCCAAAGCTGTGGAACAACGACGACATATTGTTGTTGATAGTCTAGTGGGTCGCTGGCTGTTTCTACTTTCTCTCTCCAATCCTTCTTCCCCAGACTCCGGGAGTCTTGGCTGGCTATAAACATTGCCATATCCCGTCTTACATCCTCTTCCTTCCCTTTCTTCCTTTTCCCTTGGCGCTACAAGATCGCCCGCTACAGGATCTGTCAACCGCATCACAAGGAACTGTCAAGATCGACGTCATGCGCTGGGCCAGCAATCGCATCTGGCAGCCGTTGCTGCTCACGGCCGCCGTCGCCTCCGTGGCCTCGGCCGGCCGCAGTCTCCGCCACGTCGGCAAATCGGACGATCCGCTGAACTCCTTTTACGAACGGTCGTCTCTGTACGACGACATTTTGTACGGCGAGGCCGAAGATCCTGTCGAGAAAAGGGCGCCGGTAGCCCAATTTCTGAATTCCAACACTTCGAGTGCGTTTCCCCCTCCATGGTTATTTTTACCATTTATTTTGTATTCGAAATAATGAAAGCTCACTAACCTCCGAAATAGGCTTCTCCGTCAATGGAACCGGCATCCCGGACGTGGATTTTGATATTGGCGAGTCTTACGCCGGGTCTCTTCCACTGTCAAGCAACCTCAACGACACGAATCAGCTATTCTTCTGGTTTTTCCCATCGACAAACCCAGATGCCTCGAAAGAGATTGTGATCTGGCTGAACGGAGGGGTAAGTCTTCTTCCTCTGCGCATAGTCACTCTGCAATGCATTTTATACAACAAACTAACACGTCTACCACTTTGACAGCCCGGATGTTCTTCTCTCGAGGGGATGGTCCAGGAAAACGGTCCATTCATTTGGCAAAGCGGAACGTATTTGCCAGTCAAGAACAACTGGGCTTGGAGCAAGCTGTCCAACATCGTCTATATCGAGCAGCCTGTCGGCACTGGCTTTTCTGTTGGTAACGTCACAGCGACCAGCGAGGAAGACGTGGCTCAGCAGTTTCTGGGCTTCTGGAAGAATTTTGTGACTACCTTCTCCCTTCAGGGTTACAAAGTCTACGTCACGGGAGAGTCCTATGCGTACGTATACGGACCCAATTTGTTCTCTCTTTTTTTGATAGGGAAAAACCCATGCTAACACCACCTAGAGGAATGTACTGCCCGTACATTGCCAGTGCCATGGTCGATGCCAAAGACACCACCTACTACAACATCTCGGGTGTCCTCATCTATGACCCAGTCATCGGCCAAAACGATATTCAAGACAACATCCCGGCGGTCTCGTTTGTGGACTACTGGACGGGCCTTTTCCCCTTCAACGATAGTTTCGTCGCCGATATCCACTCTCGTGATGCCAGCTGCGGATACACCGACTACCTTAACAAGTACCTGGTCTACCCGCCTGCAGGCCAGCAGCCGACAGTCATTGCGGGTCAGGAGGCTAATGGCACCACGAAGCTCGACTGTGCGTCACTTTATATCGACATTATATATGCCGCTTTGACAGTGAACCCATGCTGGGACATATACCAGGTTGCAACGACCTGCCCCCTGCAGTGGGATATCCTGGGCTGTACGTATTTCCTTTCTTCTCTATTTTGCCTTTGCGTGAAAGCTGTACTAACAAGGCCTAGTCCCTGGCACACTCGAATACACTCCTGTCGGGGCAAACATTTATTTTGAACGCGATGATGTCAAGAAGGCCATCCACGCTCCTCTTAACGTGAACTGGAGCGAATGCTCAGAAGCCAATGTGTTTGTCGGCGGCAACGACAACTCCCTACCATCCAGCATCCACGCACTGCCAAACGTCATTGATGCCACCAAAAATGTTATCATCGGCCACGGCGCCTTGGACTATGTCCTGATCGCCAACGGCACACTCTTGACCATCCAGAACATGACCTGGGGTGGCAAGCTCGGCTTCCAATCGCCGCCCATCGAGCCCATGTACGTCCCAGTCCACGATGATCCCAGCCTGAGCTCGATCGCGGGCAGCGGCGTCATGGGTACGGTTCACTCGGAGCGCGGTCTCACCTACGTCGGTGTCGCCCTTTCCGGCCACATGGTACCGCAATATGCACCAAGTGTGGCCTATCGCCATCTCGAGTTTTTGCTGGGGCGCATCCCGAGCCTGACGTCGACGGAGAGCTTCACGACCGACACGAATGTGACGCAGCCCAGCGGCTCGATTGGCAACGGCAACGCTCCCCAGGGCTATGCTACGGTAAAGAACATTACCACCGCCAGCAGCAACAGCACTGGTGGCAAGACAAACTCTGCCCCTGGATCGGGGATGTCACTGGCTACTCTGGCCAGCCTCCTTATACTGCCGGCGGGCATTGCAGTTTTCTTGGCATAATTAAGGACTAAATCACTTTGGTAGACATCGAAATTATAGCAGGAGACAACGTACCGAGTAGAGTAGATAACATTATGTGCTGCTAGATAACGTCACGAAATTATACCAGCATGAGCTTTTATATTTGTCATTCAATTTTGTTGACTTCCTCGCTATATTTCAAAATAATTGCACGCACTTCTCAGTATATATGAAAAGCAAATCGCAAAGAAAATGAGAATAGATATTATTAGTAGACATATCTGAGCAAAATTTTCGTTTTAGTAGTCAAAAATCCAATTTTTTGTCTGATTGTTACTCCCTACAATGAGTCCTAATACATATAAATAATGAAACGCCATGCTTGCCCTTAATTAATTTTCCAAAAACTTTCGATCCCTTTGCAATTTGAGGTCCACTTGACTGTGGCCTGTTTTGAGCTTTGCGTGCGCCTTTTGAACAAGAACTAGACAAAACAAAACACCAATACAACATATCGTGACATAGGAAAATGTGCAGCCGTGCAAAGGAAAAACAAAAGCAAAATGCGAAAAAACATGAACAAAATGGAGATGGTCGTAGTACAGGTTGCCGTGTCAGGGTAGGACCTTCACAAAAGAAGGGGTGTCCATTGGGCGAGTAGTTTTTCTTTTTCCTTCGCACAACACGGAGTAACCGTGGTCGTATATCGTTATCGTCAGCAAAAACAGAAGATGCGTGTTCTGTTTGCTGTATGTTTGGGGGGGTGATGGTGGTGGTGGCCGTTTAAGCAACCTCAATGGCATCCAGCTTGCCCTCCATGGCCCGGCGCCGGAGCTCGAGCACGCCAATGATGCCGGTCTGCCGCAGCCGCTCCAGTATCATGCTCATGCCCTCTCGGCTCTTGCCTAGCTGGTCCTGCGTCTTGGTCGACGCAATGGCCTCGATGCTGCGCTGGATGCCCTTGGCACCCAGACCGCCAATCCATCCAGAGCTGAACCAGCCCGCCTGCTCCGCATCGTTCTGCTGGCGTTTCTGCTTGAAGCCCTCGATCTGCTGTTGGTAACGTTGGTGGCCTTGCTCGATCCGCTCGCGGATGCGCTCGCCCAGCCGCGACTTGAAGACGACGGTGGTCTCGACGCCGGTTGTCGCGTTTGCCGCGAGAAGCTGCTGGTCTTGGGAGAGGGTGGCGGCCGCGGGCGACGATTGCTCCGGCGGTGCCCCGACGTACAGCTGCTTCTCCACCACGGTCAGAACACCCGTGAAGTTGAGGTTCCGGCTCTCGGTGCGCATCCAGCCCTGGCGCATGTCGACCACGCTCGTCTCTAGAATGTACGAGGCTTTGTCAACCATGCCGCCTGTGATGCTAGTGGGGAGTAGCTTGAGGACGGCCTTGGGCAGGCGCGACTTCTTCAGGTGGATGCGGGTGGTGTGAAGCCGGCCGGTCTCTGGGTCGACCTGGCTGGAGATGGTGTCGGTGCTGAGGACATGCTGGGCAAACGGGTTGAGCTGCGGCGAGCAGTACCGGAGGAAGAAGGCCAGCGTCACCGTCGGGAAGGGGTGGGAGTAGGTGTGGTTGGTCGTGTGCGTGAGAACCATCTTAGCAGTCGGTTGAGTTGGTCGCAACAAGGGTTGTGGGAGTCGGACGAGGGGTGAGAAGTCGGAGTACAGAGGGTAGGCGAAGAGGACCGAGTCGAGATCTTCGAAAAAAAGTAGACGGCGAATGTTCAATCGAGTGCCGTGCGCGCGCGTGTGATCTGGACCTTAGGAGCTTGAAGAAACAGAGGCTCAGCGATCCAAACGTAAGAGGACAGCCAGGACGAAATATCAGTCGAGGTGGGTGTATCAAAAGGTGCACAAGAAGAAGAAGAAGGAGTAGTAGAATGCAATCGGCCGTGAGCCTCGCGTGAGACTGGGTGTCGTTTAGTTGAATGCCATGGGACGATGTTTAAGGCGACGAAAAAGAGTAGAGAATGAAGAGAGAACGGCGAATTAATTAGGGAAAAATAATTGGGGGGGAGAAAACGAGACGGGATGAAAAAGTGGAATTGTCGATTGGTGGAGACTCGCCAGAACCGTATGAATTGCCGACGACTTCACAGCGAGCGCCTTGTCGTGGAAAACTCGTCGTTCAAAGCGAAAAGTCAGATGTTTTTGCAGCGACTTGTAATTTATTTGAAAAGAAAATCTGGCGATGAGATGCAAAAGGAGGAGACGAGAGAAGAAAAGGGGGAAGGAGAGAGACAAAAATGAGGGGAAAGGGCCAAAGACGCAGGCGACAAAGGGAAGGCACGTCTGGCAATTGATGACGGCAGGAACAGAGCAAAAACAGGCGGGCGTCGTGTGGAAGAGGCGGGAAGGTGCACCACAAACCACCACACACCACACGACCACATTCGATACCATTTTAGGCCGAGGAAGCGGTCGAACCACCCACTGTCAGCGCAACCCACCCCCCAACTTCCTCCCTGACGAGCAGCGGACGTTGGTCGTTCTTTCCTCCGTCCTCCGCTTTCAATCCGACCGAGCAAGCCGTTCGGCTGGTGGTGTCACCCCTCCAAAATCCGAGCCTGAGCTGGCCAATCACTGCACGCCTGAACGAATTTGCCCCAGGTCTTGGAGCACCTCCGCTAGGCCCAGGCAGGCAGGCAAGGGCGGTCCTTGGTACCGGTGTGCATCCATGACTTCAATATGCACGTGATGCGGGGGAGTCCAAAACATAGAAAGACAGAGAATCGCCTCTCCCTCTCGTTCTTCAAGTTTCGTAAGAGTCACATGACATGGACAAACTGGGACTAGCTCCGCTTCATAGTGCAGGCCCAACTTGTCTGAACTGCCTGTCGCTCCTCCCCGCTTGCACCTGACCTTGCCACCAGCCTGCGAAATCCCTTTCCCGTTCCTTGCTCCTTCATTCCACTTCTTCGCCCTTCCACGCTCTCCCCTTTCTTCTTCTCCTTCTATTTTCTATTCGTAATCTGTCTTAACAACACCGCGTTCATCGCGTCCATCTCGTTTATCATCGCCGGTGTTCTCTTCTCCCATCACCTTCCTTTTTTTCTGTACTTTCCCCTGTTCGCTTCCCCTTCCCCCCTTCCTTTTGTTCCATTTCTTCGCACCGTTCAGAATCTCGACGACGACCATCGGAACACGCGAAGCGCGCAGCCTTGCATCGCCAACAGCTGCATCCTCGATTTGCCGACCGCTGCCATCGTCGAGACGACCAAACGCGGGCTTCCCCTTCCTCCCCAAAAGGCTCCATCTAGACGCCGGACGAGCGTGACGCGCGCGTGCCCTCGTGCCCAGGACGAGTCGGCCGACTGCTAACGAAAGAGACCAGAAAGAGGGTGTGTTTTGCGTGGGAGACAAGACAAAGCGTGGTGCACGAAAGAAGACAAAAGCAGAAGAAAAAAAAGAATCATAAAGGCGGCTTTTGTGGAGGGAGACAAGCAGCGTGTTTCGACTTCTTTGCTGTCGCTCTCTTCCTTTGTGCTTGTTTTTTTGTTCCCTTTTTTCTTCGCCTGTTGTCTCTTGTCTACAGAAAAATTGTCTTTTGGCTGCGTTTTAAAAGCCAGGAGCCTTTGTACTATTCTTGCTTCTGTTTTTTTTTTTTTCACTCATTTACTTTTTTTCCTTCTTTGTTTTCTTTTCTCTCCTTCATGAGTACCATCCAAAAAATTGATATAACCATTCATTGACCCTTTTTGCACGCTGAAAGCAAAGAAAAGGAAGGCTTGCAAGTTCTTGGGCCGGATAGGAAAAGAACAAAAGAAAAAAAGACGACAAAAAGGCAGGACAAGCAGGAGAAAAATAAAACAGGAGGATACAATAATTATCACAGCTTGGGCCATACCTTTCCCTACGTTTTCAAGGACCTCCTTTTTACTACACAACCTACCATTGAGTGCCGGTGCATCTCACTTACTCTCTATTTATTCCCCTACTCAACGAAGCAGGACTGCCTGCGTAGACCGCATCTAGCAGACCTGACACGACAATCAACGCCTACCCACACGATCGACTACCACACCAACCAACACTATGTCTTCCTCGGTGTATTTCAAGTTCAAGTCCCAGAAGGAGCCGACACGAGTCGAGTTTGACGGCACGGGCATCTCGGTGTTCGAGCTGAAGCGCGACATTATCATCAAGAGCGGCCTCGGCGACGGCACCGACTTTGATCTGGCGATATATACCGAAGACGGAAAAGAAGGTAAGCAGAGTTGCTCGCACTTTTAACAGATTAGAAGACAACCGGCTAACAGTGACTAGAATACGACGATGACACAACCATCATTCCGCGGTCGACGACCGTCGTGGCACGGCGGTTGCCGCCGATGAAGCCGGGTGCCGGCCGCGCAGCACGCTACGTGTCGGGCAAGATGCCCGTCAACGCCAAGAATGCGTCCCGGCGCGAGCAGACGGCCAAAGCCACGGCTAAGAGCACGTCGAACGCGATCGAGCAGATGAACAACGCCATGACGGAAGACGAGAAGCTGGCGGCCATGTTTGCGGCCCAGTCGGAGCAGTGGAACGCACAGCAGGAGGAGATGTCACAGTACGTTACCTATTCCCTGCTTTCAAATAGATTGCAAAGTGAATCACTTACTAACACACATAGTCAAACACCCATCTTCAAGCCAGGCAGCCGGCGGCCGGCCAACGTGCCGGACCACGAGCCGCCAACCGGCTACATCTGCTACCGGTGCGGCGAAAAGGGCCACTGGATCCAGCTGTGCCCAACCAACGACAATCCCGAGTTTGACAACCGGCCACGTGTCAAGCGCACGACGGGCATCCCGCGGTCGTTTCTCAAGACAGTGGACAAGGCGGCCGTGCTAGCACAGGCCGCGGAAGACGACACCAAGGCGCCGTCGGGCATCATGGTCAATGCCGACGGCGACTTTGTGATTGCCGAACCCGACAAGGCGTCGTGGGAGAAGTTCCAGGCCAAGACTAAGTCGGGCGCGGCGGCGCAGGAGGTGGCGGCCCTCGGCGACAAGGAGCTACAGGACCGGGGGTTGGAGTGCCCCATCGACAAGAAGATGTTCATAGACCCAATGAAGACCCCTTGCTGTGAGAAGACGTACTGCAACGACTGCATTACCAATGCGCTGATTGAGAGCGACTTCGTCTGTCCCGGGTGCCAGTCGGAGGGTGTTCTGATCGACGACCTCAAGCCGGACGAGGAGGCGGAGCAGAAGATCGAAGCCTACCAGAAGGACAAGGACGCAAGCAAGGCAGCTGGGGAGGAGAGCAGCAAGGACACCAAGGATGCTACTACTGCTGCGGCAGCGGCCAGCACAACATCACCAAAGCCAGCACTGGCGGCAACGGACGCACAGTTGACAGCCGACGCCTCCAAAGCACGCAGCACATCACCGACCACGGCAGCGGCATCGACATCCTCACAACCACCCACCGATGCGGTCCAAAAAGATGGCGCCTCAACGGATGTAACTGCCAGCCAAGCCAACAGCAAGAAGCGGCCAGCCGAGTCGGAAGCCGTGAACCCAAAGATCCCCAAAGCGCCCAAGGCTATGCAACAACAGCAGCAACAGCAACAAAATGCGCAGATGATGGGCGGCTTCGGCATGAACGGCATGGGCGACATGGGCGCCATGGGCATGAACGGCATGGGAATGCCTGGCATGAACGGCATGCCGGGCATGAACATGGGCAATATGGGAAACATGGGCAACATGGGCAACATGGGCATGATGCCGTTTGGGGGCATGCCGATGATGAACTTCGGCATGGGCGGCATGGGCGGCATGGGCGGCAACATGGGCAACATGGGCAACATGAACATGATGAACCCGATGATGGGCATGAATGGCATGAACGGCATGAACGGTTACGGCAATGGTGGTGGTTACAACAACAACAACAATAACAACGGCGGCTACGGCCGGGGCGGCGGCAACAACTACCATAACCAGGGCTGGGGCAACGGGAACCGCGGAGGATATAACAACGGCGGCAACAGCAACTATCAGCAGCAGCAGCGGTACAACAACTACCAGAATCAGGGTCAGGGCCACAATAACTTCAACAACAATAACAACCATGGCAATGGCAATGGCAATGGCAACGGCCTGAACGGCATGAATGGCAACGGCAACAATCAGGCCAATATGCAGATGGGCAATGGCAATGGCGCCGGCAACAACAACGGCGGCGCCGAGGACGACGCCTACTTCCGCAAGCCGGTCAACCCGACGCGCCACTTCAACAAGCCGAAGCGCGTGCGGCCTAGCGACTACCGCGAGCTGTGAGGCAGCGAGACCCTGTCAACATTTCTTCCATTCAATGCCGGTCCCCGATTGATACCCCCTGCCTCGGCATGTACATAACGTTTTTTTCTATATACACACGTGTAAATAACGGGCCCCAATAGACGGGCATTTCAGTTTCCTTTTCGAAGACTTTTACCTACTTTCCTTTATTCCTCACACTAGCTGCTTCTATGGATGCTTTTCCTCCTTTTTTGTTATTCTGTTCCGTGGAGGACATTGGGACGACTTGGTGTTTTGCTCTTCTTGTGGTTTTGCGGTTTTGTTACGGCGCTGTATTTCGCTGTGGATTGGTCTGGGTGCTTAACGAAGACAAGGCTGCATAGAAAAAGTAGAAGAGAAAAACAAAAATAACTAAATATCCAACACTTTCCCCCTACCAATATTTATGTGATTTATGTGAATGCAAATGGTGACATGTGGTGATGTCGTGGATCGGATGCTGTGAAGTCGAAAGCCGCCAATGGCGTGTGTCGTATTAATGTACAGTACCGGGCCGTGCATACACTGTGGGGGACCCACCTTACGGTTCACGCACCGGTTTTTTACACACAACTCCGACATCTCAACCTCGGCCGACGACACTCGCGGCATCAACCCTTTTATTCGCATTTTCTCTCCTTTTACTCACCCCCACCATGCGTCCCTCTCTCCGGCTTCTGGCGTCGGCGGCGGCCAGCCCCAAGTCGGGCAGCCTGCGGCCGGCGCCCATGGCGCTCCTGCCTCCCATCCCGCTGTACCGGCGGCTGTTGCGGGCGCACCGCAAGTTTTTGCCGCACGAGATGCGCACGCTGGGCGATGAGTACATCAAGGCCGAGTTCCGCGCTCACCGCAAAGTGGACAATGCTCAGCATTTGGTAACCCCTCCTCCCCTCCCCACGGCCCTGTGTATTGTTTTGTTCCCAGCTAACGTGTTAGATCGGCTTCCTTACCGAGTGGCAGCTGTATGCGCAAAAGATCGAAGGCGATGCGTGGGTGGGTGAGAGGCTGGACCCGGTCAAAGTGGCCAAGATGAATGGTAAAATTTCCCAAACCTGTGATTGACCGTCGAACGTGTTCTAAAGACTAACAAGCCTAGACCAGCAGGTTGGCCAGCTGTACGAGCTGATGGTGGCAATACGAAAGCACCGGCAGGATGACGGCGACGACCCAAGTGGTGGGAGAGACTCGACGTAGAGGATAGACGGAAGGAGGTGGTGTACACTGTACGATAGGGTATATATTGTCTAGATCAACGCTATGAAAAATAAAATGATGACACGATCTACTTGCTACGCAGCCTCTAACTCTAAATTTGCTGCGACCGCAGCGCCTCGACAATCCAGTCGCTCTGCACAGAGCTCACTTTCCGCGCATAGTTCTTGGTCGTAAAGACCTGCTCCAGGTACATAATGGCCTCCGTCTTGCGGCCGTGCAGCACGCTCGATGGGTGGATGGCCACGACGTGCTTGCCCTCGGTCGTCACGTAGCTGCCGTCGGGCGCCAGCATGGCCGTCTTGAGCACGAAGCCGTTCAAAAAACAGCGCAGCAGCGCATCTGTGCGGTCGGGTGACAGCGGCACAAAATTGTCTTCTGACAAGGCCTCGTTGGCCTCGGCCACCTCCTCGGCCGCCAGCATCTTTTGGCGCACGCAGATACCGCGCAGCTGGCGCCGGATGTTGAGCGCCTGGCGCATGTTGCGCAGGTTGATGCGGCGTTGTTGGCACCACGTCTTCCACAGGTTGCTGCGCACACCGACCAGGCGCTGCATGGTGGTGAGGTACGTCAGCAAGTCGCCCTCGCGCCGGAACAGCTCCTTGCGGAACTCGTCGACGTCGTCGCGGTCCTGCTCGGACTGCAGCCGCAAGAAAATATCGTCGCCCGCCGTCAGGCACGCCACGATGTCAATGGCCTCGAGCAGGCAGCCTGCCGCGGCCGCGTCCAGCAACACGCGGCCAAACGCCGCCGACACAGGCAGCAGCGACATGGTGCGGCCGTCTTCCGTGATACTGACGTCGTCGGCCAGCGCGCCCAGTCGGCGCAGCTGGATCAACGAACGCTCCATCAGGTCGTGGTCGGGCTCGTCCATGAGCGGGAACGTAAACGTGTTGTCGATGCCCCGCGCCTTCATGGTCAGCACGGCGCCCAAGATGTCGATGCGCAGGATCTCGGGCAGCTCAATCGGCGCCAGCTCCTGGCTGTACGACTGCTCCGTGTACAGCCGGTAACACTTGCCGGGGCCCTCACGGCCGGCACGACCGGTGCGCTGGATGGCCGACGACTTGGCAATCGGCTTGGCCAGCAGCGACTCGAGGCCGAGGCGCGCGCGGAACATCTTGATCTTGGCCTTGCCGTTGTCGATGACGTAGCGCACGCCGGGCACGGTGACGGAGGTCTCGGCGATGTTTGTGGCGAGCACGACCTTGCGTGTAAAGGGACGGCTCGCCGGCTGGAAGGCCTTGTTCTGGGCTTCGATCGAGAGCTGGCCGTAGAGCGGGCAGGCTTCGATGTGGGGCACGTTGGAAGCGAGGTTGGCGGCGCGCTCCTCGATGAGGCGCTTTGCGGCGTCAATCTCCTCCTGACCCGAGAGAAATGCTAAGATGTCGCCGGGTAGCGGCTCCTGGACGTGGATCTGGAACACCGTCTTCACCAAAGCCTCGAGGATGTCCTCGACGGGCTCGGGCGTGTGGATGAGCTCGACGGGGTACTGGCGACCGGGGATGTGCAGGACATCGACCTTGGCGTTCCGTGAGCGGGTGATCGGTGGTGTTGTGCCAGCTGTGTTTGTGTTGGCTGTGAAAAAGGAGTGGATTTTGTCCACGTCGGCCGTGGCACTCATGACTACCACTTTGAGCGGGTGGTTGCTGTCGCGCTGCTGCCTCTTTTGGAGGGCGCTGTCCTCATCCCCGTCTTTTCTTCCCTCTCTGCCCGTCTTCGCAGACGACTGCAGAATCTGCCGCAGGAAGCCCAGCAGCAAGTCCGCGTCGACGCTGCGCTCGTGCACCTCATCCACCACAATCGCGCTGTACTGCCGCAGCGCGGGGTCGCGCACCATCTCCTGCAGCAGCATGCCCTCTGTCAAGAACTTGACCTTGGTGCCTTTGGGCACCTTGTGGTCGAACCGCACCGAATAGCCTACGCGGCCCCGCGCGTTGGGATCGTTGGCGTCGATGCCTGTCAGAGGGGTGCCCATCTCGCGCGACACGCGGTTGGCCAGCGTCGTCGCGGCCACACGACGCGGCTGCGTAATGGCCACGAGCCCCGTGCACCACGGCTCCGTGCACAGGTACTGCGGCACCTGCGTACTCTTGCCGGAACCCGTCTCACCAACCAGGACAAGCACGTCGCTGGAGCTCAGTGATTGTCGGATCGCGTTGCGGCTGTCCCAGATGGGCAGAGCTTTGCGTGTGGCAAAGAGCGACGGGTCGCCCGTGATGTGGTCGTCGCGCCAGCGGCCAAGGGCATGCCGGCCCCGGCGCCGCTTGCGATCGCCCGTGGAGGGCTCCGCTTCGGCAGCAGTCTCTTCGACTGGTGCGGTTTCTGTGAGATCCTGCGCAGCATCGTCATCTTGGGCAGCAGCGGTAGACTTCTCTTCAACTGTAGATGCGCCCGCTGCATTGTCGTCGACCGTGGTCTCGCCCTTTTTCGACGGGCCGTTTAGAAAAAAGTCAAGATCGATAAAGCCGTTTCCAACTTTGTAGACGTGCTTGGACTTTTGCTCGGCTTTTCGCCGTTTGGACTTGGGCGCCGTTGACATGGTGTGCGGTTGTGTTGGTGCCGGAGTGTTTTATGTGTTTTATGTGTATTTATGTTGATCGTCTCTGCCTCACTGCAATTGAGAATTTTACTGTAGTTCAGTACCAAGGCTGAAATTTTTAGAGGGTATTGCCATAAACGGAAAGAAGCTTATTTGGTCACGTGGCGATAAGAAATGGGTGGGTCCATCCTGTGTTACTGACCCTGTCGATGTATTAGCCCATTCATTAATGACATCAACACCACACACTTCCATCATGACCATCTGTTGGTCTTCCAACAGCACACGCACGTTTTGCGCTGGCGCATGATGCAATTTGTTTCTCTTCTTCACTCCTTTTTTTTTTCTCATTTTCTCATTTTCTCATTTTCTTCTCTTCGTTTCTTCTCTCATTTCTTCTCTCCGTTTCTTCTCTCGTTTCTACTATTCATTCATTTTTTCAAATTTTAATCTTCAAATCCCTAATTTTTATTTCTAATTTCTATTACCCCTTGTTTACTCCGCCTTCTTCTTCTTCTTCATCTCCTCCTCTCCTCAGCCCACCAGCCAAGATGCGCTTCCCTCTCTCTCCTATGTACCAGTACTCTGTCCGCCAGGACCGCTTGGCAGAGAGCTCGCAGCCAAGTGTCTTGGCTACAATCGACTTACCTGCGACCAATATGGACGTCAAGCCAGATGAGAAGCGCCTTCGGCAGCAGGTGTTCCATAGTCTTAAGAAACTCTTGGAGAGTTTGTTTGCTCCCATGAATGCGACTGTCTTGTCGATTGTCATGATCTTGCTCATCGGCTAGCTCTTCTATATTCTCGAAAATGCAGGGAAGTCGGACATGCACCGCCACTACCTGCATCTGACGCTCAACACCATGTCGATTGAAGCCATTGTGGCCTGTATGTTCATGGTACCTGCTAGCACTGTATAGAAACCGCGGACACTAATCTTGTATTTATCTCTAGCCCGTCAAAGAGAACGGCCGGCATCAAGACCGTTCACGTACTCCTCTCCCAAAGGGCGATGGACAGCACCGACGACGACAGACAGTTTGCCTTTATGGCCATCGAGCGGGTGTTTGACGCGCACTGCCTTTATCCAAGACACAACACAAAGGGCAACATGGAAAAGGGACGGCCATCGCTGCGTGATCACCAACACGCAAGACCCCGAAATGGCGTGTACTTTCCCGCTCACGTCGGACCGCTGCCCGAGCTGGGCGGTGACGTACGTCGAAGCCATCGCGAGTCTCTGGCCCGAGGCCGTGAGCAAAGCCTGGAACAAAGCCTGCGTGGACCGGATCGTGACCGAGTCGCCGGCGAATTTCTTGTGCCTCGACCCGCGTCTGCACAAACTGTGGAAGCTGGGCCGCTTCGGGCTCAAGCCGTTGCCGGCCACCTCTTCCGCGAACGAAATCCGGGTCGAACTTCACTGGCTTCATCGGGGCCTGTTGGCTCCCTGCGATACAGTCCACTATGCAGATGATGAGACGCTGGAAAAGCTGTACGGCTGCAGGAACGGCATCCAGTTGGGCGACCCTTGGAAATGGGTCAAGGGAAACCGGATCAAGACAGGGCAGATCTTCACAATCGCATCCGAGAATCCTAAACACTTGCCGTCCCGGGCCCTTCTTGAGCTATAGTGGACGTTCTCTCGCCTGGCAGCCATGTCTGGGGCCACAGACGCGTGGTGAGGTGTAAGACGATAGGATGTGCTGAGGATCATGTATCGCTTTATGGCTCGCATTGCATCGAGATGGATGTCACGAGGACTGGCCTCGTCGGCATCGTCCAATCGGACGGCTAGTCACATAATATTGATACAATACTTTAGAAATGGATACGAAAGACATCACGATCAAGAACATATTTTTAAACGACCTTTTCAAGGGGACCCTTTTTCAATAGGAATCGTCGCTGCAGTCTTGAGTCGTCACATTCAGCGATCCACTGTAGATCCTTAATGCTACAGGGTGGCCTTTGTCTGGCCAGGCCTGGCCATTCGCTAAAAATAACACCGCATTCAAGCTTTTAGGCGGCCGACTAGCGCATCCTCCACTGATAATGCGGTCACCGTCAGCCTTGCCGTGTGCGGCCAGATGCCGTGATCCTCTTTTGCTTTTTTAATCCTTCTGCGTATTTTCTCCGCCGAGCATTTATCGGCCGTCACGTCACCATCACCACCTGCCAATTCCCCTGGCACCGGACACACCGGCAAGCGCAACTCCAATGTGCTGAAGCCATTCATCGTGACGCCAACTCTGCGCATTCTCTCATTCTCCAATTCCTCAATTCGCGATCCTCGATCCTCAACCCTCAATCCGACCTACAACCGCGACACCCTCGCCATGGCCGCCCCTCTGGAAATCAGCGCCCTTACGCTCAACTGCTGGGGGCTCAAGTACATCTCGGCCCTCCGCACCGAGCGCCTCGCCGAGATTGGCCGCCGTCTCGCCCTCCTGGCCGCGCCGCCTTCCTCTCCCTCATCGCCCTCGTCTCCTTCAGCACCAGCCCCCCTCTCCATCGTCGCCCTCCAGGAGTGCTGGTGCTACGACGACTTTGCCGCAATCCACGACCTCACCCGCCACGCCCTGCCCTATGCCAAGTTTTTCTACAGCGGCGTCTGGGGCGCCGGCCTCGCCGTGCTCTCGCGCTGGCCCATCACCCAGGCCAGCATGACCCCCTACGCCCTCAACGGCCGCCCCACGGCCTTTTGGCGCGGCGACTGGTTTGTCGGCAAAGGTCTGGCGAGTGCCACAATTCGTGTTGACGACACAACCACACTCGAAGTGCTGGTCACGCACACGCACGCGCCCTACGAGGGCGGGCAGCCCGACGACTCGTACCTGCTGCACCAGCTGGCGCAGACGTGGGAGGTCGGCAAGCGCATCCGCGCAGCAGCGGAGCGCGGGCGGCTGGTGCTCGCCATGGGGGACTTTAACATGACGCCAGACTCGCTGCCGTACCAGACGCTGTTCCTGGGCGCGGCGGCAGCCGGTGGTGGTTCTGTTCCGTCCTCCTTTGTGCTGCACGACACGTGGCGCGACCTGCACCCGAACGCGGCGCTGGGCAACTCGAGCCACCCGCTCGAGCAGGCCCGACAGCGCCAGCTGGTCCCACAGGCCCAAGCACAGCAGACCATCCCCACGGCGGCCTTTAACCTCGCCGAGAATGGTGCCGCGTCCGACAACGTCCTCAACACCTGGCGCTGGCCCAAGGACAAGCAGAAGCGCCTACACAAGAGCTACCGCCAGCGGCACCAGCGCCGCCAGCAGCAGGGCCCGCAAGCCACCGACGAAGAGGTCGACAGCGAGTTCCTCGTTGCTCCGGACACGCCCGATCCCCGCGCCAAGCGGCTCGACTACGTCTTTTACGCCGCGCCCTGCCCGCCTGGCGCGTCAGCGTCAGCGTCAGCGTCAGCGTCAGCATCGCTGAACAGCCCCGTCTGGCGCACCACGGCCGCCCGCGTCGCCATGGTGGAGCCGCACCCGACCCTCGGCTGCTCCGTGAGCGACCACTACGCCGTCGCCGTGACGCTAGTGCGCGAGCCTGCGGGGTCAGTAGCGAATACGGCCGGCGTCCCGACCAGCTTCCCCACAACCTACGACAACGTCCTGGCCGAGTCCGACCGGTACATGATCCGCGAGCGCAAGCAGCGGTACTGGCGGGGTGTGCACTTTTTTGCGTCCGTCGCCGTCACCATTGGCTGCTATGTCGCCGTCTGGTTCAGCCCGCGCAATTTTGTCGCCTTCTTGCTGACGCTGCTGGCCAGTTTGGGTCTGGCCACGGGCGTCGTCGACGGCCTAATCGCCCTGCTCTTTTTTGGTTCCGAGATCCGCTACATGAAGGATTTCCACTGGGAGATTTGCAACGCCAAGGCCGCTGCCTCTTCCGTGCGCGCTCCTTCTTCACATGTAGAAGACAAGTAGACTTGGCATATTTGCGGCAGACAATGATCTCTTCCTTTCTCGGGCGTCAGCATTTGGTTTCCAAGCGGGTTGCATTTCTCTATAACTAGACGAATAATCAATACGGGAAAACTAATAATAATAATTTGTATACTCTATTCCAGTTGTCTTCCTGATGTGCTTCGCAAGCATGTATTGCCTTTCACAGCTTCCAATACCCGGCTCGTTTCGTTCTGGCTAGAAGCATCCGCGATGAGACGATCGCATCACGGCGAGGCTGGCTTCCACATTTCTGTCGTAGTTTGCCAAGCTCGTATATGGGTTCATCCTCCGCCAAGTGTACCCTAGAAACGCGTTCCGTTTACGCAGCTCCATGGAGATTTTCTTCGTTTTCGAGTCGCGCAAAAGCCGGTCGCGGGGCCGTCTTCGTTCTTTCTTTCCGTACCGTTCGACGAACCGAATGAGGGCCTCACCGTCGGTTGTAGGGAGGCCAGATGTGACCAACTGGCCGATCTCTGCCTCGATGACTTTGAGCCGAGACGAGTCATATGGAGTAGCAATCCAGCCAAGGGCCTTCATCTGTACATTCACGTCGAAGCCTTCCAGCGCCTCGTCCACGCTGTCTCCCTTTTCCCCCTCCCCGTTGTCGGCTGCGTAGTCCTTGTCCATGAAGTCACCGTTTTCCTGGGAACGCGCGGGATGGTCGCCACCTCCGTTGTTATCCAGCGGCGGCGTGGACTCGGAGCTGTCATCGGCATCGGATTGAAAACCATCGTCAAAATATTGCGTGTCATCTTCCGCCCGTACTTTTGGGACGAATGGGGGCGGCATCATGTGCAACCGCTCCCACGGTAGGCCCTTGAAGAATTTGTGTGCTTTGATATCCTCGGCGTCGTAGGGGAACACATACTGACGGGCCATGCTTCGACCGGCTGCGAGTCCGAAACTGTCTCGGCTGGTCGTGCTACCATTGTCCGCCGTCGATGTGGAACTGTCTCGGGCATCTAGCCGTTCTAACTCGGCGACGGCCGCATCTTTTAGCTGGTACCGCTTCGAACACACGCGTTGTGACTTGTCGGCCACCAGAGCAGTCAAAAGCTGTTGGCACCGCCGCGATACCGGTGGCCAGGATGGAAGGCTAAACAACGTTTCGTGGTTCTAAGGAAGCTGTCAGTGCGCGTCGCAACCTAGTGTTCTTCGAGAAAGACAAAATAAAACTCACAATAATGTTTTTCTTGGTCTCGTTTCTACCCTCTTCGGAGAGAAACGGCGTGCGGCCGTACAAGCACTCGTAGAAGATCACACCGATGCTCCACTAGTCACAGCGGCCGTCATAGTTTTCTCCCCGGACAACTTCTGGTGCCATGTATTGGCTGGTGCCGACGACGCTTGTTGCCGAGTAATGGTTTCCGCACCTGTTCCGCCACTGGAGAATTGGCTCTTTGGTGTCGGCATCCGGTGGTCGTTGATGCTTCTCCAAGCTCGACATCATGCTGCTGCTGCACACCATGGTCCCTGTTTGTCCAGCACTCTCGTCTCTTTTCCTGTCTTGCTCGTCGCCCGGAACATAAATGCCAAGGTTCTGAAGCAGCGAGTACCGTGTGCTGCTGTAGTATTTCGAGTCATGACTCCAGTGGCCATCGAACGCCAAGCCGAAATCCGAGATTTTCAAGTGGCCCGATGCGCTGATCAAGAAATTGTCGGGCTTGATGTCTCGGTGGATGTACTGCAGAGCATGGGCCTCTTCAACGCAAAGAATCATCTCTGCAATGTAGAATCGGGTGACTGCTTCGTCTAGGATATTCTCTCGAATAAGAAGGCCGAGGAAGTCGCCGCCAGGCATGTACTCCATGACGAGGTACAGATTGGCGACGTCTTGAAAACTTGCGACCAGTGGACAAGCCCTTTTCACTGTTAGAAACGTCCGGGGGTTCAAATCACATAAGGAGTCATAAAATTGCGTTCCATGATCAGAAAGCCGAATAAACTCACCAGTTTGACCCTTCGGAAGAGACCAAGAAATCGCGTTCGGACCGTATATGACCTTCTTGACCCGAACGAATCATCTCAGACTTGCGAATCACTTTCATGGCGTACACCTGCTTTTGTTTCTCCCTAGCCGCTGTGGGATTGTCGGAAGCTGTTGGCTTTTCACGGACAAGCCGAACAGTGCCGAAGCTGCCCTTGCCGAGGATTTTGAGCATCTCAAAGTCGGCTGCGCACATAGTCGCACGCAGAAGAGAGGACCCGCCGCCTCCGTCAAAGAGGAGCGACCGGGTACTCTTTGCCTTGAGAACGCGGGTTTCTCGTAGGTGGCAGGATTCCGCGCTGTAGAATGCCTCGAGATAGCCTTGCCTCCCTCCGGAGGTCAGGTTTCTTGCGTTGATAAGCTGGGTCTCTATATGATATGTCCGCAGGGCTCGGGGCGTAGGCCCACGGAGAAGTTCATTGTAGTATGTCTCGAGGAAGATCTTCGCTGCGGCTGCCAGCTCGACCGTGATCACCGTTGGCTCCACCGGAACACGTGGCTTTTCGGGGATGGTGCTGAGAGTGGTTGCCTCTTTTGCCGAGCTGTTGAGACGGAGGTCCCCAGGGCTGATCCCAGAAAGGCCGGTGCCTCGAGGTGGAGACAGCACAGGCTCCTTTGTCTCTTTCGTCGTTATGACTTCTTTGACAGGGTCTTTTGCAGAAGATGTGAACTTGAGGTCGAGGTCGATCTTTGCTGTCGAAAGAGATGGAGTGGTAAGGACTTTCTGACCATCAAAATCGATGTCTAACATGGATACGCCTATCTTTGCATTTACCGACTTTGGTTCTGGCGATCCGCACGTCGAGGGCTGCGTGTCGGAGGCTCCATTGTTTGATGGAGGAGTTTGACTGCCGCTCGTCGGCGTCGCGGTCGACTCGGAGGACTGCAGAGGGCTCGTGAGCTGCAGTCCAAGGGTTGTCGGTTTGGCCATCGCAAACGTGTTGTTGCACTCTTGGTAGTACTTCATGTAGTAACTTCCCTTGGCCGCGGGCCCAGGGAGGACAGTGATGGGGCTTGATACCGAGTGCTTCTTGCAGGTTGGGTCTCGGAAAATGGCCGCTGGAGCTCGAGCGAATGCGAGCAAGTCCCCGAATTTCTTCCCGTTGGCCGTGTTTCCGGAGATTGCGCGCATCTGGCGAAAGGGCTCGTTTCTCTTGGAAGGGTCCATGATGGAAAACAATGGAGGAACTGGTGTCCCGAGAGCTGTCTAGGAGAAGATGGGTGAAGCTCGTAATTGTTCTTCCGCCAAGCGCTGTGCGAAGGAGTAGAAACTGAAATAAGGAAATAAATAAACAAAAAACAGAGATAACAAAGAAAAACGCTTCGACAATGGGTCACGTCGCGAGAATGGTTGAAGGTTAGAAGACGTACTGGGAGCTACGGCCGCAACAAAGCCAGCGCCGAATGGCAGAAAAGGGAGACCGTCTCAAAATCAAAACAAGTAGGTAACGAGACGGGAAGTACGATGGGGACCTCATCATGGAAATTGCGAAGGTGTCCGAGGCTGCGCCTTCCCCAGATGAGCCAAGTTGTCGCCTTCCGTGGCCGATATAAAGAAGAAACGGCAGGAGCGAGGCACCATCTATCGCTTAGGCGAGCATCTACAATTCACACAGCAGACCCAGAATAAATGCAGAAGTATACACGTCAACGCTATTCGTATATATATGGATGACAGAAACACATGGTGCGAAACACGGATGGCATTAGTGAAGCAAAATTATATATAAACGGAAAGCAATGAGATATGACATATGAAAGTATAGAAAGATCAAACAGCGTCTATGAAAAAGGCACATCTGGCCAGACGAGGCAGAAAACAGGAAACGAGAAAAACAGCCCAATTTTTAAAAACCATAGAAAACATGACCAATGCGTCCTAGTAAACAAACAACTAGACAAACAATGAGAAGACAGGGTAAAGAAAGTGGGACAAAACAAGAAAAAGGATAATGATAATGAACGGCAAAGCAGGGCAGATGCAATTATGGTACAGAGGCGCCCCCAATGCCGTCTCGTTCTATCCCTTTACCTCTTCTTTCTGTCTTTTCTTTCTCTCATGTCTCCTTTTTTCGCTCCCCTTTTTTTTGACAAATTTTGACTTTGGACTTTTGACTTTTGACAAGTTTACTTGATCTCCAGCAGCTTCACATCAAAGATGAGGGTGCTGTTCGCCGGGATGCCGTCCAGCTTCTTCGAGCCGTAGGCCAGCGAGGCCGGGATGGTCAGGCGACGCTCGCCGCCAATGGACATGCCGGCAATGCCAATGTCCCAGCCGGCGATGACCTCGCCCTTGCCGACGCGGAAGGAGAACGGGGCGCCCTTCTTGTTGGAGTCGAAGACCTTGCCGCTCTCGAGCTTGCCAATGTAGCGCATGCCGACGCGGTCGCCGTTCTTGACAACACGGCCGGAGCCGACCTTGCGGTCGTCAATGGTGACGCCCCGGACAACCTTGACACTGGCCTTGCCCTTGCTGCCGTCCTTGGCCTCCTTCTTCGCGGCGGCCTCCTTGACGGTCGAGCCAGTGGGGCCCTGCTCGAGGGTCTTGGCGAACTGGACGCGCTTCTTGTCCTTCTCCTCCTGGGCAGCGACGGCGTCGCCCTCGTTGTTCTTGAGCTTCTTGGCCTGCTTCTTGCTCAGCTTGGTCTCGTCGGCACCGGACTTGGCAATCAGGTCCTCGAGGCTCGGCTCGGCGTCCTCAGCGGGGCGCTTCTTGCCCTTGCCCTTCTTGGCGTCGGTCAGCTTGGGGACCTCCTCGTCCGAGTCAACCTCCTCGATGCGGCCGACAAGCTCGTCGAGCTCGTCGAGCTCGTCAATCTCGTCGCTGTCGAGCTCCTCCAGGTCGATGTCAGGGGGCAGGTCGTAGTCGTCGTCGTCCGAGTCCTCCTCGTCGCTGTCGTCCTCATCGTCCTCGACGAAGTAGTTGCCTGTCAGGTGGACGGCGTGGCTGCCGGAAACGGTGAAGAAGACGGTCTCGCCGGCGTCAATGGTCAGCTCAAGCGGCTGCTGGTAGGTCTGTATGGTGGAGATGGTGTGTTAGCATGAGATCACTCTTCTGTCTTCTGTCGTCTGTCGTCGCCGTGACTTGGGTAGCTTAGCAGGGTACGTTACCTTCTCAGTGTCCAGGGTGCAGACAACAAAGTCCTCGAGGATCAGGTCCTCGTCATCCTCCTCGTCCTCCTCATCGTCCTCCTCATCGTCGTCCTCTTCGTCCTCCTCCTCGGTGGCAGGCTCCTTGCCCTTGCCAGAAGACTTGGCAGAGCCGTTGGCCTTGCTCTTCTTCTTGGAAGCGCCGTTGATGAGAGCGGCAACATCGGCCATCTCAGCATCCTCGTCCTCGTCGTCCTCGTCGTCCTCATCGTCCTCCTCGGCGGCGGCGGCGGCAAGGAGAGCGCGGAGCTCCTGCTTGCGGCGGGCCTTGGACGGGTCGCTGGGGCCACCGTTGGGCTCGTCATCGTCCTCGTCGTCGTCATCGCTGCCAGCCAGGATGCTGCGGAGGTACTCGTCGTCCTCATCCTCCTCCTCATCATCGGAGTCCTCCTCGCCGAAGAAGTCAACGGGGCGGCGGACAATGCGCAGGGTCGAGCGACCAGTGGAGGGAGTGTTGCCCTTGTCATCGGCCTCGGCCTCGGCCGTGGGGTCCAGGGCAGCCATGGAAATGTGAATCTGCAGAAGCGCTATGTTAGTATACGGAACGTCATCGCAAGAACTGGAGCAAAGATCGAGCACTCGTAGCTCAGCCGCGACGGCGCAAGCTGCGATTGCTGGCCATTGCAAGTGCAAGCAGCAAGAAGAAAACGTACCGTAGCCGGGAGCTCCAGGCCGACCGGGATGAGGACACCGCCAGGCGGCACCTCGAGGCCAAAAACGCCCTGCTGAGACATTGTGAAGTGGTTGGTTGTTTGTGAAGGGTAAAAGAAAGGTGGCAGCGAAGAGCAGATGTAGAGATCTAGGCAGCTATGCGAGGGTAAAGAATGAATGCAAGATGCAAAGAGAAGCGAGATGCAAGCAGAGTAAAGAAAGAAGAGAGGGAGAGGAAGAGAGAGAAGGAAAGGAGAGGTCGAAGAAAGAAAGCTGAGAGCGACAGAGAAAAAACTGTAAATGATTTTTCTGGTAACGAGGCGGCGGCAGGCCAGGAAAAAAATTTAAGTGGGTAAAGAGCCTTCTGGTTGGCCAGGAAAGCCGTTCTTCTGGCAGAAAAAAAAAAGAGAAAAAAAACTAGCGACCGCCGCCCGTTACAGGCAGGCCCGCCGCCTTGCAGATTTACAGGCGGCCGCATGGCATAATCCGCTGTTTCTCCAAGGCCCCAAGCTCACCGCGTATTGGAGAAGCAGGTGGTGGGGTTGGTTGGCTGGGCGTGATTGGGTCCAGCAGCCTAGGAATGTGCAGGGAAACTGGGCCTTCAAAGAAAGTGGCCCACTTCTGCCTTCGAGTTTTCGCTGCTAGCAGCAATTGCCCCTGGAAAATTGTTCACAGCAGCGCATCCGTCACAGCCAAAAAAAGGCGGTGGCCAAGTGAAAGAAAACATTTCTTATCGATAAGTGGCCAGGAGACGATGCTTCTTAGGAGAGCAGGTGGAAAGGTGCGATTCCACTTACACGTGATTCTATGCGTCGCCTTCATCTTCACCTTCAACCGCAGCCAGCGAGCCGGCTTCTCTCTCCATATTGTAGAGTATATCGCAGTATTGTTTTGAGACAAATTGATGGCAATCATGAATATCATAGGTAGTTTGATTCTTTATGTACATGCGTCTTATTAGGTATTATACGGAAAGAAGAGACAATGCAGGGGTGACCGTTGCGCTTCCTCTTCCACCCCTTTCTGATTTCCATCTCGTCCCTCAATTCGACACCAATTTTTTTTGGCGTCTGTATGCGATGTGTCTTTCCCACCTGTCAAAAACAGAAATAACAATTCAAATGTAGCGAGTGTATGCTGGACCATGCCCGGCCCGTGATTTGCTCCAAGAACTCCATAGGCCCATATCAATCCAGAAAGGGGTAGAAAACAAAGTAGCAGGAAAGGATGCAAAAAAAATCACCAAAAAATAGGTAGACTGTTGAAAACAAAAAGTGCGCGTCTCTCAGTTCTAGATGCTGAAAGTACATGCCATGCCATGCATATCCCACGTCATACCGTCTATGTACACGAGGCCTCAAAGCCTGGTTGTTCCGAAGAAAATGGCTGTGGCAGAAGGTGAGGAGATGAAGGATCGAAAGTGTCGGGAGGAGAATATGTAGTAAAGACACTCTCAATGCCCCGAAGCGCATGTGGAGGAGCAGTAGATAGAAGCGAATGCCGACGAGGCCTATTAACGCTTTGGTGGAAAGGTCCGTCTGTGCAGTCTGTAGGTCAAGCCGACCGACCCAGCTTTGATCCCCAAAAAAGGGCGAAAAAAAAGAATGGCATATAAACTGGCAGGAACAATAAATGGTGATTAAAAGGTTGTACAGGATAAACAGAAGCGTGAAGAAGCAAAAGCGTAGAGAGGGAGAAGCATGTACGGGAGAAGAAGGCCAGTGTCATGAGCATAGATGACGATAAGACCACCAGTCTCATGCCATTGCTTCTGCAGACACTGATTTTGTCCGTTGGCGTGTGACCTTCTTGCTGACGGTGTATACCAGATCCACCGTCCAGAAATGGCATATTTGTGCCTGGGCGCAAGGAATCGCGCCGTAGATAGGAGCGACAAAGGGGACCATCACGTAGTCGATAAAGTTCTTTCTTAGGGTGCGATGCGAGAAGTTCATGCCCTTAGCGAGACCGGCGTCGTTCATCTCCTTTTCGCGAGTGGTGACTGCGATCTTATGGAAGTTTTCGTACATGAAGAGGTAGAACGCAACCTGCATGAAGCCGAGCGTGCGGAGGTACTTGCAAATCTCGAAGATCCAGTTGACGCCGTGAATGTCGTCGGCACCGTCAGTCACCCACATGTACAGAGTAGACGTAACGACAAGGATGGTCATTTGAACAGGCAGGAAATGGGCCTCAAAGAGTCTGTGGAACAGAACGATCAGGCGAGTGTAGTTGGGGCCTTTGATAACTTCGTGCGTAACGTCAGAGAAGAAGCCGTTGTCGACCGGCTGCTCCGAGTTCGCGTCGCCGGTGAAAGTGTCGAGCTGCACATCGGGTACGTAGGTATCGGTGGAGTTGCCCAGAGAGGCGTGTAGGGGACGGAAAGCGCGCGACGTCTGCTTGCGGTTCCGCCAGAGCTCGACAACCTTGCGGAGGGCGAAGCCGGTATCAAGCGCACCCCACATGTGGCGCAGAGCCTGCTTATAGCGAGCACGCATGTCCGAGATAATACCGCCCATGCCCTTTCCGTAACCACCAGCCGTGACGTTGGTCTGGCTGATAGGGCTAAGAACGGTCCGCACGGTCAAGTTACCATTGAGCGCAAAGAAACACTTGAGGTACATGTGCAGGTCCTCGCCAATCGCCTCAGAGTCGCAGTCCCAGCCACCGACCCGGTCAACCAACTGCAGAGGCAGCGAATAGACAGACGTGGGAGGGGCAATAGTCGATCCACGGTAGAGTCCTGAAAGACCTGCAGCACACCACAGAATGTCGGCGACGCGGACAATGGCAGGGACGCTGTGGGCATTGCGGTCGAAGATGATTGGGGCGGCATACAGAGTCGTCGTAGCGGTTTCCGGGAAAGACAGGTGCATCTTGGTAACCAAGGCGAAGAAGTTGGAGGATAAGTGGCTGTCGGCTGTAAGGAGGGGAGAAACGAGGTAATGGTTAGCGCATAGCCTTCATTCTCGAGGACGTAACGCCCTGGCTTACCATCAATGCCGGTGACAATCACGTCCTTGCGGCAGGTAACCGTATATCTCTCACTGAGCTTGCGGGCGGCCCAGTCGACGTTGCTGCCTTTGCCGGGGCAGTCGTTGGGAATATCGGCAGGGTGCAGAGTGAAATCAATGCTCCGAAACTTCTTAACAAACTCGGCAATGAGCGACATGGCCTTGACGTCGGCATTGTTCTCGCGCTGCTCCATGGCAAGGTAGACCTAGGGGGCAATAGTTAGCGACCGTTTTGTTGCAATTTTAGACAGTGACAAAGGGACATTGCGGGCTCAGAGAACACATACATCGTAGCTGCCGCGGGCCATAGGGTGTGATGCCAGAACGTCGAGAGTTTCGCGGAGCGTGTCCATCTCTTCCTTGTAGTTGGGGATGATAATCGCATGAACAACGCGGCCCTGGTCCGCTTCAGAGTCGGTGAGGAACTCAGTATCGGCATCGTCAGCCTCGCTGCTGGCGCTCGACGAAGCGTGCGACGGAGTCAGGGTCTCGGAGCTAGACAGAGACGTGGACGAGCCCCTGCGGCGGTGGCCAAACTTGAAGTCCTTGAGCGCCCTGCTACGGGCAGTCTTGCGGAGCGAAGTGGTGAGGTCCCAGACAGCCCAACAGGCGCGCAGGGGAAATGAGAAGACGAGGACATGGATGAAGAGACAGTACCAGGAAAATATGACGGTCCAGATGCCGGCTCCGTTGGGTGAGTACCGCGGAGCACTTAAGCTGTCTTCGGGTTGAGCCTGGTAGCCGTACCGTGAAGCGGCCGACTCTCGTGATATGACCCAGTAGCTTAGAATGCCAAGCCAGATCATGGCTAAGCCGCCTGACCGCCTTGCGCACCACGTGAAAAGAGACATGATAAGAGAGGTTGGAGATACCAAGAGGAGTTGGGCAAGTAAGAATAAAGGCGGCAAGAGGAGGTTTCTAGGGACGAAGCAGAGAAACTAAATAGGAGAGCAGCCAGACACAAGTACGCTCTAAGAGGGCGTGTCTGGTCGAGAGAGCGAAAAGTAGGTCCCAATATAAAGAAGAGATCGACTGTGTGTATTAGGTTGTAGGTGAGAGAGAGGTGAGTTGTTTCTAGGATAGAGATGGAGACGAGGTCGGCTGTAAATTGCGCGGTGTTGTCGAAGAGGCGTTGATTTTTTTGTTTCTCCAGCGTCTCGATGCGTTTGCGAGCAGCAATATGCGAAATGCGCACGATGAGCAACGACGACCGTTCAGGAAGTCGCGTTTTGTGGCCGGGAAGGAAGCTGCGACCGGCTCGACAAACCAAGGAGGAAGGTGCCGAGTTTGAGGTGGAGAGCGGAGGGGACGATGAGGAAAGGAGAAAAAAAACAACAAAAGGGAAAAGCAGGTCAACAACGAGAGGAGTGTCGAGGTTAAGAAGGAAGAAAGGTAAAGTAAAAATAAAAAGGAAAGTGGAGGAAGGAGAGACAAAAATAGGGCGAGAAACAATATGGCCAAGAAAGAAAAGAAAAAAAATAGGAAAGAACAGGAGAAAGAATAAAGAAAAAGGGAAGGAGCAAGACCTAGGGGAAAGGACAGGAGATAAAAGGCTAGAGGTAGTTCAACAGAGACAGCTAGATAGGGGATGACAAGGAGGACGATGTTGGACAGCGGAAGGGTCTTAATTAGGGAAGACGAAGTCTGCCATCCAGCACCAAGATGGACCTGACAGCCAACTTGCAAGGCATGGGACAGGAGACAAACAGCAATACTCCATAGACGAACTTCGATTGGAGGCTGCCTGAGAAAGATAAAACGGAGGAAAGAGAGCCTTCTCGAGGAAGGAGGAGCGCGATAGTGTACGGTGAAGAAACTGGGGGAAAGAGAGACCAGCAGAGACGGGGGCAGGGGAGAGGCACAGGGAAGTGAGGGAGAGGGGGAAAGAGGTATTGCGAAAAGACTAAGGGAAAGAAGGAGCGCTACACGAGGCAAGATGTGTGCAAAGCAAGCAAATGTAAAAAACGGACTGTGACAGCCACGTCGAAAGCGAACGAGAAGCAGGAAACGGAACCTCTTCTGGGGATGTTCGAACGACACCAACACGACTAACACGGTCTGGGAGCCCAGTTTGCTGCAAAGTCATGGAATATGACGACAATGGGGGCAAGTCGCAAGCAATGGAGTACTTTTTGGGCTAGACTGGGGACGCTAGCGCCGTTTTTTTACGGTTTCTCTTGTTGCTCATTCCTTTCTTTTTTCTTTTTCTTTTTCTTCCTGCTGCGCTCTTTTTCTTTTTCTCGTCTGTGCCTTCCATTGTGGTTTGTAGTGGACAGACTGACAGAGTTCGGAGCAAGGCGTACGACGTACAGACTTGGGTGCTCTCATTTTCCTGCGACAGCTCATTCGATTTTTCTCGTCACTTTCTCCCTTTGGGGCGCTTTTACTCGAAGCAAGTACTCCGTACATTGCTCGATGATACAGGAATCATTGAGACGGAGGTATTAATACCCCACTAGTCAGGCACGCCGATCAGACTATTCGTACAGGTGTTAATACTCTTTCCGATTCGCTTTCGTACAGGGCACTGCGCAGTCAACACCCAATACCCTGCTGTCTTGCTTGCTCTTGCCACTTCGAAAACGGAGGCGTGGTCCTCGTGGGCTGCGCCCAAAGCTAGTGATTTCCTTCGGAGAAATGGCGGGGTGGGGGGCTGGCCTCGGCCAGAGTACATGACTGAGGTTCTTGATACTTGTGCCTATGAACAGTGGCCAACTTACGACCTCAAAATACGAAGGAAGGTGCAAACCACAAAGAGAGGAGACAGCGCCTTCCTTCGACATTTACATCGGCGCGGCATCGGCGCACTTCAGGTCCCAAGGCGCGATGTTGATGATGAACACTACCGAGCGGCGGCCGGAAACGGGAACTGGGGGGCAAGAACCGTTTTGTACACTTTCGTTTGTTCCACAAATGCTGCGCCGTATAAATCGTAAATCGCCAGATTTGTTTGTACCAATCGGCGCAAAACTAGTCATGAAACGGTCGTTCACTGTCGCTTTTCCAATTCGTATATTTGCTCTAGGCTATGACCGTTTGAGAAGGAGGCCCTGAGCACAATAAAATAGGACCGGTTATTTTCGTCTAGAAAAGTGTAACAACGACAGCGTACGAGAGCGGGCGGTGCGAACGAGACAAAACGATACAAACGATACAAAAGCCACAAACGGGCCCACGACGCGCATTCGAGGCCTGTTAGTGGACACACTCACGTCTGCGACAATATCTGCGCCTGCCCGCCCAGTCCTTGGCTAGGGCCGCCCAGAGAGACAGAGAGGGCTCAATGTCATGGTGGTCGCAATCTGCAGAGCAGGCATTTGTTTTTTCCTCTTTGCCTCTCTTTGCTAGGTGGTAGTTGCAGTAGTAAACCTCGTTGTACTCCGTACATCTGTTGATCGCGCTCTGCCCCACACAAACGGTACGGTCGTGCTTGCCTCGTTTTCATGTCTCTCCCACTCTCTACCTCGCACTTTCCTCTCGAGCTTCTGTATCTCACCTGCCGTGTACACTGATCTTACCTCTGTTCGTTCTTCCTTTTTTGGGACTTGCCGTCTTGTTGTTCCGATTTATTACCGAGACCCAGCCGGCAGCAAGGAGAATCTCGCGGTACACGTTCGTTGTCGGTATTCCAGAGCCTATCAATCGAGAATGCCATCGATCTGCACCATCTTGTAAAGATCACTGTACCGCTGCGAGTGCAAATGCTGTATACTCGCACAAATGCAGGCCAAACGCGATGCAGGAACGGGTGTAAAGGATTGTGCATATGACAGAGCGACCGCTTCGCTCCTTCCTGCCGTCTCTCCTTGGTAGGAACTTAAAGAGAAGGCACAGAACGTTCCCATCACCTCTTCCTCGCCGTCGTGTCGCGCCGTCAAGCGCTCCCTCCCTTGCCCTCCCTGTGAGTGTGTTCTTTTCTGCAGTGACATTTGTCTGTGTCTGTCGCATGCTGCACCACCGCCGCCATACGACATTCTTCAAGCCAAAAGAAATAAAACGGTGGCATCACTGACGCCCAAGAGAGAAACTAAACAAAAAAATACTGTGCCACGACCGCCAGTCTCGCTTGTTGGCGTGCGGTCTCAACCACGAGAGCCAAGCCTTGCGCCTTCCCCCCTTTCCCCTTTCTAGCTCTGTTGACAAAACGTCTTCCACTGCACAGGTTGCGCAAACGGCGATGGAACGGTTCCATGCGCCCCTTCGAACACCATCCCCCCCCCCCAGGCCGCCAAAAATATGGTCGCCAATCTCTCCGTGTCTCGTCGCGGCCCGCCAATTTCGCAGTTATGGAGGATTAGCATCCTTTGCTGACCCGGGGGCCAGAGAACGGTGCCCCGCTGGTCGGCGCATATCAGGGGCTGAACATCGACGAGAGCGAGTCGTGGCGGTGCTTTGTCCGCCAAGTTGGAGTGCCTCTTAAACGCGTATGCTCTTTGGCTTATTCCTGTTTTTCAGGGCAAACGGAAGTTCACGTTTCGACTCCGGCGCCAGGCGGTTCGTCGGCATGCGGATGGGCGCGTCTTGACGTCAACACACGGCTCGCAAGACCCATACGCAGGACGTACGGTGTAAGTTGCAATTTGCGGGGCCCTGGCACATTTTTTTTTGAGTTCATTCTTCTCTCCCTATTCTTAAAACAAGTGGTTCATGCAGACCCTCTTTGTTGATCGGTTACCGAGTTTAACTCCAAAAAAAGAGTAGCGGCAAGATCCAAAAAGAGGTTATTCTTATCCTTATTTATTCGGCTGCCTACAGTACGACGTCCAGTAGCCTTGGCTTGGAATCAATTGAAACTCCGTTTGTTAGCCCCGTTGTTACTGTGCATCTCTCCGCTTCAGGGCTGTTCGTCCTCTTTACAATTGCAGACAATGTCTTCATATTTCCAATACGAAACTTACCGCGAAGCTCAGTCTGATTGTTTTATTCCCGCTTTGTAATTCCGACTCCTTATTTTGCCTCCTCGTCGTCATCACGAACCTTTCCCTCGACGGCATCTTCTGCTCTTTTAAATACGCCGCCCAGCATTCAGAGCACGCCGTGGCCTTCCTCCTTGACTGCTGCCCTCGACGAGCCACTCCACCTGGCCGGTCTAGACCACCATAGAAGCTCTTGCACTCATAAACCTACTTTTGAAGCGTTGCCCCTTTTAGGGTGTGGCGTCTTTTAGAGGTCCAGCGCATAGAAATGGTTCCATCGTGAAGCCCCCCCCTGGACCAGCGTGCTGAAGCCAACCCAATTTAACGATAGTCCGGTTTTATTCCCACCCAATTGCCAAGGGATACCTCGTGCCAAACGGCGTCAGCAAATAAACGTGCTTGGAACCTCCACGGGCGAGACAAGGGGTTCCGAGATAGGATGAAATAGATCTGAAAAACTTAGGAGGAAGGGGGGGGAAGATTAACGGTCATCTGAACAACGATGCTTGGAATCGTGCCGCATTCTATCGTCTTAATGTCCTGCCGTTGCTGGTTATGTATGGGTGTGCCATGATGATCATGTCCATCACTTGCTCGGCGCACAGGGTCTTAAAAGAGGTTAAAGACAGCATACCCATCCATTCATCCCATCCCCCAGCCTGCATGGCGATAAGTGGTCGCGGCGGTTTGATTAAAAAACCATTCAAGCTCTGTGGGAGCCCACACGGACAGCACCCAATCCGTAAGATGCATCGTACGGACCATCCGTGTGACCATCGTTGAGATATGCGGCATGCCTTTTGTTTCTTTTATTTCAGCGTTGTGATACACTGTACTGCCAGGCGGCCTCTCTGTTCGAGTATGGGTTGCACCGTCCGCCACGATGGCTCACATGCAAGCACTTGTGTCGAGACGGCGTCGTTTTGTCCTTCCCCCTTTTTGGTCCATTGTGCTGCCAATATGGAGAGACATTTGGTGGCACGCCAAGGAGATTGCAAAGCGAAACGTTCATTTTGTGGCGGTCTACAGGTGCAAATCACATTATGTCAAAACGGTGGTGCAAGACGGTCCTAATCGCACAGGTGGCTCTGGGCCCTCTGTACTCCGTAGAGCACGCCGAATTTCGAAAAGTAAACATGAGCCCCTAGGCGTAATAGGCCTTATTTGTACGGAGGTATGGCTTTTGCTCTGTTTCCGCACGTGAAGGTTGCTTTCTTCTTCTATTTACAGCCGATGCGGCTGAGTTTTCGCTTATTGGTAAACGACTGTGCACAAAGCCGAACGGCCGGACAATGCCAAGACCTGCAATTATTTTCAGTCATGTTGGAACATCATGAGCTACAGCTGCGATTGATTTTCTGGCCTATGTGATTTTTTTCACTCCTTCCGTCATCAGAACTACAAGATTAGCTCAATATTTTCCTTTTCTTCCTCCTTCCTTATTTTTGCCTCACCACGTTCACGGAAACTCGCAATTCGCAATTCGCAAATTCGCAATTCGCTACTTCCCATTTTCTTTCCCTTTTTCTTTCCCTTTTTCTTTCCCTTTTTCTTTCCCTTCTTCTTTCCCTCTCCGTTTATCGATTCGCCAAAACGCCAAGTACCCACGGGCACGCTTGGTCTGGGCCTGCCCATTTTGCAAGTCCAGTCTTTTCAGACGAGGATGGAAAGCACGCTCTTCCTGTTTCGTCCTAGTTCTTGCCAAGAACAACTGCCGTCCACGAGAGGGGTGCGACTTACAATGGGTGCTCCACCAATAGCGACATGGCTCTTGTAGCACGCCCGCTTGCGCTTTTCCTCTGACCTTGTCTCCCATGTGTAAAATAGTCCACCAGAATAAGGCCCCATGTACTCCGTATTTTTCGCTGTCGAGCGAAGGGCTCGTAAGTACGAATAAGACCATCATCGCATGGCACTGTTTTTCTTCTTTATTGCTCGCGCCGGTGTACGGAGTACAGGGTCAGCAGTGGCTTGCGCCCTTGCCCAATGCAGCGCAGGAGAGCGAGCTGCGGCTAGGGGCCTACGGAGTATGCCTCGCGGGGCAGCAACGATGCCCGTGGCTGCTCTAGGGCGCCTTGTGCCTTCCCTTTTTCACAGAAGGTCACTTTTCTTAATCTTGGTTTTCTTTCTTTGTCACCATCCATAACTCCTTCCTTCGCTGAGCAATGAAGTGGTTGCTTGGAGTGAGGGGAAGGAAAGAGAGAAAAGGTAGAATGTTTCGGAGAAGGCACGACTGCAATTACAAGGACAGGGGGTTGCGAGCTAAGAAAAGCTTGGATACGGAACAGCCGTCTCCCGCTCAAAATCCCACCCCTGGCTCCTTTTTTCGAGAGGCGTTTCCAGTAATTTTACCAGGATGTGGAAAATCCACAAAGTCGCATGTGGACCAGGCGCAAGCAATCCCAGCAGAAAGCAGGCGCTCCCAGCCAAAGGCAAGAAACTCAAAAAGCTCCTTCCTTCTCTATCCAATCACGCCCAACAACAAAGTCCCTGCAAAACGACGAGGGGCGTCCCCTCGTCTTCTTCTTGTTGTTCTTCTTCTCAGCCGGCGATGAACCCCTATCCATTTTATATAATTCCAGCCAATCACCTCTCACCATTCACGCTTCAACCTTTGGCACTCCATTCTTACAATAGGCCGTGACATCACAGCCCGGGATAGGTTGACTCTTGAGCAGCTGGCTCAAGCCCCCTTTCATCTTGTTTCCTGGTTAGCCTCTCGTCTCTCGTGTCGCGAGGTGCACCACTTGGAGAAGTAGAAAAAGGCAGGCGAATCTACTAAACAGACCCGCCATCACTGGCGCAGACGCCGTGTTTGCACGGAACACGGAACACGGATTTACGGTCCGGGCACCACAAATAATCAAAAAGGAGAAGAAGAGGATGAGAACTCGATCTGCCATCTCGCGACAGCACTTCTTTAATGCGGCCAAAACTTTAAAAGAAAAAAAGGAAAAAAAAACACATCGACATGCAAAGATTGGAAGGCACTTGTTTCCTGAAGCCGAAAAGCGCCGCCAAGATATATTCGCCACGGCGGTCCTACGACGTTGCGAGTCCTCGACCAACTGCCAACAAACTGCACTGATTCGCCACTGTCAATTCGTGGCCATGTTTTGCTGTTTCCCCTTGGCAGTCTCGACGGGTCAGCCTGTCGAGCCTAGCCTTTGGGGAAACATAAAAAGCAGGATAAACGGAAGGGATCATCACCAAGCGAGAGACCAACATGGAAAAAAGGAGAAACAACAATCGAGAAAATGCCATTTGTCGCCCGACGCTAACGCCTGGCCGTTCGACCTCCTTGAAATTTTCCACTACGCATACATCGTAATAGCATACGCCGAATGTTGTATCTTACATAGCCCCCTTTTCAACTTGCTGGATCCTCCACCAGAAAGGCGGAATCGTCAACGTCGACTTAAAAATGTGTGCTATCAACAGGTTTGGTCCACATGGCTGAAAATTCAAGTTAGAAGGTAAACGGTAAGTGGCATTCTGCATGCGGAGTAAATACAGAGCAAGTAGCGTATGTACCAGGTCTTTAAATAATAGACGGCTATCACTTTGCAGCGGCACAACCAACCCGCAGTCAGCTTCGACTATTCTTTGTCCGCAGCTCCACGTTCTGGCCCGTCGGCTTATGCCTGCATCTTGTCCAAAATAAAGGCCAGCTCAAGAGCAAAGCGTTCCAGACAGGACTGCCAGTAAAGCGTCTATTCTGAGTCACATCATACTCTAACCTCTGCACTATAAAAGAGTACAAGTATTTGTACAGTACATATGCCCCATAGACGTATCAAAGAAAATTAGGTATCTTATAGGCTCTTGGGTCCTGCCAGTAAGCCGGGAATGATTCCGGGTGCATCCTACCGCTACAGTCCACAGGTGTCATCGTAGCACGGCGTCGTGGTGCTGTGCTGCGAGAGAATAAAGTGCTCACCGCATCTGACGTGCCTCCTCTGTACCTGCACAGAAACCAGTTGAGGAGTTACAAACGTATCAATTCATTGTCAAAGAATGGGGATAAAGTAAATAACCATGAGGGCGGTTGACCGCTTTGATTTCACAATTGAGTTAAGAAAAGAGATTCCAAAACATCTCCGTCCATTTTGTTTTCATTTTCTGTTATGCAGAGTGCTCTTAAAGTCCAACGTCTTCTAACAGTGTGTATTTACGTGTCTATATTTAATATTATTTTGCTTCTTGTAAAAAAAAATATACAGGAAAAAGGTTCAATTATTTAAACAATAATGCCATCTCTATCCTTTGCCCCATTTACTTTCGTTTGAAGAAAAGAGCACATGTCCATTTTGTCATTCTTCCGTACAAAAGAACACACCGATAGCAGTCTAACACTTTGTTATAGGAAATATTATTTTATCTTCAGCATAGAATTTAGGTATCATCTTATTCTCGCCCTGCCTCCGTTTTGGCGTGTTGTACGACATACGTCGGACTGCATCACGCTATTTGTTGTTTCTTTTGCTTTCCGCCTTCTTCATCTGCCACAGTTTCAGTCCATTGCAGTCCGTATTGAACGCATTTATTATCCATGTTTAATCCTTTTTCACATAGTATTCGCTTTTCTGCGACTTTTTTTTTGGTTAGCTTGTGTGGCTTGTTTTGTGAGAACCCTACTTTGGCGCATCTCCGTTAGGCAGCAGTGATGTATCTTACCTGCGACACTCCGCATTGCCTCAGCCTCGTTCACCAAGACGTCAAACCCCAATTGCCCGGCATCGCCATGTTTCCCGGAGTGTAGCAGGAAAAGCCGTGCCGTAGCTTGTTTTGCGTTTCTCCGCTAAAATACTATTCTTGTCCCGTCTCCGCACCCGAACTAACGGAAGCTCGTGTTGCGGTCGAGCTACCCCCTCGTAGCTGGCCCCGTTCCAGGCAGCCGCATTCTTTGAGTTTGAATTATTTTAAGCCACAACGTACAACGGCAATTGAAACTTGGCAAGTGGCAATGTTCTCATATTTCAGAGAGACGCGGACTGATATCCTAAAAAAGAACAAGAACTAGAAGGTAGGAGTAGGAGAAATGAGTTCCCCAGGGAACATACGTAGCACACTTACAATGTCACAGGAAGAAAGAAGCCGAGACTCCAACGGCGGTCAGATTCAGGGTCTATATATCATAGATTTGGTAACGCGACGGAGTTCTCGCAAGGTATGTATGGATATGGATGCATGGCCTAGTGTTTCACTCCGGTGGCCACCGTTCTGCATGGCTTTGGCCGGCTTGATCTCCCCCTCGCATGCTGGCACCTCAACATTCTTCAACCTGCAAGGCACCAGTTACCCCGTCTCTCCGTTCTTACACTCTGCATGTAGTACCAAAACTGTAACAAACTGCAACAGGCGCTCATTACCACCCTTCTCCGTCCCTCACCCCACGCCAATGCTATATTTGGCACTCGGGGTGTGGCTGGCAGCAGTGGTTTCGTTTTGGCCTCCGTAAGACTAGGGCCATCGTGTCGAGTGGGCCGTTCTGCATGGTTGTGCAGCACCTTTAAGGTTTAAACGCTGGGGCCAGTGCCGGCCGCTGGTGCTTTCTTTTCTGTTGCCATACCCAGGCCGTGCCTCCTGTGTCAAAACCTACGTTTTTGAAACAGGGCTTGATGTGTTTGCTCAGTCTCTCACGAGTCCCAGGGGAGATGAGACTGGCGTTGAGCTGCTGATCCGTCAGCCCCAGACATACCACGCTCTTCGAGGAGTGTGGTCTCCTTCCAAAAAGGGTGTACGGACTGTTTGGAGAGGGACTAACAATCCCCTTCCCTGGATGTGACAAAAAGACCTCGCAGCTGCGGATCGGGCCATAGCTCCCAGCAGTCGAGCAGGCGGTTGTACGACGTACGGAAACTACCGTAGCCCAGTTAAGGTTGGCCGCCCGTAATGTCGTCCGTGTGCGCGTAGGCAGTCAAAATCGCAAGTCGGAGACGCCACCCTGTTGTTTCTGTGACCTGTGCTTCGCAAATGCGGTCGGTGCATGTTTCTCAAACGACCTTGTCGAAAAGACTCTGGATCGGTTTGGCAGCCTATAGTGGCAACGGGTCAGCATGACGTCGAGCCATGAAAAATGATCCAGATATCTCAGAGAGAGGGCAACTCACATCAATAAAGTTCTCCAAGTCCTTGTCCAGGTTGGCCAGATCGTCCTTGCGCTTCTTGTTCTCGGCAATCAGCTTGAGCTTCTTCTTAAGAAGCTCATTCTTCTGCCGCTCCAAGGCCTCGCGCTCCTGCTTTTCGTAGCCGATGCGCGCCGTCATCAGCGTTTCCTCGCCGTCATCCGCATGCTCGGGGTGCAGCTCGAGGAAGTCCTCCACGGGGATCAGAGGTAGGTGCATGTAAGAATGGCTAGCGGTGGCGTTAGGGGACGTCCATTATGACAAATACAAAGAGAGGGATGGGAGCTCACTCATAGTTCTCGCACGCGGCAATCTCGCCCTGGAGATGCCGTTGCTCGTAGTACAGGTTCTGGAGCTGCAGATGCAGCCGGTCGACCTCCTGGCGCGCCTCGGCCGTTTGCGACTTGGTCTCGCGTGCCGAGAAATAAGCGGCGCGGTGGAGGCTGCGCAGCTGAGCGATGTTGGCCACCAGGAGCTTTTGGCCGCGCGCAATCTCGGCCGCACGCTCCAGCAGCGGCGCCAGCGTTGCCGGGTCGGCCGAGGCGCTCTGCGTGGCCTGGTCGATGAGCTCGAGAGCTTGCTTGCGCGCCTGGGTCGAAGCCTCGAGCAGGGCGACGAGGCCCTCGTCCGTCACGATGTCGTCGGCCTGCATTGTTGGAGATATCGTCGTGTGCCGTTGGGGATGAGAGACAGTGATATGCAAACGGCCAATATGCTGAGCGGAGGGACAACGAAAGTGAGGATGCTGTGATGGAGCTTTTGTGGTCGGCGATAGTATCTCACAATCAATGCTGGCCGAACAGAATTACTACGTCGCGTAGCTCCTGTGGCTGAATTACATAAGCTGTGGCTCATGAAATGTCACAAGCCAAGGCACTAAAACCTGCAACTGCGAAGCGACGAGATGACCCCAGTGACTTCCCTCTTCCCAGCACCCTAAAGGACTTGGACAAGGACCCTGTTGGCCGCTACTGGCCTGTAGAAACCCGCCGTCGCTTCAGGCGCCTGGGGCCTCCCACGGCCATTGGCCCAATCCCGGTTTTGGGCTGCATTGGCAATTTCCCTTTTGGGACAAGCAGCGGCCCCTTAACGCTTTCCAACTTCCTGCCATGACCCGCCGACTTCCGGCACACAACGCGAAATTTCCGCCTTTCTCCTCTTCAACGCTCTGCCAACTCTGCCAGCCGACACTCTCTCCACGGCCGACTTTCTCCTCTTTCTCCTCTTCACGACGACCACCTCGGCGAGTGCCATTCTTCGCCTGCATACGACGTGCCATTTGAACCCTCCAGCCCCCTCAATTCATACGGCTAGAGGACGAGGCGACTCGGCCCCTTTCAACCAATTCCTCGGTTTCAGCAATTCGAATAGCCCAATCGACACCTCGTATACGTTTACCGTATATTCGACGACGACGACTTCGCACCGTCGACGACTCCGAGGCCTTCCGAGTCGGATCTGTAAAAAGAAAAGAAAGAAAAAAGCGGAGGACGAGTCTCAGGTACCGCAAGAGAGAGAGAGAGAGAGGGTTGTTGCCGCTTGCGCACCGGGATTTGGTCTGGGCGGTCAAAGCCTCCCCCTCTTCCCCTTACCCTTCCCCTCGCTCTTCCTCTTTGAAACCCGACGCAACCCCGACACGGATACGCATTTTTCCGAGCAGGCGAATTTTGTTTCTCCCGAGACATGATGGACTTTGCTGCCTCCAAGATGTCTTGCAACTCCTCTGCGAACAGCCGCGGCCCCGCCGAGGGAGCCAGCGAGGCGAAGGCGACTGGAACCGAGCAGACCTCGGCCGATGCGGCACCCGTGCGGCGGCGCCGTCTGTCCTCCTTCAGCCGTCCGCGGCGAAAGTCGCTTGTCAACCACATCATCGACAGCGAGGAGAGCCTGCTGCTCAAGTTCGACCTGTTCCTGACCGAGCTGGAGCGGCGGTTGGAGAGCCTCGAGAGTTATGGGGAGATCTCCATCGACTCGAGCATCGCCCGGGCGTACGCCACCCTGCAGGCCGTGCGCACACGGTGCTCGCAGGCGTCCGAGGAGGTGATTGGCGCCGGCCGGCGGCGTCTGCAGATCATGGTCGAGACGATCGAGGTGCGGTACCAGGAGGCCCTGGTCGCGGCCGAGTCGCTCAACGAGAAGGCGCGCGTGAGCATCGAGCTGCTCGACGACATGCTGTCGGACTTTGAGAACCACGCACACAAGTTCCGCGAGCGGAGCATCTCGCACGCCACGGACGCAGCGGGCCTGTTCATCGACGAGAGCCGGCGCGTGATGGACGAGGGCATCGAGCGCGCGCTCGAGGTGGTGGACGAGAGCTTTGAGCGGGCCAAGAAGGCGGCCGAGACGCTCGAGGACCACATCCAGCGCGCAATTGCCAACTCGCGGCAGAACGGCCTGCTGAGCTACGAGGAGCTGCCGGTGCCGTGGCGCATCAACCCGCACATCATCCGCGGCTACCGCTTCAGCGAGACCAAGGCGGCGTGCTTCCGGTCCATGTTCCGGCTGTCCAACGAGCTCGTCAACATTTGGTCGCACGGCTTGGGCATTGTCGTGGTCCTGTCGATTGCGCTCTACTTTTACCCGACGAGCGTCAACTTCCACCTCAGCACCAAAACGGACGTGTTCATTGCGGCTGTCTTCTTTTTTGCGGCGTGCCAGTGCCTGGTCTGCAGCACCATCTGGCACACGATGAACTCGATTGCCGACGCCGAGCTGATATCGTCGCTGGCGTGCGTCGATTACACGGGCATCTCGCTGCTCGTGGCGGCGTCCATCATGACGTCCGAGTACACTGCGTTTTACTGCGAGCCTGTCAGCCGCTGGGTGTACATGTCGATGACGGCGCTGCTGGGCATTGGCGGCGTGATCCTGCCGTGGCACCCCTTCTTCAACCGCGCGGACATGGCCTGGGCCCGTGTCGCGTTTTACGTTGGTCTGGCCACGACGGGCTTTGTGCCCGTGCTGCAGATCATGACGACGCGCGGCATGTCGTTTGTGTGGGAGTTTTACCTGCCCATCACCAAGTCGCTGCTGGTGTACCTGACGGGCGCGCTGGTGTATGCCAGCAAGGTGCCGGAGCGGTGGTGGCCAGGCATGTTCGACTATATTGGCGGCAGCCACAACCTGTGGCACCTGGCGGTGCTGGGCGGCATTCTGTTCCACTACTCGGCCATGCAGGAGTTTTTCTCCAACGCCTTCCGCCAGGCCCAGGACGGATGCCCTGCCTACTAAGCCGACGGGTGTCTTACCATCTCTTTTTTAATCTTGCTTCATCTTCTTCCCATCTGGTCCCTTTTTTTTCTTTCTTATTTTCTCCTTCCAACCATGTTACGATAAACAAAAGCTCGCAGCAAACGACCAAAAGCATGTTGGCATTTTTGACCTTTATACTTTTTTTTATTTCTTGTTCTCTCTTTCGCATATTTATTTTGTAACGCATTTATGGCTTGGGGTATTTTATCGCATTGGGCGTTTTTTTTCTCGCATACTTTGGGGACCACTGCATCATCTCCCGACTAACAGGGGGCACACATACATTTTTATTTTATTTTCTGCATTCCCCTCGGCCTGCCGTACGCCAGGGGCGTTTCATTTTCATATAGTCTCGGCGACCCTGTGTAGTCGAACAATAAACGAAAGATTTCAAGTTCTCAACGGAGGAGCTAGGCACCTCAACGACCTGTCTCTTAGTCTTAGGTGCATTACGAGGAGAAGGGCAAATATGACTTTGAAGATGATGATCTTGGTTGATAATTAAGTTGAGTGTACATATTAAATTAGGTAAATCAGCAAAGCTTGCCGTCTTCGCTTGTCTCCTCTGGCCCTCTCGTCGGCCCCTCTCAAAAGGTCGTCATGATCACGCCCACGATGCCAATGCCCAAACTCATCCACACCAACGTCCACTGCTCTTTGCGCGCCACGGCCGACACCTGTACGTATGGCGAGCTCCCGTTGCTGTTGCCAGCCGGCTTCGTTACCGTCGTTGACGCATTGGCGGACAGGGTCGCAGAGGTCAGCGCGGCCAGTAACGAAGGAGGCAGCTCAAAGCCTGCATTTTTAGCACACGCCTGGAGGTCCTCGCTCTGGGTGGGCTGTGTTAGTGCGAGAGAAGACGAAGCAAGGTGATGAAAAAGGCGGGCTCCCCTGTGTGGTCTTACATCGAGACAGCAATATCCAGGAACCGGAGCACAGTATTGGCCGCGGTCGCAGTAACCATTGTCTGTGCAGCAGGACTGTCGGGGGGAATGGGTTAGTAAACATCTCGCCGTAAAAGTGCCTGCTTTTTGTTGTCTTACCTGTCCTATACTCGGGTTGTAACACATGGCCGCCGTGGCATCGCCGCATGCGACCGATCCAGGTCCGTATGTTTGCTCGCAGATGGACGGTGCTCGTTTGTGCGGGCGCGGTGTTAATCGCGGTGGGTATAATTGTGGTTGTTGATATGGTCGTTGTTGCTGCTCTGCGACGGCGAGACTGCTCAAAACTGCGATAAGCGCGATCACGAGGGCGAGGGGAGACCCCATATCGTTATGGTCGAGCCTCTTGCGACGACAGCAGTGGCAATTGTTGGCTCGGTCGTAGAGGTGATATTCGGTGTCAAAAGTAAGTGGCTGATGTCTATTGTTCCCTCAGTGTGTCCGCCGATGTATCGCTGAAGAATGGTGAATGTCTGGCGATGTGATCGTATGCAGATGAAATAAATAATGAAATAAAAACGAGTGACGAAAATTTGACAAAAGAAACGGAAACGAATGATAAAAACGAATGGAGATGTTTGACGCAAGAAAATCAAGGCGATGTAGAAAGCCAATTAAGTTGTGGTCTGAATGAATCAAAAATCAAAATGGCGAGAACAGAGAGGGGGGTAAATCTATTATACAAATGCTCAAAGGAAAACGGAACGGGAGAAAGGAACATAAAATAGAGGAAACATGGGAAAACCTGTTGTTAGATCATACAAACAAATAGAAAGCGCAGAAATAACGTGCTGGCCGACAAAAAAACGACAGATAATGGATATTAAAAAGAACACAGACCAGAAAGGTTAAAACAAGGCTGCTATAAAACAAGTTATAACACCAGGGAAGGCAGAGGGCCGGAAAGCAGACGACGAAGGCGGATGGGTGGCACATGGCAGCTTCAAGGGAAAATAGATTGGCTGTGACGTTTTATATTGTCCTCTTTCTTCCTTAGCTAGTATTCTGCCCCCGCCCTCCTGTTCTCTTCCACTGCCTAGTGAGCGGCATACAAAGAATGCCTTTGGAGGTCGTAGAATATCTAATACTTTGATACTTATCTTTGTTTTCTAATCGGTTTTCTGCTCTTTTTATTTGGTGTTTTGTTCAAGCTAGTTTTTTTTTTTAAAAAAAAAAAAAAACACCGAAAAAAAACCGTCATTTTAATTTTCAAATAACTGCAAGGGTAAATATTTCAAGTTTGACTATCTTGGCTACCTATTTGAACTGCAGTATTTTCTCCCCCCCCTCTACATTTTATTTTCCATGATCGGACACGGAAATTCATAACAGATGGGAGTCATCTCGTGGCCTCATGACATCTCAGGCCATCTAGTTTCCTGTTGGTTCATTGCATCTTGTTTTTCGTATTGTTGATATTTCGCTACCTACCGGCGGCTGCCCTCTTACACACCCTATGCAGTGTCGCCCCATTGCTGCAGGAACACGATGCGTATGGAGTGCCACACAGGTCTAGGGCCATGCACGACAACCCACCCACAAAGCACCGTAAAGGTTGGCGACCCGAGAATGGTGTACGGAAGGCTGTCTTGATTTAAGATGTAGGAGGCAGCGTTTTGCGGCAGTCTTTTACCACACCTCCCCTCTCTATCAGCCATGTTACCGATTCCTTTCCCACATCGACGATAGCCCAAACGTGGACTTACTTATCATTGATTTTCCTTCTCGGATAAAATCAAAAGCAGAAGCTCCTTTCCGAAGAAAACAAGCAAAGCTTGGCGTAGTTATGCTCTGGCCCCATTTCGCGAAACAGCAAGCGTGGGATAACAACGGATAGTCATAATATCATAATATCGTCTCTTTTCGGGTCTGTATCGTCTCGCTATCTTTCCGCCGTTTCTCTCTCTTCCTCCTGGGCTTTTGTGCAGGCCCTGTAATAATTTTTCCAGGCCTTTTCCCCTACCCGTTTCCCCCGATTCCCTGCCCGGCAAATAAAGATAAAGCCTGCCCGTCGTGGGCCAACAGCTGACAAAATGCGAGTTTGTTTTCGTTCTACTTGGAGCTGCGTTCGCGGCTAAATGGAACATGCCTGCCGTTACTTTCAGGATCCTGAGCCAACACCGGGAGGGATCTCCCCTTCTCATGGCCCGTTTCTCGCAATATGATGCCGTGTGCCCGTAGTAACAGCTAGCTGGTCGTGTTCGGTTGTCCTAATCGATCGCAACCAGTGATTCATAGAGCATGGGGAGATAACACCAACGAAGCCCCCACGAGCGTATTTTGCCCCGTGGAAGCTAAAAATGGGAGCTGGGTCGCGGGGATGGTTAATGGCGGTGGCCACAGATGGGCCTCCTTATATACAGACGCTGTATTGCACCGCTCCATTGCACAGCTTTGGACAAGGCGCGATAACAAAACCCTGTATTTCGGAGTGACTCAATCAGCAACGCTGTGCAACGCTGTGGCCGTTGTCTGGTTCCTCCTTTGGCGACGGTTCTTGCTTGTCGTCATAGATACCGTGATACTAAAATGATCATCCGCACATCGCTTGGAAACGTAAACCATCGAGCAGCGTGCAACATGAAAAAATTCGACGGCGTCCAGCGCCGTCCCTTTAGGATTGTCTATGCAAGCGTATCTGCACTGCATCTGCGCACCACCTCATAAGGCGTGGTTGACAATCTCGGCGTACACGTCTGGCGGGAGCTTCCGGATGATGGTGAGGGTGACGCGCTTGATCGAGTCGGCCTGCAAGGCAGGGAATGATCGGAGAAGCTTGTTGGGGCTATAAATACGGTTAGCGGCCTTGTCACTACACAAAACAATGGAGGACGATGGGCTCACCTTGGGCTGGTCAAGATCTGGTTGCGGATCATCATAAGCTGCGCAACAATGCACAGGATGTTGAGGTGCGGCCCGTACGCAAACAAAAAGTCCCACAGCCGCAGCACCTCGGGCAGCGGCGGTGTGCAGGCGCAGAGCGTCAGCACCGAGGGAAAGGCGTAGATCTCGGCCGACAGGTTTTTGGACAGCAGATACAGGCTGAGCTTGGAGTCGACAATGGCGAGCACCTTGTCCACCAGCGCTAGGCCCTTGTGTACGCCGTCCATGGCGCCGCGGATGTAGCCCGGACACTCCTTGGTCAGCAGGTGATGGAAGGCGACAAAAGCCTCGGCCTCGCTACGCGCGGCATACAGGAAGGGCGCCGCCAGCACGTTCATGCCCTGCACGTAGGTCCCCGGCTCGGCCGACACGCTGGTCTCGGAGCCCTCGGTGGTGAGTGTGAGCGCCCGTGCGCGGTTCTTGGCGGCGGGCGAGGTGTTGGCCGACGTCGAGCCGGCCGCCGCGGCGTTGTTGAGCATGCTTAGCACGCCTTTGGAGCTGGTGGCAGCGGACGAGCTGCTGTCTTGAGGTTGATGGTGGTGTTGTTGTGTGCTGGGCAGCGACTGGCGGCTCGTCGGTAGCGGCGGCATGGGCGGGTGCTTGAGACTCTTCTCTTCGCGCACGTCGTGCAGCTTCCAGGCAATGGCGTTGAGCAGCCGGATGAGGCTGGCTTCGCTGACGCGGCGGCGGAACAGCGGGTCGGTCGTGAGCGTGCGGAAGGTGTCGTTGCGGATCTTGGAGTAAGCCGGCGAGGCACCGCGGTGAACAAGGGATAGATAGGCGTCCGTCTCCAGCACCGGGCAGTCGAGCAGGATCAGCCAGACGTAGATGCGTGCAGAGGACTGTTCTGTTAGTGTGTGTACCTAAAGATTCCCATTCTTCGGCCGTTCAGAACTCACCATGCCATCGCTGTCGCTCTTGATGCCCGTCTCCAGAATTTTCCACCGCAGATTGTTGAGCGCGCCGACCACGTCGCCGTCGGGCGGCCCGTCGCGTACCAGGCGGTCGATCGAGAGCGCATCCAGTGCTGGCGACCGGCCTAGCAGCGGCCGCCGGCTGGCGTTGGCGCTGGCCGCCGCGCTGATCTGCTGGATGCTCGTCGCGTCGCTGCTGGCGCGCCCGCGCTGCGGCGAGCGGTTGCTGCCAACCGTGCCGAGGGTGGCAGTATTGCTGACGTTGCGGCGGACGGGCGAGGACGAGCGCTGCTGCTGCGCCTGGATCGACTGGAGCTGCTGCTGCGCTTGTTGCTGGTGGTGGTGGTGCAGTTGCTGCTGCTGGAGCAGGCGCTGCTGCGAGATCATCGACGGCAGGTTGTTGCTGTTGGCCTTGGCCCCGAGGTTGTGCGCCGACTGGAGCTTTCTAAGCGTCCGGTGGCTGCTGGGCGACGACGGCGGCGGGTAGAGCGACGACGGCGGCAGCAGTGTGGGCACCGCCGAGGTGCCGTCTTTGGCCGGGCTCGGCATAGTGGTGGATGTGAGGTGGAGGACGAGGCTGGCGTTGAGGTTGAGGTTGAGTTGAAGGAAAAGAGGTCGGGCGGGGCTAAATAGATCGAATGGACGAGCACTGCTATCAAGACAATGATGTAGGACAGGAACAATATTTTGTCTTCAACAACATGGCACGTGGATCCGTCGGTTGCACATACAGGGGGACGTCGTTGAAAGACGGCTGACGTGCTGGTTCTAGGCTGAATAGGCGTGCAAGAAGTCGCGTTTTTTTCGCGATCGCTCCGCGTCGATACACGTACGGCGTTAGGCCTGGTCTAGCGCCTCAGTGGTCTCCCCGCAGCCCCTTTCCGCGCCAAAAATACCAGTGCGCCAGTTGCACCTGCCCTGCGGACGGTTGCACCCCGCTGGCACGAACAGGGAAACAGCGGGCTGAAAGCTCCAATGGGCAATGGCACAAACAACTGGAAGGAACGACGGACGAACAAACTTGGTGAAACGCGGCAACGCTATGCAGGTATGCAAGTAGCCGTTTACGAGGTAGCCTCGCTGCATATCAAGATGCCAATCTTTTGCATCGTAGAGGCCAGGGTTTTGATTCCCGCGTTCTCGATTCTCATGGCCAGCCTTTGCGCATGCAGCAACCGCCAAGACCTGGCCATTATCGTCCGCATATCGGACAGCCCGTCGACGTCGCACAGCCCACTTGTGTGCGAGCAAACGGCACAGCGAATAGCACAGAAAGGCAAAGAAAAGCCCCTTCTGCAGGCTTCTGAAGCTTCTTCAGGCCCCCCTGGGCGCTCGGCGAATCACCGCCTGTAATATGCTGAGTCATTGACTGATTGTGCGCCTTTCTGCAGCCTTTGTGCACAAAAATACCTGTAAAATCTAGCTAGCGGCAGCCCTCTTTTTCTGTGTTCTGCTTTTTTGCTTGCGGCCTTGTTGCATTTTGCCATTGTGGATCACCGAGAAACACATATGATTGGCCCGTTTTATCGCTATCGCGTGCCCCGCCACTCTTCGTTCCTTCCTTTCCCTTTCGTTCCCCGCTTCTTTCCCTCACTCGCCTTTCTTTCCCTCTCTTCTCCCTTTTCCTTCCCTCTTTTCCCCTCTTAAAAGCGCTCCTATTCCTGTTTTCCCACTCCATCACAACAAACTACCACTCCAAACATCTACTATCCCAGCACCGAACCACCGATCTCAACCAGTCCAGATCCCGATCACGTCACTAGTTTGATCTATGTAGGTTTTCCACGATGCTTCAGCTTTGGTATCCCCCGCGGCCTTCCGGCCCTGGAGGGTTTTGACCCCTCCGCGGCTTTGCGGCTCTTGGGAGGCTCTAGGGCTCTCTCGCTCCGCCTGCGCTTCTGCCGACGTTCATCCGTTTGCTAACGAGCCTCGCGTCCACCAGCACCGCGCACCTTTACAAAACCCTGTTCCCACGAGTTCCGCAGAGAAAGTCGAGTTGATGTCAATCGAAAATCTCAAGATCAATGGTGCGCATCCCCCGCTCTCAAACGTGGTCGCCGTTTCAGCGGCGCCATCGATTTTGCACCGCAAAGAGCAAAGAGGCGAAAAATCAAGAGAGACCGAGAAAATTGCTAACGCCCAACCTCCCCTCCTCCAGACCCCTTCGCCGACGCCGAAGATACCGGACAATCGCAGGCAAAGCAACAGGAATACCTCCATATCCGAATCCAGCGTACGTTTGACCGGGCACCATGTTCGGCCACCCGCGCACGATTCTTTCCCATGACACATGTTTCATGTGTTCTCCAAGTTGTCATCCCGGCTGTCGATATACGGTTGACTAACACTTGCTGGCATCACAGAGCGCAATGGACGCAAGACCTTGACTACGGTCCAGGGTATTCCTCCCAAGTTTGACCACAAGAAGATCCTCAAGGTCATCAAGAAGGAGTTCGCTTGCAATGGAACGATCATTTCTGCAGCAGAGTCCAAGGGCATGGGCGAGGTGATCCAGCTCCAGGGCGACCAGCGCAGCAAGATTCGCGACTTCCTGATTGACAAGGCTACCGGCCTTGGCCTCGATGAGAAGACGATTAAAGTCCACGGTTTCTAGACTAGTCACGCTGTGTCGTGTCTCGAGCTTATACGTATAGGCAGTCTGACGTGTGGATGTTTTTCTTGGAGACATCTTTTGGTATCTCCTTGTACACGACTACACAGACAACGCCTTTTCCCGCATCTTGCGGGCGTATAGATACGTCTCCCAGAGCGACACTCTCACCGGAGGGTACGCTTTGATGACTGGCGAGACACATCGACGCGGGCGTGTAGTGGTCGGGATGGAGTTGGAAGCAGGAGACGCGGCAGATGAGCTCTGGTGCCGGCCGTGGTGCCAAGGGTCTTCATTTCTTCTTGGTTTTCTGTTTCTTTGCTTCTTCTCAGGATGGTGCCGCATGATTCAAGTTTTGTTTGAGATACTCTCTTTGACGCTGCTGCAGTGTCATTCGTTGATGGTGCGGGCTACATTTTTTTATCCGTGGGTTTGGATGCTGGATCATCTTTCCATGAGCAGCATATCCTCTTTGTCAAGTAGCACATACCAGGTGTTGTTACTATGGAGAATGGAACAGTGTTCAAGCACAAAAATAACGAGGTCAACATGAACTGAACCGTGAAGCTTTGTGTAGTGTGTTGCTTAATATTTTACAGGCACAGATCGATCCGGGGGTATGCCCTTGCGATACCGGGTATGGCTGGACATAACGACGACAACAACCTGGGGACAGAGAGAGGGGGTGGTGGTTCTGTTGTGTGACCTGGCCGTCCGTGGTCAAGATTGCTAACAGCTTGACCTGCGCATCATGGGCCTAGCCATTCCGTGTCTGATCTGGTCGGCACGGCCCAGTGCCCCCAGTGTCTCCAGCGCCCCAAGTGCCTCCAGCGTTCCCGGTTCCTAGTTCGTAGCGCCGTACCTGTCAGACGGATGTAGTGCGGGAAAGCCGGAGGAGACTTCACAACATGGCATAGCACATGGCACAGCACATGGCACAGCACACAGCACAGCACCCCCCCAAAGAGGATAATGGGGTCCGGTTCGACACGTGTTGAGGGCGGGCTGAAGGGCAAGCTGAAAAGAAAACATACAAATACAAAGGAGGCCAAAAAGAGGAGATAGTCCACGAGATGGGACAGATGCAACATGCAGTAGTGCTGCAGCGGCCTGGCCGGCCGAGACCGTCTCCGACTCTTCCCCCTTCCCCCCTCTCCCTCTCCCCAGAACACACTCTGCCTTGCAGGCGATGCTGTGCGGACGCTGATCTGGGTCCTTCGTCCCCCTCGACCCCTCCTTTCTGTCCACTATGCATTTTTATCTCGCTCCGCTCGCTTGTGTTTTCACCACCCCCCACGGAGATGTTTTGTTCTAGCGCTCCTTTGGATTCCTTCTTTTGCTTCTCTTGCATTTTCCTTTTTCTCTTCCTTGGTTACCTGGGCCTCCTCGCCCATTCCCCCCGTCGCCCCCGTCGCCCCCGTCGCCCCCGTCGCCCCCATCCTCTCCTTGGTTTCGGTGAGTCAGGGAAACAAAAGAAGGGAGTTCCCCGGGCTGAGCTTGTTTTGGGAGTGGAGATGCGATGGGGACGAGTGGAAGAAAGATGTGCGTCGTACTCTCGTAGGCACGTCGTACTCCTCCGAACAATGGATGCACCGTCCAGCTGCATACTCCCGTGTTTTGTGATATCCTGGGTCGACGTTCGAGGAAGGCATTTCAATAACGTAAATATCTCTTCTAGAAGCAGAAAAGAAGGAAAAAGAGGAGCACCGCCCCCTGGCACGGTTTTGTCTCCATTCTTCTCGGAGTCCTACGACACATCTTGCAGACGGGCGCTGATGTAGCTTACAAGTAGCTTGTACGGAGCACGGCACAGGTCACGGCGCATGCAGCATGCATCGCTACGGAGAACTCCGTCTGCAGGTCTTCGTCCCAAGCTTTCGTTTCTATTGCGTTTCCTCCTTCCCGTTGGCTTGGCTATTCATTTGCCAGCCTCCTAGGTGCGCAATTTGCCGAAAGGAAAATAAAAGTACCGTAGCGAGCAAATATTGGGTAAGAGAAGCAGTCACAAGAAATGGCTCACACGACAGAAGACGGTGGGCAGGTGAGGGAGGCGAGGCCATGGAGGGAGGGGGTGCGTTTATGTGTACATGTGGTCAATGCTCTCGACTCAAAGTAAAGAGTTGCGTAAAAGAAGCGTAAACAGGTCATTGAGAGCAACCCGCGTGTGGAGGCGAGAGCGAGCGGTAAGATTATCTTTTGCCGATTTTTGCTTCTTTCTCGTCGTTTTCATCCGCCAAGCACGCGCCCGAGGGATGCATTGGGGGTGCTCAGACGGTGGGAGGATGGACATGAGAGCAAGAGGGTGAACATCGACACGTAATGTGGCGTCCTCTATTGACATTTGAGACGGTTTGTTTTGCGAGACAAATATATTGACCTGAACCTTGTTTCTCTTACGAAAATTATGTGCGGCCAGCTCTCTTGCTCATCTTGTCCTGTCGCATGCCCAGATGCCTTGAAACGCATCGTGCGAGGAAAGCCAGTCAATGCCAGCCAAAAGACAGGCAAGGGTCTTGACGCGTGGATACGCGCGGGATCAGCGAGAGGAGTCCCCGAAGAAAAAAAGAAACGGCTGGACTAGCTGACTGACGGCGCACATGCTCGGCGAAGTCCCTCCCTCCCTGCTCGCCGATGAGGGCTGCACCCTGCTGGGCATCTAGACTAGTAGGCTAGAATCTCGAACAGCGACCCAGATCATCACGTCTTTTCGACAACGCGGGCACTAGGATGGTAGTCTCGCGCCGGCCGTCTCACCTCCCCGTTTTCCTTCTGTCCCTTTTTCTACTATCCACTACATCTTCTCCTTGGTGTTTGTACATGTGTAAGACGGGCAACGTGCTTCTTATCCCGGGCTGATATGTGTTGATGGCATTGCATAGGTGGAATACGTAAACACTGCACCACACATCTTCCATTTGGCTTCCATGCAGGACGGGGTTACATATATTGGGAATCCTGGCAATCCTTTTCTCTAATTTTACTTTTTTGTGCGTTCTTGTCGTGACAGGTCATCGCGACGTCGTACTGGGTTTTGCCAACGTAGACGGGGCGGTTCGTTTGACGGGCGCGCATATGCCAAAAGAGTTGGAACGGTTCTTGCCCTTTCCCACGTCGTGGGGATGCATGGGACCGGTCACATCGTATGAGCCACCATGTCACTGTATATCTCACTCGGAAGGAAGGAGCCTGTGCAACATATTGTGATCCTTTTTCGTTTCTTATTTCCCTATTTTTCTGTATTTTTTGCACCCCATCGTGGCTCCCCTCTCGCCATTGCGTCTTGTGCTTTGTATTGCCTGCTTCGCTTTATTGCAGTCGGGAAGCGTCCCAAACAGGAAACTGCATATAGTGTGGACACCGGCCAGCCTATAAAAAGGCAGAGCTGCAACTGTATGCAAACGCTGCAGGGAAACGGAATGCACCCCCAAAAGGACGGGAAAGCTTAAACAGATGAAATAAAACATTCAAAAACAATAAAAGCGACAGCACCTCTGCAGACATAAATTCAAAATGGCAGTCGACAAGGTCAGCTTGCAGTCCCTTTGGTTGTTTTTACTGTTTTTATTGTTTGGCGACCCACATGAGGTCGATGGTGTCACTGGATCCATCGATGGCGCAAGCAGAAATACGGCTACCTGATTGGTCGCCTTAGCCCTGGTCTCGCATGTCGAGGTTCTGGGGGCGTGCAGGCTGCGTGTGGGTTGCGTGGGCGGGCGGCGCGTTGTCTCCCTGTTTTTCGTTATTTTTGTTGGCTTGTCTCTGCTGCTCTCTTGTTGTTTTTACGCAAGGGAAACATGGGTGGGCGAACGGGGGAAGCGAGATAAAATACGGGCAATACTACGGGGCCGGGCGTGCGCATGGAAGGCTCGAAGGGAGTGACTTTGGATGAGAGACGAAAAGCAGAGAGATTACGTGCAGCCACAGTCGTAACGTCCTTTCCAACGTCTTTGCTTTTCTTTCCCTGTCAGTTCCATCTGAAAAATGTCCAGGCGACCGACGCCGAATTTGTGCCGTTCCCACAGGGCAAACCGCTACCCACGTTTGCGGGTCAGAGTGAGAGTGCTCCGTAAAGTAGGAATAGAATATAGCTCCGTCACATGAACGATGCAACGAGCCTGTGCACGGGGGTGTGGCCGGTGTGCAACCTGCTTGATATTTCGCGAGAGAGACGCCATCCCGCGCCGGTTCGAGGACGTGCCCTGGTGCCCTACGGAGTACGGATAGCACTCGAGGACCAGCAGCCGTCCGTATGGGGGAGGAATGGGATCTCAGGTTTCGGTAGAGATTAGGTTAGCCAAGCAATATCAAGGGTCCGGTAGAGACGAAACAACGAAGGAAACTACTTGTACTCCGTACGGAGTACACCAAAAAGAAACGAAAAGGCACAGAAACAACGCCATCACAAAAGGAACGGCTGAGATTGGACAGGCGGAGCCGAGTCTGTCCTCCGTGACTGACGAATCCGGCTAGGCACACGACCCCGTACTCAGTAGCACGGCGAGGGACGTGGAGGTGCACGCCCGACCAGGCCATGTCATACTAATACTTCCTCGGAGATACTCGACGACATCTGTGCGTTGCGTCGAAGTTGAAGAGGGTGTGCATCAAGGGCGCTTGCAACTGTAAATGTAAATACTCGTACTCCGTACTCGTGCTCTTCGTGCTCTTCGAGCCGTGCGCGCGTGCTTCGAGCTGTGTGCGCGTGCTTCGAGCCAAGGCGAGAACCAAGACCAGGCAAAGGGCTGGCGAAACCGGACCAACAGACTGATCTGATTGATTGCGGCGATGACTGATTGATGGATACTACAAGCGAGACAAAGTTGCCCTGACCGCCTTCCAGCTGAGACCTAGGGGCCAAGCCGATGCTGGCGGTGATTGGGGAGCGTCCAAATAACATCTGCGGTTGCACCTCGTGGGCGACGTGGGCTGCAGCAAAGGGGAAGCGATCGCCTTCGGCGGTGGCCGTCTGCCAGGCTTTGAGTGTGGAGGCAGAAAGGCACAGTGGAGACGTCTAGAATGCAAAGAACAAATGGAATCTACGACGTAAAGGCACTGGGAGAACTGCATCTCGGGGCCAGCGGTGACCGCTCCGAGTTTTCGTTGAGAAGTACGGAGTACGACGAAGTGATTGACAGGACAGGAACAGCAAACAAAGCGCATGTACGGAGTACAAAATGACATAAGAAAGGAAAGAGCTACTTCGTACGCAAAAGAAACGCCCAAAAAAAAAAAACTTCCGCGCCGGCCGCAACAAGTAGCATTTGACGTAGAGTACATGCGCTGCCCCGAAATAGCTGCTATAATTGTTGGACTCAAAGTACCCCACATCCACCAGTACACCGCCATTGTCAGTTTGCCCCTGCCCCTCCACGCCCAAAAAGCGAGCTTGCTTTGTCAAAAAGCACTTACACGATGGCGCAATGCGAGCTAACTGCAAAGGTTTCCACTTTCGGCTTCAAACCAGTATTATGGGAAGCTTCAAAGTTGCACTTTCCCATCTTTTCTCGTTGCGCGTCGTCAGTCGTACCTGCCCTCTGGTTCCTCGTCATCCTTTCCGCTTGTCCCCCTTTCTCCTTCCTTTTCTCGTCTCTTAAGCTTGATCCTTTTTATTCTTTTGTTCTTCTGTTCTTCTGCTCCTCAGTTCTCCCGTTCTTCTGTTCTTTTTCTCTCTCTTCGTTTTCCATACGTCGTACTTCCATACCCTCGCCACACCCCTGGCTACTGTGGTTTCCTTTTGGTTGATTTTTATCCCTTCGCAGACGGACACATTAACTGTCTTGGGTCTGGGCGCACTTCCATCATTCTATTGCCCTCTGTCACCATCGACCATTTTCAAGCCTCAACCTCTACCCTTGCAAGCCCGCCCTCCATTACCTTTTTCAATTGCTTTTTTATTCTTTTTTTCTGCTCATTCGCCGTCCTCTCGCCTGCCATCCCCCTTCTGTTGTGGTTGTTGGACAGCAACAGCATCCCTTTCCTGCTGTGCTGTTGTGCTACGCTCACTGCGACTGGAACTTACATACCGACGCGATCTGCACGGTTTGCTCCAGGGCCTTACTCTGGCACCACAGGGCAAAAATACCTTTTGTGATATTCGCCTGATCTGACGACGAACTTAATCTCCTCGATCGAGGTTCTTTCGTTTCTTTCGTCTCTTCTCTCGCGCCACCTGACATCCCCGCCTTCGACGCCATCCGTCGAACGCCATACTTGCCATCGGCATCACCGTGTGACGAGCTCGCCGCTTTGTTCGCTCAACGCCCAAAAGAAACTATTCGTTTTTTATCTTTTCTGCTTCTTTTACATCTTTACGTCTTTTTGACTTCGGCGAGGGTGTGCCATTTGCTCTACCACCCTTGTGCTCCTCTCTATCTCCTCCCTCTCGCGTTACCCGACATTCTCGATCCTCATCAACGAAGCGTTTCTTTCGTGGCCCCCTTCCCACCCTCACCGCGTGAGAGCAAAGGCAACTCTGCAATCTGGTTGTGCACTCGATACACTTGATAGCATCCTGTTGTTGTCCAGAGGGCGTCGTTTGCTTACCTCTTGCGTCTACTCGACCCGCTCTCTTTGCCTACTTGTGTCTCTTTCTCTTTCCCACGAGTTGTTGGCTCTGCTACTTCGGAGCCTCGAGGACTTGTGGAGATTTACCACTCCGAGAAAAACATCCACCCAGAAGAGGAGCTGTTGAATCCCTTCACGGCAGGGCACCCTCCACCACCGGTTGCCTTGCTTGACTGTTTTCCCACCCCTCCCCCCTGTCTGCATCCCGCGCCGAGCTAGAGAACAAGCTCACAGACACTCACAAGCAATACACCCCTCCCTCTTCTCTTCCCTCCTCTTTCTTTTCTTTTTCTTCTCTTTCTTGTCCTTTTTCTTACCCACCCCCACTCAACACAACAGTTCTCGGACGGGGTACACGCGCTGGGCTACCGTGGAGCTGGATCTTATTCACTTTATTTTTCTTTCTGTTCTCCAGCTTTCTTTCCGTCGTTACTCCCATGTCTAGCTGTTGGGTCTAGTCACAGAAAAAAGCTCATCTACACTTTTGTATATATACTCATCGTCTGCCCCTGCAACGTTGAAGACGATCTTCCTTTCGAGTCTCTTTCATCCCCATCCTCCTCCTCCCTCCGGGTTTCTGTTCTCTACTTTCGACATCTTTTATTCGAAAGTTGCGAGCGTCAGGATACCGAAGCCTTTCTCCTCCTAACTTTTCGCCAACACTCCTTACATCACCACCGTCAACATGCCTGGACCAAAGGCCACCAAGCTTGGTCATACCCTGGCCAAGGGTCTCGGTATCAAAGTCGAGCGGCCCGTCGCCTACCAGGACGAAGTCACTCGCGGCGAATCTGTCTTCTCTTCCGACGACACCTGGGTCGAGGAGCCTCCTCACACTGTCGACGCCCTCAGAAGCCTTGTTCCCACGGGCAAGGAGACCACTGACTACTTCATCTCACTTTTTCCCTTCCTGCACTGGATTGGCCGCTACAACGCTCAGTGGCTGATCGGTGATCTGGTTGCTGGTACGTTATTGGACGCGTCTGCGTGTAACATTGCTTGTTTTTGTCTTATCTTGGAGCTTATTTTCTAACTTTGCACAGGTATCACCGTCGGCGCCGTTGTCGTTCCCCAGGGCATGTCCTACGCCACACTGGCGAACCTCGAGCCTCAGTTCGGTCTGTACTCGTCGTTCATGGGTGTCATTGTCTACTGGTTCTTCGCAACGTCCAAGGACATCACCATCGGCGTAAGCAATTTTACAAGCCTTCCTTTGAACTACTGCACTGCCTTGCCTTAATCAGTCGCTAACATTTGTGCGAATACAGCCCGTGGCCGTTATGTCCCAGCTTGTTGGCAGCATCGTCGTCTCCGTCGCCAAGGACCTTCCTGACGTTCCCGCCCACGTTATTGCATCGGCTCTGTCTATCATCGCTGGCGCCATCGTTTTATTCATCGGTCTCATTCGCTTCGGTTGGATCGTGGATCTGATTTCTCTGACTGCGCTGTCCGCCTACATGACGGGCTCTGCCATCAACATTGGTGTTGGCCAGGTCCCCACCATGCTGGGCCAGACTGGCTTCAACACGCGCGCCCCGACGTTCCACGTCATCGTCAATATTTTGAAGCACTTACCCGGTGTCAAGATCGACGCTGCGATGGGCCTGACTGCTCTGCTGCTTCTTTACCTCATCCGCATTGCCTGCAGCGTCTGCGCTAAGCGCTACCCTCGCAAGCAGCGCATCTTCTTCTTTCTTTCGACTTTGCGCACGGCCTTTGTCATTCTCCTGTACACCATGATCAGCTGGTTGGTCAACCGTCACCGCCGCACCAAGCCGCTCTTCAAGATCCTGCAGACTGTCCCGCGTGGCTTCCAGAATGCCGCCGTCCCCGAAATCAACATTACGATTATCAAGGGGTTCGTGAGCTACCTGCCGGTTACCGTCATTGTCCTCCTCATGGAGCACATTGCTATCTCCAAGTCGTTCGGCCGTGTCAACAACTACACCATCAACCCCTCACAGGAGATGGTTGCCATTGGTATGACCAACGTTCTCGGCCCCTTCCTGGGTGGCTACCCGGCCACCGGCTCCTTCAGTCGGACGGCTATCAAGTCCAAGGCAGGCGTGCGCACGCCTCTGGCTGGTGTGATCACTGGTCTGGTTGTCCTCCTCGCCATCTACGCGCTGCCCCCCGTCTTCTACTACATTCCCAACGCCTCTCTGTCGGCTGTCATCATTCACGCCGTCGGTGATCTAATCACCGCACCAAACACCGTCTACCAGTTCTGGCGCGTCAGCCCCTTCGAGCTCCTCATCTTCTTTGTCGGTGTGATTGTCACTGTCTTCTCTAGCATCGAGGATGGTATCTACAGCACCATTTCCATCTCCGCCGCCATGCTGCTCTTCCGCATCCTTAGATCGAAGGGTACCCTCCTCGGCCGCGTCAAGGTCCACTCCGTCCTTGGCGACCAGGTTATTGGCCAGGACCACCACGAGGTCATCGGCCCCTATGGTAGTATCGGTGGACTGTCGAACGAGTTGTCTGCTCGCAGCGTCTTCCTTCCTCTTGACCACAGTGACGGCTCTAACCCGAACGTCGCTCTGGAGACTCCCTACCCCGGTGTCTTCATCTACCGCTTCGCGGAGGGCTTCACGTACCCCAACGCCGCGCACACGCTCGAGCACCTGGTGGACTACATTTTCAAAAACACTCGTCGCACCAACCTGACTTCGTACCCGCGACCGGGCGATCGTCCCTGGAACGACCCTGGCCCGACCCGCAAGCAGCTCAAGCGCATCGAGGCGGGCACTCTCTCCCTTGCCGAGGCTACTGGCTCGGATGAGAGCAAGCCAACGCTGAAGGCTGTCATCCTGGACTTCTCTTCCGTTAACTACCTGGATATCACCTCTGTGCAGACCCTGATCGATGTTCGCAACCAGCTCGACCGCTACGCGTCGCCCAATGTTGTCGACTGGCATATTGCCTCCATCAGCAACCGGTGGGCCAAGCGCGCCCTCGTGTCGGCTGGCTTTGGTTACCCCACGGATGTCCAGGATGCCCCGCACCAGCGCTGGAAGGCCATTTTCAGCGTTGCCGAGATTGGCGGCCGTGACTCGGCGGCTGCCCAGGCCGATCGGGAGGCGGCCGCGGCGCTTAACTTGCAGGGCAATGCTCCTGGCAGCAGCGGCAAGTCGGGCCCGGCTCTGGACATTGAGGAGGCCCAGAGCAGCGACTCGGTCGACGACGACCCGAAGACCAAGTCGCCCAAGCTCAAGGGTGTCACGGTGCACGGTCTCAACCGGCCGCTGTTCCACGTCGATCTCACCAGTGCCCTGCAGAGTGCGATTGCCAACGTGGAGGCCCGCGCGGCCCACGACGCCGAGTTGCGGCCCGACTCCATCACCAAGGACATTGGCAAGGAATAAGTTTATGCTGTTCTGAAGATCTCTTGCGTTCTATGAGGCTTTTGGATTCAAACCCTTAATTTTGGATAACGAGAGGAAAGCCATTTAGCGGATGTGTGTTTGCTTTGGACATTATTTTTTCGTGATCCAAAAATGATTCCCCCAGTTGTTTATTTTACTCTTCTTTTATTTGCCGCTCTCTATCTATCTGCATGATTATATTTATTTTTTTGTGTTGCATGACGAGGCCAAATAGTTTTTATTTGTTACTTTACTTTTGTAATGACTGGAGAAAAATATACCCTAAGAGTCCAGTTCATTTTTGTCCGCTCGAAAATTTTCGATAAATAAAGTAAAAATATGGTCAAGTGAAAAAAAAGTATAAATATTATATTTATTACCCACGGATTCCATCTGAGGCAGCAAGCAAGCTGTCACATGTGTCAGGCTGCGAAGCAATGTTGCGATGGTGTGTACTTTCTATGTTTCACTTTGGCCTTGTACCAAGCACCTGTCTACAGCATGCCTCTAAATTGAGGCAGGTGCCGATGCTGGTAGACACAACCCACTATCCTCGGCCTGCAACTGCAGCTGCGCCCGCATCCGCATTCCAAGCATTTCGCTCTGGCTCTTCTCAAAGCTTGGCTTGCCAATACCACGTCCTCTTGAGCTGTCTCGCTGTCGCCACTACCTAAACGATTTGACAAGGCAATGGCGTGCTACCTTGTTTTGAGCGATCGGCGCAGCCCTTTTCCCCTCTTATGGGCCACACCATCCTCCACCCCATGGAATCAATCGTTTCTCGGCTACCTCCCGCATCCCTTTCCCTCCCGTTTCGCAATCGATGCTGGCGATTGTGTGTGCAGCAAGGGTGTGGTAAGCCTCTTTTTCTTGGCTCAAGATGCTGCCTTACTCGGGCTTGCTTGCCCCCGCCTCCCGTCTGCATGTAAGGGAGAGCGAGACGTGACGATCTGTGAAAAGACGTTTTGCACGGAAGTATGGCGTCGCTGTAAGCTAAGGCGATGGCAAGCAGGCCGGTCGTGCTGTGCCTGTATGCCCGTTTGCCCCAACCATGTCTTTCTTTCTTCTTTTTAACTCCTGTCGTCTTTCATGTCGCAGCTTCAGCCTCCAGCACGTCCTCGTCCAGAGCACCCATCACCTCCACGACTAGGCCGACACTGTCCAGGAACGCATTGACCGACACGCGCAGCATGCGGTTCGTCGAGGCTTCGTAGGTTGTGCGGAGGACCGTCTTGGCGTCGGCGCTGTCGTCGGCGGTTGCGGCGTCGGGGGCACTGTGCACGGCAAACGATCGGCGCACCGACGGCGAGAGCTCCTTGTCGACAGAAAGAGCCTGTAGGGCGACCGTGGCGAGGCGGTCGGTCGGAAAGGGGATGTCGATGACTCTGGAGGGACACTGTCAGTACAAGGCTTGCTACAAGGCTTGCTTCAGCGCTGTAGCTTGGGAAGGGAGGCATACAAAGAGCATGGAAAGTCTGTATCAATGGCCATAATTGCTGCTGTGTTGCCGTAACTGGCGATGTAAGGGGTCGCCGAGTGTGAGGTGTCTTGTGCTGTGACAAAAAAAGTCAATGGCTTTAGAAGAGCTCTAAAAATGCCCCTCCTACTCCGTAAAATCGTTCGCTGCAAGAACTCTTTGACTCCATACTTTCAGGAGTATGTCAGCGGGGCAATATGTTACACAGAATTTCTCCAGCATTACATAAGCCAGCCAGTTCTTTGGCGTCCTTTTTTCACCTGGTTCACCGTCCTCAATTGTAATTAGCGCGATTATGCGGTAAGGGCCCAGACTGGTGGGTTATGGGGCGGGCGTTGCCCTGGTGACGCAACGGTGAAGGCCCAGGCTGGTGGCCTTGCTGTGGCTTGACAACGGAGCCAGCGAATTTGATTGGCTGAGAGGACTTGTTGTGTTGTTTATTTTGCTGCGGCGGCCGGGGTGCCACAAGCCAGACTGCTACGCCGTATCTTACGAGCACAATAACAAGGCTCCACAACGACCGAAAGACGGGGGGAAGGAGCGAGGAAGACACCTTGAGACAGCAGAGACAGCCTAGGCTCCAGAAGGCAGGCACGCACCGTCGGTTGGTTTCCAGTGAGTCCGCTGTTTCCAGTGGCAGGACTGAAGCTCCGCAATACAACACCACAACAAAATAACAACAGCAACAACACTCATTCACAACGCAACAGCAAAAACAAAAGGGAAGCCGGTGGCCACCAACCTACTCCGTACCAAGAATGCAGACTTGACGACAACGACACTCACTCTATTTGCCCTTCCCTTTCCCCTTCCCGCCCCCCCACCTCGTGCAGCGCAACAATAACATATCCCAGGGCCGGCCAGCATCGTTTTTTTCTCGTCTTCTCGTCTTCTCTGTTTATTATTCGCGGCCTTTCCTTTTCCCATTCATTCTTTCCCCTTTCTTCCTCTTTCTTCCTCTCTCCTCCTTCTCCTCTTCATTTCTCCTTCTCATCCTCTTGCTCGTCTTGCACGCATCTTTCTGCATTGCATTCACATCTGTCCGCGGTTGGCATCCTCTCGTCGCCGACCTGCCCGGTTTCTCTTCTCAGCATCGATAGATCGTCGCTCACTTCCTGACTTCACCGGATCTGCCGCACGCGACCAGCTCCTTACCTCAGCTTAATTGTCCTGCGATGGCGCCTTCGGCAAAGAACCCAAACATGGGGCAGGTGATCGAATATCTTCCTGGTGAGACCCTTCTCCACGCGCCTCTGCACTCGCCTGCTTTTGTTGCTTGTTGTTGTTTTTATTGCTTTCTAACGCATCGCACCTAGATCGGTTGTATCTTGGCTCGTACCTCAGCCAGCCCGACGCCGATACGCTCTTCCCTTACGGTGCCCAAGCCCCCAAGTCTCCGAGCAAGAGATCGCGGGCTCTCGCATCCGATACTACCTCGTCCGCCGCGGCGCCCAAGCCCGAACCCTACTACTTCACCGTAGATGACTCGCTCCTGTATAACGCCTTCCACCACGACTTTGGCCCGCTGCACGTCGGCCACCTGTACCGCTTTGCCCTGCACTTCCACGAGATCTTGGCTGCCACCGAGAGCCAACAGCGCCCAGTCGTCTTTTGGAGCCGCGCAGACCCAAGAAGTGCGTGAAACCACCTGTTTGTTGTGTCGGGGTGCTTTCTGCCAGGGTATCTCTTGCTAACCTCATACCGTCCTCGCTAGGTCGCGCCAACGCTGCTTGCTTGCTCGCTTGCTACATGGTGCTCATCCAGTCCTGGCCACCACATCTGGCGCTCGCGCCCCTTGCGCAGGTTGACCCTCCATTGATGCCCTTCCGCGACGCCGGCTACAGCCAGGCCGACTACGGTATCACCGTCCAGGACGTTGTCTATGGTGTGTGGAAGGCGAAGGAGGAGGGCTGCTGTCTGCTGGACAACTTTGACCTGGCCGAGTACGAGCAGTTTGAGCGCGTTGAGCATGGCGATTTCAACTGGGTCACCCCCCACTTCTTGGCCTTTGCCTCCCCCCAGCACACCCCCGTGGCCCGCATCACCGAGGATTCGGAGCTGTACGCCTCCCTGCCACGGACACTCGACGCCGTGGAAGCCCATCTGACCCTGCCACAGCCGTTCAAGAACGTGCTGCGCCACTTTTCTGAGCGTAACATTGGCCTTGTTGTGCGCCTCAACTCCCAGCTGTACTCCCCGTCGTATTTTGAGGCCCTCGGCATCCAGCACCTGGACATGATCTTTGACGACGGCACGTGCCCACCAATGTCGACGGTGCGCAAGTTCATCCGCCTCGCCCACGAGATGATTACGGTGCGCAAGAAGAGCATTGCGGTGCATTGCAAGGCTGGCCTTGGCCGGACAGGCTGCCTCATTGGTGCCTACCTCATCTACCGCTACGGCTTCACCGCCAACGAGATCATCTCCTTCATGCGCTTCATGCGGCCAGGCATGGTCGTCGGCCCCCAGCAGCACTGGCTGCACCTCAATCAGGGTGTGTTCCGCGAGTGGTGGGTCGAGGAGCGTCTGGAGCGCAGACTACGCCGCGAGTTTGCTGCGACGCAAGCAGCTGCCTCTGCCAACGCCAACAACCTGCCGAGCACACCCATCCGCGCGATGCAGAAGGCCAGCTTGGGTCGCTCGCAGTCGACGTCCACACCACCCAACCGCTCTGCCTCGGGCCGTACTCCCCTCAGCGAGATGGACCAGGAGCGCAACAACGTCGCACAGGAGGATTACCTCCCCGCACCAACCCCCGGCCAGCCGCGCAAGAGCGCCCGTGCCGACCGCCACCACCCCTACTCGCGCAGCAAGACAGGCAGCTACACCACAGCCACAAGCACAGTCGAAGAGGAGGATGCCGCTGCCGCTACCCTGGGCGACGAGGCCGAACTGTTCGCGATTCTGCAGGAAAACGGTGGCGACGACCACTCTAGCCGGGGCAGCCGGGGAACTGACTCCGAAGAGGAGATCCACCTGCGTATGCGCATGCACCGCAAGGCGGCCGCTGCCGCGTCGTCTTCTCCCGATGCCAGTCGCCACCAGAAGTCGCGCTCTACTAGCCACAGCACCCGCAACACCGTGACGGCCACGTCAACGACGACGACTACGACGACAAGCACCGCGATCCACGACAACGACGCGTCTTTTGACACAGAGAACATTGGCTCCTCGATCAGCCGGGTCAAGTCCATCCAGGAGGTTCAGGGCCGGGAGCATCGTTCGACCTCGGCGTCGGGTGTTCTGGCCAAGGTCCGCGGTTCGGATCGGAGTGGCAGCCATTCCAGCGCAAAGCGGATGCCTGGTGCCCAACCAAGCGGCATTCGGAAGACTAGCAGCCGCGTTGCCAGCGGTGGCAATGCCGCGACAGCAACAGCAATGGCGTCAGCGGCACGGAAAATCTCGAGCATTCAATAACTGAACGATACGAAAGAGGAACACGCATATACACCACCACCCCCCCCTACATGCATGTACGGACAAAAATCGGCGAACTTTTTGGATAAGGCGTTGAAGGCGGCGTCTACACATACACGCATGCGTACGCTCATCCTAATCGGATTGACGAGTTATGACAATCTTTTCTTTTCCTTTTCCACTCTTTTATTTCTGTTGGACTTTATCTTATAGTCTGGATGCGCCTTGGCGTCATGGCGTGGTGTTGTGACTGCTCTCTATTGGTTTGCATTTTTTTTTTGTTGTCGTTCTACCGCTTGTTTTCATACTCCACAAAGCATCGGCGTTCGAATTGTTCATTCATCTCACCATCCACGACTGGGTATAGGCATCTGGCCGAGAGAAGGGATAAGGGGCTACAAGGAATGGGAGTTTCGCATCTATTTACTATGCTACGATTCGATACCATACAGATCCGCGTGAGTCGAGACTGGGGAGGCGAGGGGGCCTGAATGAAGACGAGGGGACGGGGACAACGGGGAAAGAGAGAGGAACACGAGCGAAATGTGGCTCGTATCATTTTTGTGTCTGTATTTTTTATCTCCATTTTTACGAGTTCTCTGCGGTCGGTCTTGTCGTTTTTGCTTTTTTACTTTTCGTTGGAGTATTGTTCTCGTCTCGTTCAAATGCATTTTTCTATTGACTGAAACATTGTGCCATTAAATCTACCCGAGCGAATGTACCTCTGTAACTCTGCCCCCTTTGCCTCCGTGCTTTGCTCTGCAGCGGCCCATTGTGGCGGCCATGGTCACATTCTAGAAGACGAAAGTTGAACTATGGAACTTGGCTCTGTCTGTCTTGGGCGTACGTGAGAGGGTAAAGGGGGGGCGGAGAGACTTTAGACGATCGCTGATGTCTCGCTTTCTTGTTGGCTATCTCGCTGCGTCAACGGCCCAATGTACAACCCAAACCGTTGGTTTCTTTCCTTGCTCGTCTGCTCGGTTTTCTTCTCATTTTCCCTTTCGCCTCTTATGATCTATCATTCTGGGCTCGTCACTTGACCTGCACGTCCTGTGGAAAAACGAAAAAGGGACACGGGGAATGAGAGACCGTGCCTGTTCGGATGTAACCTGCAAAGCTAGCTATCCTGACTCTCGAGTCTTGTCCCACCGGGCAAGCCGGGCAATCCATCAAGCCGACTCCAGCGCCAAAGTCGGTGGAGGGGAGGAGGCATGCGAGATAGATGATAGTCTTTACGTCGTAGTACGGAATCAATTATTGGAGAGCAGCAATGCATAGACTACGAGATATTGTCAACGTCTTGGTTTTTCTGAATCTTCTCACATACTCGTTCCTCCAAGGCATACAGTAGTTGACGGCACGATCTTCGTTCTTCTCTTCTGTGTTCCTAGTTTACGCAGGGCAGACAAAGGCCTTGAGTATACAGACCTGCATGTGTGTACGTAAGGAAGGGGCTTTTAGACAACCAAGAAAAAGAAGGAGGATGCGAGAGAATGGGTCAACCGAGGCGCCCAGTGTCGAGTTAGCCGAACAAGAAGAGTGGAGGAATCGGGCGGCGCAGACTCTCATTTTTCTTATTCTGCGCAGATGTGGTGGGCGCAGGCGTGAGGAAGCGAGATTCTGGCAGCCCGGTTGCAGGTTGCTGGAATTTGTTGGATTTTCTCTTTGCTGATGGCGAGCTTGGCCGCCGCAACGGGTCGCTGAGACGGCGAGTAGAAGAGAGATAGTTGGACGTGGGGATGGAGGTGGGCGTAGGATCGCCATTGGACGGGCGCTGTTTTAGCGTTCCCGAGAGGGAAAGGCTGAGCGGCAGCCTTGAGCCAGAGGTGGGAGAGAAAGAAAAGGCACCCCCCGCCCAAGGTCGTCATAGGAAGGTGCGATGTTGGATATTTGCGCGTAACTTCTCATTTCATTTTAAAGACAAAGAAAAATAACAAGAAGCGACTGTCGACAAGGAAAGAGCGACCAGAGCAGGACGCACTTCGCATCGCTCCTGCCCTTTGTTGACTCCACTCCTTCCCGCAACAACACACTGGCCAATGGCAGAGGGCAGCCATTGGCCAATGAAAGCCGCCCATGACACTGTTAACCGCCGACCTCACTCCAACCCACCACACAACCACACAACCACACAACCACATCGTGAGAGACGGAGGAACTTCCTGACCAACACCGCACCTCTTCTTTCTCGTCCCCCCTTTCTCGTCTGTTCCCATGCCTTCCGGCCCCTCGATGCGACCGGCACTGGCAGACCGCACCTCCACTCCATCCTCTCCACACCCCCCTCCATTTTGTCGCCTGTCGTCTGTCGTCTGTCGCTTGTGGCCGCTCTGGTCGTTTTTTTGGGGGCCATGACCTTCAACCATCCTTCAAGGCATTTTGCGGTCTCCCATCGAGACAATTGTCACACATCTGCGCCTAACAGCCTGCATGCTGCACACTGCATGTTATACACCATCTTTCTTCCTGTCTCGCTCCGTCTCGAAGGATGCCTCGGTCGATTTGTCTGGGACTCCGCCCCCAAGCGGTCGATGCTCAAAATTCAAAAGATCTCTGTCGTCTAGCCGTCAGAACCCCTCGGTATCTGCTTTGCGGACAAGCGATTTCCCGGCAGAGTAAAGATTCGGGCAAGACGGAGAGGCGAACGAAAGCTCCTCTAACGGACCGACCAACAGCCCAGAATGCAAGGATCCAACACATCCGTATCTGGTCGATACAAAGGAACATGACAGCCGAGTGCTTCCTTGCTTCCCTTTTGCGCCCCCCTGCTATTTGAACCCCTTCCCTTCTTCTTTTTGCCTGCCTCTTCCTTTCCGTTTCTCACATGCAGATGCCCCATATAGGGTAGCGGTGTAAAGATTTGAACATTTTTTTTTCTAGTTCTGCGGCTGTCTATGGTCAGAAAATCGCTTATTTGGGGGCGTACATTGTAAGAAACGCATGTTTTCAGCCCCCATGTCTACGTGAAAGTGCACATTTGGCCAGCCAGCCAACCACACAGCAAATCATGCTTTTGAGGGCCTGCACCTACTTTCAGAAAATCAGGAAATCCCAAGGAGAAATCAGACAGAAAAAGAAGCGTGCGGGCGTGCAGTTGCAGCAGATCCAGAACACGGCTTCTCTCTCTACATACACCCAGTGGGCCCCCCGTCAGCAGGAAGAGGATGCGGCCGCTTTCTCGGGTCCCTCCCACGGCTCCTCCATGAGTGAATCCTACTTGGACCACTTACTTTCTTCGTTACCTCCTTCGTATGGTGCCACAAGAGGGCACACGTTCTGTGCACTCCCAGTCATTTGAATAGAATGGGGAAATAGCTGGAGCTAGCTTCCTTCCTTGGCCAAGCCGTTGGATGAGACGAAAAGCTCTACCAAGGCGATGCTGGATGTGGAGATAGGGGCTTGTATGGACGGCTATAAAGTGTACATACCTAGTTTTCATGACAATCTCCTCTCCGTGTTTGTCCATGACGACGATCGGTGAGGCTAAAAAACAAGAATCCATCCAACAGGAGGCCAAAATTGAAAGAAGAAAATAAAATAAGGGGCATAAAATAAATACACAGACCTTTCCTTTATAAGTCACTACTTCAAGCCCTTGGTGTATCCCCCCTCGACCTACCATCTCACCACCAAGCTCTGGGAGTATTCATCCCTACCTTTTTACTCCCTCAAACCCCGGAACCCCAATGCATCCACCCATTGGCAAATTCAGCAAACTCTCGCTGAGTAAGTCCGGCATGGCGCCCGTTACTCGATCTCACGGCCAAGGCGAAGGCGACGCCACCGAGGGCATATCGGGTGGTCCTGTGGGGTCCGCGCCGACTGAGCCTCACGACCCTTCTCGACCTCGCTCCGATGAACAAAAGGGCAGAGAGCATTCTGAAACTGATAGTAGCGAAGATGGAAGCAACAGTGAGAGCGATAACGACGAAAATGAAGAGGACGAGGATGAAGACGAAGACGAAGAGGAAGACGGCCCCGTCCGCTCCCCGCTGACCGACCTCTTCTACAACATCGACAACCTCGACGACGAGACCCAAGAACTCGTCCGCGAGCTATTTCGCGTGCCCGCCCCCGACGAGACACCACCCATGGTTATCGAATGGTGCGGCATCAGCAATGACCCGGACGTCTATGCCTTCCAGCTCCAGGAAGTCGTTCCCCGCACCATCCGCATCGGCTCTCCCACCAGCCGAATACCCCGGCCCAGCTGCAATTGCACGGGCAACGCCAGCACCCCCTGCCGCCACCTCGTCTGGCTCATGGACCAAATCGCAAAGCAGACGCTGCACGACCACCACCCGGACGTGCCCCTCGTGCTTGACGGTGCCACGGCCTTTCCCCGAGAGCTGGGTGCGGGTGGGCTAGGGCAGGATGCCTACAGCAACATTGCCGCCTTCCACATTGACATCTTGGCCAACACGCTGCACTGCGGTGCTGGTCCACCCGTTGCGGGGCGGCCGAACCTGCACCGCGTGCGCGAGGCTCGAGAGATTCTGGCGGGGTTAGATGGCGTGCAAGACGACGACAGCGTGGACGCGTACGCGCCAGAGATCTTTGACCAGAGCAAACCGGCCCTGGAGGGTCTATTGTGGGGTACCGAGAGGCGGGATGACGACGAGGAAGGGGACGCAAGCGACGATGATGGTGACCGCATGGACGAGGATGATGTTGATACGCCGGAAAAGGATAAGGGAAAGGGTGTTGTCAAGGTCAGTGGCGGGGAAGGCGGTCGGAGCAGCAGCGACAATGCAAGCGACAACGATGGGGGCGCTCGTATCCAGAGCGAGGCACAAAGGTGGCAGCGGCAGAGGCGCAGAGGAGCTAAAGCCACCGGACGAGGGGCTGGTCGACCAGCTCAGGTCGTCCGTGATCTCGTCGAGCGGGGCGACTTGCAACGTACCATTCTACGTCTTCTCGTGTCCAATGACGAGTTCTTTGCCATGTTCCTCAAGCTCCTTGCGCCCAGCGACAAGGCCCGCGATCCGTTCCGCAAGATCCAGCAGCGCGTCGAAGCCGTGCTCGATGCGCTGTTGGCCGTTCGTCAGTCGACCCAGAAACAGCAACACCAATCTCGATTATTAATGCCCCCGCCAGACCCCCGGACAAGACGTGTGGCAGCTGCGACGGCTTCGTCGTCTTCCACGCCCATCATCACAGTTACAGCCGCCACCTCTGCGCCATTACTGCCACCGGACAGGGGCAGCAGTGGTGTAACAGTCGCCTGGGCCGCCCAGCACGTCCAGTACGCCGTCCGCCAGATCCACCTGCTGCTTCAGCGCCAGTTACCCCGTCCTCAAGGACCATGGGCCCGCCGCAGCGCCGGTCGCGCCCTTGTCTGGATCCTGCACGCTCTGGTCTTTTTCCACAACCGCGACGCCCACGGCGGCGCCACCCAAGATGACCGCAACTTGTACCAGCGGCTGGTCGGGAACAGCGACGGATCGTCACCCGAGAAAGGCGGCTTCTTCCTGCTCGACGTGCTAGCGCCGCTGCACGACCAGACGCAGCTGCGCAGCCAGCTCAAGCGCATCCGTCGCCGCATCCAGGTCAACGGCTACCGGGAGCCGTACATGCGCAAACTGGATGAGATTTTGGCGCTGATGAACACCGCAGCTGAGAAGGAGCAGTCGGAGGCACCCTTTCTAGTTCTGCCGCCATCGACGGCCGGGTCCAAGCGGCACGGCTCTAACACGAATACGCCCACAGACCGGAGGCCCAAGAGGATGCGATGAGGCGAGTCGGTGATTGCTATAATAGGAGCGACCTTGCATTGGTATGATGAGCCTTGGGATAGGCTGGGATGTGTTGTGTTGATTTCTATTTCTTTTCTATGTTAGCTTTGACTTTTCTCATTCTGTTCATTTTTTGTTAATTTTTGGCCCTCTTTGTTTTCACTGTTGACCAGTCGCATCCGGGGTTTGAATTTATCGTTCTTTGTTGGATTTGCATGCTGAGCGAGCATTTCTTTGGTGTTCTCTTGTTCTAGGATATCATACCGGTGGCCATAGACTGTGTTTACTTGAAACGTATTGCTTTCAAAAAAAAGTGATAAAAAATACTGGTAACCAGATCCCAGCGTGAGGGAGCCGTGTTTTTGTTTCGCCGACTCAAATACTCCCAATTTTGACGCCCCAAGGTATCCTAAAGCGAAAAATAAAAACAAATTTCCCCATAGACGCCTACTGTAAAATGCTCACGCAAAAAAATGACAAGAACTGGGTAATAGTGATAAAACAGAATGAAACAATACTGAAAACAAAAACCAAATATCCAATACTGCTGAATGTGTCATACTCAATAGGCATGCACGTGCAACTTGTCGACCCCCGGTTTGGTCTCCTCGATGTAGTACTGAAAGATGGAATGGTCCATGTAGTGCAGGATGAGGCGCCAGCGCCTGGTCAGTTTTGTCCGGCCCGACTTTCGGGTGTTGACGACCCCAAATCGTCTGGAGCCGGGCTCGGGGACGGGGGACACGGCCATACCGAGCAGACAGCACGGCGGCCGGAGCCCTTGCTGTTCGTCGCGCGCCAGCGGCAGCGTCCACTCGATGCGGAACGCATACGGCGGTGCATTCGTCGGCGCTGACGAGTGCGCTGCCTGCTTGTTTTTGAGCGGGCGGATCAGCACTACGCGGCCAAACATGTTGCCGACCAGAACCAAGTTGATCTCGGGAATGCAGTGCAACAGGCTACAGCGGTGGAAGTCGCGGTCCATGTCCCACAGGGTGAAGGGCAGGCGCGACGGTGGCTTCATAACGTTTTGGACGTAAAAGGGCGTTGCCGCGCGGTCGGTCCGCAACAGCTCCACAGTGTGCGAGTAGGTGCGAAGGATGAAAAATCGCCGTGCCATGTCGTTGACTTCCTTTGTTTGCGGTACTCGGAACTGGTAGAGATTTTCCTCTTGGCTGTGGTCTAGGCGGTAGCGCGAGTTTTTGAGCGTCCGGATGAGGGCCTGCAAGTTATTATTGGGCCATGTCAACCCAATGCTGGGACAGATAATCATGCCGAGGTGGAAAGGCGACTCGGCGTCCTTTTTCAGGTCGAGGTTTTCGGGCGAACTGGGTGAGTGGTTGCGCTTCACAAGAACATCCCAGTGTCTCGACATCGTCGCGGGGTCGTAGGTGAACGGGCTGCTGTCGGTGCTGTCGGTCCGCGCATGTGTGTAGGGTGTAGAGTCTTCCATGTGCGCGACGTCGCTATCTTCATCTTCCTCGCTGTCCTCCATGTCTTCGCTGTTCTCGTCGTCCTCGCCGTTTTCACGGTCTTGGCTGTGCTCGTCGTCCTCGCTGGATTTATCGGTCTCGTAACCGCTGCCATACATTTCCGTATCGTCGGCAGCTTCGTCCATGCTGACGTCGCTGTCCGATTCTGTATCGAGCTCCGACGTATCAATGGCCATAGGTGTGTGCTTCGGCTTCGTCCGGGCGGGGTCGTTCAAGTACGAGAAATAAAAGGCACCGTCGATGTTCGGATAATTGTATCGGTTTAGCATACGCCTGTCCGTCGGTGCGGGCATTCTGCTGGTGGGAAGGAACATTTTCGCGGGGAGAACCATTACGCCCCATCCAACGTCCATGCTATTGGCGCGGTCGCTTGTCAGTAAACCTGTGAAGGATATGTCAAGAAAAAGAAGAAGAAGAGAGGGCATACTCACCCTGACCTATGAGGCGAGACGATCTTTAGTGGCCGGCTACCGACTTTCCAAATGTCCATGATGAAAATGCAGCCATTGATGTCGACCGCAATGACCTTTTCAGCGATGCCCTTGGCGTCGCTGATAAAGTCGATACTGGGAATGTTGTGGCCTGACGGCCCGAGAGGAAGCAGGATGCGCCAATACCGATCGCGCAAGCGGAGCAGCGACTCGAGCTCCAGCGCACTGGCTCCCGCGTACGTAGTCGGCGAGAAATCGTCGCTGGGCACGACGAGAGGCTGCGTTTTGTGCTGCAGGGGGTCGTCCGCGCGGGGTGGTTGGAGTGCAAACGCAAACACGTTCACTTCGGCCAGGTTGGAGCTCACGGCAATCAAGCGCGACTGCGAGTGGACGGCCAGGCCCCAGGCGGTCATTCCGACCGTTTCACGGAAGAAAGGCTGCGGCACTTTCTTGCTCGGTTGCGGACCGCGGCGACGCTTCGGGAGGTTTTCGATATAGGACACGATGTGGCGCGTGTAGTAGGCGACAACATCGCCGTCATCGTAAGCGAGTAAGACGATCTCGATACCACCGAGGTCGCCCGTAATGATGTGGTTGGCCTGGTGGGGAAAGGTTTGGCTCATATGTCCTCCAAGTTGGCGACCTGCTGCTGTCGGCGGAGGCTTGAGAACTAGTAGGGGGCCGCGGAGGATCTCCGGTGCTGGCTGCGGGCGGAAGACGTGGATTTCGTCTTGGTAGACGGCGAAATAGAGCTAGAGGAAGCGGCGTTAGCACACTGGAACAGCTTGCCATCGCCGGGCCGAGAGCCGGTGGCACGGTTGGCATGAGTCATGCAACTTACATTGTACCGCTGCGATAGGGCGGTAAGGTTTATGCGTGCGCGGGCAACTCGTGGAACGGACGGGGGGCTCTGCCGAGCACTTGGCCTGTTGGGCTGCACGGGCGGGTTCGGAGCCGTCTCTCCTTCGGCCGTGTCATGTAACGGACCGCCATTCAGCGAGGCGAACGCGCTCTCCAAGGCTTCAGCGTCGCTGACGTGTGGAGCCGCATCGTTAGACGGCGCATTATTCGCCGTGCTGCTATCGGGGAGGCCTTCGCCTTCGGCTTCATTTTCTCCGTCTTCGTTTGCGTTGTCGTCGTCGTTATTGTTGCCGTTTCCACCGCCGTTGCCGTAGCCCGTGCCGGCGCCGTAGACGTTTCCGCTAGTCTCACCGTTTGCACCATTTCCGCCGTGTCCACCGCCGTCGTCGCTGTCGCTAACATCGACTTCGTCGTGGAAGAAAAAGTCCTGGTCACCCTCGAGGAAGTAGTCTTGCAGATTTGCGTAGATCCGTTTCCGTGCTTTGGGGCCAAACTGCACAATGTTAGCTGGGACTTGAGGTAAGGCCGGGAAGAGTGGAAAACATACTCGTCTTTCGATACTCTGGTAGCCCGACACCGGTTTCACCCAGACACTGCGCACATCCTGGGTGGAGTACCGGTTCCTGTAGCTCCATGGCTGCAATGCCAAAACATATGGGACGTTGGGAGGCGAAGGCGTTATACTGTTCGACGGGTTCGCGGCGCCCAGGGGACCCTCAGGGCCGTCGGCTGCAGCCGCCGTCGCCTCCGGGGCAACGACCTGGAACGGTGGAGGGTTGATGTCGAGCGGTAGCGCAGCAGGTGGCTGGTCGGCCATGTAAGCGACCAGGGCGTCTCGCGCACCCTTCCGGACGTAGGATGCTCACGATAGGAGGGATAAGGGGTGGAGTTGATCGTAGATAGGCGGTGTGGGCTAGCTATGCTCTAGGAGAAGCGGCGGGTTCGGGAATGTCGACGAAGGACAGGAGGACGTTCAAGAGAAACCGATCAAGACACAACGGCGGGCGGGAGAACGGAGCGTCGACGTCGCAGCATCGGAGGCGGTAGCAGCAGCAGCGAGACGGTCGTCGGGATCCTCATCGAGTTTGAGAGGAGGAGTCGAGCATAGGGAGCGCTGCGCACGTGTGCTTGTCGAAAAGAGAAAAGAAGTTTGCGTGCGAAAGCGCAAAGCGAACAACCAAGAGTCGTGAGTAAATGGGTTGTGTTTTGCGCGCGAGGACCGGGCCGGACGAGGCTGGACCAGCGGAAAAATAAGAATTTTGTCGACTGTGGAGCGGTCCGCCAATATATATGTCGAGGATGGCTGTCCTTTCCGTGTCTCGTATATGAAGTATATATATAGTAACTGCGTGCTCTCAAAGGGGACGACCTCGCAAGAAAGAGAAAATTATGAGTGGAGGGGGGCCGTTTCTTAAAGAATTTGAAGGATGACACGATTCGGGAGAAGGCGGGGGGGCAACTGGTTTGCCGAAAGTGAACTGATAAAGGTTTTGGGGTGGTCGAGATAACAAAGAGCTAGGGGGGTGGGTGCCAAAAGTGCGCTGGTGGCGACATCGAGAGAGGTCGAGGCTGCTAGTGAAATGTTAGTTGTCGCGAGTTGAGAAAGGATGATGAGCAAGGATGTAATAGTTGGTGAGAGGCAAGAAGCCAGGGGGGATTGTATCACGAGTATAGACGCATCCTCGCCATTGTTTGTCGAGGCAAGAACGAGGCGCTGAATGCGATTGTTCCTTCCCGTTATTTCGTGCGTATATACGAATTTACGGGCGATAGGTCATATTTTCTTTTTTCGTTTCAGCGGGGGAAGGAGCGAGAGGCCGAGGGGCCTGGCCTGGCCACTTGAGAGCTCTCCAGCGTTAATGCCAATACAGCTCAATCAACGCCTGATCTTTTGTATGGGGAAAACCAAAAGTGACAAGACACACATCACATGCACCCTGGGCGGCCAGAGCGGTTGTGATATTCTGTGTCTTTGTATCCCTTTTTCTCAGGACGTATGTGACGAGATGCAGGCAGCATGCGCCTTCCTTCCCATCTGAGCCCAAACGTGGAGGCGCAGGCGCGCCCCAGTCCTCTTGCCGGAATGGGTAAACCGAAGCAGCTGTGTTGCTCTTTCCCTCTTCGTATATGCTTCTCAATGGCCCTCGATCTACGACACTGCTCTTCGCAGGTCGATCCTTCCCCATGCGTGGCGCTCACAGATCCTTGCTGCCTTGCTGTCTTGCTAACTTGCTGTTTTGCTGTCCTCACGCTGTTCCATTCCCCCACCCAAGGCTGGACCAATGCGCTCTAGACGCGGGACGTCCCTGCCTGCATTGGCCAGACAGTCGACCGCACGGTTGACCAAACGGCCTGGCCTGGCCTACGAGCCGAAAAGTGGTGGAGAGAAGGCAAGTGCCCAACATCGGCAAATGTCGGGAAAGAGAGACTATTTTCTTAGGTATTTTGCTGCAAGGAACAGCGGCCAGGTCTGGCCCATCGCGGTCCAACCTGCATCGCGGGACGGCTTCCGCTTTCGTTCAAGCAAACTGGTCTTTGCCATGGATTTGGAGGCAAATCCAGATTGACGATGAATATGCTGGCACACTGTGAATGTCACGATAAATGGCAAGTTGTTGTTTATGCTGATTAACAGCGTGGAACAGCTCTATATTGATCTGTGAGATGGACGAGGCCCTAGCCAATAATAGCCCATTGCATGTAAATATGAGACGATACAAACAGCACCTGTAAATCGAGTAGAGTAAATGGTAAGGCGATCCGACGTAGGTCCAAATAAGAAAGACAAAAAGAAAAGACAAAACGACCCGTGCCTGGTATCATGGAAGGAGAATGGCACACCTAAGAGAGAAAACACCCAACGACACCGAGATAAGCAAAATGCGAGACCGTACCCAAAAAAAATATCATTGCCGCCCCTCCTCCCTACAGCTCGTCCGTCTGCAGCTGCATCAGCTCGGCCATGTCGCGCATGCGGTAGTCGAGGACCGGGGTCAGCCAGTCGTCCTCGACCAGCGCATAGGTCTCCTCGGCGTGGGCGGCGGGCTTGCGCGGGTTGATGGCCCAGTAGCCAAAGTCGGCGTCGGTGGCCTTTAGGAAGCGCAACAAATTCTGCCAGTAGTTGGCGTCGCCGACCGACGGCTGATGGGGCGCGCCAAACTCGCCGACCCAGACGGGGTCGAGGTTGCCCTCCACGAGATAGGCCCAGTTGCGGCGCATGGCGGTGACAAAGGAGGCGTAGCCGCGCTGTGCGTAGCGGCCCTCGTGGCTGCCCCAGCCGGACCACGCATAGACGTGGGCCGAATACACAACGCGGTGGTCGAGGTCGAGGCGAACAGGGCGGCGGGTGACGCCCGTCAGGTCGTTGCCAGACTCGGTGCCGCCGACGACGACCAGCCAGTCCGCTTTCAATTTTAGGAGACGATTGCCGCAGCGCTCGGCGGCGGTGGCCCAGCGGTCCCAGGTCATGGTGCCCCAGAGGCCGCGGACCTCGTTGCGCAGGTCGACGCCGATGACAAAGGGGTTGTCGACAAAGCGCGCCATGAGCGACTCCCAGTGCGCGATCCAGTCGTCCTCGGTCTGGCGCACGCGGCACAGCGCGGCGGGGAGATGGTCGTTGGCCCAGCCGGCGTCGCAGGGGTCGGCGCCGCAGCACCAGGTAGCGCTCGTAATGTGGTTGTTGATGATCACGGCGATGCCGGCGTCGGTCAGCGCCGTGACGACGGCCTCAAAAACGTCGAGCGGCGACAGGCCCACCAGGTCCGGGTTGGCGGCGACGCGGTGCGGCGGAATTTCAATGTCCAAGTTGCGCATGACGACCTCGTCGGCGTAGGGCAGGCGCACCGAGTTGAAGCCGAGCGACCGGATGGTCTTGGCGATGACGTCGCGGTGCTGGACGTCGAGCCCACCGGGGATGTAGTGCTCGTCACTGGCGCCGTACCAGTTGACGGAGGCCAGCTTGAAGCGGCGGCCGGCGGCGTCAACAATGTTGCGGCCGCGGGTGCGCAAGGGCAGCTTGTAGCGGGGGATGTAGGCGTCGTCGTTGGGGGCGCCGAGGGGCCGTTGGGCGAAGAGGCGGGCGCCGGTGTCAGGGGTCCACGGCACCGACAGGGCCGCCTCGGCCTTCCACAGGTAGTGGAGGAAGCATCCGGCAAGGAGGATGGCCAGGATGAGGAGCATACGGGCCGTGTTGGACTGGAACCTTGCCAACATGGGGGGCGGTTCTGGTTGTGTGACGTATGAAGGTGGAGCGTTACAAAATGGAAGGTAGGGGGCGAGATGAGAAGACGAGAAGGCGAGAAGACGTGAAAACGAGGCAGGCGCAAAGGACAGATGAGAAAGGCGCCTCCCAATGTGAAAAATATAAAGAGGAAGGAGCAAAGCGAACCCCGACACAAGCCAGTCGATCCGAAAGGTGAGGCGACACGGAGGAGGAGGAGGAGGCTGAGAGCCAGGCTGGCGACGTTGAGGTGGTAGTTGGCAACGAGCTTGTTGAGTTTCAATGCGTGTCTCTGTTCCACAGCCAATTCCGTCACGCCATGGTGCAACTCGCGAAGGGGCAAGAGAAGAAAATAAAGGAAGGTAAGAAAGGGCGTAAGATCGATCAACTTTAAACTTTGAAGGATGCTCTACCTGTTGCTGCTTTTGGTGAGAAAAAAGGCGGGTGAGCATGTGTAAGGACCGTCATCAACAGGGCAGGGGCGGTGCTTCGGCGTGGTCGGGAACGCGATCGGGGGTTGGTTGCAGCTGCAGCGGAAGCCTCGGGGATACGAACTACAAACTGTGCCATTGGTGAAGCTGTGCGCCATGGCCCTATTTGTTTTGGCCCTGCTGTTTTGGCTTCTCTTTTCTTGTCTTTTTCTGGTTCACATTCCCCAACTCGTATTTCGCAACCGAATGCGCCGTACCGCTATGCGCTTTGGATCAATTGACACGGGTCTGTCGGCTTTGTCAGTGCTGCCTATTTAATGTCTGAGCAGCCACTTTCTTTGTGTCTTTTCCAAGCGTTTTTCGAGCGTTTTTCCTCTTTTTTATCCTTTTTCTCTTTTTCCTCTTTGTTGTTCTGTTCTAGATCTGTCCTAGCCCGGCCTGTATGTGGCCTTTGCGTCTGCGTTTGCGTCTGCGTCTAATTGTATTTGGCCTATGTGAGGGCTTGCGGGTGCGCTTCGTTGGCAAGACCACCACTTGGCCTGTGGTCATTATTGCAGGACATAGGTCTTACCTGGCTTGTTTTTCTTTTCTTCCTTCTTCGACATTTTCTCACTCGTCCATTCCGAGTTTTCGTCATTTTTCTTTTTGCTTGTACTCGTCGCCTTTTTTATGTCCGCTTCTGCACAAGAGTTTTCCTACGTTTCCCAGAGTTTATAGCGCCTACAAAAAGCAAGGCGGTTGTCGTCATCGTCATCCAGCCGTTAATGCGCGACCTGGCCTCCGGGACATACGGTGAACAGAAATTCAGCAGAGGACCGAAGCCAACGCACACGATACAAAATGCCGCATGCGTCCTGTGTCTCTGAAAGATAGAAAAAAGTAAAGAATAGACATCTGCGATGGGAAGTTTTCACGGACGCCACGCCACGCGGTGACGACGTAAGAAATAACTCTAGTTTCTCGCTCCTCGCCGCACCCTTCGCCCTTCATCTACCGGCATGCAGGAGCGCGAAAGACGGCGTGCTCAAGGAGAATGGGCCACACCTGGCCGTGTGGCTCTCCTACCGTGGGGGGACGCGACCATGCAAGATTATGGAACTCTGGCTTGTCTCGTTAAAGGTAAGAAGAGCAATGTACCGTTTCACACACCGGAGAACAACAGCGGACAAAAAAGATATTTTTCGTTTGGATGCTCATATGTTGAACAAAGTTGCAAAGTGTTCAACAATTTTTTGCTTTTGTTTTTATTGCATATATGTACGCCGGAAAAGAAGACCAAAGTCTCTCGTCCAAGATCCCAGTCCATCATCTTCCATCCCATTATATTTCCCTCCCGTTCATTTCCCTTCCACTTCGTTAAAGCCCTGATAAAATAGAGAAAATAAAAAGGACGCCCCGAAACATAAAATCTCGTTGTTGGTGTTGTGTTGTGTGTGGGTTGGTGTGGTGTAGCATTCACCCCTTTCCAAATCCCACTCGACCCCTTTTCCAAAAGTTTGTTGTTTCCCATATATACAATAATAGAAGACAATACACATACATCATGGCTCGATGGCCTGACAGTGGAAACGAAGAAAGGGTAATAATATAAAGGAGAAGAAGAAAAAGATATTCGCTCAAAGCCAAAAAATGAAGAATGGGGTATGTTCAAGGAAAATAATAAAGGACAAATGAAAAAGTAAATAAAGCAGCATATGTTTGCAGGGGATGAAAGGGTAGTGAGAAGCCCTTTTTCTTGTGAGTGAACACACGCCGATGCGTTGTGTGCTCCCGGTGTGGTTATGTGACGGCCTGCCAAAGTGACTCTTCAGTGAGATGAGATGGCGGCTCATCGTCAAAAGGAGAGTAAATGAGAATAAGAGGATGAGACTCATCCCCATCACCGTCGCACTCTCAGAGCATGCTCGTATGTCGAGCATGCTCACTGGTAGCTTGGTGGGGAGCGTAGTTGTCAACGTAGGGGACGCGGCCTGTTTTAGAATGCATGTCGCCCCTCTAAGCAATCGGTCGAAGCGGGAATATCCGTTGAGAGCCGTTGCATAACCTTTGGATGAAGAGAAGAGCCATCAGCTGTGTGTTAGCACTCTCATATCCGGTTCATGCCTAGCGGGTGACGGTTCTCAATGTCGTAGTCGTTGCCCCCCCGGCTTTGGCTCTCGCCGCGGCTGCTGAAACGGCTGTGGCTCCGAATCGGTTCAGAGCGGCCGCCCGCCAGTGGCGAGGTTGGTGGTGATGTCGCGCGCGCATACGTCTGGCTGGCGTCCCAACCACCACGGCCGCCGCTGCCGGCACTGGGGCTACCAAAGGAACCGGGGCCGCTGGGCCCGTTCACAGAGTTGGCCGTGGGTGGGCGCGGGTTGGAAAAGGACCGCGCGGGCGGGTTGTACCGTGCCGTCTGGCCAAAGTAGTCGGGTGTGCGGCGTCCGCTGGGTGTGCCGTTTGTGGCGCCACCAGCCGCGCTGGTACCGGCACCGGTGGCGGTCGCATTGCTACTGTGGCTGCCGTAGCGGCCGTGGTTGTTGATGCTGCTACCGTTGTAGCCCATGCCGATGGTGTCGCCGCCGTTGCTGCCGCGGTTGCTGCCGGCGCTGATGCTGTTGCTGTTGCCGAGGCCGAGGCCAGCCGCTGCGTTCAGGTCCATGAGGGCCGGTGGCGGCGAAGCGACACGCGACGACTCATGGATCGACCCGGGTGACATGGATGGCATACCACCCGCGGGGCCCCGGCTGGCCATCGAAGGGGACATGGCTGCTCGAGATGCGGCGCCTGTTGGTGAGGAAAAGCTGGTTACTATGTCGTTGTCCTTGTTGTTGGCGGAGGCAGAGGCATTCATCATGGCCATGGCATCCAGACCATGGCCGCCGCCGCCGCCGCCCGCCTCCATCACAGAGGAGGAGGCATCCCGCGAGAGCATCTCGTACGAACGTGTATCTTTTTTGAGGTCGTCGAGCCGTGCGTCGACGGAGACGAACTCGCGCTTGGCGGTGCGCCGGGACGCGGGGGTAAGCAGGTCGATCCAGCCGTGGACCATGGACCAGCGGCCGAGGAGGAAAGTGAGCCAGATGCCGTTCATCTAGGGGTGTTAGTGGGGGTCCTTTTTGAACGTTAATCGGGGAGGAAGGACTCACAGCAAGCAGGACGAGAACGGCACCGATCGTGGCCTCGTTGACGGTAAACGCCGCGGCGTCGTTGAGGCACTGGTTCTTGTCGCCCTCGTGGGTGGCCAGGCACAGCAGCCAGGTCGTGGCCTTGGCCGGGTCGGCGCTGATGGCGGCCACGGTGTTGTCCTGGAAGACGAAGACAATGCTGAAGAAGATGACGTCCGTCACAATAATAAGGACAATGGCGATACCGCGCCACTGCAGTTGGATGACGCGGCGCACGCGGCGGTAGGCCTGGCGGGGTGTCATGGTGCGGATGCTGTTGCTGTAGGATGGCAGGCCCGAGTTCTCGGTAGAAGCCGTGTTGTCGTTGAGCGAGGCCAGGTAGACCTTGATGCAGTAGCCGAACGTGACCAGCTGCACGACAATGGACATGCCGGCAAAGACGAGCAGCGGGATCCACAGGTCGGCCAAGCTGTTGTCGTGGTTGATGTGGCAGGTGGTGCCAAAGCGGAAGGAGACGCCGCTGAAGACAATGGCCAACACAGTACCAAGGATGGGGATGCCCCAGCCGGTGGCGTGCGACATCCACATGAAGCTGCGGCCGACGACGACCTGCCAGCAAATCTGCAGGTGCAGGGACATCGAGCGCAAAAACACCCACATGATGGCTGACCAGCCGCCGAGAATGAGGAGCGTGCCGGAGGCGCCGCAGACGCTGCTAGAGTGCATGCCGTTGGGCGTGATGGAGTCGTAGCATTCTTGGGGGTGGGCGGCGAGGGGGATGACGAAGCCGAGGTTCAGGAGGCCGACGCTGGTGGTCAGGCAGATGCTGAGGTAGTGGCGGTGTGTCTTATCGACAGGCAGAAAGGTCCAAGACAACAGCAGGGCGAGGCAGCATATTGTGCTGATGACGGCGATCCAGTCGGCGGCGGTGCCGAGGGTTCTGAAGCTGTCCGGGTAGACCCAGTCTGTGAGCGGACACGGCAGGCAGCACGTGGTGCCGGTCAGGTTCGAACATATCCGGCCATCGATGACTGGAGGGAGTTGGTTAGTTGTCTACATCCCCTCAGAAGATATCGCGACACGCCTGCCTTGAAAGTTGATTTGAGGCCACATCTGACCACGCCGCCCAGTATTTACTTACAGCCTTTGGAGTTATTATAGTCGTTCGACGGTAGAAACGGTGCGATGCAAGACATGGTGGGCGGTCGGTCCTGCGGTGAAGCTCTATACAGGGTGTTGTTTCGTTTTTCGTGGTTCGCGCCTATGTCCGGGAAAGGAGAGGAGAAGGAGAAGAGGAAAATGCAATCCTTTCCTTGAAGTGCTTTTTTCGTTTGTAAGGGGACCGGACCAGGTTGCGCTTCGTCGAAGGAATCGGCCAGAAAAAAAAACTAGAGGTTTGTACGACACGGCCTGCTCGAGGAGTATCGTAATTCTCTGTAGGTTCCCTCCGAAGGATTTTCTTGTCCTGTTCCAGCTGACCGACGTAGTCCGTCCACGGGCAAGGGGGAGATGTCGCCGAAAGAGAACAATAAAGAAAAGGAAACCCAAAACGTGGCGGCCCGTCAGTAAAGAAGGCTTAGCGAGAAGAAGTGTGTACACTGGGGTACGAGAAAGCTTGCGTCCGCAACCCGTTGTTGCCCGAAGCTGTCATCCAGATGCTAGAGGAACCAAGGAAAGAGGAGAAGTGGTGACCAGAAGAGGGGTGTTGCACAAGGCCGTCGGGTTGGTCGTCGCCCAGATAAAGGCGGGTGGTGGTGGTTTGGTTCTTTCTAGTTTGCGGTTAAGCCGTCGTTGCCATTATGTGTCTCGATCGTTTTGCTTTTCCTTGGTGGTGGTGGTGGTGGCTGGTTGGCTGCAGGTTTTTTTTTCTCTTGTTGCTGCAGATGCGATGTAAGGTGATCGAGTTTACGCCGAAAGAGGAAAATGCAGGGAAAGAGGAAAATGCAGGGTCGGGGAGGCGCGGCGTGTTGAAAAGCTGAGAAAGAGGGGAAAGGATTAAGAAGATACTATGAATCGAGATATAACAACAAGAAAGAAAAGAAAAAAGAAGCTCAACAATATAACGCGTCTTCTATTTTTTTCCAAAGGAAAAGAAACAAACGGGAAAGAAGGAAGGAAAGAATAAAAACGAGATTCCAAGCGGAGGTCGTGGTGGTGGCGGACCAGAATCATTTGTATGCTTCGCGAAGGAGAAGGGACTGGGTGGACTGGGTGTGCGGGTGGAGGAGAAGGGGGGACAAGAACACCAAAGGGGAACAATGGGAAACTGTCTGTGTGTGTGAATGGGACACACCCTGCCAGGGACATGGAGAGAAGAGAGCCAAAAAAAAAAGAATAAAAAGAATAAAAAAGAGATCGCCTCATCTTTTTTCTCACCCCCCTCCCCTCCCCCCCTCTCTCTCTGGATGGGCCCCCTCCCCCCTGTCGGTTTACTTCCCCGTCCCAGATCACACTCTGTGTGGGTTCTAGTATCCGTTACTTTTTTACCCTCTTCATTTTTTCTTCTTCAGGTCTTGACGGGAAGTATTACCCCGTGTACTTTGTTGACTGCACATCCCTGTGGTCGAGATGCGGGTGTGTGTGCCAGTTCATACTCATGACTGAGGGCCGTTTCCCAAGGGAGAGAGAGGTTGCTGGGCCTTCAGAGCATTTGTTTGCTGCCCTTTGAAAAGTATTTTTGTGAACACAAGCCGGTCCCGTATAACGCGGCATTGTTTCTGTGCTTGTGCTCCCTTGCCTCGGACAAGAGGCAGATAGACATGGTAGACATGTTCGGACAACGAGCAGTTGCAAACGTCGAGGACCTTCCGGTCTGTCTCTAGGTATCACGGCCACGTTCGGAGTGGTATTGCTCGTAAGAAACCTTCGCTGATATCGTCCGTTCAGGAACCCCGTATCAGGTATCAGAAACGGGGGCACTGGAGTCTAGAAACGAAGAAAGAGACGGGGCTTGCCCCTGGCCGAGAGAGAGAGACTCGGAGAGGGGGACGTTCAACCCACAAAAAAGATACCCACCAGCCACCGGCCACCAAGCCCCTGGTGGGAACTTGGTCCATCGGAGATGGGGGTTTGACGAATAGCACTGTCGACCGTTAGCGTGCCAAACTGCTTTTTGGCCTTTTTGGTCCCGTCTTTTCTTCCAGTTTGCAAATGGGCAAAAAGCTCGCTGGTCTCCGTGGTCTTGTTGTTAGTGCCCTCTCGCTAGTATCGGAGTCCGTCAGCTAGTTACCCCTGGGACTATTTTGTATCTTTGCGCCGGCGCCCCAGAGCGACCAGAGCAGACGGAGAGAGAGACAGAGGGGATCGAGGGGCTGTGATGAAAGGGCCTTGGCCATTCCGTCACTTGTCCCGTCCGTTGTAGAGGAGCAGTTGCGCCTGGAGCGTCCATAGGTCGAATATACGCGCAAAGGTACGCGCAAAGGGTTGCTGATGATGTCGATCGACGTTGTGAGTGGCCGTTGGATGCTTGGTGGCAGAAATTGGAGGCTACGTCGCAGAAGACGAAGTGGAAGACGAAAGAGACGGAAAAGGGGGCAGGTGGCTCAGATGGGCAGGCGACCGCGAGCCTAGGACGGCGAGAGTCAAGAGGCAAATGGCAGAAGACAGGAGGCAAAAAGTCGCTCCTTCTGTGTACGATGATACTCTGCGCAGGCCATACAGAGGAAGAGACAGATTACCGACAAAAATGGTGGCCAAGCAGCCAAGTGCGTGACAGGGCCCCCCAAGAACCCCTGGTATGAAAAGTACGTGAGAGTTGCGTGTGGATCGGGTACCTCGGCGCGCTGATTGGGGCAGCATGCTACAAGCCCAGGCAGGTACCGATTTGCGGTCTCGGCCAGTCAGAACCGCAGGAGGTAGATGGGCGAGAAGGGGAAGGAGGGAAGGAGAGAAGGAGAGAAGGAGAGAAGGAGCGAGGCAACAGAAGAACAGAAGGCGAGACACAGGGCACAGAAAGAAGCAGGGGGTGGAAGGTGGGAGTGGGCCAGGGCAGGTTCTCTTGCGTGTGGATGTCGGAAGTGGGTCAGAAGGGGAAAGAGCCAAAGAGGAAAGAGGCAAGAGGAAGGAGGCAGGAGGACGGAGGCAAGAGGAAAACGGCATTCGCAAAGAGGCAGACGAGACACGGAGAAAAAGAGAGGCGACACAAATAAAAATGGCAATCACAACGTACAAGACGAGGGGTTGGTGGTCCCCCAAGCGGCGGGCAACATCAAAGACTCTTTTCGTCTCTTGCAACCCCCGGCTCGCTCCACCGCACCAGTCGATTTAATCGTCTGTCCCTTTCCTCTTTTGTAGATGGTTGCGAGATAGTGCTAGACGCGATTGGGTGCGTTTTTCGACTATTTTTCGACTTGCACGTCAACTTGGTCAAGACGACCCAAAGTAAAGAATACGCGGAAGGACAAGCATATTTGCTTGTGATATTGCTTTCGACCCGGGTATCGTGAGGTGCGGCCACTTGAGACTATCTGATCTTGAAGAGACAGAACAAAAGAGCATCGACGACAGAGAAAGAGAAAGATGAAGAAAGATACGACCTTGACAACGACACTCCGACTATCAGAGTCAACGGACGGAAGCCTTGGTCCGGTTCGTGCTGACGGGGCCCCTTGCGGACCCAGCGATCGACACCGGATGGAGAAACTGTCACAGTCGCAGTCGTCGAAAGTCGTCGAAAAGGCACCGTCGCAGTCGACGGCACTGGGTTTCTGGGTCTCATGGGACCGTTGGCGGGTTTCTGGCGCAACTTTTTACCCGTTCTGGTGTATTGTCTGCCGTTCTGGCGCTATTCTGGCGCAAAGAGAGCCACCCGCTGGAGAGCCGTCAGGAGCGATGTGCCGTTGAACTGAACTGGCGCAATCCTTGTCTCTCTTTTTTGTCCCCCTAGATCCCCCAAGACGTCTCTGAACCTCCCTGAACATCACCCGAGCTCACCTCAACTCTATTGACTCCCCTAAGGCAAACAGCCCCCCCACTATCCAACACTTGCCTCCCTGGATCGGCCCCGGCCAGGGAACGGCCCAGCTGTCTCCCAGCCGCCCATGTCTCACCTTGCCCAGTGTGTTCTCTGGATTCCAAAGTCCTCTGCGACCCATAAAAGTCCTTATTCTCAAACAATTCCGGCAGACGGCAGACGGCAAACAAACAGAAAACGCCACCCTCAGAAATCCGGAGAAGGTTTCTCTCCTCTCCTGAGACACGATGAACCATGAACGATGGTTGATAAACGACGAAAAAGAAAGCCAAAACGGGCAATGGAGTGCCGGACGTGGTGTTGCAAGCTGAGAAGAAGAAAGAAAAGGCAAAAGAGAGACAATTAAAAAGCACAATACAACAACACCAAGCAAGTCAAGCCCGCGCGGGATCGTCCCGGCAGTTCGCAGCGCATTGTCCACCTACCCGGTTGCTCTCCTTCCCACACACTTTCACGGTGTCGTCTGTGTGTTATCTGCGTCGTCGGTGTTGTCTCCTGCACTCTGCTTTCCTGGTTTTTTTTACACAAGATGTGCACATTTTTTTCCAGCCACCACAATCAAATGCTTGTACACCTCCAAGACCACCCACCCACAATGTTTTATGCGCATGCTCGTGCTCACTCATGCTCATGCTCGTGCTCGTGGTTCTGCTCGTGCCTGTGCTCCCTTTGTTGAAAATCCTCCAAAAAAAGCCGTGCTGATGCCGACCCAAGCAGTGAGGGGTGGTGTGGTGTGTGCTTTGTGCGGTGTGTTGATGGACAAACGAAAATCAGCGAGAAAGGGAGGGGATGTCGTGACGAAAGGGAGAGACCGGAGAGACAAAAGGAGGACAACAACCACAAAAAAAAGACTGCTTTTGTTTCCAAACGCACGTACGAAACACCTCGTAATCGTCAAGAGGAATACGTCGTATGCGTTTTTCGTCATCGGGGTGCCGATACCGAGCTGTGACCAAGCAGGGCCAACAGTCCCAGAAACCCGACATCGTCGACACGCTTCTTCCCCGCCCTCGCCTGTCATGCAAAGCAAAACAAAAAAAAGCATACTCAGTACAACGGAATGGAGACCTCTTCCCCCGTTTCCCCATGCTGTCGCATGGCGGGCGCCCGACGTGTTGGGATTTTGGCAAGGCAGAGAAGAGCAGGGGTTGTTGTCGTTCTGTCGTCGGTCCCACCGGCTCGGTCTGCCTTTCATGTGCTTTTATTACAATAAGTAACGTGCTTCGTGCCCTACGGTCTTGGGGTCTTGGTCGCCGCCACCAGTCTCCATCGAGTCAATTTATCGGGTCGGGAGCCTCGCTCGCCTCGCTCTCTTTTTGCTTGTGACAGTTCATCTCCTCTTCCTACAAGTACTTTCGATCCATTCCCCCTCTTCTCCGCCCTCATGGTCTCCTCTTTTCCCCGGACTCCTGTCAAGCTAGGTTTTTATTGACTTTTGGGACCAACTAGGCTGCATTTATTTTCGTTTGTCCTATCGTCTTTTTTTCCCGTCATATCTAGTCGTTTTCTTTTTTTGCTTTCCCCAGAATTTCTGGTGCCCGTTGAAATGAGGGGCGTGTGCAATTCGTGGAGAAGGAAAAATCACAAGCCAGCCCCGAGCCAGTGTTTCTTCATGCTGCATATTCTTTCACTGTCTCGTCCTCCCACACTTCTACCTAAGATACCTACGTCGTACTTTCATTAATGCTAACCATCCTCTTCTCCCAAGGAGGGTTATCCACCAGTTTGAAAAGGGCTGCGTTGCACTGCAGACATGCAGACTAGCCGTGTCCTGCATGAGCACGGGCATTGCGACAGAAGCGGAAGAAGAGGACGAAGAAAATGGAAAAGAGGCCGACAGACGCCGACACACGGAAAGAGAGAGAGAGAGAGAGAGAGAGCACGCGTCCAGTGTGGCAGGACGCGTCCGCGGCATAAAACTCTTGCGCCACAGGACACGCACCCACTGAAGAGAACCCTCGTATCTGCAATGACGGTACGTGGATCTTTTCATGCGGTACCAACCGGCCCTGTCTATGGCCCTTGTTCCTTGTCCCTTCACCCCTCGCCTTGACCACGCGCTGACGGGCTGTTGACGAGAGTTGACGAGTTGTTGACGAAAAAAGAAATGCACATTGTCGTTTTCCCTCGTGGCTGAACCTTGCAGTGAGGTTGCTCTCCCTCACGTCCTTATCGCGCGCAAGGTTCACCCTGGTCCCCGACGGTAGCTTGGCCTGGCCCCCCTTGGCAGCGCCCAGAGTTTCTGGTCGTTGCTTTCGAGTGGCGAGAGCCGTGGCGTGCGCCGCACGCTATTCTGTCCAGTCTTCTTGGTATCTTGCTCGCGGTCCAAGTTCGGGTGGCTGATATGGGACGACGCATTTTACGAGCACCCCTGAAAGAGCAAGTCAAAGGGTCCTTGACGCCGCACAACTTGCTTTCCCGTGATTCCATTGCACAAAGATCGAAAGAGCGAACCAAAAAAGAGAATTCCCGTTCGCAGGCCTGGCAGGACCCCTGCACAACGATTTGACTGGCCCTGCGGCCTGCTGCTGGCGCCCGCCGTCTGGGCGTTGGGGGCGTCGAAGGGCGTTAGAAGTTGGTGGGCGCCTCGTGGGCCAGCCACTGAGATGACGCCGCCGGGGGATCTGTGGCGGGAGGCTGGGAGGCTTGAAGACTGTCCCTTTGAAACTGCTTCCTTTGCGACGAATACGGCGCTTTGTTGCGCTGTTGAGAACCAATTCGGACGCATTATTGGCCTGTCACAATGTGCAGCAGAAAGGCACTGTGACGGACTGTGCTTCTCTCGAGCACTCTCCTTCGTCGAGTACCCACCCTCGTCCATCGACGTTGTACCTGTGAGAATTTAGCGCAAGGTACGGCCTTGCTTTTTTGCTCGTTGCTCGTGTGCTCTCTCTCTCTCTCTCTCTCTCTCAATGAAGGGTGTCCGTCCCATCAAAGCAGCCCATGTAAACAGCCACTGCAGATGTGATCAAGAAAGAAGGGGGCCCAGGTAGGTAACGTCCCGCTCTTTTCACTCAGCACTTGTCCACTGGTCTATGGAGTATGGAGTACTTGTAAGATATCTTAGTTCTCTGTCAGCCAGACCCCAGACGCTTCATCAGCAAAAACGCAGGCGTTCAAAGAGGCGGCCTCTTCCGCGGGAAAAAGGGGGTGGGAGACATCGGCCGGTGTTTATGCAGGCTGACATGCATCGATTATGAACGAGTGCAACATGGTGGAAAGTACAGTGGTATTTCCACAGAGACTGCCCAGGGAAACAGAAGAGGTTCAAATGAAAATGATAATCATTTCCTAATTGGCTCCAAGAAAGTTCACGTCTCTTCGCGGTGAAAGGAAAGCAACATTGAGGGGTTGTGAACGACATCTTCCAGGGAGACGAGAAAAGAAGGGATTTTCGAATTGTTCGGTAGCAATGCGACGTCAACCACGAGCCCATTCCATATCGTCCACGACTCAAGGTACGACATACGTCAACCAAAATGCTGCTTGTTTCACCTTGCTGGACCCCAATCCACTCTCGCCCAAGATATGCAGTGGACGGCAGATGGTAGACGGCAGATGCAGAGCGAGCCACAAGGAGCCCACCGGGGAACAAGACGGTGAAAGGGAAAAGGGGAAAAAAAGAAGAAAAAAACTGCAATCGGAAATGCACTATCAAGGAGAACAAAATGGGACGGGAACAAACAAACAGTAGGGAACATTCAGCACCTGGACAAGAAGACAAGGTTCGTTGTTGACAAGGTCTTTCTGGCAGGCCAGAAAGAACGGCATGCCTCGCGGGAGACAGGAAGGAGAATGAGCCGTAAGGCCTCTCTCTACGTTCGTGTAACAACTGTCAAAGGCCAACGGGGCCTTGGCAACGATATGGAGGGAAAGGAAGATACAAAGTACGTCGTAATTACGTCGTAGACTAAATAAATAGACACAAAACGCCACAACGTGCAGGTGCTAATTTCGCTTCCCACTGACGGTTCGAACGCAGGCTGCCGTTCTAGAAAGCACCATGGAAGGCGGCAGTAGAAGGACAGGGAGAGCCAGATAGTAAGAAGAGTCGAATCACCAAGAGGCGGCCGCGTCTGTTGGTTGTCTCCTCTCGCGATATTGCGACCGCGCCGTCCTCCGTACAAGTACTCTGTGCGCCGCAAAGCTCTTCATTTATTCTCAGGGGCCGCCTCCTTTCCCGGGAAGATATAATATACCTCCGTACCTGCTTGCACATTACAACGATCAGGTGTAGCGCATAGTCGTGCCTTTCGCTATGTTGTAATTGAGAGAAGAAAAAAAAGAGACGAAATAAGAAGGTAGCGAAATAGAACAGAAGGGACGAACGACCTTGCGGGCCGACAAGGACCGTCGACGTCGAGGACCTCTGGGGAGAGGGATTTTTTTGCCGCACTGACACAGCGCGCGCCCGCTCTTCCTTCTTCCTCCCGCCGATGTTGCAGTCCGCCGTCGTTTTTTGCCTCTCGCTACCACCGTGTTTGTTTGCCTCTTCCTCTCTGATCGCTCTATTCTCTGGGCCGGCCGCTCTTCCGCGGCCACGCCGTAATTGAAAATCTGCAAAGTGGAAATAAAGGTCAAAAGGGGCACGGCCGACGACGAGACTGTGCGCACGCGCGCCGAGAAAATATGGTGTCGTGATACAAAAATAAATATGCAGCTTAAAGTGGCGAAAGGCCAAAAAAAAAACGATATGAAAAAAAGAAAGCAAAATGGCACTCGTGTAGGAAACGTAAAGCGTGAAACAGCGGCCAAAGCGACACACTGAACGAAACGCGAATAGACTCAAACGATGCGAACGATCCGAACGCTCTTGAACGACTCGAGGAAGGCGTGAGGGTCGTGAAAAGTCGTTGAATGCGCCTTCCGTACTGAGTAGAGGAAAAGCGCCACGAAGTGATCCGAGCCATTGTGTGATTGTGAGTACGGAGTATGTCGTACTGAAAGATAAGACCCCAAAAGGGCAAGTCCCACGTTTCGTGGTGGACAAGACTGGCAAGAGCGAGAGACAGAAAAAGAAACAGCAGTCCACAACAGCGCGCAGCAGCCCGCACGCCCGCAACGGTTTTGCGCGACACTATTCATAGTGCGTTTCAGACGCCGGCCCGCCCTGCCTGGTGCGAGCTGGCCAAGCTGGCGTGCGCGCTGTTGCGTCTGTGTTAGCTCTCCCGCATTGGGGAAAGAACGACCCTCGAGATTCCCACGTTGCCCACGCGGTGGCAGCAACGTCGAAAGAGACAGCAGACAAACCTCACGATGCTCTCTATCAGTGTCTATCAGTGTCTACTAGGGCTGTTCAAGGGACGAGACCGGCAACGTTTTTCCACAGCACGGCCTCTTGCGCCAACCCGCTTCATACGCAGGATTTTACTAGGGCGGTCGTCCTCAGCGTGGGCTCAATAAAGCCCAAACAAAGGAATCGAAAAGGAATCTCGGCTCCCACTGAAGCCTGGCCCCCCAAAGGATTTTATCTTTTTTACGGCGTATCTTTGATCCCAGAAACGTGTCCCCAGGCTGGGAGCCCTGCCCTGCTCGGTGGCCCCTGGAGAAAAACGTCGAATGCCGAGAAAAAAAGGATCGTCTCTCAGACGCAAGGTATCGCGAAGGGGAAACACACACACACACACACCGAGCGTCGCCGCCGTTTGCATACGAGTCTCCAGTATCACCTTCCGTGCGCAGAATGTTTTGAAACGAACAAAGCTGCGGGACGACGCAAAAGGCGAACGACGATTGCTCATCCGGGTGCCGAAGTTTGAAGGACGAGGACAAAGAAGGATGCAGAGACGAAAACCGCCGCCTGCAGCAAACAGCACAACACATACGGAGTAATTACAGCCCATCCAGCGCATCCCAACAGACGACGCTCCTCGCAAGGCTATCACTGTCGCAACGAGGACCGTGTGCTGTTGCAATGGAGGGACGGATGAACTGTGAAAAGGCTGGTTAACCGAAGGTCGAACGAACAGGTCGCGTTGGACCACTGCAAAACAGAAAGAGGAAGGACCAGAAGAGAGCCAAACCAAACTGGCCCCATTGTAACGTGATTGTCGAGACGAGTCCGACGAGCGTGGACGGGCATCGGTCGATTCGGGCTTGCAAGGTCTGCAAGGCCTGCAAGGTTCTCCCAGAAACCCTTGCCATTGCCATGCGCACAATAGATGAGCCCCATCCGCCTGCCAAGACGGTCTCGCCCTCTTTCTCTCGCTGTCAGCCAGGATGAGAATAAAAACCTCCGCCGAGCCCTGAAGCCTCCAGTGCTGCAACCCAAGAGAATTGGGAGGAAAAGGGCCAAGAGAAAAAGAATGAGCAAAAAGAAGACAAAAGACGGGGCAAAAACCGCAGGGGGTTTCAAAGAGAGGGGGGGCGCTCCATCGGCTGCCGGAGCAGGCTAACGCTGTTGAGTTTCCATCTCCGAACAAGCAGTGAGCCCCAGGAGCCCTTTTTGCTGGGAGAACCCCTGTCCTGTCTCCCCAAGACTCTGCTGCTGCTAGAAAACAGTGGTGCGCGCATTTAATTCTACTTAAAAAAGTGTCCCATTATGCTTTAAAGATGAGGTTCCTCAGCATGCCCAGGCTTCTTTCGAGCCATCCTACGCCATCTTAGACGGGAGGAGTCTTGCTAGTACAAGTACAAGTAGTCGCATCCGGCCAGGGTTCCACTTGAAAACCCTCCCCCCCGGGCCCTGGAAGATGAGGAATCGGACCGTCCAGGCCAAGCAGGGGTAACGGGGAGAGGGGAAGGGGGGTGTGAAGCCAACGTCGAGGGCATGCGTCGTTTTGCGCCGCGCAGACACTGAAAGTCGCTCTTGACCAAGAAGAGCCCCCATTTTCATAAGCGATACATCCGCAGTGGAGGCCCATAGCCTGAATACATGGAGAGAGAGGCATCGGGTGGGCGAGGTGGAGATTGTCATCTGTCGCACGTCGATGCTCTGGATTCGATACCTTGTCATCGACGAAGGATGAGGCCAGGGCTGCCCTCAAGACGGAGAATTTATCAAGATGACGACTATGCAAATTCGCATGTTCGCCTGTTCGCGTCGACGATATCCATGGACAAGGGCAGACACTTTGCGACTGACAATTTGGCCGTTGTTCCCGGGAATATCTGGACAAGTAGAGATATCTTCCTGTCGCTTGTTGGTCGTCCAAAACCATAGACCGTTGGCATCGCGTCTCGGACCACTTGTTCGCCCGGCTTTTTCTGAAGTAGGACACGAGTACTCGTACATCGTCACCGTCGCTATACGTCAACGGGCATGGCATTTCATGCACACCAAGTGGCTTCGGCGTGTCCCCGGCCGACTGTGCCACACTTCTGCAGCGGGGACGCACGGAATCTGTAGAGGGAAGAGGTAGTCGTACAACATACGACAACCATTGGTAACATCCAAAGTACGTATATGCATTAGAGTCCAGAGGGGGAGTGCCCATCTACACAAAACACATCGAGAATGGACATCCTCTCCTACCCAGACTGTCGATGGAGGGGTGCATCTGTCTACGTCCAAGATACTCGTAGATTTGTTCCCGGGTTAAAATGGAGACTGATCAGACAAAACAATCATCGTCTCTCGTTGTTCACCGTTTCCTGGGTCCGTCGGTGTCTGTTTGTAGCGGGTTTGTTTTGATCTCACCCACGGAGAAATGCTCAAATGTGTCGTCGCCGCTCTCTCAAAACCAGGTATGTATCAGGATGTCGTGTTTCCGGGGTTTCTCCAATACAAGTACGTATGCTTGTATCTTACGCGTAAAGTACACCACTCCGAAAAGAGACAGAAAGAGAGGGCAATCGTAAGAAAGGGACAAAACGTGACAAAGTAGGTCTCCTCCTCGCTACCGGTTATTCGGGAGAGGGAAAAGGGGGAGAGACAGAAACGACCAAAGGCACGCAGAAGAGGCGACCCGGGGAAAAAAAAAAAAAAAGAGACGCACCGAGAAACGCACCGGAAAACACACCGCTTTGCGCCGACGTTCGCCGCAGATCAAACTTGACGGCGGAAACAGAACTGCAGGCACGTCAAGAAAGGGCCTTTTTCGTATCTTACCACGTCTTCGTTCCGGTCTTCTCGTCCCAGCACGACTTGTCGGCGTGGCAGCACTCGACGATGTATCCTGTGCACCCGACCTACTACCAATAACAGCTCTGCTAAGAGGGACAGCGTGCGATGTTACCACGGGGAGCCGTTGCGTGTCGTATTCCTGTCAAACTCTAGCTTTATTCAAACGTTCAAACTGACGACAATCAGTGAACGCTAGTCTGAACGTTTTTTCAACGTCAAAACGAGCAGGCCAACCATTTCTTGCACTCCATGACGATCGCCATCCATCGGGGCGCACAATATATCTAAATACTGAAGAAAGGGGGGGGATGTGCAGCGGGCACGATGGGCAGTACTCCGTAAGCGATGAGCGGCGGCAAGCGAGTATCGAAGAAAAGGTATCAACGGGGCCTAGCTCTCTTGGCTCGCCTGGTTCGCTGGCTAGGGTGACCGACGATTGTTGTCGACTGTCACAACCAACTTCCAGCCGTCAACCGCATGGTGAAGGTCGTTTCTGCCATGCCATGCAGCAAGTCGTCTCGTCGGCCCCAGAACCGCCGTCGCTGCCCCCTTCTCTTCAAAACGTCTCCACAAACTCCTTTCTTTGTCTCTTTTTCTCTTCTTGCCTATTTCTTGTGTTCCTTAAGTCTCGCCGGCATGGAGCCGGGCGAGACCGGCCCCTGGTTCCTCTGTCCTGTCATTGCAGAAAGATTGTCTCCGAAGCGAAACGACGATCGTCCGGTTCGCTAAGACAGGAACGAGACAAACGGGTAAAATCCGGGGACCAGATCTATGTGTGTACTTACATCTTCACACACAGAGGAAGCGTGCCAGACTGGAGAACGATGACCATTTGGGCATCGTGACCTTGGCACGAAACCACATGGATACAGGGACACATGGAGACTCTTGTGATCGTGTCCTCTGTCCTCTGTGATAACCAAAAAGACATGCCCACAGGATTACACATGTCTCATTTGTCGTCTTATCCTTCCGCCTTGCCGTCTTCCTTTTTTTTCTTCTTCCACGGCCACCCCATATGAAAAGCCAGCTGCGCCATGTCTGCGCTAGCAGAAGCACCACTCCGTTCCGTCTGACCTTTCATTTCTGTCAAATGACGCTGGGGATGTTGGGATGGAACTGCCTGGACTTGTACACATGTAAATTCACCATACACGGCTGCAGAAGGCGTTGTGTGTTTCCCTCTTTGAGGAAAGCGTCGAGAGGCGCCAATATGCAAGAAGAAAGGTGGGAAGACATGCAGGACAACTCGTCCGGGGAAGGAATGTGAGACCCTCAACGGTGGCACTTTTGCCATGCTTTTGACATGTGGAAAGAGGGGAAGGTTGAAAGTGGGAAGAGACAAATTTGACAAGAAAAGCAAAAGAGAAGGACTGCACATCGCAACAGGCATCTATGCGAGCGGAATTGCGTCAATTGTCTTGTCCACTTTCATCGACATCTCCTCCGGTTTGGATTCCATCGGCTTTTCTCCTCCACACACGTTTCCTTGGCAAGCTCACAAGCAATCGTCAAGAACCTTGCTCGTATTCGTTTTTTTCCGTTCGTCTCTTTTTCCGCTGAAAGATAGTCCCAACGGGGCCCATTTTAGGGCCGGCAGAGGGCAAACCAGGGTGGGAGGGCAGAAGAGGAGAGAAAGCGCGCCGCGCATGGATAGGGGTGACAGATGGGGAGGAAATGTTGTTCTTGTCGTTCGCTCTCTGTCGGGCACCAAGATCGCAATGATGCCATGTGCAGGCCCTGTCCGCACGAGTGTTTTTGTTTGGCATCTGTCATCGGGCCATCGAAGACAGAAGCAGAGAGGGAACGGGATGCTTGTTGGAGAAAAAGGAGGGCGGATAAAGTCGCATTGGGTCCCTCTTGGGTTCTCTTGTCGTGGTGAGATACTTTCGACGGCAGGTGAGATACTTTGTCCTTGTACGGAGTAGGTGGTATTCTGTCGCGCGTCACAATTCCCAGTTTGATTGACAGTTGGCGATGACAATGACCCGAAAAGGCAGGCTAGACAGGCATCAGGGGAGGTTGGAGAGAAGGGAAGGAGACAAAGAAGGAAGGCCGCGAGAAGGACGAAAGAGGGAAAGGTAAGGAAGGAACTTCTGCCATGCCACGCCTCGCTAACGCCATGCGACGTGGAGAACGTTGACAAAAAAAAGCAAAAGAGAGAAAGAGGAAAGTGATAGACAATGTCCCAAAAAGGGGAAAGAGGGCCTGGAGGGCAAAGCGGAGCTAAACTCGCTCTTTCCCCTTGGAAGATCGACAGCAGGTCCCGCCCCGGTTCTGCGTTTCTGCAGCCCCTCGAGCTCACTCACCATCGCACCTTCTTCCACTTGGCTCCAAGGTTCCTTCCTGCCTCCTGCCTCTTGCCTCTTGCCTCCTGCCTCCTGCCTCTTCGCTCTTTCCCTTTTTTCTTCGCCGTCGAGCGGAGCCCGGCTTTTGGGCCTCCCCGAACAAGACAAGATCAACAACGGCGAGGATTCCTCCGGTAGGTGCATGGAATGAGCCTCACAGGGAGAAGGAGAGAGCGAAGGAGACGACGCTCCTTCTTGCCGTGACCGTGTCTTATCGCTGCCGCTGCCAGCCGGCAACCACCGGAGTTGCGTTTTCCCAGATGAAGGAGCGAGGGGGCGGCTAAGCGACAGATGAGAACGTCGTACGATGGAACACGAAGGGAGAAGGGAAGAAAAAAGCGACACAAGCGGAAAGAGCGTTCACCAGGTGGTGACGGTAGATCGTTACTGCCCAAGCAGCATCGACCGAGGGATGTCGACCAATTGATACTACCCAGGCAACATCGACCAAGTGGTGTCGGCCGAATTGTGGCCATCGTGCCTGCCTAAGTTCCTGGACTTCATGGCCTGATTGCATCGGCCCATAAAGTTTGCGGTCTCTTGGGACGACGAGCGAACGGCCGCTCAAGAAGAGGCAGGAGCGATGCGCTTGAGAGGACAGATTGGCAGGTCCGACTAGCATGCCAAACGAGGAGAGGTCTGTTACCAGGATGGCAAGTGCTCCACGACCGTCCGTCTAAGTCATATAGGACCTCCGTGATGGCCTGGACGGCTGGGGTGCTGTCCGTGGACGAGAACGGATGCCCTCTGTTGTTGTTGTTGTCCGTCAATGCCATTCTCGAGGCAAGTGCCATGGAAGAACTCGGGTCGTCAAGGAGAGTGCCCGTGTCGTGAACTGGCCAACTGCTTGCAGGCGTGGTTGACAACTGCTTAATCGCGGTCGATCTGACGAGGATAGAAAAACAAACTTGAGGATGAGAGCGAGGAAGGTCTCAGCGGTCGCATCTATCACCTAGAGAGTCGTCGCCTTCGTCGCAGTCCTTGCCCCAGGCACAGTGCCTTCTTGCCTCAACGAGCTGGACAGCGGACAATGGCCATGCCATGTACACTCCACGACAGAGTTTGTGAGTGAGCCCCCAACTAGGTCGACTGTCGCCCTAGGTGCTGTTCGGTGCTGGAATAAAGGTGTTGTCTGATTCCTGCGCCACGCTTCGAGGAGGGTGTTGCTCTGGATATGTTGTCGTGGCCATCGCGAGCTCCAGGGATGCCAATGCTGTGGCCGAAGGCCCCTCTGGCCGAAGACCATAGGTGTGTCGAGAACTCTGGCCGAAGGCCCCTCTGGTCGAAGGCCATAGGTGTGTCGAGACCCTCGAGAACTGGATAGCGTCGAGTTCGTTTGATACTGCACTGCGAGTCACAGTGGTGGAGGGTGAATGGCCGTGAAGTCCAGGTCGCGTAACCTTTTGCAACATCACTTTGTTGCCCGCCCTCAATGCCCTTCCTGCCGCTCCGCGCCCGTCACGTCTCGCTTCATCTTTCCCATTTTCAAATGTGTCCCTTGCTCTGTCCTCGGAAATGTTGTTTGTCGTTTGGTTCCAGATTTCATGTATTATCGTCCAGACCAGCACCTGCCGCGCGAGTGCGTACCGTGAGCAACGGGGGGATGGGGCGAGAAACCCGGGCACGAGAATGGTACAAAAGGAAAAGGTCAAAAGACAAAAGGCGATACCAGTAACAAAAGAGCGACGAAGGTGATGAGAAAGGGCGAGAACGACGTCGCGAAAGGATACGCGCATATAATACACATGCACGCATGCACGCATGCGACAAGAAGCAATGCAAATGCAAAATGCAATGCGGGCATGCCTGCAGCCATACAATGCAGAGGCAAGAGGGAGGAGAACAGGATGTGGTTGGGCAAACGGGTGGAGAGGAAGAGAGTGAATGAGAGAGGCAAAACTAACCACAGTCCTTGCCAGCGATGCTCGGCACGCTCGAGAAGTCTCTCGGGAAGTGGGTTCACGGAAACACCAAAAAAAAAAAAAAACAGGAAAAAGAAAAAAGAAAAAAAGAAGAGAGAAGCAATGCAATTAAAGGCTTTCACACCACCTCGCCTTCATTGGCGTCTCAGCATTGTGCTTCCTTTCACTCTTCTCTGCGTTGTGCCCAACACTCCCTCGCTGTCCCGGGCGTGATTATTCTCGCGAGAATGCTGTTCGTCAAAAAGAAAAACAAACGGCCGTCGATGTTTTTGGAGAGCGGCATCTTTTTTTGGTTTTTTTGCCCCGTCTCCATGTTCTATCCCCTGCGGCTACCTCTCTCGTACGCGCATTCATATCGAGTCCGTCCGTTTGCATTGCTATGCTGGCGAGCCGTGTGGCGTTTTCTGCATGTTGAAATTCTGCACGTTGGGAAAAACTGATTTCATGCATGCATGTCCCCCAATCAAAATATGCGGTGTATTGGAAGAAACTGCTGTAGAGGTATCGGCTGCTTGGGTCTTCTTGAACAATTTGCTTGCATTGGACAAGAGAAATTACGTACCACCCTATCCAGTCCAACAAGAGGCCGGCAAAAACTCCGGCCGGCATGTCTCCTCGTCCATTGGCAACTCATGACAAAGGACAAAAAAAGAAAGCGGCATACAACGAGGTAAGCTGTGCAAGCCGGGCTTCTTTGCTTACGATGTTTGTCGGTCCCCTTCTTATGGCTTGCATCACGAGAAGCGGTGTAGGCGTCGTCTGTTTGCATAGCAGAAGGTGATCGGAATCGCAGCATCCGGGGTGAGAAAGGAAAGAAAAGAAAGAAAAAAAAAACGGTATGAGGACAAGGCAGTATCTATGTGCATGAGAGAAAATGTGACATGTACATGCAAAGGCTTCGATACTGAATCACATCATTGGGGCGAGAGAGGAGGTGAGCGGTCTGTGCACTGCATTTAACGGTTTCTTTTTTGTTCTGTTTCCCTTTTTTTCTATTCTTTTCGTTGCGGTTTTTTTAGAAAGAAAAAAATATGGTTCTTTTATTGTCAGTATTTTACATGATTATTTCATTGAAAGTAAAAATAACAATTGGCCTGTTTGTCAAGAACAGATGTTTTTCCAAAGGGCGTCAATATGACAAAAAGGGCCGCGATATTCTAGTCCTCGCTTACGAAGATGAGAAAGCAACCCTTTCACCAGTACAACTTCGATACCACCACAGTCTTTCGACTCGACAAGGGACGTGCACCTGTGTGATGGGGAACAGACGCCGTGTTCCGGCCCAGCGCCACGGATGTGACCAACTCGGTTTGCGTTTCTCGAGCGGGCCGTCCAGCCGACTCGAGTCCAAAGCGACATTGTCGCACTTCATTGCTTCTATCGCTACACTTGTATAGCAAATAGTCACAGTATGCACACTGGATAGGAGAAAAATTAAAGTAAAAGAGAGGAAAGTTCTTCTAGGTTCTATTAGATGAGGTAACCACCTTCAGGGGACAGAAGCAAGGCTGTAGTCAGGACTGCACCAAGCTGCTCAAGAGTAATAATACTGCGCGTAACCGATCTCGTCATCCGTTGCTAAGAATAATGGTCATTACACTCGTCAAACTCCAATTTTTTTTTTCCACCTCGCTCAATCACTCCTTTTTGTTCCATAGTCCTCCTGCATAAGCATGTTCTGTTTGGCTCTCCACTGTCCTGTTCCGTTCTGATCGCCTATCTCTCTCCGGTATGCACTGTTTTAGGGATGGCATAAAAAACAGCTGGCTGTGGTTGTGCTGTGAGGAAGAGGCGCATCATGACAAGGGGGGCTTAGTTAGGGTACTTGCGGAGGGGGAAGAACGACTCAGGCATTGGCTCAATGTGCCAGACGCGACGATGCTCCTCGTCGAAGTCGTTCTCCCATTCGCCGCGAAGCTCTTCAGGGAGCGCCCAGCCATGCTGCGAACTGCGGAGGCGCATGCGGACCAGGTGGCGCTTCTCCATGGCAGCAACTCCGTCCTTGAAGTTCTCACGGCGGTGGAGGATGGCGAGGTTGTTTATGAAGTGGATATCACCGGCCTGAGTGGGAATCTCTAGTTGGGTAGCCTTTGCAATGGCCTCAACAGCATCGAGAGCCTCAATCTGACGGGCCGTGACACTGGGGAAGCGCGTCGGGCGCGGGTGGATGCTGTTGCCGAGAAGTGGCGTCCGACCAAAGTTCATGACAATCTTCGAGCCTTCGTTGAAGATGATGGGGCGACATTGGAAGTGTGGGCTGCGAGAATGACACGAACGTGTTAGTCATTAAAGATAAAGACATAGTAGAGAAGAGAAAAAGTAAACGAAAAACAATAGAAAAAAAGGAAAAAAGGGAAAAAAACACAGGACATGTACTGACAAGACAAAGGGCCAGTCAGCGCGTGCAAGAAGACGCAGTAGGTCGGGGCGGCTCGTTGCCAGGGCATTGTAGACGGTATGAGCTGACGAGATGATGCACCGTCCACCAGACGAGGCAGTATTGCGCGTTAGCCAGCTGACGACATCGCCAGTCTCCTCGGTGTGAAACGTCTATACAATGAAGACATCCCAGGTTAGTACGTTAAAACTCAAAAGACCATTTTGCTATTATCACATTCCCCTCAAAATACTCACAATCGATTTATTCGAGTGCCGATGATGCTCCGTGCTCGTCTTGGACGACTTGTCGGCAATGATGTGGACTGCCAGTGTTAGCCTGAGAAAAGAAGTGACTGTTGCATGAAAATGTATATACTTACCCAGCATGTTGCCACGGCTGTCCTGATGAGCGCGCTGGTCGGCAATGTACGTCTGCACACCAAGGTAGACGAGTGTCAGGTCTTCGACCGAGAAGTCGGCCGGACTGACGCCGCGGACGAGACAAAAGCCGCGGCCCTCGTGGACCTCCAAGCTGAGCTGGTCTAGCTTCGCACCGAGCTGAGGGAGCGGGAAAGTGTCGCGCGACACATGCTCGCCGTCGAGTCCGAGGCCTAGATGACAGTGAGTGTTAGTTGGTGCATCGCGGAAAGGGGAAAACGTCTTTGAGTGTTTAAGTGGGAACAGGTTTGTGACTTACGTTTAAAATGGGAGATGGCCTCAGAGATCTCAGCCAGATCAGCTTGGGTGAGCTGGTAGACGTAGGTCTGCGGGTCCTGGAAATCGCTACCGACCCAGGAAAGCTTGGTGTCGAGCGTAGCCGGGAACCCCTTGGGCAGAGTCAGGGCGTCGGCTTGCTGGGTAGCAAGGTTGGCTCCACCAAGAGCAGGCACTACAACGGTGCGTGCGGCTCCAACGACGGGACCAGTGCTGAGAGTAGACATGGTGGCGTTCAGGTGTCAGACTGTTGACAAGCCATGATTAGCATGTTGACTTATCACAAGCATGGATGGAGAATGGGTGCTTTGAGAGTTGTAGAGAGAAGTACAAGGGATGAACTGACCTGAGTGAAAGATAAGTTGTTGGTGTGAAAAAAATGAGACGAGGGCGGCAGAGAAGGGGCGACCTGTATCAAGAACGATTGCTGTTGCTGATGGATGGGAAGCAGGCAAGACTGGAAGAAGAAAAAGTTAGTTGGAAGCTCCGAAGGCAGAAAAGTGGGAGAGGAGAGGATTCTTGAAGGCGTGACTATACAGCTTTGAGAAATGAATGCAGGTGAACAAGAGAATGGGATGCGAAAACCCAGATTGGTGGTGGTACCTGAGATGGGGTGTGGGTTGGCACTCGAAGTCAGAAAATGAAAACAAATGGGGATGCCAAAACAGAAGAAAGAAGAAAAGAAGAGAAGAAGGGAAGAAAGGAAAACAGATCAGAAGAAGAACCAGAAATGGGCTTCATATACCCCTTTTTCATTCTCGTGCTCTTTCCTTCCCAAGTTGAGGTTCCTTCCTCGAATGTTGTCGTGCCTCGTTCTTTCCTTTCGTAGCTCTTTCCCATTTTCCGTCATCCCCTTTTCTTGTCAGGTCCGCGTAGCGGAGGCAATTGCTAAACAACAGGAAGGCACAAGCGGCAAAGCAACAGAACAGAGCGCCTCTTTCCCTTTCTTGCCAAAAAATCTGCCAAGGAAGTCGGGAAGTAGCAAACAAAACACGCCAACATCACTAACAAAATTGCACCACCGCGATCAAAGATTGGATCGGATGAAGAAGGAATGGTGGACGCCGTGTAAACGAGACACGGCAGTCGGGCAGCAAGGATAAACACTGCATGGTTGGCGGACAGCAACGACGGTGTAAATGAGAGAATAGGAAGGCGCGAGGGAGTGAATGGAAGGAGCGACAGAACGAGCCAAAAAAAGAAAGAAAAAAAGAAAGAAAAAAAAAAAAAGAGAGAGAAAAGAAAGATAGAAGCAAAAAGAAGTGAAGAGAAGAAAATACGAAGGCACTACTGAGAAAGGTAGAAGTCAACCAAGAGGGAAAGAAAAAAAGAGAAAAAAAATACATACGAATTGATACCGGCGCAAGTACAGATTTGTTGATCCTATGCGAATGCTACAGTATATGTGTACACAGGATAAGTATTTATAGCATGTATATAAATGCCAGTAAAGTACCAGTACGAGCGCATCCAGGTACACGTCTACCGGTATGCACAGGAGGTGCGCAGCAGAACGCCGTCGGCCGTACGCCGCACGTCGGATGAGACGGATCCGAAAACGCGCGTGAGCGAGACAAGCGCTTCAAAGGCCTCGCGGTGGCGGTTGCGAGAAGCACAGGCGTAAGTGGGTCTGGAGGCGTATTTTTGGGAACGAGAGTCTCGACTAGGGTCTAGGTTCTGAATGCTGAAGTCAAAGGATGTGAAGAGAACCACGACGTGAGCATGAGCGTGGACGTGATGGTGATGAAATACGTGCAGGAAGCGAGTGTCTGTGAAAATGTGCAGGAGGAAACCGACATGCTTCCGAGTCTGTGGGACCTCTGGTGCGACCGGTAGCGTGCTGATCGAGTGCGTGCTGTCGTGGACATTCACGGTCAGAACGGACGTCCCCTCGCTGCCGGTTGCTTCGTTCTCTCTTGGGCTGGATGCACACAGCCGTTGCACTATCTTGACAGACCCCGTTCTTGTGCAACCACCAAACAATCGGAGGGCATGAGAAGGAGGTGTCAAGTGTGTGATGTGTGATATCGCAGCAGAAAAGAACCTGGGCGGGGAAGGGGTGGCGGCAGTGACAGCGCTTCCGCGTTGGGCGGTGCGGATGGCTTCCCAGGGTGACGGGCCTTGGCCACACGAAAGACGGACGTGCCGAGGTGGGAGCACGAAGTTGTTGCCGATTGTTCAAGACGCCGATGCCGGTAGGATATACGATTGCCCGTAGTTAGTCGTTGAGGGGAGGAAACCCTGGCTTGCCACCACGGTCGCTTGCTTTGCCGCTGGACCTGGACGAGGTTTGTTGGTGATGTTGCGTGACGATACACGGGGCCTATCTGTAATGCAACGGAACGTTGGTTCTGTGTGGCAGTATTGGCTTGTCAAACCATAAAACTACTCGCGGGAAAAAATAACTGGTGATGTTGAGTGGCAAGTTTCAGGAACAGAGGGAAGTATGGCAGAAAAGCAATAGATGGGAGTGCCTAGGAGGCGTATGAAATAGAAAGGGAGAGAGAGGATGGATGAGAAGGAAGACTGGGCGTGCCCCGTTTTTGTCTGTGCGATGGACTGCAACTCTATGTGTTGGGATACAGCCTTGTTGCTTGACATATGGTGCATGGGACGAAACGAAAAGGATGAGCTTTCAGTGGCAACTGCATTGGAAAGTCTCTATCACCATGGTATCTCGCGCACCTGTGGGCCTCTGGATTGCAGACAATTTTTTCCCTCACCGTGTCTACAGCGCAACACAAACAAGAGGGGAATCGGTGAGTCGACGTGTAGCTGCAACTCCGAGGTGGAGGAAAAGCGATTGGCAAGAGAGAGAGAAAGACGGCCAAACACGGGAAGGGAAATTGAGTCTTTGCTGCAGACGCTGCAAGACGCTGCAGGAACTTCACGCACTGCAGGCACTGCAGGCACAAGAAGCCGTTGTTGTGCGTCGGTGAGGTGTTGTTGTGCAAAAAGGTATATAGACTTCCCGCCTTTGTGCTGAGCACCTGCATGTACGTTGGGTATTATGTGGCAGCCGGGCTGTGGTTTATTGTGTGTATTTCGGGAGGAGACGTCGTCTTGCTTCTGGTGCCGCTTCTGGTGCCGTTTCTGGTGCCGCTGACGCTCCTATCGCGTCGGGGCGGAAAGCGGAATGACTTGGCGGGAAGAAAAAAGGGGGGAAGGACGACAGGAAGATGGTCAAATATGACCGATCTCTCTCCCGAATGTAGTGTAAACCGTCGGGCCTGCATGCAGCGTCTCTGTACTCTCTGGCTGTGTCTCAAGAGCGAGAACCGGGATAAAAGAAAAAACGAGTGGCAGTGACTTTGTGCCAAAAAAAAAAATCAAATAAAAGGAAAAATGTTTTCAAAGCTGCAGTTTGTTGACGAACGTGGTGACGATATTTTGTATTAGATGAGGTCGATCTATTCCCAGACAGGACATTCGGTTGGCTGACGGGCTTTTATGGACGAGGCCGTATGTCGTACCAGGGCGGACAGTTGGTAAAAGGGGGGGTGTATGTTTGTCAATAGGCCCAGCTTGCGGTCTGGTCAACGGGGACGGTGCCGGAGGCTGCGTGGCGCATGGTCGGCGAAACAAGGGTGGTGGAAAGGGCTGGTCGAGGCAGGGTCGCGTAAGAAACAAGAGGCGAGATGCTCTGAGCTGAGTGGAGGATACGGCCTACGGCAGCGAAAAAGAAACTTAAAAGCAGGAAAAGTAGGGCAGCTGAAAATAAAATTGGGACAAGGACATGAGGGTAACGTTCAAAGGGCAACAAACGAAAGCAGAGGGTGTGAGGAAAAGTGGCTAGAAAAGTATGGAAATATGAAAAATAAAACAAAAAAATTCAAAGAAAAGGTTAGACGAGCCCCGTCTTATAGTGTAACACAATGCGGGTTTGTCGAAGTATTCACCTTGCATATTGTGGAGGGGGAGGAGAACGACGACGTCCGAGGAAGAGATGAGAATTGCAAGTAGCAGGGACTCACTTGACTCAGGGAATGGCCTCGTCATCGAGGAACAACTGCAAACTGTCGTTCTCCTGTCTCGTCGCCTTTCCCATGACCATGCTTAGCTTGGGACCTGGAATAGTGTCGTTTAGGTTGTTTTCCCCTCTCCTGTCTGTTTCCCCTCTCGCGCCGTCTCTGTCCTTCCGAACGCCAAGCACCTCCTCTGTTGCTCTCACCCACATGAGTTTAATGGACCGAGCCGCATCGTAGCTACGGTTGGGCTTTCTCCGCCGGACTATTGCTTATGGAGAAGCTTCACACATCGTACTATGCAGCTGGGAAATAGATGGAGGAGTGCTGAGAGGCCTGGTCAACAAAAACAGGGGTGAGGAGAGGAGAGGGGTTGGAGTGAGGTTTGCTGACGGTCTTGCTTGGCCTGGTCGGCCAGACCCGACTGCGATGAAGAGTCCGAACAACGGGGTATTGTTCCCCTCCGATTGCTTCCCATTGTTTGCCTTCTGTCTTTTGTGTGTCAAAGAACGGCGTCCATCATGGAACCGACAATATGCAGTCGACCCTGGCAAGTTAAGGCCGGGCGTATCTAGACTGTGCGCGCCGTGATGGGGCCTGGCCAGGCCTAGTAAATGCAAGCCGGAGCCATGCAGCTCATGCATAGCGTGCTTGTACTTGTAGTACTTTACAACTCCGTACAGCGCTGCAAATCTCCTGTCTCGTCCTGGTTCTGACTATCATACCCTGGGGGCAATAGGCAATAGTTGTGTCTAGGGGTCGAGTTAAGATGTGACGAAACGAAACGAAGAAAGAGGAAGAGAAAAAGAGACAGGCTAGCGGAAGCGCTAAAACGCAGACCGCAGTGATCCTCGGCTTTGGGCACTACTTGTGCATACGGAGTACTGATAGGGCAGTTCTCCGTCCCCCCATTCTTCTTTCGCCTGCTTCAAGTCGTTGTCGTTTCGGAGGATTGGCTGTCGTCGTGCATGGCTTTCGAATGCTCAAACGGCGGCGCCGTACGAATTGGTGCTCTCTTTGAGCAGCGTGCATGTTGTAAGATACTTGCATATGCGCGCGAACGCCCATACTTGTGAACGCTGCTGTACCCTGGCGCCTGGCGCCCTGGCTTCCTTGGCTGGCAGCGTGAGACCGTTGACAGGGCACACAGGGCACGGTGGCTGGCCTGGACTTGGACTCTGCCGAAGAAGTCGCGTGTCGAGCTACTAGCTGACAGCTTGGCCGACCAGCCTGAATAGGTCAAGCAAGGCGCGGCTAGCGACGACCGAAGCGTGGGAGTGGCCGACGGGTGAGGAGCCCGACGTAAAAAAGGATGGGCGTGAGGGGGAGACCTACTTAGTAGCGTGGTGGAATTGTGACAAAGAGAATCAATGAGGTGCAAAAGGAGAAACAAATCCAAAGTACGACGTGCGGCGTAAAGATCGATGTCTGGGCTGCAGAGTACGACATACCAAGGAAAAAATGACTGGAAGGAGGAGGAGGAAGTGGTGGTGGTGATGGTGGTGTGTTGCAAGAACAGACATGAACGGCGGGTCGCACCTTCTTTCTTGCTAATAAAACTCCGTGTTCTAAAAAAGGGAACCAGTGGCAAGAGCGACTGTGAGGGTGGGTATCGATAAAAAGTCGAGTATGGATTAGGGCAGGCAGTATTGAGTGTAATTACCTGCCCATACTCCGGATGAAAGACGCGGGACTCCACCTAGAATTGGCTGCATTGCAATACTTGGTACGACATACGCATGTGCTCGTACGTTGTGTGTGCTTGTAGTACGGGGTCTCGAACAGAGTAATCGTGCACGAGAACAAGAAATGATACGAAAGGTACGCCGGAGACGCGAACGATACAGGCATGGACTTAGCGAGAGCGAGCGGCGAAGAAGCAGAGGAGCTCGAGAGGCTCGAGGGGCTAAAACAAAGGTGGAGGGAGCGGACGTGGTTCCTGCGGGGGAGGCAGGCGCGATGGGATTCCATGAAAATGAAAGAACGGTGTGGGAAAAAGAAAGGAAAGAGCAAACGAACAAGGGTGGGAGGAGGGAAGCGCACACGATGTCCCTGGTTCTGGGAAGGAGCTACCCCACGCTGAGAAGGGGGCAGGTCAAGTGGCCAAGAGTCCATGTCGGTGAGTGCATCCCCTCGTGCCTGCGCACTTGTAATCCGTAAGATACATTGTTCCAAGTCTTACGGCGTACGGAGTACAAAGCCGCTGTGTCGCAGGCTGTGGGAGTCACACTGCGTTGCGCGTGGTAAATGAACGGCAAGCACGGAGTCCGACGTTTCGCAGTATTTTATGTTGTATGTCGTAAGATACTTGCCTCCCACACAAATAGCCCTATTCCGTACACGGACTTTAGGCCATCGTCAGTGGCAGGCAATAAAAGAGCATACCCGCGCTGTTTTAAATGACCACACCCTTGTCGCGAACCCCTGTTGCAACATTTTTGTTCAACAACAGCGATAGTGTTGGGTTCGTGCCGACATACTAAAATCGCGCCCTTGCGGGAGACCATCCGCGAACGACTTAGCCTGCCTCATTGTTCTCTGTATCGACAAGGACTTGTATCTTGCAAGTAGTTACATATTACTTGTATACTTGTGCAGATAATGGCTGTTCACACACTGAAGATGCAGGTCAATAGTTTGCTCTTATCAGTTGTAATACTGCACAAGACCCCGTCCGGGTGCATTGGACATGTGGTTTTCCGGTCTCGTATTCGTAATTCGTTCATTCATTTCATGCTCCTCCAGTATCTCCAAAACTATGAAAGTCCAACAAGATGACGCCAACTAAAAGACAATATTAAGCTCGACTTGACGCTCAAAGTGAGCCGTGGTAAAGGAGCTGAAAGGAGGGATGTGGGTGGATGGGGTGATGAGGAAAAGAGCAAGAGAAACGGGGATGCACCGGCCTCTCTCTTCCAAAAAGAGGCCAGCATGGTGTCGATCAATGGATTCGAAAGCATGCCTCGCATACCCTGAAGAAGACGCAAGGCCATGATGCTCCATCGTCTTCCTCCACCGTCTATCCCCCACAAGTAAGACACTGCACATACTTGCAAAGTGGACGGAGGTAACCGAGTCGCCAGCCACAGAGACGCCTGGAGGGTTTGGTCCTTGGTTCCACCTGTCAGTGTAACGCTGCTAACCCGCGGAGCCGGTTTGACGAGTGGCCGCAGCTTCAGTGACCCAATAAACCAAGGCTTGGCTCCATAATGGAGACTGCTGGCGCGTCCTCTCCCATATGGCAGCCATGTATTCGGCAGCTGGGCCACCTGGCCTGGCCAGGCTGGTCCTTGTCCACAGGCCCGCCTGCAGTGACCGTTGCACTCATGACATGCATCGTACGTCTCTTTCTGGACGGCTGCATACATGTGTTGTATCAGCCTGTTGCAACGAGCTAAATGGCCTCGCTTGAGCTCGTGAGTTTTCTTTCTTATGCAGTGTGCCCTGTAGTATGGTGCAGGGGGAGGGAGGTAAAAAATCCGCTGAAAAGAAAAGAGGGAGAGAGGGAGGGTAGTAGGCGGAAAAGGCGGTCTCTCAGGGTGGTCAAGGGCCCGGCCGGCTCCCTCCCTAGAGAACCATTGTCCTGGGCTGCCAGTTGACCTCGTAGAGCTGGCTGATGAAATAAAAGTCATCTTCGTAGTCGTTTGCATCCCGGATTGCCTGCCATCTCATTTCTGACATGTTTGTTAGCATCGCGTCTCGCCGATTGGTCAGATCGCCAGTGCGGAACAGGCTCAAAGAAGACAGGAAAAGGCACTTACTGTTGTCGATGGCATAGTGGCGGGTATGCCGGACAACTCCCATGGCGTCGGAATCGAGGTTGGCGAGGTTGCGGATGTCTTGTTCACGAGCCGTTTCCGTGAATGGGAAGACACCCTTGTTGCAGTAGTGGAAATATGCAAGGAGCGTGATGGCACCTGAATTGATTAGCCTTCCTTCATCCACAAAAAAAAACAAAGTAGAGATGACGATGCTGAGAGTCCTTACCTGTGTAGTATTGTTGAACCTTGTCCTCGCGTGCGAAGCGTCTCTATTTCCGGTGCGGCCGGTAGTTAGTTATCCTGTTACATTTTCCCGTCCATTCCTCTCATCGTACAGACGATACAGACGATGACGAACCTTCAAGCCGTGTTTCCTCGCATAGCTCGCGTCGTGCTTGATGACAAGAGCGGCGTTGTGCAGCAAGATGAATGTGACCAGGTATGTCGTAAACCAGGTGCGCGTCTTGTTTAAGGCGATCATCTTTTGCAGGGCGTCCAGGACGTCGTGTCTCAGGGTGTGCTGAATTTCGTGGATCAGGACGGAGTCGAGCTGGGCTCCCATGACGGGTGGGATTGGGATCTTTCCGTGCGATGGGCTCGTCTCGTCGAGGATGTTCGTAGGCATGTCGAGAGTCTCGTCACCGACAATTTCAAACGACCGCGTCGTTAAGCGTACCGTCATCCACAGATCCAGCGTCTTGGTGAGGAGCTTGTGCTCCTCTTCCGATAGGCGATCCGGATTGCAGGATAGCTTCAGCGCAATCCAGTACGTCGGCCAGAGCACAGTGCTCCTCTGGCCACGCAGCACATTGTTGCAGCATGCAGCCAGCCCCCTCTTGATGTAGGCGCTGTACTGCGGTGCAATGGCCTCCGGCTCGATGACGGCATAGGGAGGAATCTGCACCGACCGCGTCTGCCCGTTGGGTGCGACCCATGAACGCTCGAGACTGTCGCCGTCTTGCGGAACGAATTTGCGCACCCGAAGTTCGACAAACTCGTCTGTATAGCCTTCCGAGATGCGAACAATTCTGATCTCGGATGAAGCCCAGTGGCCGACGTCGTCCAAGACCGTGTTCTCTTTCCATCGAAGGGTCCACTCATGGCCCTTTACTTGGGTCGTTTTGGAAAGAATCACATCGGCGATCTTTAGTCGTAGACACGGCAAGCGCCACGTACGGCTCAGAGATCTCTTGCAGCCTAGACATTCTCCTTTCGGGCTGTCTTCTGCGGCGTTGCACTTCACGAAGTTTTGTCAGTGTCGCATACGTCACCGTGAAAAGAATAAAAGCATGCACTTACCCTGATGCGTTGCATACGGCACCGAATGCAACTGCCGTCCCTTCTCGTCTGTGCAGTTTTCTGACGATCGGTCTGGTCCTTGAACGGCCCGCGCCGCGCAGCTGGCGGTCTAGGGTGTGATTGGACTGACATGTCGAAGTTGGCTTCGCCCATGTAGGGTGTGATTGACACTTGGTTGTGGGCATGTTGGTGATGGTGGTGTTCGATGACGGCACTCGGCATAGGAGCAGTATAGTGCGGTGCCATTGTCGTTGGATACGTCACTACTGCCATTGACTGGGGTATGCCGACTTCTGTCGAAATCGTACGCATGGCTGCTACCTGAGGTGCTTCTGGTGAAGAGATGATACTTGTCGTGTCGAACGGAACGACTGCAGGCAGCAAAATGGGCGACGGCATTGTGTACTGGGTGTCTGCCGTGGTCGTGAGCGGGCTTTGGGAGAAACCGTTACCAGCAGGTACCTCTCCGAGACAATCCTGGAGCTGAGGTGCTGGTATTTGGGCCATTGACACTGGTAGCGTTGTCGGTGGAATGGAGCTTATTGGTACCATGTCGTCGGCTTCTGTTTTTGGGTAGCTATTTGGTGGTATATGCTCGTTTGGGTAGTACATGTTCTCGAACTGCGTATTTGGCTGAACCCTCGTCAGTTGTGGGTCTGCGATAGGACCTGCAGAGGTCGTGAGAGTTGGTTGCAGAGCCGGGTAACTTTGCATGAACTGCGTAGCTGCAACAGTGTCGTCCGATAACCAATTTTCGGGCTGTGCGTGAAAGCCGCCATTGTAGGGCTCGCTGACTTGAGTCATATCGGCTGCCCTACCATCTCCTGCATACGGTCTGCCGTCGACATATTGACTGGATTCCGGCAGCGCCGTCGGTGCTCTCGAGACCGTCGTCAAAACAGCTTCATATTCTGGCCGAGTTATTAGCGAGAAGTCAATAGAATACAAACCGTTGTAAACGCAACAAAGATAAGAGACACATAAAACACACCTATAGGAGCTCCGTCACTTGCTGACGGCTGACAAGAAGACAAACTGGCCAGGCAATCTGCCACCCCGGATGCTGTTGATCCAAGAAAAGAGCCGCCATCTGCCAAGGGGAGAGAAAAGAACGACCGCCGTTCATCTTGTGCATGGCCCTGCGCTATCAAATTCTGGGAAAGGGGTGCTTTTTCAAGGCCGTGGTCGGAATGAGAGAACCGATATTTGGGAGACATATTTGGCAAGGGTATGTCAGCACTGTGCCGTGTCCGCTTTTGCTGAGATCGTGATGTGTAGCTGGTCTCTATTAGACTTTGAGAGGAAGTGCCAAGAATGTGCGCTGCCCGCTCGATGATGTATGAGTTGTAGTGTGTAGGACTGAAGCACAGCAGCTCTTTTGGAGGGACCTGAATGATAGAAGCTGCCTGGTTGAGAATGAAGCGTTGATGCTCAGTCAATAGTGTGACAGAGGCCGGATACGAAAGCTCAGTGTGGCTGAAAGAGCCGTACGAGTCGTCGTCGAAAGAGTGAGGCCGTCGCCTCTTGAGTGTTGATATGCCGTCCTATGTATCGTCAATATTGGCCGACTTGGATGGAGCTCTGAGAGATACAATAGCTTGCAGATCTAGGGGTTCGTAGAAGGATGGGGGGAGGGGGTTATGACAGGATTGTCAAAGCAACGTGTGCAAAGATAGTATGAATGTGCTTGGAGAAGGAAGGATTGGTGGCAGACAAGATATATTTGAAGCGACGGGGGGCAACGAAGATGTAATATATTAGGAAGATAGGAGTTGGAGGGTGGGAGTGGGAAGCTGCGTCTGAATATGATGTTGTCTTGGGCTCGATGAGGGTGACCAAAGACAAAAGAGCTCAGGAGCCGGTGTGATGGGAATGACGATGGATTATATCTTTCCGGGGAGGTGTATGATATAAGGTCTTGGGGGCGTAAAGAGAGGGACAAAATGTGAACATCAGTCACTTACCATATTGACAACGGCCACCAGGAGGGTGTGTAGGAGTTGCGGTGTTGATTGATATACTTCGTGGAATGACAAGTAGTGGGGAATCTAAGCATGAGAGCTGAGACGTTCGACCACAACAAGCAGCAGGGAAAACAGAAAGAGCCGAGGCGAGGAGGGCGAGAGCAAAGGAGAGGGTGTAGGAGGATGCACAGCTAGTGTTGCCTGGCGTGTAGCACAGCAGGACGGCAATACAAGGGGGGAGTATCAATGAACGCAATGAGGTGGAGAATGGCTAGGAAGGCAGAGTAGTTTCGATGGACCCGACCCAAATTTCTTCAGACTTGACCCATCGGTCATCAAGACTGATGGAAGATCGTAGGGAGGGTTGGGGGGGGTAAGGGGGGGACCGGTAAGCCGATGAGAATGGGATGGTGACAGAGGCGTAACAAATATTTGTGGGCATAGAGAAAGATAGCAAAAATAGACTGAGATGAGGGTAATAGCCAAGAAAAAAGGAGAGAAAAATAAAATAAAAAAAAGGTCAAAGTGATAAACACCAGATCTGTCCAGAACAGGTCTAGGAGCTATCGGCCGTGACTACCACGTCAACTTGGGACCTCGTGATACCCTTGTCGAGAGCGGACTGGAGCTCGAACCGTCTCTGATGTCCCGCTCTGGTCAGGGCACTCGACTTGATGCTCCTGGAGTTGAGAACAGCCCCTTAAAGGGAGTGAAGAGAGAAGGGGGAGGAGTGTGCAAGTCAAAACGGGGAGTAAGTGGGGGGACGGTGGATGGGTGTACTCCGTATGCAATATCAAAAAGGGGACCGTTCTGAGATAGGAGAGGGAGACAATTCCAGAACTCTGAGGAGCCCGGGGGAAAGGGCCCGGGCTGCTGAAGGAGGAAGGAAGACCGCCAAGAAATCAGGTGCAAAGAAGGCCGCCGGCAGGCCGAGAAAAAGCATACAATGCGGCCTTGATTCTGTGAAGCGCCTGGGCCAGCAGAGACGTACGCCGCAGAGACTCGACCGGCCGGTGCGAAGCCGCTCGAACGCAGATGGCGGTGTGTCGAAAGCTCTTGGTCGACAACCGGTGTTTGCCACTGCTTTTGCTGTGGTCGTCGATCACGCGTAGTTTGTATATCCTAGAGTCGCCGAAGTCGAGAGCGAGAACGGCGAGAGGAGGCGGTTGGGTAGCTGGCCGGGTTGCGTCCACGACACAACGCCGCTGTGCTTCGTGACCCAAGGCACAGCGCGCGGTGAGATTGGCCTTTGCTGCGCGGCCAGACCGGTGGGCGCGTCTCTGGGTACTGGTGAGGCGATGCACGCGGCAATTCGAGGTGGCGACGATGCGCCCAGTCGTCGGCGCAAGCCGGAGGGCGGCGGTGAGGGCACTGCACCGTCGACGACGCTGTTGGCGCGCGCCTGATTGCGACCGCTGCGTATAGTTGCTGAGCTGCTGGGGGCGAATGGCGATAAACGAAAAATGAAAACAAGACGGCAAGAGAGGATGAGGCTGCGCGTGCCAAGTGCAGGATGCTTGCTGAGCGGTCGGGCGACAAGAGTCGACAGTGCTTTGCTCCAGACCGATGAAGAGCCACCGGCAATAAAGGGGTGTGTGGGAGCTGGCTGGCCGCAGTGGACGGGGGTGTGGGAGGGGTGGCAGCGGCAGCGAGAAGAGCAGAAAGCAAGAAGACCTGCAAGGAGTACAGATCTCGGTGAAGAATTGTGCAGACGACGAGGATCGTGTAAGTACGAAGTAGAGCGAAAAGGGGAGGGAAGAGAGAAAGTGCGAGGATGACAGTCGCGTTGGACGTGGCGGTGGTCCCTCTTTTTGCCGTCGACAGAGCTCACCGGTGCGGGCGGGGGAACAAGGAAAGATCACTCGCTGAGAGAAGGCGCAACGGGGAGTATTATGAAGGGGATGCAAGAGCAAACGTAAGAAAAGGCAGGGCGAGAAGGAGCGACGGGGGGAAGAGGGGGTGTGGTTATTTGATCAGGTGGGACGGGTGGGAAAAGATGGGAGAAAATAGAAGGAGAAGGGAATGGGAGGGAAGGAGCTGGAGGGGAGAGAAAGCAACGAGCAAGGCAGCTTGGAAAGAGGAGGGCGAAATACCAAGAGAAAAAGAGGGAAAGGGCGATGGGCGCAATGTTGTGCAATCGTGGGAAAGAATTAAAAAATGGCAAGAGGACGAAAGGAAGAGCACAGGAAAAAAGGAAATCAAGAGCGAGCAAGCACGAACACGATGGCAACGCAAGCAGGAAACTGCGACTCGCAGTGTCAATCGAAAAGGGGGAGCGAGATAGACACAGCCAAAAGAGTAGTCCAAACCGAAAAGCCCGAAGCGAGATTCCGATAACAACCACGAACACGACTGCGACCAAACCTACGCGCATAAGAACCGCACAGAGAGGGGGGGAAAAAAAAAGCGACAAACCTGTCGCCTGTCACATTTCCACACGGGCATTGATTGGGACGACCATGGTGATGATGCGTCCAGCCAGGCCTGGACACTCCAAACAGAAGGGCAGTCGCGCCATACAACTCCTCCTCACACAACGTAAGATACGCTTTGAACCAACAGCAACACAAATTGGACGAGTGGCTGTTTTGCAGCATGGCACGAGGCAACATTGAACAAGAGGCTTCCAGCCATATGCCCAAAAGGCAATAGCGCGCGATAGTGTACCGAACGGCAAGCAACAACGGGCGGGCTGTATGCACAACAAATTACGCCTAGTGTCGCCAATATGGGAGCAATTATGGGTACAGGTGATGGCCCTGGCCAGCTTGGCGATGATTACAAGGCCATTATGTCACGGCCAGAACAGGGGGCAAATGGAGCGGAGAGGGGACGAGACCAGGGGATGACGGCAACGCGCCGCAAAGGAGGCAGACGAAAAAGAAGACAAAGAGCACGACAGAGCCGCGATTCAACGCAGGACAACGGCTCTGACGCAGGAATGGAGAAACAATGCCAAGTTCGCACGCAGTCCAGACGCAACGAGGGCATACAGAGCAGCAAGTGCAGCAAGTGCAGCCAGAACGGCCACGAGCTGTCAGTTCTCAGGTTTCTTGTTCTTGGTTCGGGCGCGGCGATATATGGGGGGGCGACGAGAAAAATGGCCAGGTCAATGGCTCTGCCAACCACATCAAGCATCAAGCGGCCATCTTCTCGGCCCTGGCTGTCCTGTTCTGGCCTTTCTTCCCTCGTCCTTCTTGCCCATCCATCTCGCCTGCCAGCTTGCCCGTCCTACCACACCAACAGCATGCCCAATAACATCTGCGCGGAATATTCGGCGGCACAGCCAACTCGATCCTGGACCACGCCCCGCCTCCATATCGTCTGCAAGAGACCATGCGCCGACTGCAAACAACGAGACAGACCTGGCTGTCAAGACATGATGGGCATGCTGGTATGGCACAAAACGGAAAACAGAAAGAAGCTGCATGGAACTCGACAAAGTTTCCATGGCACACGCTAGCAACGTCTACCCCGTCCTCGATGCGACAGTAGTCAAGACAACCCGTCACGCTGTCAGGTGTGTGCGCACGCTAACTGTTGCAAACTGCTGCTGCTCCGGACACTAGGCTCAATGGTTTTAACTAATAACACCCACGTTAGACTGAGACAGGAGTTACGGTTGTGCTCATGCTCGTGCTCTTGTGTTCCAGATAATGGGCAATCGTCGTCCTCGAGCAAAGCGTCGGACAATTTTGTTTTTGTTTTTTAAAGCGGCGAGACACGGGCTATTTTCCGATCCTCTCGCCGAACAACATCAACCTCAAAAGCCCTGATCTTCCCACGGCACTCGACAAACCCGCGGACCAGACCCGGAATCGTGACAGGGGGTAGCGTGGCGAGCGTGGGCAAACCAGGACGGCGGAGGGCGGTCGACCAGGAACTTGGCGGTCAATTTGACGAGCTTGAATCAGCGCTCCCGCTCGGCATACACAACAGGACTTGAAGGAGCATGTCACAGTGCAGAAGGATGCGCGCGTACCGTGTACAGCCGTACCCTCACTCGTCACACCACAATCCCGCGTACTTGTACTCTTTACAAGAGCAAAAATATTGCCTCCCCCGTTTTTCCCAGCCAAGCGTTGCATCGGTACCTGCTCCACAACTCAAAAGCCCATCTCCAGCATGGTTCACCACAAGGCGCTTTGCGTTGTGCATACCAAGGAGAAACGGCTTCGCCCACAGGATGATGTGCGGATCGACCTCGGAGCGCACCTGCAAGTATGAGCATCTGAGACTCCGCCGTGGGGGGGAAGGGGTCAATTCGAAAGGGGCAATGTGCCAGTCTCCACCACCTCTCTGCCTTCCTGTGTGGAGTGTGGGTGCCGTGAGCACTGCACAGGAGAAGGTAGAGGAAACCAGAAACGGGAGGATGCACGAAATGGGAAATAGAGGGTGGAGCACGCCCACGAGGGATCCAGAGTTCGAGAGCAGGAAGGGAAATCAAAAGAGGTGGCGGCTCAAAGCGACAATGTTGCGATCCGAGACGCGAGCGGACAGTAAAGAGAGAGAGAGAGAGAGAGTATGGTGATAATGAAGGGGCGGGCTCGGTTGCAGCGGCGAGGTACCGACCGCGCCATTTCCTTCGAGAAAGCTTCCATCCGGCGTCGATGCATTGCTCATCGTTCGCGTCTCACCGTCACTTGCCTATTGTGGTGCACTTGCGATGCGATTTGGCAGTCCGTGTCCCCTTTTCGGGCTTTGTCAAGAACAACAAAAGCGATCAAAGCGCCACCTTCTCCGCAAGGGCGGTGGAGAATACCAGGGGGGCTGACACCAAAGCACAGGACACCACACGCAATGGCTAGACGCAGCATACTTTTTGCCCGCACCTCTTCCCTATGTCATCCTTCCTGCCAGGACAAGCGAGACACACACTCTCACACGCACACACACACACAGAAAGCACTCCGGCCACAGGACACAGGGGTAAAGGGATCAGCCGGCCAGGCTAGGCATTGCAATTTGAAATGTCTCCGGGCAGATATATTATCATTTGCAGCGACCCAACTGCCAGAGTGATGTGGTACCGACCATTGGAGTGCACATATCAGTTCCTTTTCCTTCTCAGTCGCCACCTCAAAGCACAATTCGTGACAAACTACGGAGTAATTACAGGCCTGCTTGAAATAGCACTCAAATCAAGAGAAGGGCAGGCAAACTTGCGACCTAAGCGCCCCGACCTGATTTGGCGGGCCTGGTCGAATACAAGGATCATGAGCGGCCGAAGGATTCTTCTGGAGTCTTTTGCTTTTCCTTTCCCGTGTCCTTTAACTAGGAATGGCCTAATGCGACCGTTGCGGGTGATCACATTCCCTGCTTTTCTTTGGTCCATCCAATGCAAAAGGTGGACTTGACCAGACATCGTTTGCGCTCGGACGCCAATTCAAACGCGAACCAAGGTTTCCTATCTCAGACCCAGCTCTCTTTTTCAGGGTCTACAAGTACTCCGTACGAGGGCTCGGAGGGCAAAGCACGAGCGGCTGCCAGAACTTGAATACCAAGGCATTGTGTGATTGGCTCGCCCATGGGTTTATCTCTGGAATATGGAGTGCGGAATGCATCAGTGGCCCAGCCAAACGACACAGTACGGAGTACACAGCGGAAATTCTTTGTGCTCTGAGGATGTACTGGCGGTGAATTATTCAAAAGGAGGGATGCTTCCTCCCGCCATTTCTGTGCTGGATTGCCAAAACCGACACTGTGGTCTTGCCACAAGAAGATCCCAGCAGCCGTCAACATAACATCATGGCGCAGGAGCACGGCACAACAACGGCCAGTCAATGAGTCCTATTTTTTGGCCCGGGTACACGTGCTGAGAGCACATCAAGGGGCTCGGAGGTTTGGAAATGGCTGGCTCAGGATCTGAAAGTCCGGGTCTGCAAAACAGTGGTGTTTATGTGGGCATGATAGTCAGAACCAAAAGGAGCCCAGTTGCGGCAGGATTTACTGTTGAGACCATCATGGAGCACCGAAGCGCTCCCAACGGCCCCACGAGATGGGCGAAAACCACCATGCCATCCAAGCGACATGTAGCGAACATTGAACGAGCGGTCAGTATGATATCTCACAACAGAAGAAGGCACGGAAAGATCAGCACGTGGACTCCACCGGCCACAGATAGCAGCGACAAAACGGCGGTTGAGCAAATAAAATGAGAGAAGAATGTGACCGATTCGACCGATTGCGAGACCAGCTCAACCAGGTCAGGGCCGAATGCCCCTCTCGCCCCTCCATACGGAGAACGGAATGCGGCGGTTTCGTTCTTTATCGAAGCAACGCTGCAACATATAATGCAAGGGTAGTATCGAACATGGGGACAATCCTGCGGCTGGTTGACGACACCGCCTAGATCCGATTTTTCACGAGCAGCGCAGTACATGTGGAGGCAGAAGGCAGCTGATGAGCGAGAGGTCGTTGCAGAAAAGAAGAAAAAAAGGACCACCATAATACAAAGAATGGATCACCAAGGACAAAAGGGGGTTCAGTTGTGGATTTGCAAGCGGCCATCAAGCATCATCCCATCTCGCCTTTGCCCCCCCCCCCCCCCCCCCGGCGCATCCCGTATCAATATGCGCCCCTCTCCCCACACGACACATATTGCATCTAGCACCAGAAGAAGCGGCGCGGCTCCATTGACACTTGATAATCGGGGTTGGTCGTGTGGCCACCTGGTCCTAGTCCTTGTTCTGGTCCTGACTGTTCAATATTTTCCCGAAAGTTTGATTTTCTGGTTGATGAAGCACGCTGCATACGCAATATAAGTACGTGAGCAAAGATGCATGCTCGGACATCCGTCGGGTGCCGGTCATGCACATAAACACATTATCGACAATAGATCGACCCGCTCTCCAGGCCTTATTTGGTCTTTGTTCGACGCCCACGACGCCCCTCAAACCACGCGATGGTTTATAAGGTTCCGCGCCGCGGCGATGCAGCGAAGATCGAAAGACCACTCGGGCAGTTTTCTCCTCTCGGTGGGGGAGGCAGTGAGACACAGCAAAGTAGAGAGCGGAAGGAAGGCAATGGCAGAGAGAGAATATGTAGAACGGGTTTTTGCTGCTCCTCCGTGCTCGCCCTGCCGTTCCTCGGCAGTCACGAGAAAAAAAGAGTCTCAGGCGAGAGTATTTGTGCAGAACGTATGGCCAGAGTCTTTTATTTGGAACCCTCGGGTTTCTCGTGCGCCACGCCTCGACGAGTAGACCATCTGGTTCAGCTTCCCGGGGTCTGTCCCATTTTTGTGTCTCCCTTCTCGGGTCCTGGCATCGGCAAGGCAAGGCGTGAGGATGCAAGGAGCTCCATCCAAGATGATATTTGCAAAAATATTGCACGTGGTAAAAGATTATGGGGTGCATTAGCCCGGTGCTTCATTTCCTGTCTTTGGGTAGCCGTTGCTATCTCTTACCTCCGGAAAGTTGTGACGAATGACAACAATTGAGAAGGCGGTAAGAAGAGGGCAGATACTCCCCATACGCATGCCTTTTTTCATTCATGGGAATGCACCTTTTAGATTTTGTCGAGCCTCTCGCATCTCTGCGCTTGGGAGTAGGGGCTGGAGGTTGCATGAAAGTGAAAACAACCCAAGAAAAAAAGACATTGAAAGAGCGACGGAGAAAAAGAAAAGGAGGAAGTTCCAACAACCCTCCCACGTCAGCAGGCGCCACATTCAGCCAGAAAACGGCCCACGCACACTTGGTGAGGCTGCATCCGATTGCTTGTCAAGTCTGTCTACCCATTTTCAACCTTGCTTTGTTTTCATCGTCCTACCCCTCATCTTTGGCAGCCCCCCTCGAGAAGGATCCCTTTTGTTCGTTTTGCGCCCATTCGGCTTTGCGCAGTTTTCTTACTTTCCACTTGCTCTGGATGATACGGAATGTGCAGGTTGACAACAAAGCAGCGTCACAACGACAAAACAAGAAAACCCATGGGTTGTGAGCCCCTATTCGTCTATTTTCATAGAGACGCATCGCATACAATGGTAGTGCCAGACGGGAATGCGGCAAAGTTCCCATTGTTCTCTTTTTCCATTGTTCTCATTTTCCTTTTTATGGAAAAAGAAATAAAAAAAATCATGGATTGCCTCTTTAGTCCCCACAATCCGTGCGATGGCTTAGATGTTTTGCGAGTTTCAAACGTCAGTTGACCACGACGCATGTATCAGTCTCAATGACCTATTGAGCCATTCTTGGGAATAATGAGATGAAATATTTAGCATGGATTTAAAATCCACCGCCCATTTATATATTTTCACGTTTATATATTTATTATTTTGTTTATTTTTTGCGTAAACGCCATCGCCTTTCGTCCATCCATATTTCCCTTTTATGGCACAAAAGGGCTAGAATTTCCATACGGTCACAAAATATGCACTTTTTCGGGAGGGTTCGATATGAGATATAGGATAATACATCTCACAAGGACGAATTCAATCGTTGGACAAGTGCAAAAATAAGATGAGAAGGGTGGGCAGGCAGGCAAGCAACCCCGGTGAGACTTGTATGTGGTATGGATGTACAGCTGATCATTGCGTCTACCGGAGGGCACTCTCTATCCTCGCCTTTCTCGCAACCCCCTGTTTCTTACTTTATTTCCTAATTTTTTCTTTTTTTCTTCTACATTTTGGTCCAGATATTGCGTACCTGATCGCAGTTTCCTCAACCTTTTGCAAGCCTCGTGACGACAACACAGACCTTGCTTCTCATCCTGCTTGGCTCCCCCGCCCCCCCACGTATCACCGCACGGCATACAAAATCTCAGTGTCACAGAAGAAAAAAATCGAGGAGACAGTGGTAAGGTAACGAAAATCTGCGATTTTTTTGTTCGGCCTGTGGGGCTTTTCTGTTGTGCGACCGCACCTCTCTCCTAGGGGCGCAAACTTGGCGAAGCAGTTCTTGTTTGAATTTCTCTGTCCCTTTCCAAGGCTTCCCTTTCCTATTTTCCCCGTCCAAATGGAGTTACGGGGTTGAGTTGACAATGGGGGAATTTGAATGTAAGTGAAGAAAAGAAGGAAAACGAAGAGGGTGACCGGCTTTGCACCCTCCAGCTTGCCCCCCAACCCTATCCGGGGAAGAGAAAACTCGCATCCGACCGGTCAAGAAAAGTGAAGCAACGAAGCAGACAAATAAGATGAAGAATCCGAGAAGGATTCACAAACGGAGTGAGAAAAGGGGGGAAAAAACATCAAAAGGCGGAAGGAAAAGGGATACTGTGCTAATCAAGAAGCTCCAACCGACTTCGACCGACGTCACAGCTAAGTTTACCTCCCCATCCCTTTGCTTCGTCGTTCATTCCATGACCTATTTACTAATTTTGTGCAAGCAACGCAGAGCAACGGCACAGAAGCCGAATGCGCGGGCCTCCTGCCCTCGGTGCACTGGACGCCACGTCTCTAGGAAAGAGAAAATAAATAGGCAACGCCACGCACATCGGAGCTGACCGTCTCCTGGGTAGCTACCTGGCTCTGCGCGCGTCTGTGACTCAATGAACAATAGACTGCGCGGACATGCCCGAAAAGAGTGATACTGTCGATACTGTCGACATCACCGTCGGATATGAAGATCGTTCTGCTCCAGACGGTCCTGAAGTCTCAGTATCGATTTCTTTTTTTCTGCCTTTATCGATGACATGTCTCATTTCATCTCAGCCTTATCTTGCGGATATATATCGTTGGAGAACAGACGTCATTTCGCCGCTCTTTCCACTTTGCAATCCTGTATCACACAGTTCGAGTGGCGAGAGAGAGAATCTTTTCTGATTTTGGTGAGTAGCGAGTTGCTATCACCCAGGAGTCAACCACCAACCGGCAGGGTCGTCCGATGCCTGAGATTGGCTTTCTGGTAGGACTCAACGACGACACCCTTTCAGACGTGAAGTCACTACTACGGTTCATCCATGTGTTGCGTTGTCTCTCATTCACCAACCTCCTTTTAATTGACCCTTTCCTAATTTCCTATTTTCCTTATATTCTTTATTATTTTCTTCTCTTTTCTCCCATGCTCACATATGCTCATGTTCTCTCCCCTCCCGCGACCTGCACAGTGCATCCCACCGCAGCACTGCATATTCCAACCGCCGGGGCTGCATACCGGTGGCCCTTTTGTCTCACCCCAAACGACTCCAAACGACACCGGGCATATTGGGGGTGACAAACAAAGCAGCAAGCCCCCTCCGTGCTGTCATCCCACTCGCCCCCGCCCCATGCATCGTCTCCGTACCGCTGTGCACGCCTGAACGGGTATTGGTATTGGCTGAGGGGCGTGCATATGCGTTTCTCGTATTATTTATCGAGACCTCGTTTCCTGTTTCGTTTGTTCCTTTTTGCTTGCTCTCCTTACTGCTTTTTGCTTGGATTCTCCTTTACGAACACGCCGCAGGTACACCTATACATCGATAAAATGGACAAAGGCAAAAAAGACAAGTTACTCAACACCAAAGATCCCATTTGCCACTTGCCGAGACACGGAGCCAGGCCGGACCCGGCAATGGACGACGAGATAATGGGGGCAAGGCAGGGGGATGCAAGGCAGCATGCGGCCTGTCTGGCCCACCAACCCAAGTGAAGGACCCATTTCTTGCATCTCTGTCGTCTTACTCGCTTTCCCGTTTCCCTCTTCGGTCGTTCATCTGGCAAGTACTCGGTACAAACGTTGAAAGTCTCTTCTCTTTACTTCTGCCTCCTTGCCTTCGTTTGTGTTATTGCTTTTCCGCCCTCGAACTCTGTCCGTTCATTCTCTCGTTATGCTTCTCGTCCCTTCTTTCCTGATACACGTTTTACTTTCTCCCAAGGATACGCCCCTGTAGAGAATAGTATCCTTTTTATATATGTATTTCTGTTTGTTTGTTTTTCATATATTTCCGTTTGTCTCACTTATTGTTTTCTTACCGAGTCTTTTTGTGTTTCGATTCATACGTCCGAGTCAAGCCAGCGCTCGAGGATTCAATCCCACGCTCCCGTGAAATCGTTCGGGGTTTTTGTCACATGTGATGAAGTATGACGGGACAATATCTGCAGAGCTCACAGCATGCTGTGAACGAGGAGCCTAGACTCATATCATCCCAAGACATGATCACATCGGCAATGCATATGTCGAGAATATGCAGAATAAAAATGAATTTCCATTGTTTTTACTCTGCCGTGTGACTTTGCTGCTGGAGCTTGTCTTGATATTATCCCGACGCCAGCCAGAGCAGTGCTGCCTGACCATCGACGGAGCCGCTCGATAGCAATCTTGCAGCCAGAGCGGGCTACGACCTTCTTTGCCGCCGGACCTGCTGTCGGTCGTCGTGATGTTTTCCTATGAGAAAGAAGGTCGCCGAAAACTCTCGTCCGAGGAAGAGAGAGAAATCTCACGATCCGTTGAGCCAATCAGATGCCGCCGCTGCCCACCACCGAACTGGCCAATACGGCCGCCGCAAAAAAACATCGCTGTGCGGCCAGCTGCATCGGAAAAAATTAGTAAGAAAGTAAAAAGAAAAGAAAAGAAAAAAAAAGACAAAAAGCGGCAAGTGTCACCCAATTCGTACCGACAAGCCCCCGGATATGATCATGGCATCGACTTTCTTGTTGGTGGATTGATTCTGGTCCCGTTGTCAGCGATGCGATGCGATGCGGGCTGCCCCTGCCTTCTGTCGTCCTGTGCCCGCTCTTTCCTGTTTCGGCGCCAATCGCGAAACACGACATCTCGGAGCTGGCGACTCAACAACTCCCCCAGCTTGTTCCTTCCTCCGGTTGTTCTTGCCCCCTTCTCCTCCGGGAAAACGATGTAAGAAAAGAGTGAAGCCTGGAGGGAACGAGAGAGGGAAGCTGCAAAGGTGAATGCCATTGCTCTTGCACGAAGTCCCCAAACTCATTCTGCCATCGCTGCTCGGTTGGAGCACACTTTAGAGAAGGGAAGGAACCACCGACGCAAGGAAGAGGGGTAGGTTTTTGGCGCAAAGAGGCAATCGCATTATGCCTAGCTCTCTCTATGAACATCATTCCACCTTGTCTGCTTCTCAATATTGACCGGACACCCAAGGAACCAAAGCCGAAGCTCACCCTGACCCGAGGCAAAATCTCCAGAAACGTCACAAAGCTTCCTTTGATCAACATGGATTTCAGCTTCCGCGCAATCCATGATGTCGTCCATGCCACTGCCGCGTTCGCCGAGGAGGCCAGCGACAGCGACCTGAGCAGTCACGATGGGGACTGCGGGCAGGGCAACGACACACCCTCGTCCAGCGAGGAAGACGATATCAAAATTGTAGGAGGCAGTTCCGACTGGTCCTTCTCGCAGCTGAACCCCAAGAACCGCATCGACAGCGTGGCGCCACTCGCCAATCCCCTGTGGCGCATCGATGGCAGCGCCGGTTTCAGTACACAGTTCTACGCCTACCCTCTGTTCCTCAAGTCCGGCCCGCCGCCCATGCACCTCGACATCTTCATTGACGAGCAGTCCTCTTTTGCGCCCTTTTTGCGCGACGTGCTCGACATGGGCAAGGCCTTCCACATCAAGGACGTGACACGCGTGCGCCGGCTCGGCATCGCTCAGTACATCTTGCGCATCCTCCAGCAGAACACGCTTCACCCCAAAGGCGAGCTCAAGCCCGAGACCGTGGAGTTTATATACAAGAACGGCCCTTTTGGCTCGCGGATTATCCTGCGGAACTTTTGCTGTCATATCCACAAGGTCCGCGTCACCGTGTCGCCCAACTACCCGCTGGAGGCCGACCTCATGTCCTACAAGATGCTCAAAGACATGTGGGGCCTGACGGACAGCGACGGCGGCGGCGATGGCAAGACGAAGACGGAGGCGGAGACGAAACGGCCATTGCCGCCCGAGGTCAGCATGCTTAACGTGCGCCTGCTGCGCCAACTGCACGACAGCATTAGCCTCGTTGAGATCTACCCCTACCCTGTGGCGACCATCAGTACAGACGACGGAGGCGGCCGCGCCAAGGTAGGCAAAAGCAGCCACCACGGCAGGGCCAAAAAGGGCAACAAAGCCAAAAGAACCAGCCGGGACAAGAACGAGATCGAGAACGAGATCGAAATCGAGATCTTTGAGCCGGAGATTGTCATTCTCAAGTCGCTCAGCAGCGGCGTCAAGTTCATGTACCAGGAGCTGCGCGCGCTGCTCAAGGACATCCCGTCGCACGATGGTGTGCTCTCGCAGCCGCTGCACGTCATCTCCAAGGACTGCCTGTTTGGCAACAAGATGGGCGTCATCGGCTTCACCATGCCCTACTACGAGGCTGGCTCGCTTCGCGACGTCCTGCCCCTGCTGCGCATCCACGGGCAGCTCAACTACGCCGACCAGCTGCGCTGGGCCTGCCAGCTCACCGAGGCCATGTGCCACGTCTGGCACCAGGGCAACGGCTTCTACTACCCGGACCTCCGCCTCGACAACGTCGTGCTCACCGCGCCGGCGCCGGCGGGTGATGCCGGCCTCGTCGATTTTGAGCAGCGTGGCGTGTGGTGCAGCTTCTCGGCGCCTGAGGTGGACTACATTGAGAGTTTGCGCGTGGTCGCCTTTGACGACCAGGACTTTAACTACAGCATCTCCGAGGAGGTATGCTTCCAGTACAAGCAAAGGCTCATTGTCTGCTACGAAGCGGCCGTGGCAGCCATGGCGACCGATGGGAGTGGGAGTGGGAGCGGGAAAGGGAAAGCTCCAGCGCATCCACCGCCGCTAAGCAAACTCAGCCGGCATCCACTGGTCCGCCTTGAGGAGGAGACCAAGTACAGCAACCCGGCGTCGGGCTACAATATCGCCTACAACTGTTTGACTAAGCCGGAGCAAGAGGCTGCAATGGTGTACATGCTCGGCCGGCTGCTCTGGTGCATCTTTGAGGGCATGAGCGCGCCCCACCGCGGCGCCGTGTGGATGTCGTACCCTCGGGAGCCGGAGCTCGAGTTCCCGGCTTTTCAGCTGACGCCGCCTGAAGTGCAGGCAATGATCCTTAAGTGCTTTGGGGATGCCGGTGCCCAGGAGCAGAGCAAGTTTATGCGACATAACGGCAAGTTTTACATGAAGGACAATCAGGGCAGCACCGACAGCAACGGCGAGCTCTCGTACGAGCTTGTCGGGGACAATCTCGCGTTTAAGGCGCGCGACTATTGGCAACGGAAGCTGGCCGAGGGCGAGGACTGGCTCGAGAAACGGAACGCGAGAATTCGGGGGGTGAAGGAGGACGATCAGCGTGACAAGGACAGCAAGACGGACAAGACGGACAAGACCAAGATCCACATCATCGGAGAGGACGAAAATGCGGAACGCAACCTGGACGGATCAACCTTGGAGAAGTCGGCCCACGGTCGGCCCACCCTGCGCCAGGTCCTGCGATGGCTGCAAAAGCTGCAGAGGCAGCTGGAAGACTGATGACTGAAGGATTGTGGATAAATTTGAAATTTTATGAAACCTTGGCACATGAAGGAGAAAGCGACGGGCTACTTGCCCAGCTACTGCCCACTTTGTTTGACGATAAAACGATTATGAGAGGAGAAGACTTTCAGTACGACGTAGAAACCGAATTATGAGACGATGACGATCTTTACCGTACAGTTTTGTGGTATACGCATGACATTCGGAATTTTGAAGTTACCATGCGGGACAAACAATAAGAGAGGCATCACATCATTTCTCATACTACCCTTACGTTGAAGAGCGAGAATCAGGGGCAATTTGTGAAGTAAACTGTCTCCACAAGCGGCATGGCCGTGAGAGTGGGAAGGTGGTGAGGAGGGGGGAAATCACGTCTCGTCACAGGAACAAAATAAAATTAAAAGAAGGGCTGCAGGTAGATCTACCGTCCGACCCGGGGACGGGGGCGCCCACTTAAGTACCGGAGTAGGCGAGACGAAAAGGGAAGAAAGAGAGAGGAAATAACAAAGGTTACGAGAGAGAGAGAGAGAGTTAGGTTAGGAGATGGGTGGACATCTCGCGGTGGCCGATTTAGCAAAACGGGCAGATCCTCCCGCCCCTTTGGGTGCCAGCAAGCGGCGGAGCCGAAAGGGCTAAGCCGAAAGGAATCAAAGGAAAAGAGAGAGAAAAAAAGATTGAAAAATCTTTGAAGGACCCTTGAATAGGAGGGGGCGTGTGCATTGGAAATAGAGGCCCCAAAGGGAAGCGAGGATCGAGAAGCTGGGGCCGATGGAGCTACAGGAGAGAAACGCGGAGTATTGGATCGAGGAGAGAGAAAAGGGAATAGAAAGAGAACTGAGGAAAAGGCCAGAGAAGGCAGGGGGAAAGGGGCGGGATGTCCGTATCTGTCTCTGGAGAAGGAAGGCCGCAACGAGATTTGGGTGTCGTCGAGACGAGAGATAAGGCTGGGGGCTGCAAGCGCCAAGAAGGGAAAGGTCGGTGGGCTGTGGGGCCCGGGAGCAGCGTCAACGACTGGCTCGCCCGGTGCCCCGGCGTGGGGCCGCACACATCCCAGCACGTCCTGCAAAGATAAGATGCCGCCCTTGCTCCCCAGTCGACGCATCTCGCTTTCGACGGGAAATCGAAGCCAAAACAAAAGGAGACAGATGGAAACGCCCATTTTCTCTAGTGCAAAACAAGAGGATGCAGTAGTGTGTAAACGGGCTAGAAGAGCCGACTGAGATCTTGGGGAAAAGCCGTAGGAAGCTATGGCCGAAAGTAAGCCCAAGCTCTCTGATTTGTTGAGATAAGGCTGAGTGGTGTGTTTGTTGGCTGAACGAATTGCAACGGGGGCTGACGTCAATGATGAGGTTAGGTGATGTATATGTACGTCGTATCTGTCGATGTTCTCTTGTTGCATGCTGCAATACAGCGTTACTTTTTTTTTGCCAATGCTTTTTCTTTATCAGTGGCATCGCCAAGAAGGCAATGTTGTCGCGAAGGCGGGCCTGGCCACCAAATAGCACGCATTTCGGTAGCGGACGGCCAAGACTGCCCTTGTTGAGCTGAAGCAAATAGACAGCAGGGCCGCGCGGTCCAGACTGCAGCAGATGGCTGCCACAAGTCCGAAGTGGGCAGTTGTGTCAACATCAGGAGATAGACAAAACCTGAAGGACTTTAGATCGTTTGAGTCAAGACACAGAAAAGGGAGAGAGTGGACGTCGGGTCTCGCACAAACGACCTCAAAGACTACTGATAACGGGCTGCAGCCAAGATCGACGGAGCTGGCTTGGCTGTGGCTATGGTGATGGGTTGTCGAGCATGATGAAGATAACGAGAGGTCAGGAATCTGAAGATAGACAAGTTCCATTATTGAAATAGAAGCAAGATGCCAGAAATGATAGTGGTGGGCCAGATAGTAATAAATATACGTATATATATATTCTGAAAAGAAGAAAGAGAAAAATCCAAGTGTATATATGCTAGCGAGTGGGTATTTGACCATTCGACAAAATGCCATCCAAAAACAAATCAAAAAAGTTGGCCCAAAAAGCAGATATGTCCTCCCAAAAAATAAAACAAATATAAAAGAAAAAAACAAGGCTGTGTAATGATTGATAAGACAAAAAAGAGAAGAAATCGGAACAAAGTAAAACGCTGCAAAATGCAACAAAAAACTCAAACTTTTTATCTTTGTGGTCGTCCCGCCTCTCTTTTCTTCTTGGTTTTAAACTTTAAAGCCAATGAGAGCGGGCGGGAGATAAGAGAGAGAAAGCAGATGAGTGGAAAATGAGAAAATGTGAGAAAATGTGAGATATGCGAAATCGACAGAGAAAATCTACTGGGCGATCGGCGACGGCGGTAGTGCCACCTTTTCCGACTGCACAGCGTCCTCCTGGTCTGAGACGGGTTGCAGCTGCTGCAGCTGTGGCCGGTTGCCGTTGCTGTTGCTGCCGCCGAGGCTGCGCTCCTTGCCGTTGCTGCTCTGGCTGTTGAGGTAGATGCGCTCCTCCTGGTCGGCGGACGACGCGGCAGCCAGCGATGGTGGACGGGTGCCGTTCATGAGCATCTGGTGGCCCTCAATGCCATGCTGCGGGATGATGCGGACACCGTCCTCCTTAGGGTCCTTCTCGGCGGGGGTCCAGGCGAGGTAGTCGCGGCGGACCTCGACGTAGTCGTAGGCGAACTCGCCGTGCTGGTCGTCGTCCATGCCGAGCAGCTCGGCCTCTTCGCTAGCGCGCAGGTGCAGGCCGGGGACAAGGTCAATGACCTTGGCGATCAGGGCAGAGACCGTGAAGGCGTAGAAGGTGGCGGCGAGGATGTAGGCAATCTGGATGTAGAGCTGGCGCCAGTTGTGGTTGATGAAGCCGCCGGTCATGCCGTTGTTGACGCCGTCGAGGCCGATGATGTAGTCGGCAGCGAAGAAGGCGTTGAAGACGAGGCCGACCATACCGCCGACGGCGTGCTCAGCGAACACATCGAGGGAATCGTCGATGCGGAGGACAAACTTGACTGGAGGCTGTTAGATACGTGCTACTCAATGGGACAAAATTGTAGAGACAGTGACATACCCTTCGTGGCAAAATTGCAGGCAATGCCAGTGACGATACCCAGGATGATGCTAGCCCAGGGCGTGATGAAACCCGAGGCAGGCGTGGCCGAGACGAGGCCTGAAATGGTACCGGAACACCAGCCGACCAGCGACCACTTGCGGGCCAGACGGAAATCGAGCAGACACCAGGTCATGGCCGCAAACATGGCCGTCAGGCACGAGTTCCAGCAGGCCATAGTGGCGCGCAGGTTGGCGCCAAAGGCGGAGCCGCCGTTGAAGCCCAGCCAGCCGAACCAGAGCAGGATGGTGCCGAGTGTGATGAGGGAAATGTTGTGGGGGCGGAAGTTGAGCATCATCTTCTCGTTGCGGCGTCCGAGCACCCACGAGTAGGCGAGCGCGGAGACACCCGAACAGATCTCGACGGGGCCGCCGCCGGCGTAGTCGAGCACGCCGTAATTAAAGGCCCAGCCGTTGATGTTCCAGACCCAGCAGGCGATGGGGCAGTAGACGATGGTGGCCCAAAAGAAGGTGAAGACCATGGCGGGGATGACGCGGCCGCGCTCGGCAGTGGCGCCGACGACGAGGGCGGCGGTGACGGCGCAAAACTGCATCTGGTAGAACGAATACAAGAGCTCGGGGATGAGGGGCGAGCCGGGCGAGGGCACGGCGAGGGTGTTGAGGAGGCCGAAATGGTGCAGGTCACCGATGAAGCCGTTGGTGGCCGTACTGCTAAAGGCGAGCGAGTAGCCCCAGAAGTACCACTGGAAGACGATTACACTAAAGGACATCATGCAGACCCAGATGAGGGAGAGGGCCGACTTTCGCCGTGCGAGGCCGGAGTAGAGGAAGGCGATGCCGGGGACCATGATGAGGACCATACAGGAGGCGACGATGATGAACGCCTGGTCACCGGACTGGTACCATTGGTTAAGGTTCTCGGTGACTTGAGGCTGTTAGTTACGAGGGGGGCAGGGTATAAGGGAAAATGGCATCGTAGGCTTCAGGTACATACCGGAATCGCCACCGGTGCCGGAGTCTGTGCCATTGAAGACGGCTGGCGCGCCGATCCAAGAATATGACATGGCGGATGAGATTGCGAGGAGACGATGAGAGGGCGGAGGAGGGGTGGTGACGATAGGAGGGGGAGGATGTCGGCGAGGGTCGAGAGTGAGGGCAAAAGAGGCGCAAACGCCCTTTTCGATGCTGGTGTGTAACAACCGTCACGGTAGATTGGTACGACGGGCGAGGTCGTTGACGGAACTAACAGCGGCGAGGCACAATAAGGAACGAATAGACGATGCCTAGACGAGATGTCAAGGGAAAGAAAGGAGAACAAGAAAGGGAATGTCCTGTTGTCGAAGTGTGCACGTCTTGAGGAATGTGAGGTGGAACGGGCGAGAGAAGGCGGAAGAAGGCGTGGAGGTAAAAAGAAAAAGGAATGAAGATGAGATGGAAGTCGAGAAGAGAAGTCTGGAGAACAAGAAACAAAGAACAAGAAAAGGATCCGGAGCACAGCATCTATATGTACAAGTACGAAGTATGGGAAGCAATAGATATGGGGCCGGGCCCATTTGAGGATCGTCTCTAGAAAGGAAGCCAGCCAAAGACTACGGGTGGATAAGAGGGAAGGCACGAAAAGGGAAGGGAAGGAAGGAAGGGGGGGGGGGGGTGAAGGGCGTATTACACATGTTTCTTAGAAAACAAAATAGCAAATAGCCTTGGGCCACAAGCTCGAACTCTTGTCTCTCTCTGCCGGGGGTGGGAGGGAATGGGGAAGGGGTGGCCGTTGAACCTTGCACACTACGGGATTGCTCTTTCCTTACGAGACGACTGCAAGAAGACACTAGCAAACAAAAAAGAGCAAAAGAGCAGCGACCACGGAAGGCGCGTGGGCGAGAACTTGCGACTACGAGTTGCGGAGGGAAGGAGCCAGGCGAGACAGGTATGCCCGGAGAAGGAGGGAAGGGGAAGAATGGGGGCAGGCTGTGACGGTGGATCGTGGTCCAGCCGAAATAGTGTGTGTAATTGCTTGCCGTCAGAGGCAAGAATGGCAGGGAAAGGAAAAAGAAAAAAGAAAAAAGAAAGCCAAAGGCACGAAAAAGAAACGCAAGAGAAAAGGTACCTTTGTCGGCCGTGCAAAAAGCCATACAATAACCGTACAAGTACCATGCGACATTGGACTTGGTGACTCGTACCTCGCCCGGCCGTGCCTTGAATGGAGCTGTCGGGAAAAAGAAAAAGACAAAAGAAACCTCTCTTTAGTTAGAGAGCGAGAGACAAAGTCGAGAAAGTGCAGCAATATGAAAGAGATTTTCGCCTCCGTTCCACTCCGGCGGCAAGGCCTAGCGTGGAAATCATCAGCACGCCCAAAGCCAACGAGTACACGCCCATCGCTCTTCCCCTAAAAGACGGGTCTTGCGCGCTGCTGGACGGGCGGCATGGGGGGCGTGCTCCTTTTCTTTTGCATGTCTGTTATGCATACGGGGTACGAGGGTGGGCAAAACGCCATGCGACGCAATCATATGTGGGAATCATATGTGAGAATCATATGTGAGATAGATGCGCGGCGTGGGAGGGAGTTCGAATAACAAAACGAACGCCCACATCACAGACGAGCGAATGACGGCTGGACGGGACACGCGCATGCGAGCAAAGGGGCGTGTCGAGGTCGAGATGGTGCCGAAAAAAAGATGGGGAGGGCAGGCGCGGCCGGCCAGGCCCCAAGAGACAGAAAGAGCTACTGGCTCTTTTGGCTGCACCTGTTCTCGGATGGGGGCGAAGCTGAGCGTGTCTTTTGCTATTTGGCGGGAGGCGAGGGCAGGAACGGGTTGGAACTGGAGCCTTGCTCGTAGGAAAGAGCGAAGAGACGAGGGCGGTGTGACGAGCAGACGAGAAGACGAGGTTTCTTTTTCTTTGAAAAGCATCAATTCGTTCCGTTGACGTGGGTCTTTTTGCCGTCTCTTCTGTTCTTGCTCTCCAGTTCCCTCCTCGTGCAATTCCCATTTCAAGCTCTGCCACGGCTCGATGTTTGCACATCCAGGGCCAGCTTTTTTCGCTTTCGTTTTCTTCTCTTCTCTCTTCTCGCGTTCTTTCATCCTCGCTGATGCATATCCATAGATCCACACCCCCCTTGTCTCCACTGTAGATTTTAGCACCACGCCCCTCCGTCCGATTCTTACGCATTTAATGATGAAAGCAGTCTAGAATCCTTGCAGCTGGGAATTGGCTGAAAAAGGTAAGCGCGAGGAAGGAAAAGAAGGAAAATAAAGAAAGAAAAAGAAATCATGAAATGAGTTGAAATATCATCTCGAGACCAGACTTTGAGCATTAATTTGAAACGACGTGGACACCTTCCTTCTTGCGAGATATCTTTTGCAATGCAACAGGCAAGACATCGCCCTCCCCGTGCAGCTGTGCATCTCTTGACAGTTGACAGTTTTGACAATTAACAATTGCCAATTGGCAAAATCCAAAATCCCGCGGCCGTCACCGGCGCTGCGGTGCCAGCGAAACAAAACCCACTAACCCACGGCCGTCTGCACACGCACGGGATGGCGAGCATGGGCGAAGGGTATGCATTTGGGATGGGGATGGAGGCGTACAGCTACTTCTCCTCACACAATGCGCCCTGCATCTCTCTAACATGCGGGATGCACGCATGCAACACAGCTCTGCGTATCAGATGTGTTGTTGCCCGGCGCCCCCATCCTCTTTGTTGACAACGAGTCAACGACCGCTCTCCAAGCTCCGGTTCGGGGGGCGGGCGACGTTGTGATTCGTGATTTGTGATTTGTGATTTGCCCGTACCCAATGACTGCTCATACCAGACATTGAAGAGGCAACGCCTCTGTACGAATAGGATGTGTTGTGTACGAAGATTTTGTCAGGTCTGCTCGTAAGATGCATCTCTACGCCTCGTCGTCTCGTCGCCGCTTGTGTCTTCCCCACGCGGCGACCAGTCTTTCTCTCCCCCAGGATCGACGAGGCCTTGGATCGACAAACGGCAGACGGCAGGCGGCCAACAGAACTGTAAACCGTAAACGGCAGTAGAAAAAGAATGATATTGGTGTGAACGAGGAGGTGGGCTGGCAATGAAATCGCGCAATATGATTCTCTGTTTGTTTTTCTTCTCCTCATCTGCTCATCTGCTCACCTGCCCATAGCATGTTCTCCTCTTTTTTGAAATTTGGATTTCGGTAGGTTGGATCTTTACCTTTTTTTTCCCCTCAAAGCATGACCTGTCTCCTCATTTCAAGATGGCACACATGATGGCACTTGGTTTTTTTTATCCCTCTCTATGTGCATGGTATAAGCCTACCCTCCATTAATTAGGATAAAAATCTTCAAGCCATGGGGTGAGGCCAAGAGCTTCCCCTTTCCTCGTCACTTCTGTATATTTTCTTATTCACTTTTTTCTGCTCCTTCCACCCTCTATAATGTGCGTCTTTTTACGCGTGCATGCAACACTCGACACCAGTCTCCTCGCATTGCTTTTTTCAGTCTCCCATGACGCAGAAACGCAGCAGGAGGGGACGATCGCACCCCCGCCGGGAATAGGGCCGCACGCCGACCTCTTTTATTCACCACATGCTTGATTGACCAGGCTCGTAGGATATTGCCCAGACCTTCTCCGCATTCTCTACGAGGCACGACGTACTCCATCCAAAAAAGAAGCCCGTTTTATGTCTGGCTCCTCAACTGGGTCGGCCGCCCGGGGGAGGGTCGACGGTGCATACGAAGTACGGAGCATTTTTGCTATGGAGACACGAGATGGAGAACGAGATGGAGAACGAGATGGAGAACAAGATACGGAGTAAAGTAAAGTTAAAAGTAAAGTACCTGTAAGAATACATTAAAAATAAACATTTGCACGAAAAGCCCAAGGACGTCTACCGACTCTGATAGACACTTCCACGCCCACGCCCTAGCTGTTGAATCGGGTCTAGTGCTTGGCGCGCTTCCGCAGTTGCTGGTCTTTCGACACTGCAACTGCCTGCACGGCGGCGAGATACATGTCAATTTTTCATTTGTGTCCGTCGATTTTGCAGGCACGCTGCATTTGGTGTCGCCATTTTGCGCCTTCCCCGGACTCCACTGGCCGTCTCGGCCATGCTTGCTCTCAAGGCCGGGTGTTGTTCCTTGCAATAGGGGAAGGAAGGGACCTGACACCCGGCCGATTGCGGAGGTGCGCTCTGGTGCGATCCGGCAGAAAAAAAAGGTGTGGTGGCCTAGGCTGTCGGCTCTTTTGCGCCTGTAAAATGTGGTGTGCCAGCCTTCCGTTTAGGGGTGTTGGCGTGCTAGAGGGCTGCGTGTTGGAAGTGAAAGCTCGAACAAGAAGAAGAAAAAAACTTTCATCAGACGACTAAAAAACCCGAGCCGCAGAGACTTCCGTTGATCCTCACGTGCACCTTCCCTGTCAGATGCAGCACACCACCTTGCGTTCTTTTTGCTCTTTCCTTTCTTTTTTTTCGCAGAGCCTCGCATTGCTCTTTCCCTTTTTTAGTCAATTTATATCGCACATCAAAAGTTGTTGGAGACCACACGTGACATTCATTGGCAATGGCTCTCCACTTTACTTCTCCCCTTGTCTGCTCATGTCTCTCCCTTTTTCTTTCGTCCTTTTTTCATGTCAATTGTCTTTTCGGTGGTTCCTTTTCTCGCGTGTGCTTTTGTCTGCCCAGCGCCGCGGTGCGGTCTTGTCCCGTCTTTTTACTGGGTCTCTCCGTGCTTGCCTTCTTGCCCCTGCCCTGGTCTGTCGAGAGAGGCCTGGAAGTGGGCCCGACCGCCAGGACCCCAAGCCTAAACAGGCATTCTGTTACTTAATGGTTATGTACAGCGGCAGCAAACCGTTAGCAAACCGCCTGCCTCGCAGCCAGTCCTGGCCACGCGATAAAACGAGCCCAGGCCCTGTTCACTGCCAGATGCCCAGCCTTTTGTTAGCATGCCCAGGCGGACAGGGCCCTTTTCCTATCGCGCCCGCCGTGGGCCATTGCCAACGAAATGAACGACAGGGCAAACAAGACTGAGGCAGCCGAGTCAAAGAGAGCCAGAGCCCTGGGAGCCATTGGCCAATGGGGGAGCGTCCTTTTCAGAGGGTCAACCACTGGCAGCAAAGCCTTTCGCCCTTCTTTCGCCCTTGGCCTCCCCCTACTCCGTACAGCGCCAGCCTTAAGGCCGTTTTGGTGGCCTTGTCCCTTCCACTCGCTCCTTCCCTCCCCTCCACTCTGTTCTCTCCTTCCCCCGACGCTGGGTCCTCTGGCCTTGTCCGCTTTGGGGTTTCTCTTTCACGTTCTTTTTTCTAAAACAAGCTTCGATGCGTCCGCCTTGGCCCTCCAGCCTGGCCTTCTCTCATGCGTCTCTGACTAACCACACGCCCCTCAAGATAGATCAGCCAACCAGTGGCCGCCGATGGATCAGGTCTCGACTCGGGTCTTTATCGCGCCAATGGCAAGGCTGCTTTACACATTGCCATTGCACATCCCCCAGGCCCACGCTCTTCTGTGTCCAGCCTTTTACTGTTGGCAATTCACAATTCACTTTTCTTATCAGTTGCCCCTGCCGCCCAAGCTTGAGCAACGTCTCACGACTTGGCCGCCTAAGAAAAGGAAGAAAGTAAGTATCTTACGACATACTTACTGGGACACCGCCTGGCACAGAATACAGTCCAGCGCACGTCACCGCCTTCAATGCCCGTACAAGTACGGCGTAATGCTGAATAGCGATCGCTTGTTGGTCGACCGCGTCCCCTATCTTTTACACTTTTCGGTTCGTGATCTCACTGTCATATTTGTGTCTGCGCCTTCGTCCGCTTTTTTGCGCCTCTCGCCCCCGGTCGCCGCCTAAATAATACCCCCGAGGCCCCATAACCGATCCCATCTCGGCAGTGTTTAACCAGGTGATTCTCGGGGTCAACCTCCATGCATTGGGGGTAACATCTTCGCCGCGTTACAGGTACAGCGTGTGCTTTCTAGCGATCTCTTTGAGATGAGGCTCCAGCTCTGCCTGTTGACCGAGGAAAGAAGCATCAAGGAACCATCCGAATATGAAATGACGAAAAAAAAAGATCTCGAAAAGAAAATAACAGATAAAAAAAGAAAAAGAAAAGAAATGCAGGGTCCATCGTCCAGGGGCCCCTGCTCGTTGGGCAGCGATGGAGTTTTCTTTTCTTTTCGTTTCTTTTTTCTTTTCAATTTTAAAGTGAAGCATCTCCTTCGTCCTGTCCACGTCCTGGCCCACGTCCTTCACCGCGTTGTTCTCCTTGCAAATGCTCTGGCTTTTCGGCGATCGTCATTCGATGCTTTTTGGATGCTGTCGCCTCCGCAGAACAAAGGATGTGACTGGTTGCCTGAACTAAAAAGGCACGAGAAAAGAAAAGAGCCGTGACGCAGCACTGCGCTAACAACCAATTGAATGGCTCTTCCCTCAAATTTTGTCTCCCAAACAGACAATAAGTGGGGTCACGTGTTGTTCACCATGACGACTGTCGTCCTCATCAAACCGGTCCCTCCCTTGTTCTCCAGCATTGTGGAGGATTGGGCATCTTTTTTTCTATTCTTTTTCTTCGTTTCGTTTTTTTTTTGGTCCGTGCGGGAGGTTCCGAGGGCGTGGTGAAGATGCGAAGAAAAATGTCGAAAAAGGAATGACGAGAAGAAAGAAAAGAGCGAAGAGTACAAGTACAGTTGTAGGCATGACCGAGAAAAGGGGTGATGCTTGGCAAACACACGACAAGTGTCTCATATTGAGTCTTCCGGACTTTATTGATATCGGACCAACGAGTGCGAGGCTTGTACGGTGCCAGCAAAGAAACAAATATGGTGACTACGGCGTGTGCACCCTGTCACGACTGTTTTGTCTGATCAACTTTATGACGCAAGTGTGTCTTTTCAGCTTCATCCACAACATGCTTTGTTTTCTATTTCCTCGTTCTTATCTACTTGGCACTCAAGAGCCAATAGGCTTATTTTATATTCAGATCGCGAAGTGGCACAGCTGAGGGACAGACAGGATGCCTCCCGCGTCAGCATTCGAGGTGCGTGCCACGAGGATTGTGTGACTCTCAACTCAAAATAGGCAATATGAGAAGTCTCTCACAACCTGGAATCGATAGCAGACAATAATAGATCGTTCCGCTGGTGATAGTCAGTGCCCAGCCTTGCCGAGCCGTGTTGGGAGGCTTTTGTCCATCTACGAGTTGATACATGACTAGATGTCTACTCGTCGGCACGTTGCGTGGCGTGGAAGGCGTGGAAGAAAGGAACGAGAAAACAATGGGGCAACCGTCAAAGCTGGGTCGTCCGAGCTGTTCCGGAGTCTCCCATGAGCTCCCTTATTGTTCTGTTCATTTTCACAACGTAAAAGAGCACTGTCACCAGCAGTCGCGTTACGAGAGGCTCGTACGTATTTCCTCGGTGTAGGACAGTTATCTCAGAGCCCTGCAAAGGCCCGTGATGCTTGCCTCTTACGACAGGCCATACGAAAAAGCAGGCCACTTGCAACAAAGGTCCCGCATCGGCTCTCGCTCCCTCCGGTGGCTCCTTTGGTGCTGATGCAGCCTTATTACCCTCATATGGCTGGCCTTCGTTTTACTCGGTCCGTTCCACAGAGGACGTGGGATGCTTGGTGTCTGCTGCCTATGGCGAAACAACCACGGCAGGCTGATCTTGCACCGCTGGGGCTTTCACCTCATCCTCTACAGGTTTGCTTGTTTTCATGACCCCCAAATACTTCACATTTCACTCTCTTATCTTTTGTCTCCATCTACCCACGCGGGGATGACTGCCAAGAGATCTGAAAAAGGAAAAAGAAAGACACGGCAGTCACGGAGGGGCCATGTCTTGGACAGACCGAAGCTGATCGTTGCCTTCCTTGGGGCTGTCTTTGCTTTGCGATAGATAATATTCCTCACCCCGTACTCCGTGTCAATCATAGGCGTCGTCGTCTGAGGGGGCGTGAGAGTTGCTACCTGATGTCGTTGACCAGAACGCCCGGTTTGGAGGCCATCTCGGGAGGTGAAAGTGAGGCTTTAATTGAGAACGGAGTAAAACGAAAAGTAAAGGTAGTGGAAAGCCCGACAATACCAAGATATCAGGAGATTCCCGAGCCAGAGAGGCGTTTACTTCAGCTATATGCCTTATCTCTTGGCCCTAAGGCGACACATGTTTACTTTGAGGCATCCTGTCGAGTTCGACCATCATCACGCGTCAAACAAACGACAGATGAAAAAGACAAAAGTTTTTAGCTCGGTATATGATAGAAGTCATTTCTTCCTTAGTCATGATTGGATTATGTGAGCTACAAAACGAGAAGAAAAGATTTATGAAGTAGTTTAGTCGTGTGATACAAATAATACAGAATACATTCTCAACAGCCTTGGTGGGTGTAGAAGGAAAGGGATGAAAGATGGAAGTAATAGAAAGACAAAGGAAAAGAGAATGAACATGAAGGAAATACATAAAAAAAAGGCCTCAAAACATCATAATCATAACAGAAAACCATTCACGCGAAAGCCCTCCACAAACACCGTATCCTACATCTTTGTCTCTCATATCCTTCTTAGTGCACTCGCTAATTCCCCACAGCCTACTTCTTCCGGCTCCCATTCAGCAGCCGGTCCGCCATCAGACCGGCCATTGTCGCTTCGACGACGTGCCGCCGTGCGTGCTTGCCGCTGTCGTTGTTGCGCTCGACGGCCGTGTCGGCGACGGCAGCGCCAATGGCCGCCGTGGCCACGCGGCCGCCCTTGGCGCCCGACGCCCACTTGCCGGGCGTCTTGCGCAAACGGAACGCCTCGACGGCACCAGCGGCGAGGGCCGACGTGACGACGTGTTTGAGCTCGCGGTTGGCCGAGGAGCTCCTCTGAGACGAGGACGAAGAAGAGTGCGATGAGGAAGAGTGCGAGTGGCGCCCCGAACTCTTACTCCGCCGGGCCGGCCGGGAGTGGCGGCGCTCGACGGCGGTGTAGTCGCCGCGGCCGTGGCCATAATCATCGTAGATGTCGTAGCCGTGAGAGTAGCGGTCATCGTAGCGGTCGTCGTAGCGGTCGTCATAGCGGTCGTCGTAGCGGCGTGAGGAGCGGCCGCGACGCTCCGTAGAGTGGTACGACGTCATGGCGGATGTTTTGTGTGTGTTTTGCGTGGAGTTTTGTTGTGTGTTTTTCGTTTTGTTTTGATGCTTGAAAGATCTCTCTCTTTCTTCTCTCGCTCTTTTCACGGCAGGGCTCGTTCATATACAGAAACTGAGAAGCGGCCGACGTACGAGCCGCACTCCTACTCGGATCAGTGGCGAGCCCATCCCCTTTCCCTAAAACCTGGCAGACGGCCCCAAAAAAAACGTAGGACTCGTCACCGAAGCCCCGTGATGCACCCAAGGATTGTCCCGACCAAAAGCTTGCTAAGCTTGCTCAGATTGTCTTATGACCCCCGAGATTGTCCCAAAAATATACCTGGGATTGCGCAGGAACACTCAACGTTACAAGGCTCTACCCTGCATCGACCATGTCCCTCGGAAACCCTGATTTGTCGATACCGAGACTCGTTTGTGGAGTCTGTTGTGTGGTTTGTGTGGTTTTTGTGTGGTGCAGTGTTGATCGCTGCACGGCTGTGACGTCGTGTTTCTGACCGGTGGCCAATTCCGACGAAAACAGGTTCCACAATACGTCGTTATGCTGAGGCGAGGGGAAGCACAGTGGCAGAGTGGGAGGACCAATCGGGCAGTCACGAAAGCCTCTGTGCCCGGGAGAATTTATGTCGGTAAATGGAAAGAGAGGGGGGAAGAGAGTAAAAGGAAAGAAGGAGGAAATGTGAAAATGTAAGTAGAGTGAAGCGAAAGAGCAACCGATGCCTTCCCCAGTGCCAAGACTGTGGTGGCTGGCCACTTACACGTAAAAGTGGGGCCACTAATACATATGTCGCCAAAACATCACCAAAGACAATAGATAGGCGAGCAAACAGATGAACAGGCGAGGCTCGTTGCTGGTACGCTGATTTACGAAGCACTTTGTGTAGCTTTGTGTTGATGTACTATTTGACTACAGAGGCTTTTGGGGTTTTTTTTATGGTTCGACTTGTGTTTTTCTTTTTCACTGTATTTCATTTTGATAAAAACATTCTTTCTCATAAATCATAGAAGCATTTTAAAATAAAATAAAATAAAACAGACACGTCAATTTAAACTCCAGAATTAGAGCTGTTCCATCATTACCGGATCACCCCAGGCAGTCGGCCTCCCACATCTCCTTTTCCTTCCGCAGACCATGCCGCACAAAGTGCAGCGTCGCAATCGTCAACAGGCAGACCACCACCAACGGTCCCGCCCAACCTGAAGTCAGCAGTTAGCAGAGAAAGAGATGGGAGTTAGTAGCACACAAGGAATACGAGAGTGCTTTACCAAATCCGTAGGCCACGTCCTGCGATGTCGTCCACAGCACCGCCATTGTCATACTGCCGCCGACCAGCGCACCGACGCCCCACAGCCAGTTGAGCCGCGCCAGCAACGCCCGAAACCGCGCGCTCTGCTGCCAGCGCACGGCCAGGCGCTGGCGGTAGGCGCGACCGGCGCCGCCGTCGACGACGACGACGTCCTCGACGAGGGTGTAGGTGAGGGGACGGAAGGTGTAAGTGTAGCGACCGGGGGTGGAGCTGATGCGCCATGGGGACATGATGCCAGCGTGGTGGAGATAGCCGGTGGACAGCAGCAGGAACGCCATGATGAGTAAAAACATGGTGGACGGCAGCGCCAGGGGCCGCACGAGCGGTTCCTTGGGCACGGATGCGCCGATGAGCACGGCGGTCATGAGTGAGTACACCACCAGCAAGATCCAGTGGGTAGCGTCGAGCGCCCAGCGGCGGCCGCCGAGGGGCCGGTAGGTGCTGGCGGGCCGCAGAAGGCGCCACGAGCGCAGCGCGAACTCGACGCCCGTGACAACGCCAAAAAAGGATGTGATGATGGCAAATACTGACAGCGTTAGTGGAGTTTATATTGATAAGAGTGTCGTGGGCGACTCACAAACACCATGCGACAATGTGGTGTCGTACCACAGCGGATAGTACAGGGCCACCGGCAAAAAACAAAACTCGGTCATCAACAGGCCCGTCATGAGCACGAGCTTGCGCCGGTGGTCCCACGGGTTGTAATCGAGGCTGACGAGGCCGGGCGGCACCGTGGGCCGCTGGTGCGCGGCGAGGTCGGCCGCGATGTTCGTGTCAACATGGCCAACGTCGTCCGTAGGGAACTGATCACGCCGCTCGTTATCGGACCTTTCGAGCTCCTTGGGCTGCTCGGACTCGGCTTCTCGTTTCGTGTCCATTGTGCTGCTGCTGCCAGTATTGTTAGGATCGTCAAGGCGTTGTGTATGCATTGCGGATGCGAGATAGCGTGGTGAGGTTCATTGTCAATAGCGAAGTCGTTAAAAAAGGCGTTGAAATGAGTGAGAACAGCAATGTATCACCGCCATTGCCCATGATTCAATGCGACACAACACGGCTTGCCGTAATTTGTTTGGCCTCTGCTTTGTAACGGCCGTGCAACGATTTATGACGATATCGTGTACGAAATGACCAAAACAGTGGACATGGTTCTGGATGTGGCGGGCTGGGCAGTCTCGGCGTTGTCAATGTGATGTCATGTGCCGGCCGCCCATTTGCTGCTGTGATGAGTCGCCACTCAACGGTCTGCGTTAATGGTCTAGAACAAGGCAAGATCGAACGTGCTTTTTGTTGCCCGAACAAAGTAATAAATCCAAGTGAATTATGCAATGACTTTACGGTTTAATTGAACATTATGCATTTTATTGTATTTGGTTCAGTTATGACTTAAACAGTCATCAATTTCCTTGATATGTGTTGTGCTATGTTGTGCTTGCGGCGTGCATCGCCATGAGTATCTGTGGAAAAATTGTATCTCATCATCAAAGCAAAAAAGATAGAAGAAAACAGAAAAAAAAGAACAAAAAAACACCCGCAACACACCCTACATCTCGCCCTCAAAGAACTTGATCAGCGTCCGCGCGCCAGACACGCCCAGCCCTAGATGCGGGTAGCAAATGTACACCGCGTCCTCCTCCGCGCCAAACTTGTCCCGAAACTCGCTCTTCTGGTACAGCTTAAGCTGCTCCGCCACCGTCTTGTACGTCCGCGCCAGGATCTTGGCCCGCAGCGTGCCCTCCAACTGCGGACTGAACTGCATGTCGCGCGTCGCGCCCGCACCGAACGTGATGGTTTGCGCCGGCGACGACGCCGCCACCAGTCCAATCGCCCGCGCAATCGCCAGCTCGATCGTGCCGTTGGGCGCCCCCGGGAAGTCGAGCGCAAATTTGATTTGGCACCCGTTGGCTGGCGCCAGGTCGTGCAACACCACGAGCGCCGCCACTTTGCCCTCGCGGTCTTCGGCCCACACGAACCGCCGGTGTGGCAGGTCGATCCACGGCCGCACCTCGGTGATGTGCACCTGCTTGCCCGCGCGGTTCGCCTTCCATTCCTCGATGCGCTGGTCGCACCGTTCCCGCAGCTCGTCCGGCACCGGCTCGCCGCGGTCGAGCACGTGCACCGTCACGCCCGCGTCCTCGGCCTGCCGCTGCTTCTTCTTGATGTTGCTTTGTTTCTTGGCTTTGTCGCCGTTGATTTTCACGCGCTCCTCGGCCACACACGACATCGTATTCCAACCCAGCTTCTCGCCCAAAATGTGCTCGACCTCGGCCGACACAAGCAGCCAGATAGGCCGCAGGCCGATGTCAGTGCGTAGCGCGCGCAAGAACGCCGAAATGACGGGCGCGTACTGCCGGGGGTCGCACAAAGGGTTGCCCATCACGAGCGCATAGCCGTTTTCTTCTGCGTACCCAATGGCCGCTCCTGTGGCCGCGTGCCGCCACACCTGATACCGGTCGTCGAGCCAGCTGGTGTTGGTGGCGTCACCGTAGTTGGCAATCAGGTCCTCGACCGTCGGCATCTTGAGGTCGCCGCTGCCGTCCACACCTTCACTGCTCTGCCGGCTCTCGTAGTCAATGGCGAACTGGATCGTGTCCGCCTCTGTATGGGGTAGTGAGGGTCGCGATTTCGGCGGCTTGGAGGGCAGCGACTTGGGGTCTCGCGGGAATAGCGTCGCGTTCCGCACGTCCTTTAGGTTCAGCATCAGGAACACAAGCCGCTCCAGTCCGATGCCACACCCGGCGTGCGGCAGCACACCCCACTCAAAGCCTTGGATGTACTCCTCCATGTCCGATGGGTCGATGCTCGCCTCAATCATGCGCCTTTTCAGGGCGCGCACGTCGTGGATGCGCTGGCCGCCCGTCGTGATCTCCTGGCCCCGGAGGAAAATGTCAAACGAGTTGGTGTATTTGTCGTCGGTGTTGTCGAGGTGCGTGTAAAAGGGTCGGGCGGACCGCGGGAACTTGTCGAGGATGTAGTAGTCCGTGCTGTACTTTTCCTTGACCACCTGGCCGAGGCGGATCTCCGCGGGCGTGCTAAGGTCCTCCATGGGCGACGCCTCATTCCCCTGATCGTCCCGCCAGCCCGACGCATTTAGCAGCCCAACGGCCTCCTTGAACGGCAGTACCAGTGTCTCGTCGGGGATCTCCAGGTCCTCGTGCGGGAAGTGCGTCTTGATGATCTCGATCTCCTTGCGGTTCCGCTCGTAGACCCCCTTCAAAATGGTCTTTAAGAGGTGGTCGATGACCGTCATCGCCTCGTAGTAGTCCGTCTCAATCGCCATCTCCAGGTCGAGGCTGACGTACTCGGTCAGGTGGCGGTGCGTGTTGCTGTTCTCCGCCCGGAACACGCTACCAATCTCAAACACCCGCCCAAAGTCCGCCGACATGCAAAGCTGCTTTGCCAGCTGTGGGCTTTGTGCGAGAAACGCCTTGCGGCCAAAGTACTTGACCTCAAACACCTCCGCCCCGGACTCGGTCGCCACCGGCTGTAGCTTCGGCGTGTGCACCTCCATGAAGCCCTGCGAGGTCAGCGTCGTGCGGAAGAGGTCGCAGATGGTTGCGTTGATGCGCATGACGCCCTGCATTGTCGGTGTCCGCAGGTAGCTGATGCGGTTGGCTGTCCGCGTATGCATCGGGTGCACATAGGCCACCTCGTGTGTCTCCTCGTCCTCTTCGACGCGGTCCACGGCGAACACATCGACCGGTGGGCCTTCGACGACGTCTACTATCACATGCAGCGCGTCCACAAGCAGCTCCGCATCGTGGATCGAGCACCCCGTGACTGGCTCCTTGGGGGCTTGCAGTGTGCCCTGAACGCGTACAAGGCTCTCTGTCGTCAAGTGCTCGGCCCAACGCACAAAGTTTTCCGACACGACCTCGTCGCGGCAAGCGAGCACGCCCTGCAGCGAGTCGACCTGCTGCCGGAACATGAGGAACGCCAGCTTCGAGCTGACTGACCGCACGTGGTGTAGCCGTGCTACGATCTGGATCGTCGTCCCCGGTTGGGCATCGTAGAGGTCGGCGAGGGGTGTCTCGCCCATGCGGCCGAGCACGCTGTTTTCGTTTGTTGTGGTGCCGTAGCGGCTGCGGATCTCGGGCGGGTCGTCTGCCCGCGCAGTCTCCTCGCGCTCCTCCTGCCGCTGCCGTATCGCGTCCTTGTCGCGCTTCTTCTCTTGCTCGAGGAGGCGATCGCGCTGTGCCTTTTCGGCCTCCTTGTTTGCTTTGGGGTCCTCGAGGGCGGCTGTGTTGCCGAGCTTGAGCTTCGACATGTGGGTTTTGGCCGACGAGTGGCCCACCAGCCGGTTGAGCTTCAACAGCGGCTCCTTGAGCAGCTGTGGGGACATTGCTGGTGGTCGTGTGGTATGACAAGTAAGAAAAGATTGAATACAGAATGTGTATGGAATCTGAAGTGTAATGTGCGGGTTGCCACAATCTGAAATGGAGCAAGAGCTGGGGGGACAATAGAAGATGGAAAGTGCAGCGTAGTACGAAGTAAGCAAGCGTGCGGCCGTCACGGATTAAGGTTAAAAAGAGGAAAGACCGAACGTGTTCATAACAACACACGCAGAGCTACCACGAGTGTCTCTTTCGGCACTTGCGGGCGGCGATGTTTTCGAGCAAAACAACTAATGACGCCTACTCAGGAACAACCGGGCGAGCCAGGGCAGCAACAGCCCCGGCCACTCCTCTCTGGGTCTCGTGTAGACCGTTCTGGACGCCACTACGGAGTACATGATTTCCACACATAAATATGATTTAACTGGGTAGGAGAGCAATGAGAGATGCAATACAGCCTTTGCGATGCCTTGATGCCTTCGCGCCTTCCCGAAATGTACAGTGAGTGTTCCATGACGTCATTAGCCACAAAGGCGACTTGGGTATGCACCAACGTATTCTGTTTACGGAAGCTGCGACAGGGCGCAATGGCCATTCCACAGTCAGGGGGCATAATCGAAACCGAGTGTACAAATCTTTGCATCTCGATCCTTGTTATCTCCAATTGGCAAAGTCTATGATGGTGGAGGTTGCATGGCATTTAAGATCCCGGCCCAGACACGCGAGGCACGCTCCTTGCTGCCAACAACCCGCTAGTATGTACAGCTCACCTCAGTCGACACCCTGACACATAAAACTACCAGACTACGAGACTACACTCGACTACCTGCTCTAAAAGGGGACAAAGGACAGAGCATACATTTGCACACCACAAAAAGTCATGACGAGGTACGTTCTTTTCCCAGGTGTGGCACCATCCAAATGGAGCATTAGCTCCAGGGCCACCCACACTGTGCGACGTACGCCTGCGGACCCAAACAGGGCTGGCGCCTGGTGATCGACCGTCAACGTCAGGACTGGGAGAGAGGAAAGAGGAGAAGAAGAAAAGAGGAGAAAGTTCCATTTCGTCACAGCCACTTATTCTTTTCTTTTTAAGGCCAGGGCCAGGTTGCATCGCATGACTGCTTCGTTGCTCTACAAAGTTCCGACCGGCCAGTACAAGCAATCTTATCTGGAAAGCTTGTGGTTCGATATTGCCTCACCGTGTATGCCAAGACATCCCGTTTTCTGTGGTCTGAACAACACAGCACACAATCTGCATCTCACAGAATATGACAAAGGGACAGAAGAAGCAGCAGCAGCAAGACGCGGCTGTTAAGTATGCGCCCACACAAACAAATGTGGCTGGGATCCCCGTGGGCCTCGCCGACCCCAAGGACGACCCGGGCCGAGAGGCCGAAGTGCCCAAGAGCCAGCGCCGCAACAAGGCGGCCGACAAGACAACAACATCGCCGCCCTCGCGCTTCTCGCTGCGCATGTCGGCCACATGGTGGCGCTCCCTCCAGTATGTCGGCATGACGATGCATTTTTTGGCGCTGCCGCGGCCGCCTCCACCCGCCTTTACGCGGACCATCACATCCACGCTGTCCAAGAAGCACAAGGGCGGCACCTTTACCCTGCAATTCTACACACCAGAGGGATACAGTCAAAGCGCGAAGAGCGGCAAGAGTGGACGGCCCTTTCCCACCGTCGTCAACTTCCACGGCGGCGGCTTCGTGCTGGGCGGCGGCACCGACGACGCGCGGTTCGGCCGCTATGTGACCGAGACTGCCGGCGCCATTTTCGTGTCAGTGGACTACCGCCTAGCACCGGAGTACGCGTTCCCCACGGCCGTCGAGGACGGTGCTGATGCGCTACTGTACCTGATCCGCAACGCCGCGTCGCTGCGCATCGACCCCATGCGGCTGGCGACGTCAGGCTTCTCCGCCGGTGGCAACATTTGTCTGACGTCCCTGCTGCGCCTGGGCGAGTACATGGAAACCGTGGAGACAGCGTCCCCGCTGCCGGCCCACTGCATCGTGGCGACCGCTACGTGGTACCCGACGGTCGACTACAAGCTGAGCCGCGCCGAGCGCCGTGCCACCTGCAAGCGGCCGGACCAGGCGCTGCCGTCAAATTTGACCGATCTCTTTGATGCATCCTACCTCTACCCGCCGGACCTCGACCTGCTGGACCCCTACCTCTCGCCGTCCCAAGCCACTGACGAGCGCTTGGCGCGCGACCTGCCGCCGCGCATCCTGTTCTACACGTGCGAGTGGGACATGCTACTATGCGAAGGCGAAGACCTAGCCCGGCGGCTCGGCCGCGAACCGATTGGTAAGGACATCTACTACAAGATGATCCCGGACGTGCCGCACAGCTGGGACAAGAGCCCCAATCCATTGAAACCGGCAGAAGGGTCGGAAGAGCTGTACCAGGACTGCTGCGAGAAGCTCAAGGCCGCCTTTAACTAAGAACCCAGTACGGTCTAATACGCACATTTGAGAAATATTGATAGTGTAATATTGATAGTGTACGATAAGAGATGATATGATTAGAGTGTTTGGAGAAAAATGGGACGGTGGTATTTTGTTTTGGTATCTAAAATTATGAGCGCAAGATACCTTTTCTGCATCCGTCTTAAAGAAGAACGAAAAGAATTGCATTGCATCCCCTGCAACACCAGGCAAGCCAAAAAAGAAGGGAAACAAAATAAGAAACAAAAACGAAAAGATTAAGCCAACATATGAAAAAAAAACGCCTGTAGCTAAATGTGTATCAAACGAAAAGAAGAATTTGAAGGTTTGGGGGGGATGGCCAGCGCGATTCTCGCTCGTCATCGGTGCGGTGGCACCTTAGGGCTGTCGGTAGGCTCGTATCATGCTAGCTCGTGCCGCGGGCTATCGACCGGCACCTCGTACACCGGCGACTGTTGCATCGGCATGCTCTTCATCGACATCGGCGTGGATCCGCTGTAGTAGGACCCTTCGTGCATGCCCTGCGGCGGTAGCGGCACACCCATGCCCATGTTTGGCGACATGCCCTCATGCGGCGACGCGCCCATGTTCCCATACACGTTGGGCGGCGGCGCGTACTGCGCAATGATCTTCTTTTGCTTCCGCTGCTTCAAGAACAAGTAAATAAAGGCGCCGAGCAACGCCAGGCCGACCACGACCGCGCCGACGGCGATGCCAGCGATGGCACCAGAGGACAGACCGGAGCTCTTGGTGCTCGAAGACGCCCCTGTGCCGGTGCTGTGGGCAGGCGAGGTGTTGTGGGCGCTGCCCGTGGTCCCGCTGGCGCCCGAGGTCCCGCTGGAGCCCGAACTGGGCAGGTCGCTGGCTTGGTGGACGAGCTGGAACATGGGCGCGTACATGGTGACGGTGTTAAAGTTGTAGAGGTCCACGGCGGTCGAGGTGATGGTCTGAGCAGCGGCGGAGCCGGTGCCGGAGGCGGACACGGTGGTGGTTCCTGTTGTTGTCACCGTCGCGTCATTGCCTAGCGTGTAGTAGCTGAGCGCGATGCTCGTGCCGGCGGAGCACTGCACGGCCGGGAAGGAGCCGGTCGTCGCCGCACTATAACAAGTTTGGCCTATGCCGCCGCCACCGTAGGTGCAAGTGTAATTTCTGGGAAGCCAGTGTTGTTAGCGATTGACAAGTGTGGCGAGAAGGTGGGGGGGGGGCGGGGGGTAAGGGGATTACTTACGGAGGACAGCAACCAATACCCGTCTCGCCTGCTGAGACGGGGAATTGGAACTGGAAGCCGCCAATCGTCGTGCCGGTGGCAGAGCATGCCGTGTTGTAGCCGACCGGACAGCTCAGGCCCGGCGAATACACGCCCCAGCCGTTGAGGGCAAGACCGGTGCTGATGGTGCCGGCTGTCGTCCGTGGCGGCCAGCAGTTCGCATTGTCCTGGACGCCGGCCGAATTGTTGGGATTGTCGCTGCACGTTTGGCCCTGCCAGGCGACGAGGCAGTAGGAGCACTGGATAACATTGTTTGTGCAGCTGGCCGGATAGGTAAAGGGCGTGGTCAGAGGACCGAGGTTTGTTCGTACGGAAGTCATCGCGAGCGAATACGTGCGTGTTGCGATGTGGAAGAGGTGAGATGATGGAGAAGAAAAGAGGATTTCGCGTATCCCCAGTTGCGATGGTCACCCAGACGTCGCCGCGCCGGCAGCAAATGGTTTCAATGAGGCAAAGCGACGATGAGAAGACGTGAGGACTCAAAATGAAAGACGATGAGAGACATAGAAAGGATCGATAAAGGGCAAAATAACTCAAATTGTTGATTGGGAGTACGAAGCCACGCGTCGACTGAAAAGACAATCTGGGTGTCGAGAAACAAAAAATGAATGAGGATGTCTGTAACAAAAGGCAAAGGGGGAAGGGGTCAAACCCGAGGAGTACGAACAAAAGTGCGGTACGCGGGAGATACGGCAGAGTAAATACCGAGGCGTGCTGGAGAGGACGAGAAGAAAAGAGCGGACAACGAGACTAATCACCGTGCAGGGGTACACTTAGCATGGGAGAAGTTGCAGAGGATTTGATTTTCGGAACCTGCACACCGTGCATGTCCATCGTCCTCTGTCTCGTGTATTGCAACATCAAAATCCTTCGAAAACAGAGTCCACCATATCCCATGTCACCCCCTAGTGCCCAATTTCGACAGGTCTTAGCCTGTCACGAAGGCCCATGCCCCCCCATCTGTTTTTCACAAGACCGAGTGCAACCACAAAATAAAAAGATGAGAAGCAAAAACACACTCGAACACGCTGAAGCCAGGAAGCCTGGAGCCTGGAGTCTGGAGCCGCACTGCGTTGGATGGTTAGCGGAAGGATTATCGTCGTTTGAGATGTGGTAAGCAAATCCATCAGAAGCACAGGACCCCTTTGCCCCAGCCCTGGCCGAAGGGACGGTCCCCATTTAGGGTCCCCATTTAGGGTCCCCATTTAGGGTCCCCATTTAGGTTGAAGCTGTGGCTTAGCGTCGGTTCCTAATGCGTGCCGCTGGAGCCCTATGGAAAAAGGAGGCGCAGGGGGGTTCACTGTCGACACTATCCATGTTTGCTGTCAATCTCCTGCAAGCTTTGTTAACACATGGGGCTGAGCTCGCCTGTTCGCGAAGGGACTAACCGTGCCAACTGTCTCCTTAACCGCCGAGGGGCCCGGTGCGAGCTTTCAAGACATGTCTCGGGCCAATAAGACGGGGCGCCTGCCCACCCTGTCGCCCTGTGGACTTCCAGGTCAGCTTGGCCCTGTCCACTGCCTGGCCACCATTATCGATGATGGAAACTCTAAAAAAAAAAGCCTTCTCTCAGCCAGACGAGCATGGGGTCTTCGTGATGTAGCCGAGCAACATAGAGCGACGGCCATCTCAGTTCAGACCGCAGTCCCGGGACCACATTGTTGCTCCAAGCTGGCCTGGTCTGTGGCCAGTCTCGACAATGATGGCCAGCCGCTAGCGGCAAACTGCTTCAGCTCGATCCATTCGGACGACAGATGGGGGCCAGACTGGCTGATATGTGGCGGCAAAAACAAAAGAAGCGCCGCGCTTGTCGTCTGTTGTTTGTCTGGGCGTCCCGAAAAGAGACCATGCCACCGAGCAAGCGGTTCAGATGCATCGCCATATCGAGCCAACAGTCCAAAAAAGTCTGGTCGCAGGCAAGGCCTGGGTCCGATGTGATCCTGCAAGGTGATTCTTGGGAGACCGAAAGGAGCACCCGATGCCCAATGGCCATGTTTCGCCACAACGAAAGCTTCCATTTCCGTTCCTTTTTCCCTTTTTCCTCTCCTTTTTTTCCCCCGCTCCTTCGCCTGTTTCGCACGCCCTTCCTCGCTTCACTTTCCTACTTTTCGTTCAGTCGACTCGTTTGCTCGTCTCGCAGCCCCCCCCGCTCCTTGCTCTCCAGTCATATCAGCAAACTAAGCGCGACAGAAATGGGAGCCACCAGGGCCCAATTTGGGACGGTGCCAGGTCGGCTGGCCGGTGCTATCGTACCTCGCTCTTTGGCTGTGCCTGTTCCATTTGAGGATGCTGCCAGGCAGGAGACATGCGTGTTTGCCGAGAACACTCCGCCGCCAGGTGAAAATTGAATCCATGTGAGGAGAACAGGCCAGACGTGGCCCAGGGCCGATTCCAATGCATGCATGTCGCCGGAGGAGGTGGGGGGGCTGCCCCAGGCATAGAACCGGCCATCGGCGAGAGTTTTTTCATCAAGGACTGCAAAACGCTCGTTAGTAGGAGCAATTGACTGAAAAAAGAGAAAAAAAATGAAGAGAGCAAATGAAAAACGGAGACAAGGAGTGAACTTCTGAATGGGTAGCTCACCAACAACCGTTCCATTTCCACGGGCACGCATAAAATACGGTGCACACGGCGGGGGAATGGTCATGTTGAAGCACTCGCCCTGAGTGTTCATACCATGCGACAGCGCGTTCTCATTGAGTACCGTAGCACATTCGTCAGTCAGCCAGACCCCACAGCTCCCGTCGTTCTGGACGTTTTTCATGCGAGCCGTGAGACGGCTAATGCCTTCTCCACCTTCGATGACGGCGGACATGTTCACGTAAGGGAAGACGGTGGCGCACAACCTCCACGCCGTTGAGTTGAGGTACTCGACGCCAGCCGGCGCCTGGAGCCAGAGCGTTGTCGCGTCAATGACCTGTGCTGTATTGACGCCCGGTGCCGCGGCGTCCGTCAGAGGCACATTGTCGGCGACGGTCACGCCTAGCTGCCAGCCGTTCACAGCCGACCCATTGCCGCTGGGCCCAAAACCCTCTGGTGCTGACAGGTTGTATCCGGGAACGTACACGGCCGACTGGCGGACCGTGCGCATGATGGATGCATTGAAGAGGTCGGGAGGAATGCCATAGGGAGCAGCCAGCGTCAGATCACCAGTCGCCTCCGATTGCGCGTGCGTGTCAGTAACAAAGTAGGGCGACAGCGCAAAGAACACGAAGAAGGCTGTGCGTAGAAGCGTCGTGATGGACATCGTGAATGTACATGTATATGGCGGCTGTCGCAAGAAGCGCGAAGGATGCCGGAGACGAAATGCATTTGAAATGCTTGACTCTTGCCGACGGTATCGGCGTCTTGATATATGTATGTCGACGTCGAGGCGTGCAAAAAATCTTGTTCTTTCGACCATTGGTGCGAGTCACACGACGAGGCCTTCGTATCCCAAGATGACGTGGACCGATAGTTGGCAGGGAAGGAGCGGTCGAGACAGGCAATGCTCGCGATTGCCCAAGTCATCGCAGCTGCCACAGCGGTATGTCTGTCATTTTTTTGTACTTTGTGTAGCCCCAACTGCAAAATGAGGCCAAATCGTGAAAGAGCAGTCCGCGCCGTAGGCCACAAAAAGTCCTCGGACTACAAGGCAAACCAGCGTCAACTTCTTTCCTGGTTCACGGAATTTCGAGGGGCACTTGTCTTTTGTTGGGTCAGACAAAGGGCTTGGCAAGCAGGTCCAGTCGCATCGGGAAGACGAAAGTACGACCAACTGCCGTTCATCACCACCACGAACATGTACGAGTCTCACCTGGTCGCAACGCTGGTTCACCGTGATCCATAATCTTGAGTCTGTGCCGATAACCTCGCCCACTGCATCTGACCTTGTCAGCCACGGACTGCACAGGCTGTCACTCGCTGGGTGACGTAAGTAAACTCGTGCTCTGCTGACACTTATTACTCCGCACAGCTCGGGCGACGGTAGACCCACTTACTTGACGGGGAAAGAGCGACCCGGACATAAACATCCAAAAACGGTCCGCCATTGTACCGGGCCCGATTGTCAACGTCAACGGCACTAGTCCGTAGGTATACAGTCGCTCTTTCCCAATCTGTCGGGCAAACACATATGGCCGTTTGCTCTTGCCTATCACACAGTCAACATGATGACGCCAGCACCAAGGCATCGAGTACGCGAAAATAAGGAAACAAGCAACGTTCGACATAACGAAGAAAGAGTAACTAACAACATAAAGTATCACAGCACCGGGGCGTTGGGAAAGAAAAAAGACCAACGTCGGACAAAGAAAGAGCATTCTCGGTCCAACCATCTCACTTTCCTCGAGCTCAACTCTCGAGCTCTTCATTCTTTCTCTCTTTCTGATTTTTTCTTGTTGAAAGCAAAACCACAAGCAAGATCGACAATCACCACTCTCGCCGTCTTCGGATCAGCTGCCTTCCAAGATCAAACAGCCCGAACGACCAAAGCTATCTCAAAATGGCCCCGGAAGGCTCGATCCTCGTTACGGGCACCAATGGTACCCTTGGTGCCAAGATCGTTGCTACGATCGTCGGCAACACCGCCAATGCCGAGAAGTATCACGGCCTCTACACAGTACGCAATGTCGACGGTGCGTCGAACCTCAAGTCTGTGCTGGCTAAGGCGCCCAAGGCGCACAAGCACGACGTGCTGTCCCTCGATCTCGACCGGCTGCAGTCGGTGCGCGATCTAGCCGATGACATCAAGGCGCGTGTGGCTGCCGGGACGCTGCCCCCCATCCGCGCGCTGATCTGGAACGCAGGCTTCCAGGAGCAGTCGACGCAGACGTTCACGGAGGACGGCTATGACATGACGTTCCAGGCCAACTTCCTGTCACACTGGCTGTTGACCCTGCTTCTGCTTGGCAGTATGAACAAGGAGCACGGCCGCGTCGTCGTCGTGGGCAGCTGGTCTCACGAGTATGTCTCACCCTCCCTCCTGTTTCTCTTGTCTCTTTCTACTTCTTTTGTGTCCTGTCTACGCCTTGTACTGCACCACGCTTTCGCTTCGCTGCTCTTGCTAACTGGACGACTGTTTATTAGTTCCGACGACGAACGCAACAAGGTTGGCGGCCCGGACTACTACTCCGAAGAAAAGTGGAAGACCCTCTTCACAGACACCAAGTCGCTTGCGGAGGGAACCTACAGCCCTCCCGACAGTGAACCAACCGGCAAGGCGGGCATGCGGCGCTATGGTGCCGCGAAGCTGTGTGAAGTGATGATGATGTACGTGATATACCTTTGACAGGCAGCACAAAGATGCTTGGCACAAAAAAATGACACTAACAGTCTTAGTCGTGAGATGCAAGAGCGCTTCGACAAGGATCCGGCCCTGTCCAACCTGTCCATCCTCGGTGTCGACCCTGGTGGCATGGCCACAAAACTTCTTCGTCGTGGCAACTTTTGGTTCGCCCACCCGATCGTGGCCAAAGCCTTCACGACGCCTTTGAGCTATGCCATGTCCATGCTTGACTCCAACTCGCTGATGCGTCCCGTGTCCAAGTCGGCACGCGATGTGTTGCGGGCTGCGCTTGAGTCAGCGCCCCCGCCGATGAGCGAATCCCCCAAAGGCCTCTATTTCGACGGCGACGCACCCAAGCAGCAGGGCGCCGAGGCCCGCGATCCCGCCAAAACGGGCGCTTTGTGGCGCGACAGCGTCAAGCTGACTAGCCTTGTGGAGAGCGACACTGTTCTCAACGCGTGGAACTAAACAGCTGGAGACGTTTCATTTGCTTTGGGTGGCTACGTGCTAGCGACGAGGAATCGGGGGGTTTTTTTTTGTTCATATTGGTCTCATTTTCATACACCTTTCTACGTTTTATTTTGGTATCTTGCTTCTCGTCTTTTACTCAGGTCACTCTACTTCTTTTGACAAAGGAAAATTGAGGAAATTATTTTCTAAAAACCACCCAACACGTTTTGTATCGTTTATTACTCGTCGTCCTCTTGTAGCCGCACCGGTGCCGGCTCCGATTTCTTCAGAGGCTTCTCGCCAATGGCAAGGGAAGCAATGAAGGCAAGCGACGAGAAACCGAGGGAGACAACTGGGATGCTGGTTAGATGCTTGAACTGTCCGTGAGTTGTGCACACTTGGAAAGAAAGACTTACTATGACTCCACCAGAGACTGTCAACATACGCCTCGATGACGGCAGTCTTCACCGCGCCGGTCAGAGTCGCAATGTACTCGATGTTTGACAGGGCATTCTTGTAGATCTGTCAGGTAAGTTAGCAATGCTGATTTTCTACAGTCCGGGTCTCTGTTTAGTCGCCGAAACTTACCTCTGCCGTCAATGCGGGATCCAGGTTCAGCTCGAGGAGCTTGCTGGACAGCGCCGGTTTCAGGGTGACGCCCATGATGCTGCTCGCGCACGCTAGACCTAGGATCATAGCGCAGGTGCTCGACAGGTACAGGATCGAAATGGCGGGCGCCATGTGGCTCGGCTCGACGACGGCCTGGAGAGAGATGAAGACGGCGCTCTGGACGATACCAGCACCGAAACCACTTCAGAGAGTTAGTTCTCTTCTCTGATAACCACGTTGATCATCACTGACAGAGTCCGACTTACCTAGGAATGATGTACAGCGACTCGAGCCAGTTCGTGTGGCCGTTCCAGCGGAACAGTAGCGACGTGTACGACAGACTGGCTGATAGGGCGGCCAGACGGATGAGGTTTCTGTACCGGCCGGTCTTCTTGATGTACAGGCCCGAGATGATGCCGCCGACGGCGTTACCGGCCACGGCCGGGAACAAGTGTGCACCGGCCTCGGTGTTGGACACCTGTGCCGATGCTTTAAAGTACAGCGGGACCGTGAACATGAGTCCGAGCTGGGCCGAGAGCTGGCACATCTGAATAAAGATGGAGAGGTTGGCGTCACGGATGCGGAAGATGCCGAGCGGGACGACGGGCTCGACGGCGCGCTTCTCGGTGCGGATGAAGATGACGAAGAGAACGGCCGACGAGGCGAAGAGCGTGGGGATGATGGGCGAGCTCCACTTGACCTTGCTGCCGCCAATCTCCATGGGCACCAGGAAGGCGAGCAGGGTGAGGGCCAGCAACAGCGAGCCCAAGAAGTCGACGCGCTTGAGCTTGTCCCATGCCGAGACGCTGTTGTCGGGCGCGACGTATTTGCCGCCCTTGTAGTGGCGGGCGTTGGACGGCAGGTAGATTTGGCAGAGGACGGTCGCGATTAACATGAACGGGACCTGGCCGATGAAGGACCTAGCGAAAGTTAGACATGATGTGGTACTGACATGCATACACGTAGCGCCGTCACTTACCATCTCCAGCCAATAACGTCCGCAAGCCAGCCACCGACGGGGCCACCCAGACTGCGACCGGTCGTGGCGGCGACATTGATGTACGCTCTCCAGGTAGCAACATCGCGAATGGGAAGGAGATCTGGCGATATGTTAGGTTTCGCATTCCACATTGGCAGAGCAGACCGACGTCCCATCACTCATACGTACCGGAAATCAAAATCGAAACGAGGGCCGTCATGCCAGCACCACCGCCACCCGAAATGACACGGCCCAGGATAACCTGGAACATCGTCTGGCCGGCGCCGCTGTTTCACGCAGTTAGATACGGGTCAAGGAAACACACAAAACTTTTTTGTTATCAACTTACACCATGCCACTATTTGGTATGTTAGCCTTGTATTCCTTGTCATACTGTTTGTGTTGTGTTTTGGAGAGGTGCACGTCGACTTACCAACCCAGGGCAAAAATGATGTACGAGATCATAATCAGGTTCTTGCGGCCATAGATGTCGCTCAGTTTGCCGTACATGGTCTGCGTCGCGGCCGACGCCAGGATGAAGCCGCCAAACAGCCAACTGGAGCTCTCGAGGTCGTTGAACTCGGAGGCGATGACGGGGTGCGTGGCCAGCACCAGCGAGCCGTCGGCGTTGGACACGACGACGCCGATCAGGAGCACGAGCACAACGCGCAAAATGGTGCTAAAGTTGGATGCGTCGCCGTCCTTGGGCGGGCCGCTGTTCTGGACGGACGAGGCCTCGGCCTCAATGTCCTGCAGCAGGGACGTGTCGGTCGACATGGACTCGGTGAAGCTGGGCGCGTAGTGGTCGCGGCCTTGGGTGGGACTGTCGTTCTCAACACTCTCGCCGCCACTACCGGCCTCGGTGACGCGGACAACGGAGGCGTCATTTTTTGTGAGGGACGACGAGCTTGAGGTGGCGGTCGAGCTGGCGATCTGCGGGAACGCCAGGAGCGGCGACCGCTCATCGGGCTCGACCTGCCCCGTCTTGATTTGCCGCACCATCTTTCGGTTCTTGTGGCTGTCACCAGGTGTGGTCCAATACAAAAAGCGCAGTCCTCTTTGCCGGTGTTAGTCAATGACACAGATGCAGGGATAAATGAAAGAAGGCTGAAACGAAGTGAGTGAAAACGAGAAAAGAAAATGAAAAAAAAACAAAGGAACGCGACAAGAAACTGATGAGCGAAAGGAAAGATAGGACACAAAAGGGAACAAATAAGGATCAAGATATGGCAAACAAGGCGACGGTCCGACCCAGGAGGCAAATCCAACTGATAACGCAACAACATAAAAAGATTTTTATAACGGGGAGGGGTGGGAAGAGGGCAGGAAGGGAACATCGGTGGCTGCAAGCACCCAAGTTCCGACGACCTCGATTGGGGGGCGGATTGGCGGATTGGGGGGAGGGTGTATGACACAAGCAGACAAGAGACCCGCCCGGACCTGGAAATGGACGACTACTCGTAGTTTTTTCCCATGCGCCATTCAAGACACCGGCCACGCGAGAAACACCGGGCCGGGACCAGGGGCCAAAACTAGGAGCCAGGAACCAGACACCAAGGCCAAAAGCACGACGTCGAAAGACGCAAGACGCAAGACGCAAGAAGCGCCCAAGCCCAAACGAGAATGGAGACAGCCCCAAACGACGCATGGAGGAAACCAAAAGGGAAGAGACGCTCGCGTTGGGTCTTACCTTGCAAGAAGAGGGTGTCAACTGATGGGATGGACGAACCGTTGGCGACAGAGCCTGGATGGGGTTGACGACGAGGGTGGTGATGGTGAGTAAAACAGACGGACAGCCAACGTCAACGGGGGTACGGAGAAGAGGGAGTCACAACATATGGGTAAGAAAAAAATGGGAGAGTATTCATCCCATCCGCTTCCTCTTATTCCACAGCTGAGATGGTCTTTTCTTTTTTTCGGATTCCCAAGTAATGCGGAATAATACACAAACACACAATGGAAGGGGGAAACGAACCGGGCCTTGTCCGCATCCGCGCTTGCCGTACAAGTGGAGAAAGACTAACAGGCATGACCGACGACACTTCAGATACCAAGAAGAACGAGTCAAGACTCTTCACGAGAGGGCGAGAGAACGGGAGGGGAAAAGAAACATCAGCACGGATACAAACAGGGGGCAGGCAGATCACGAAAAGGAAAAAAAAGAAGAAGAAAAAGAAGAAAAAAGCAGGGGCCTTCATGCCGAGTCATTGTTGGTCGATGAGACACGAACCCGGTGGACGGAGTCACGGATCTGCCAGTCTGCCAGCCTCCCAGTGTAAGTCAAAAGCGGCAAGGCACAGTGAAATCACCATGAGCACAACACCATAGGCGCACTTCCAGACGAGGAGTTGTACTTTTCTTTCCCTTCCAAATCAAACATTGTCATGTCTTGCCTCTTCTCTTTTTTCCTGTACCTTTTGTCGTCTTTTTTTTTGTCTTCTGCAGCTGCAACACCCAATCGTCGTCACTGGTCCCCTACCCAAGCCGAAGACGTTCACGGCACGCAAGATGGCGACATCGACGTTGGACGCGGTTTAGTCCCAGTTTAGACTCCGTTTAGACGGGCCTGGAGACAACTAGTGTCTTAATGGTTGTTGTTCCGTGGGGATGTGGGGGGTGTAAATGCTGCACGTTAATGCAAGAGGTCTTTAGCGGTTTTGTCTTTCCAATACGCGGCTGTTCTTATTTGGGAATTGGAACGCTGTGAACATTGAGCTCTGCTAACCAACTCGACAACGCTCTTCTGCCCTGGCTAGCGCAGGCTTGGAAGCATCAATTGACACAGCAAAAAAAATCATCGCTGTGGGTCATGCGGTAGTGTTCTAGCGAGGCTTTCGTGATGGACGTAGCGCAGCACGCCATCGCGACCTCTCTCTGCCCATCAATCTCCGCCCAGCTCGTGGCAGAGCAAGAAGTGGCAGAGAGGTGCCTGGAACGACGGGCCATTGTTGGCTGCAGTGTGGCATGTGTCATGCAACGCCATGACCGACGACAGTGAGGAGAAGAGGGGAGACGACTAAAAGAGAGACCATGTCGGCGGTCGGAAACCGAAAATCGCCGCGTGCTGGCGGGTCCGGTCGAGCTCCAAGTGTGGAGGGTGGAGGGCAGAGCTTTGTCTTGTCTCGCTTGTCTCGTACGGTGCTCCAGCCAAAGCTGTGCTCGGTCCTGACGAGTGACGACTGATGGCAGACGAGCTACGAGTATGGCGTCGTCTCGACGGCGGGTTGCGGTATAATAAGTTTGTACACACCGGGGCGAGGTCGGCTTTCTTTTCTTCTCGTCCTTTTCTTTCTCTTTTTTTTTGGTTTTGCTTCTACCTTTTGATTTCCTTCCTCTTCTCTTGTCTATCATCACCCCTCAGTTACGTCGCTCGGCAGAGCTGTTGATATTTTGTGTGAACCCATTGAGCATCACCTCCTTCTCCCCTCATCGTCTCTTCTTCTTCCTCCTCTCCCCAACATGCAGCTTACCCTTGCTGCTCTCCTGGCTGCGGCCACGTCGGTGGCGGCCTCGGGCGCTGCTGCGGGCGGCCGTGCCGGCCACCCCATCAAGAACTCGGGGGGGCACGACCAGAGCCGGCTCGGCAACCTGGGCCCCGACGTGCTCGAGGAGCTCGTCGAGAAGCACCACCAGCACGGCGGCAAGCAGCCCAACTTTGTCTTCGTCATCACCGACGACCAGGACCTGCACATGAACTCGCTGGACTACCTGCCGTACGTCAAGAAGCACCTGCGCGACCAGGGCACGCTCTTCCGCCGCCACTTCTGCACCACCGCCGTGTGCTGCCCCTCGCGCGTGTCGCTGTGGACTGGTAAGCAGGCCCACAACACCAACGTTACCGACGTCAACCCGCCGCACGGCGGCTACCCCAAGTTCGTCAGCCAGGGCCTCAACGAGAACTACCTTCCCGTGTGGCTGCAGGAGGCCGGCTACGACACCTACTACACCGGCAAGCTCTTCAACGCGCACACCGTAGAGAACTACAACGCGCCCAAAGCCAAGGGCTGGACGCAAAACGATTTCCTGCTGGACCCCTTTACCTACCAGTACCTCAACTCGAGCTACCAACGCAACGACGAGCCGCCACGCAGTTACGAGGGCCAGTACACCGTCGACGTGCTCGCCGACAAGGCGTTTGGCTTCCTCGAGGACGCCGCCTCCAACTTGAAGGCCGACGGCACGCCCTTCTTCCTGGGCATTGCGCCGGTCGCACCCCACAGCAACGTCGAGATCACGAACATCCAGGGCGATATCGATGACATCATCGACGCCAAGTTCACCGCGCCCATTGCCGCCAAGCGCCACGAGCACCTGTTTGCCGACCTCAAGGTTCCGCGCACGCCGCACTTCAACCCGGAGGAGCCCTCGGGCGTCAGCTGGGTGGGCCGCCTCAACCGCCAAACCCAGGAGAACGTCGACTACAACGACCACTTCTACCGCCAGCGCCTGCGCGCCCTGCAGTCCATTGACGAGCTCGTGGACGGCCTATTTGCGCGCCTCGACCGTCTCGGCCTCGCCGACAACACGTATGTGTTCTACACCACCGACAACGGCTTCCACATTGGCCAGCACCGGCTGCAGCCCGGCAAGGAGTGTGGCTTCGAGGAGGACATCAACATCCCCCTGATTGTCCGCGGGCCCGGCATCCCCGGCGGCCGCGTCTCGCAGGCCGTTACCACGCACGTCGACCTCGCGCCCACCCTGCTCAAGCTCGCCCGCGCGCCCGCCCGCGCCGATTTTGACGGCGAGCCCATCCCGCTGACCGCCCACGAGCTCGACACTGCCGCCGTCGACGACGGCTCGGGCCGCCACGAGCACGTGACCGTCGAGTTCTGGGGGTTCGCCGCCTCCGAGGGCGACTTTTGGTACAGCGACGAGTCGCGCATCGTCACCAACAACACCTACAAGGCCGTGCGCATCATCGGCCGCTCCTACAACCTGTACTACTCGGTCTACTGCAGCAACGAGCACGAGCTCTACAACCTGGACACCGACCCGTACCAGCAGCACAATTTGCTCGGGAGCAGCGCCCACGGCAACTCACCCGCCAAGCTCCTGGACGCGCCGCTGGCCAAGGTCGTGGCCCGTCTCGACTCGCTCCTGTTCGTCCTAAAGTCGTGCAAGGGCCGCGCGTGCGTGCGCCCCTGGAACGAGCTGCACCCGGACGGCGACGTTCGCAACCTGCGCGAGGCGCTGGCGCCGCAGTTTGACACCTTTTACGAGGTCGAGCAGAAGCGCGTCTCCTACTCGAGCTGCGAGCTGGGGTACTTTGTCGACGCCGAGGGCCCGCAGTTTGAGCACGACGGCATCGCCTACCGCCACGGCGCCAAGTGGCATGAGTGGGTGTAGGTGGTGCGGGAGAAGGCACTTCGGAAGAATAGAAATAGGAAAAGGGTACCTTGATTGACTGCCGCGCTTGGCGGGACGGAAAGTAAATGAGAAATAAGAGTAAAGACAAGGCAAACGAGGAGAAAAGAGACAAAGACACAATGAAGAACCAGAGAATTCAAAAGGCAAAGAGGCCTAGATCTCGTTCCCACCCGCAGCCAGCATTTTGATTTTTGATTTTTTTTTTTAGCTGTACAAAAGAATATAACGAAGAGATTGTTTCTTGTCAAAACAAAATAGCCAGAAAACAGTGGCCAAGTGCTAAGAGAAAGGTAAAAGAGAGAAGAGAGACAGCAAAAGAGGAGACGGCTAATTGGAGATGCAAGTGTAAGTGAGGTCTCCCAGTTCATATAAGGTGGTTGACGTGCTTCTTTTGTGGTGTGATTGAGTGTGTAGGCAGGAGGAAGGCTGTTTTCTCCCTCCTTTCGATTTTCTCTCCTTGCTTGGCCAGTATCTCACCCACGATGAAGTCGTTTGCCTCCCTCCTGCTGGCTCTGCCCTTGACGGCAGCTGTCCCTGCATCGCCACCTTCCTCGTCCACCACGCCCCGTGGCATCGTCAGCATGCCGCTGCGCAAGGTCATAGGCCCACGTACCGCTGTCGTTGGCGCCCGCCGTATGGCCATGATGGCACCCTTGACAGCAGAAAAGATAAAGGCAGCAGCAACCACCGGCCCATCGCCACCCCGCCAGGCCCTCGTCGACCGCAACGAGTACTACCTCGCCGACCTCGCCATCGGCACGCCGCCCCAACCCGTCTCTTTACTGGTGGACACTGGCGCTTGGGTCACCTGGGTCAACCCGGATTGCAGCCGCGCCGCCCGCCAGGCCGAGTGCAGCGAACTGCCCGCCTACAATTTGTCCCTCTCCAACCCAGCGCCGCTCGCCGTGCACGCGCTCGACCAGGTCGTCTACTATGGCGACACCTCCATGGGCGCCGCGCTTGAGGGCTACGCCGACGTCTTCACATGGGGCAATTCCACCCAGGTCTCTCAGCCGTTTGGCGTCGCCAACGAGACGGTCGGGATGAGCACGGGCATCCTGGCACTGGGCCCGGACGGCTTTGACGGCTTCAACTCGGCTGTGAGCAACTACAGCGTGGTGGCGACGCTGGCCCACCAGGGCGTGATTGCGTCGCGCGTTTTTAGTTTGGCGTTTGGGCGCGGGCTCGTGGCGGCCACGCAGCACGTCGGCCACCTGGTGTTTGGCGGCGTCGACCGCAACCAGTACCGGGGCGCGCTGGGCAAGACGCCGATCCTGCCGCGGGACGCGAATGTAGACGGTTGGCGGTACTGGCTGGCCGTCACGCAGGTCCGCCACAACGCGCCGGGCAACACAACGACCAAGTGGACTGCACCGGCTAGGGGTGTCGTGGTGAACACCGCGGCGAACACACCCACCGGCAATTCTTCGTACATGGCTGACAGCGGCACGACCGGAATCTACGTGCCGCGCGACGCGTATGATGCCATCCTCGCCGAGATGAACCTGACGCGCAACCCGCTGCGGGTCGAGGGCTTCCCGGACGTCGACTGCAGCATGGCCAACCAGACTGGCTCGATCTCCTTCACGTTTGCGCCGGTCTCATCAGCAGCCAACGCCACCGGTGTGACCATTGACGTTCCGTACGCGGCGCTCGTGCACCCAGAGCGCAACCTGATCACCAACGACACCAGCAAGTGTTTTTTTGCCTTCAGCTCGGGCGGCCCCGCGCTCGACGACGGCGACATCTTCCCCATCCTGGGTGTTGAGTTCTTCAAGGCGGCTTACACCGTTTTTGACTGGGACAACAAGGAGGTGTCGCTCGGCCAAGGTGCCAGTTGCGGCAATGAGCCGGACCTCGTGCCGGTCGGCAAGGGGCCCAACGCTGTGCCTAGCGTCACGGGAAACTGCAAGTGAGGAAGGTCTTCTGAAAGGACAGGTACAAAATTCGATAAAGATGGTCAGAGAGTCTAGTAAACTGAATATACAATTGCTGAATTATTTTCGTCAAATGCTGACCATGACCTGAACGTTCGCCATATGTCGTCTCGCTCCTTACGGAAGACTTAGGAACAAGTCTCGTAGCTTTGGAAAAATGGGTGTCCTATGAAGAGGGTTAACTTTCCTTCTTGTCTGATTTCAACCTACCATGTCGACTCACCCTAGCCCTGCAATAGGGTCCCAGCCGGCCGTCGCGACAAACCCGCTGCTGCCGCAACCTGGGTTGCTGCCCTCGATAACGTCGGTAAACACCTCGGGGTGCTGGTACAGCACCGGTTGCACAAATCCCACGGTCGTCTTGTTGGCGCGCAGCCGTGCCTCGTTGACCTGGGTCAGCACGGCCGCCCAGATCGGCGCCGCGACCGACGTGCCGGCTATTTTCCCCGCGATGCCCTGGTACACAATGTAAGTGTTATCGCCCACGGCCGCCACATCCGGGTAACCGCGGCCGCTCTTATTGAAGAGGCCGGTCCCGTCATACTCATTATACCCAGTAAAACTCAGGTTGGCCCGTGCCAGGTAGTCGTTCACGGCGCGCTGCTGCCAGTCGGGTGTCGGGAAGATATTAGAGAAACCGCCACCGGTGGAAAAGGATGTGGGGGCCGTCTCGATGAGGGCGTCTGCACTTTTGTTGGATGTAACCGAAGGTCGCTTCATCACCGTCGAACCGACCGACAGCACGTACGGACAGTCCGACAACGAGCGCGGACTGAACACGGTACGCCTAGCGCCCAAGCAGCCCAGATACGGGTCGCCGCGTCCGCCTGGCGCGCCGCCCACACCGTTGTCGCCCGCCGAAACGACTACCGTCACGCCTTGTAGACCTAGCTTGAGCACCTCGAGACACTGGCGCCGCAGGTAAGCTGCGGGCAGCGCCTGCTCGACGTTACTGTAGGAGATGGCGATGACGTTGGTGGGCGCAAATGTGCCGCACATGAGTGGGCCCTGGTAGGACGTGGGTGTCCCCGACGGTCCCGTCGAGCCATTGTGCGGGTTGGGGTATACCGGGTCGCGGCAGGCCGGGTCCTGGCAGTTGCCCGTCTGGCCGAATGCGCTGGCCGTGCAGTAGCTACCGTCGATGGCATCAAAGAAAGCTGCAAGTCGCAGGTGTGAGAGGAGACCACCATATGCAAGAGGGAAAAAAAAGGGGGGGACATACTGTTGAAAAACCCTGGGTACTGCGTCGACCCTTGCCCCATAGCGTTTTCGTACCAGTCGTCGTCCACCTGCCACAGCACGGTCTTTTGCGGGTACACCAGCGGCATGGCAATCTCCAAGTCGAGGTTGGCCTCTATGCCTGCTGTCTTGCGCGACGTGGCCGGCCCCGTGGCGCCGTCAATGGCCCGCAGCTCGGGCATAGTGCCTTCAGGAATCTCTGGCGCAGCATACGAAAAGTAAATGTCGAGGTCGTCCGGTGCGTAGTGCATGCCGAGCGACTGGAAGATGCCAAGTTCGTTGCCAGGAACGGGTGGCACGACTCTGCTCGAGGTGTTGCTCGAAGAGGTGTTCAACAAAGAAGAGACAGGTGGTGGAAGACCATACTGTTCTCGGATGCAGTCAAACGTGGCAAACCGGTCGCAGCCGCCAGATACCCAAGGCGGTGGAGGCGCCGTGGATGTTGCATTCCTTGGCCGGCGCTGCAGCTTAGCCGTGTCCCATTCCCTGCGTCCCAAATCCAAAGCCTTGACACGTTCGTCAAACCCGTACGATGCCAGCTTGGTGCCGGGCGTGATGTAGTCAATATGCTTCCGGAGCGCCGCCGGCACATAATATCTTTTGATCAGCAACCGTCCTTGGGACGTAAATTTGTGACAAGGACAACAGGACCTACTCTGGACATGCTACCAACCGCACACCGGTCGCCGTGTGCTCGTAGCTGTACAAGACCGCCTTCAGGAGCTGCTCGGCCTCGTCCACGCGTGCATCGAACTGCAGCCATTGGCGGTTGGCCGACAGAGACAGCCGGTCGGCCGCAATCCGTCCCGCATCGACCACCCAGCGCTTGACGGCTTCGACGGCCTCGTCGGCGGGAGCGAACAGGTCCGTAACCGCGGCCGCTGTCAGGGGTTGGCCATAAATGGGCGACGATGGGTCGGCGCGGTCCATGAGCAGACTGTGAGCTTTGGTGGTGACGGTGTCAGGTTGTGCGAAGCCGATGCGCATGGGCAAAAGGGATGCGGAGGCGGCGGCCAATCGTTCGCGCCGCTGCCAGCCCTTGAGGTGCTGGGGCTCTTGCCACTCATGGCGGACGAGGTCATGACGAGGTTGTTGTCTTGTTGCTGCTGCCGCTGATGTGTAGGTAATCGACAAGACGCAGAAGGCGGCGAGGGACTTGACGGAGGTTATTTGCATGGTGACGAAATCAAAGTAACATAAAATCAAAATCAAACAGGAATTATCGCAAAACTCACGACTGTCTCCCATAAAAAGTCGACCCATTAATGAACAAATCCATCTCTTCACCGTTTTCTTATCTTGTCCTGCTTCGCGCACTTCCAGCTCTGAGTGCTCCAGCATCACGTCCAAGAACCGGTTCGCGGGTAAAAGACATGGGTAAGTGCACGCGGCCCTCCCCCTCCCTTGGCTCACACCCTCCGTCTTGCCTGCTGATAGTAGGGAGGGGCGGGTTGCAAAAGAAGAGAGCTCGAACCGACGGTCTGGGCAAGAAGTAAATCAAAAAGGTTATATTGTATATGTATGGAGAAGTGAAGGAAGGGACAAGGATCGGGATAAAAATATCACTAACCAAAATCAAATAATCAGAAAAAGGCATAAGACGACATCGCTGTAAAAGTAAGAGCAAATCCAAGTAGAGAGTCCAACTCAAAAACCGATGCAAACTAGTGGTAAAATAAAAGTAAAACATTATAAAATAATAAGGAAGGTATGAAGGGTGTTGTAAAAACAACCGGTAAAATGACAATGGCGTTGATGTCGTTGAAAGAAAAGAAAACAATTCCCCGAGGTATAAAATGCAAAAAAAAGCAGAATGTATAATAAAATAAACCCTGCTCCGTCGGCTCTTTTTTGTTGTTTTTCTTTTCCTTGTTGGTCCGACGCCGCCTCTTTTTTATCTCTTTCGCTCTCTTATCTCTCTAATCTCATCCACTCACAACCGCTGCCTCCCACGTTATGCCAGCTCGTGCATCTGGCCGTGGTGGTTGGCGTTGAAATCTTGCTCACCGCCCACAGCGTTGCCGCCAGCCTCGTGGATCGTCGCCGGCACTTGCGGCTGACCGGCCACAGCACCACCGACACCGGCAGCGGCCGTGTTGCCCGTGGACTGAGGGCTAATGGGGCCCGTGTACGGACTGCTTCCAGCGGCGCTCACGCTGCTCATGCGGTAATCCTGCACAGACGAGCCAACGGGCAAGGGCGAGGTCGAGTCCGTCCGGTCGGAGGGCGGGACAGCGGCGGCGGCGTAGTACGGCTGCTGGGGCGGGTACGGCTGGGGCTGGCCCTGGAAGTAAGGGGGTTGGCCGGGCTGCGGGCTGCCCTGGCCCGCGTAGGCGTACTCGGGGGTCTTGGAGGGGTCGGCGTAGTAGGGTTGGGGCGGCGGGGTGTTGACCTGGGACATACCAGGGGAGCTGGCAGCATAACCACCAGCAGCAGCGCCAGCGACAGCAGCGCCGGCCAGAGGAGCACCGCCGGGACCAGAACCAGGGGCACCAGCGGGGGCGGCACCTGGGGTGCCCTGGATACCGTTCTTCTTGCGCTGGCTGCGCAGGATGAAGAAGACAGCCAGAGCAATCAGGGCCAGACCGGCAACACCACCGACGACACCACCAGCAATAGCGCCAGTGTTGGACTTCTTCGCAGCCGGTGTGGGCGTGGGCGTCGAGGTGCCGGAGGTGCCACTGGCCGTGGACCGGGTGGACGCGCTAGAGGTCGTGCTGGAAGAGTGGGCGCCGCCGCCAAACGTCTCGGTCTGGGCCGCGGTGCTGTCGAGTGTTGTGGTGTCGTCAAGCACCGAGGCAGAGAAGGCACGGCCGTCGGTCTCGCCCGAGTAGGTGGTGAGGATGGGCTGCATGGTGGAGATGGCCTCATCGTTACAGAAGTAGCCGTAGACCTTGAGCGAGGCGCCGCCGTTGATGCTGACCGAGTTACAGTACGGCGTATCGGAGTCGGTACACTTGAGCGTGAAGGTGTCGGACTTGCAGCTGGAGTCGCAGGCGCTGGATGAGTAGAACGCGGAGCTGTCGACACACGACAGATGGAAACCACCGCATTGGCCATCGTCACAGCAGCCTATGAAACCGCTCTTGCTGATGGTGATGATAGCACACTGCGCCTCGACATCGTTGCACGTGTAAGCATTGTCTAGTGAGGCAGTTAGTATGAAAGTGCGCATGGGGTATCAAGTGACAGTCGCATGCCAAGGACAAGTGCACATACCTTCTAGGCCGGACAGGAAACCGCAGGTGTTGTCCGAGGCGTAGTAAACAGTCGTTTCTGTGGCGCGGCGGAACAGGTCGCGGCGCAGCTCGGGCGGCGACGTCGGCCTGGGGGTCATGGCATCGCCGGGGATCTCAGGCACGAGTGTGGCGCGGGCGGGCTTGTACTGGATGGCCTCGGCCGCCGCGCCGAACAGCACGGCAGCGGAGAGGAGAGCCGAAACCATTGTGAGTGAGGACGTGTGACGCTGCGTAGGTGAAGTAAGGCTCGCGACTCAATCGGCTAATATGGAGAGAGAGAATAACAAAAGGAGAATAAAAATAAAAAAGAAGGAAAGTCAACCCCAAGCCCGAAGAAACCAACAGACAAGATCCGATAAGAGAGCAATACGACGACGAGGAGGGTAAGGGGAAGACGAGACGAGATGCCAAAAAGGAGGGAAAGAGAGGAAGAGGCTTCAGAAAGAGAACCAAAAAGGGAACCAGAGACGAAGAAACGAAGAAACGATCAAGCCGAGGAGGAGGGAACGACGTAGAAAAAGGAGTTTCTAGTTTTATTGCGGTCTGCCCGTCAATGTTGCTAGCAGCGCCGCCCAGAGAGCACCAGAGCAAAAGCTGCAACGCGCACGAGCGAGGGTCCGGTCCAAACCAAACGGTTTTTGGGCTTTGTCCAGCCTCAGACCGGAGCAACGATACGGCCAGTATGACCGACCAGTTCATGGGGGGAGAGATGGGATGGGATGCCCATCAGCCAAGCCACCCCTGCAACCTTAGCTTCCGTGGTGTCTTGAGTGGGCTCTCTTGCTTTCTTTTTTCTGTCTCTTCTTCCTTCCAGTCTCCTCTTTCCCTTCTTTTCTTTGTTTCCGCCTGACGTTGGTGAAGAATCGGGGCCAGAGGGTGGGTGCAGGTATTGCGATCCTTCTCGTATCTCTTGGGCGATTTTCTTGTTTTGGCCTCCGTTTTGAGGCGGCCCGTCGCTTTCTTGACGAACAACACCTCGCATGCTTCTGTGTGAGTCGAGTCCCTCACCAAATCCAGGGTGGTATCCGTCTGGCGAACCGCACTGGATGAGCCAATGGCTTCGGCCGCTGGCCGAGAGCTGAGCTGCAATCTGCTGGAGTGTCTGGCCCATGCCTGGGCGGTCGTCGTAATTCTCCCCTCTCGGCTGACATTGCAGCCCAAGAACAAAAAAGGGCGGGAAAGCAGACTACCACGCGGGCCAGAAGGGCGGCCGTCCGCCGCCTTTGCGCACCACCTGGAGAAATTCTCGAAGGTGCCCCATTCTTTATTCTTTTTTTCATATCTTCTTGTTTCTTGTCTCTCGTGGCTCCTGTTCTTCTCTTCTTGTCTCGAGTCTGTCCATCTTTGCCACCGCGGTATTCACCGCACCTTGTTTGAAACAACGTCAACTCCACTGCAGTCTGACGGGCACACCGCAGGGCAGGCTCTTTTGGGGCCTTTTCATTTTTGACGACTTTGGCGCCAGGGCGCCTATCTCGACGGTTCGACCGCCTCGTTCAAGTCGAAAGATGAAAGGAACCCGCTAGCGGTGGGCAGTGTCCACGCAGTGGACAGGGCCAAGCTTCTGCTCTGGCTGGCCAAGCAAGGCGGAGAGAGTGGGCAACCGACCGCGAGGAGTGAGAGCCAGGCGGTCCAGGAAAGAAAGAAACGATGAGCGACAAGAAAGGCGGCTCCCCGCCCCGGTCAGGTAACTATTCAGCTCATGCATTAGTCGTGGGAAATTCAAAATAGCTCCAAATAGCACCGTCAACACCCACAAGTGACCCAGACGCTACCTTGAGGCTCGCAGTCAAAGGGCGCTCGCGGCCGGGCGCAGGCGCTTCAGTGCTCCAGTGCTCCGTCCTGGCAAAGGCGCAGGCTCTGCTGGCGCGAGGAATGGGCAGGCAACGTGGGTTGCGTGTGGGTGGCAGGGGGGCTGGCGGGCGGGACCTCTAGGCTGGGGGCGCTGCCGTTTTCTTTACTCCGTACAGTCCGTAGGCGTGGTTGTGCTTAAAATGTCTCTCTTGATTTTGTCAGCTTGAGATTGTCCATACGAAAACAAAGGTTAAGGTTATTTCGCGCAGCTTTCCCTTTTGACGTCCGCTTTGAGGTGAAGGCCCAAACAAGGGGCCTGCAGGTGGTTCCTTCCCATTGTTGACTTTCTTCCCACCTGTTGTTCTTTCCCTGCCCAGCGAGCCTTCCCCCTATTCGTTCTTGCCATTTTCACTTCCTCACCGACGTCTGCACGTCCAATGTTCTTTCCTCTCTCGGCTTGAGCGGCGCCTGTCGTGCCTCGCTCTTGCACTAACGTTTGAAGAAGACGAGAAATGAGCATCCTTCCCTTCTGCATCGCTCCCACGCTCTTTCCCTCTTGGCACCTCCTCTCCTCTTCTTCCTCCGTTATTTCTTCTGTGGCCGCTAGATCCTAGTGCCAAAAGGCAATTCCGCTCACGCGCCAGTCAGAGGCCAGCGGATGGAGCCTCGCAAGCCTGTTGGAGGGTCCAGTCGATAGCACTAGGTCGCTTTGGGAAGACACTGTGGGTCGCCCGGTCGGGCTTGGCAGGGCTTTCTTATTTCGGGTCGTCTTTTTGTCTGTCTCTTTCTTTCTCTCACGTCTACGTTGTACTCCGTACTCAGTATTTCTCTTTTGTTTCTTGTCGCTGCCCGCCGCCCTTTCCTTTTCGTGCCTTTCGTCCCAGAGCTCTTTCCTGTGCTTCCGCTCTCCACCCATCCATGTCTCTTCATTTTCAGCCTCACCGTCTCCTGCAATGTACCGTTGACTCTTCTCTCCTCATCCCTCCCCCTCGAAGAGCACTGCCCCAATGTTGGTCCTACCCACACCTGTGGCTTCCTTTCTGTTTTTATCCTGCATTTCGTCTCATTGATTTTCTTTCACTGCTTTGCCTCTCTTTCTGTTCCTATTTTAGATGTGATCGGCATCGATGGTTTGGTTGCCCATCGTGTTAAAAACGACCCGGTTTTTGTTTCTTTCTTTTGTTTCGTTTTGTCGTGTCGCGTGTCTCTCACCAACGGCCCATTCTTCGAGACGAAAGAACCAAAAAGCAACGAGGCAGAACACGCGTTTGCGGCTCTCGACCAACCACGAACCCTTGTCCGAAAGACAGCGCACACACGCCATCTGGATCCTACAAGTATTACTCCATACGGAGTAATCCGTACTCAGTACTCAGTACAAGCTTGACAAGGCCCTTCCTCGATACCCTTGTCACAACAAAAGCACGATAAAACGGATGTCCTTCGCAGCACCGTTCAGCACCGTTGGGCGCCGTTTTGCTCGTAAGCCTAATTGGGGACATTGTGCTTGTGAAAAACCCGCTGGAAAAGTGGCTCTCCATCGATGCAGCAGGTGAGATAGCTCACTCGAACTGATCAAGTATTCCAAAAACGCGTGCACTGTAATTTTAAGCATAACAAGGAAACAACCTGGTCCAGCCGTTTTTTATCCCGCGTCGTCAGCAAACGGCATGTTGGAGCGTTTGTTCGTATTGTTCGTTTTGACGAAGAAATTAAAAAGGGGACGGGGTACGGAGTATTACCTGCGCGTTTTTGGGAAAGGAACATCGCGATCCTCTTTCAGGAAAACGAGATAAATGCCTGTGTTGGTATGTAAGCACAGTTACTTGTGCACCCAACCGATCGTATCTCGCAAATACACGCGACAATCTCGCGCAGCTTTTCCGCGTTCGCTTCATCAGCCTTATGTCTTTTCCTCTCGTCGAATGGCTTGTGGTTAATGGGACAGCGGCAGTTGAAACCATATTGTCCCTATTTGAGCCGACCGCGACGCCACTGTTAGCTATGGACTGGACTCCATTTTTGTTTCCATTGTTTTTCCTCTGGTCGATGAGGCTCCGCCCAAGAGTCTTATCCTCCTTGGGGCGTGGCGCTCCAGCTGAGGCCAAAAAGGTGTGCAGAAAAGGAGCGAGACAAAAGAGGCCTTTCGCCGACGGCTTGCATATATTGGAAAATCTTGACGGCGCAAAGCTTGTTTTGTGTCTCCCGAGCTGGGCGCACGTTGAGGCGCAAATGAGGAGGAAGAAACGAGCGAGACGAGTCGCAAAAGGCAACGAATTTGCCAGCCTCGAGCGACGGAATATTCCTTCGATATATGGAGAACGACGCCATTCCAGTCCCCCCCCGGATTTGGGCACAGAGCTTGTCTCGGCCTCCCTACGTCTTAATGCCCCCAATATATTGACCGTGGGGCCTTGGACTATTTGTATGCCAGGCCATGCCATCATTGCCACGCAAACGTTGCAGCGGCCGCGATCGCCAAGTCTCGATTCAGGATGTCCGGGCGGAACGACCCTCGATCCATAAGCCCAAGAAATCCATCGGTCCATCGATCCGGCGGGGCTCCTGCTCCTTGCATTCTTCCGTATCTACCGTATACGCTACGGGGACAGGACGTAAGGGTCACGGAGAACGGGGCTTGAGCACATGTTTACCATTTTACTGGCCGGGCCCTGACCCAGACTATCGGTTCGGGTCAGCGTTACACTTTTACGTTGTGTCCCCATGAGAGGATAGGCACATCACTATCAAACATCAGACGTGACATCACTGGTTGTATGACTTGTAATAAAAGAAAAAAACATCGAATGCCACCGCAGTGTCACTTCTCGTTGTTGTATTTGTGTAGAGTATCATGCATAAATAAAAGGGAATGAAAAAACAGCGTTTAAATAACAAATTGAATAACAAACGCAAATCCGAATCCGTCCGTCCCATGTGGTCGTGTCATCAAGGCTTTTCTCGCGTGCCCTCTAGCGATGCTGGTAAAATGAAAATCTTGAGTGAGAAAAAAAAAAAATCAAAATGGCCTCCTAGTTGCCATTCCGTGATGGCCCGTTCGGTATTGTTCCTCTTGCATGCATGTTGTATATCTTGTGTCCCGTTTGACACCCAAAAATAACTGCCTGTTCTCGAAAACGCCGTGGAAAAAACTGTGTTGAAAAAAAAAGAGAGGAAGGGCCGTAACATAGCACCTATCGTGGAGAGCTCAACTCTCTCAATGCGTAATGTGTTTTGATGTGAGCGCCGTGCCGGATAGTAAAAAAACAGCCGAAATCAAAAGACGGCAAGCGACGACGATGACAGCGAGCGCCGTGTTTGCCGCCGCTTGGCGCGCGGGGACAGTGTCGGCGACGTGATGGCCACGGCCGCCGCGGCTGCTGGAGAGGGGCCAACAGTGGTGCCGTTGCCATTGTCGTCGCTCGTGTTGTTGCCATCGTTGCTGCTGCTGTTTCCACTGCCCTCAGCGTCGAACGAGGTAGTCAGCATTTCCGTCAGGGAGACCTTATCTGTCCGCTTCCGTTTCAAAATGTGCAACCGGTGCTGTGAGCGCTGCTGCTCGGCCGCCGCATCCTGGGCCTCCTTATAACGCGCAGCCGCCTTGTCGGCGTTATTGTCGGTGTCGTTAGCGTCGACTTTGTCGCCGTTGTTGTTGACGTCATTGTCGCGCGCGTCGTCATCTTTGGCGTCCTCCTTGTCCACCTCCTCGGTGCTGAACAGGTCCATGGCCTCTTGCACATCGCCGACCAGATCGCGGCCAAGAGCCTTGCCGAGCCGCTCCCGCAGGCCTAGAATCGGCCACACGGGGACCCGGGTGTACTCGATGTGCATGCCCGCCTGCTCCTGTGCATCGGGCTGGGCCTTCATCGGCTCGGCAAACCGTTTGAGGAAGGCGGCCGTCACAACGGCCGTGTACACCATAAAATCGCTAGTCTCATCGTCGTGCGTAAGGATGCGGAGCTTGATGTCGTGGAACTCGTTTGCTGTGGCAATCCGGTCGGCGCGGTGCCGGCCGTTCCACCAGAACATATGCGACGCCATCCGCGACGGTGAGGCCTCGTAGAAATGCGATTGCGCCATGGCGAGGAACACGCCCATGAGGTAGGCGTCCCGGTCCGGCTCGCCCGGCACCAGCTGTTTCGACCGCAGAGCCTGCAGCCGCGAGACGGGCGTGTTGCACCGGTCGCCGCCTTCGGGGCCGGGCACGATGCGGAACAGGTTCTTGCGGATCATGGACAGGTGCGTCCGGTTGACGTAGGCGATAATGGGGCCGTCGGACATGCCCTGGCTGCTCTGTGCGCTAGTGATGCAGCTGAAGTCGTTGGTCTCGCGCGCAACGTTGGGTGCATGGCCAAACGAAGAGACGGGCCGCGTGACGGCCGAGTCGAAAGACCAGTCGGTGGCTTCGGCGCTCTTCCACAGGACCGGGACGCGCACGGCGCTACGGAACACGCGGTCACCAAAGTGCATGTCGAGCTCGGCCACACTCTTAGGGCGGGAGAAGGTCGACTGGAACAGCGTGGACAGCACGCTCTTAATCGCGCGGGACTTGCTGAAGGGCCGTGTGTCCTCGGGGGACAATAGCGAAGTGAGGTCGTAGCTCAGCGCTTCGGCAATTTCGGACGGGCGTTGATGCTGGCTACCGCTGCCACTGCCGGGAGAGTCGGAGTGGTCGCTGGTCGCTGTCGACGGGGTCGGTGTGAGAATGGGCTCTTGTGCCACAAACTCGGTGCGAAGTAGACGCGGGTGGGCGTCGGTCCAGAGGATCGGAAGGACGAAGAGTGACGCTCCGCAGTTCTCGCACAGGATGTCGTAGAGAGAGCCTGGGTCAGGACATGTCGGACGGCTGCGAGGTGGACGAGGCCGCCGTTGTTGTGTAGGTTGCGTATCGGGCTGTGAGGGTGGTGTCGACGCCAACGGCACGACGGCCGGCTCAGCGGCCGCCTCGACGGGACTGTCTGGCATGGTCAAAGACGTTTGAGACGACGCTGAGTAGAGAAGATGTGTATCGAAGCGGTCTGAGGCTGAGAAGAGAGTGACAGGGATCTGTTAGCCATGGTCCAAAAGGGGAATTCGAGAAAATAGCAAACGGCGTTGCGCTGAGTTGCTGGTCACGCGACATGGGCGATAGACGGGCAGGGTGCAGCGTTCTGAATCGCAAAAATTAAAATACGTACCTTGACGTTTGATTGAGATGTGAGTGAGAGTGTCTGGAGCACGAAAGCGGCAACCAGAAGCTGGGGTGCGGTCCTTTTTGGTCGATTTTGGATGCCTGTTCGATTTTCTGTCGCGACGCGCACACGCCCAAAGCGGCCAAAGCGCTAAAAGTTCAGTGGTGATCACCCAGCGAGAGTGCGCCGGAGAGGTCTTAGCGCAAAAGTCAAACAAAAGACACAGAGACAAAGAAAAGCAAAATTTGAGGCTCCGAATGAGTATGTTCTTTAAAATAGAAAGGGGACAAAGAGAAGGGGAAGAAGATGATTTTTCGCTTTTTCGTCAGGCGGCAGCGCGGATGAAACGAAGAATGTGGCAGCAACGACCGACGCGGTCTGACGGGAGATTGTGGGAAAGTGCAAAGGGCGCGCACCGCGGTTGGTTGAGGCAAGGGGGCCCATTTAGGGAGGGGAACGCGGGTGGGCGCCCACTACTTATCCAGCCAAAGAGGCAAGAGGGGGCGAAACTGGTTGAGCGAAAATTCCACGTAAGCACGTGACTCGTGCCCAACCCGTGAATCACTGAATAAGCCATATTTAGCCGCTCCAATGAGTCATCTAGCCTTTTTTCTGAAATAATTCCAGGCAGCCACGATGGGAAGGTGAGACTTGGCGCCTGGTAAATTAGGCATTAAATTACATAAGCTTTCGTGTCGCTCCTTCCAAGTATCGGCGACGGCGGCGGCGGATGGTGGGGCTAGGCGAGGGTGCTGTGAGGAGAGCCTGGCGGGCTTCGTCACATTACGAGCCATTGGGGGCAGGTCCAAGCCACCTTTTGCGCGGAGCTTGGAATCGCCCCCCTTCTTCAACGTCGTCCGCCCATTCACACGACCCCCCCGTTTGCCTAAGCCGAGAGCAACGGGCATTTCCTTTTTCCTTCTCTTTTGTCGTCTGTGACTGTTCATTGCAGCAATCAGTCACAATGCCGGTAAGCAGCGGCTTCTTTCCATGGAGGGGCAACGGCGTCGCCGACGATGAGCTCGTCGTCATCGTGATGCGATGCGATACAATGCGTCAATGGCACCGGTGCACACATACTAACGCCCCCAGGCCTACAACTCCATCTTCAACAACGACCCGTCGGTCGCGCAGGGCCGGCTCGTCGGCAACTTCCCCCTGCTGCCGCTGCGCACCAAGACCCGCGGCCCCGCCTACACGCTCCCTCTCCCGAGCCCGCCGCTGCCGGCCAACGAGGCGCCCGACCCGGACAGCGAGAGCTACGATATCCTGGACGAGGTGATTGCGCTGTTCCGGGCCAACACGTTCTTCCGCAACTTTGAGATCCAAGGCCCCGCGGACCGGCTGCTGGTGTACGGCATCTGGTTCGTCAGCGACTGCCTGTCCAAGATCAAGCCGACGGCCAACGTGCGCGATGCGACCAAGGATGTGACCAACCTGGCGCTGGACACGAACTTTGCGATCCCCGGTGACCCGGGCTTCCCGCTGAACCAGATGTACGAGCCGCCACGAGACCGGCAGGACTCGGAGCTGCTGCGGCAGTACATGGTGCAGGTGCGGCAGGAGCTGGCGCAGCGGCTGCTGGCGCGGGTGTACGAGGAAGGCGGCGATGGCAAGCCGAGCAAGTGGTGGCTGAGCTTTACAAAGCGGAAGTTTATGGGCAAGGGGCTGTGAGGGCAGGGTAGAAGGCGAAGGGGTGTCGTGGGAAAGATGCTAGGGAGAAGGATAAGTGGAATTTTGCATCGTACATTAGTCTACAATGAGCGTACGGCTCGAACACATCCAGCATGAAAAGAGCTGTTCAAAAATGCATCATGAAATAGCCATACCAAGGCGGCCCATCCTTAATTTTATATGTCTTGAAACATGCAAAGTCCCCCATTTATATGCAGTATACATCCAGCCAAATGCAGATGCAACCCCCTTACAAATCATAACAGATCCGATCAGATTCGAGATGGATTTCCATACCCATCCATCCCTTCACTCTCTCGACTCGCCCGCGCCCGTCTTGCGCTTCTTGAATTTGCCGCGCGCCGTCACACGGCCCTCGGCCGGCTTCGCCTTCCAGCCCGTGAAGATGTAGCCCTCGGCACCGCCGCGTGCCGTCATGACGGGGTGCGTCCGGCCCGGCAGCACCTGCCACTTGCGCACGCGGCTCGTCTGCACCGTGACGCCCAATAGCAACATTGGGTTCAGCGGGAACTCATCGTCGCCGGCCCACTTCTCGAGCTCCTCGACGGTCTTGCCTTGAATCGAGGCCGGTGGGTCCGGGCCTGACCAGGCGGTACGCCGCATCACACTAAAACAATCGGCGAGCGCCGTCAGGGGTTCCAGGTTGGGCGAGTAGATGGCCACAGGCGCGCCGCTGGCCAGCAGTGGGAGGGCGTGGCGCAGCGTCGAGATGAGGTCCATGGAGGTAGCCATGACGAGGCCGGCAAACCCGCCGACGCGCGTCGTATCGACTATGTGGCGGGTGCGGGCCCACCGCCGGCGCTTGCGGTGGTAGTTGCCGCGACGGGCGGGCTTCCACGAAGCGACGACCTCGGCAGGCTGGATGGGCGGCGCCTGGGCATAGACAGTGTCGCTCTCGGGCTCGAGCAGCTGCAACCAGGAGAGGCACAGCAGGTGGTCGTTGAGCGGGTGCGGCGGGTGTTGGGGATCGGCGTAGTCGTAGCCAAAGTACTTGAGGTAGGTGAGGTTGGCCTGGTTGTTGGAGTGCAGCATGGTAATGGTGTTGGCGAGGGAGAAGGAGACGTGGAAGTCGTCGCGGGCGCGTTTCGTCGGCCGTCTTGGGCGGCGCTCGAGCTGGACTTCTTGTGCCGCATCCTCGGCCGCATGGGCCGTCTCATCTCCTGTAACCACATCCGCAGCTACCTCTGCAGAGGCTCCATTCTTATCGGCCGAAGAATGTGTTGCTTTGTCGTCTGTTGGTGGTGCCGCAGTACCGGCCGTGCTATCCTTCTTTTGTTCTTCCTCGTCGTCCTCGTCAGGGCTGGATAGAATGCCCATCCGCTCTGCCAGCGCCGCCACAAGAAGGCCACCTGTATCGTCCACCACGAGCCAACGACCGCCGCCCAAAAAGGAGGCAATATCGTCTGGAAGCATGCTTGGTGGCGGTGGTAATGTCGAGTCATCTTCCGCGGTAGCGCCCTCCTCGGCCTTTGTGTCGGGTAGTGGTTGAGCATCAACCATAACTGTCTCTTCTTCACCCCCTGTCCTTGCCTCTTTCGCCTCTACCGTCTCCGCCGTCTCGGCAGCTACTGGCTCGGCTGTCTCCGGTGGCGGTGTCGCTGGTGGCGCCTCCAGGTACCGCGAAGGGCCGCCGTAGTGCACATTGGCCCAGCACCCCAGCAGCGCCACCATCTCGTCGCGCAGGTCCATGATCTTGTTGCCCACGTCCTTGTCGTCCAACAGCCAGTTGCCCAGCGTGTACACGTCCAGCGGCAACACCGTGAACCGCCGAATGTACTTCTTGGTCTTGAGCAGCTTGTACTTGGCCAGCGAAAAGGCGGTCTTCTGGTCGAGCGCGGCGTGTGACAGCAGCAGCTTGGCAATGAGGTCGCGGCCGGCGCCGGTGCCTTCACGCTTGAGGGCCTCGATCTCGTCCGTAGTCAGCGTCTGGCGCGCGTCGGCGTCGATCGTGGCACGGTTGGAGCGCGCAATGACGGCCTGGCTCTCCATGTCGACGAGCGTGTACTCGACGCTCGAGTTGCCAGCGTCGTCAACGGCTCCCGTGAAATCGCCGTCACCAGGACTCCCGTCGCCGTTCTCCACCTCACCGCCGCCGTCCGGCTCATCGCCGGTGCTGCCCCGTGCGGCCGCCATGGCCGATGCGGCTGCCTGGGCCTCGTCGGCAAAGACATCGGCATAGAGCTCGTCCGTGGGAATCACGCGAAGGCGGCTAAAGGTTTCGTCGTCTCGCTTGTCGAGGAGCTCGTAGGTCAGGTGGTAGGGCCGATGGATGATGAGATTGCTCGGGAACGAGCCATATTTGCCGAGGGATATGGTTCTGCACGCACGCACGTTAGCACGGTGAACAAGCTTGCAGAGTGGCATGTGAGAGACTCACGTATTGGGAGCAATCCGGAGGAAGCGCACGTTCTCCGACGGCAGCTTGAGGCCGATCCAGGCATTAGGCTGGATCACAGACGCCATGGCAGCAGACGAAGGAGGCCGTTCTAGTATGTTTCCGTCCGTTTGGGGGCCAGTTTGCTTCTATGACAGAACAAAAGGGGCCAGCACAGAAGGGAAGGGAGCAATTCGCAGGGGGAGCTTCAATGGAGTGTCGTCAACTTTTTTTTTTCTGTAGTGCCAGAAATTTTAGCTACAGAAGGCTGCGATAAGGCCTTATCGGTCAACGCAGTGGCAATCGCGCTAAGATCGCAGGCAAACGTCAAGGAAGGCAACATCTCAAGCGAGTCAACTGTTCAGAAGAAAATCAGTAAATGCTACCCCTTATTGTCGATCTGTGCTACAATATAAGATGATTCATTTTCATAAAATATTTTTCACAAGTTGTATTTTTGCAGTGCTTTCGTGTCTGATTTTCAGTGGTATCGATTTTTTTTTAATTGTACAAATTACTTTTGATTTCCTTCGCTAATTGGACTAATATGAATTACGTTCGATAAAACGAAACATCTCGACAACCCCCATGGCGTCGAGAGAAGAAGTGAAAAAATGGAAAAAGATGAAATGTGAAAAGCAAACAAAAGGCAAAAAACATGTCGAAAAAAAGAACAAAAAAATAAAAAAAATACTTGGAAGGCAAAAAGCAAACAAAAAGATACCTTTCCGTGCCACGCAATGGAGAAAGAAAACAAAACAATAGAATCGCCGTCCTTGCACTTGCATTGAATAGCAATAAACGCAATGCTGTCCTTGTCTCCCCTTTTCATGGACACTTTCTTCCCAGGCCCGTTGGCTAATTACTACCACATCTCTTCCACGTCTCCCTCAGATATAAACGTACGTTCCCGCGATCGGGATTCTCGGTCGCTTTTCTAGGACCACGGGTCGCACGCTCGACGGGGCTCTGGCGACGCTGTAAGCCGACGGCACCCGCGACACGATCATCCCCATTGACGGGCCTGAAGACGATTCGAACACAGGCCCCACTGGACCCCGGACAGTCGCTCTGGATGCCCTGCCGTCCTCGATCGCCTTCGCCTAAAAAGCAATCCGCGGCTTGGTGGCGTCGACGAGGCGGTTGATGATGCCGATCATGCGCGTAATGTTCTTATAGTTGGCCTCATCGTGCGACACCCGGGCAATGCGAACCTGCGTCAGCTCAAGCCGGGCACGGATGTGCATGAGCACATTCGGCGTGATCTCGCGGGTTTGGTCATCCTAGATCATGTTAGAAACGAAGTAATAAACAATGTGCACAATATTACGGGAAGAGACACGCAAAGGGAAGAAACATACCAGCTGGTTGACGACCTGGTGCAGATTGAGAATCACCATCTCCACCCACGCCAGCTTCTGCACCACGAAATGGTCATCGAGATCCTGGGTAACTGTAGTACCCACAGACAGGAGAACCAGGGGCTGCAGGTTGCTGATGATTTCCGGCGAGTGGTTCACGAGAACGCGGCGGAACAGCTGCTCCTCCTTTCCGTTGCTCTGTAGCCAGCGCATCATAGCGTCGTCGTACTTGCCGCTCTGGATCAGGCCTTCAATGTGGGTAGCAATCTGCTCAATCTCCTCGCGCTCGAGCTCATCCTGCGCCTGGGGCGCGTACAGAACATGCTGCTGCTGCTGCTGCTCCCGAAGCTGCTGCTGTTGCTGTTGCTGCTGTTGGAGCTGTTGCTGCTGCTGCTGCTGCTCCCGAAGCTGCTGCTGGAGATGTTGCTGCTGCTGGATCTGTTGCTGCTGGAGTTGCAGTTGCTGCTGCTGAAGCTGCTGCTGCAGCTGCTGGCTGGAGTTCGAGTGCTGTGACGGGGACAGACCGCCGCCAGAAAGCTGCTCGGTAACCCGGTTGGTAATGTTGCGGAACGGCTGCTGCTGCTGCACGCCGCCCTCATAGCCACCATGCTGGTGGCCGTGCTGAGAAGTATGCTGTTGCTGCTGATGCTGCTGATGCTGCTGCTGCTGCTGCTGCTGCTGAGCGTGCTGCTGTTGTTGGACCCGAAGTTGCTGTTGGTGAGGTTGGGGCGCATGAGGCTGGTGCTGGTGCTGCTGGAGGGGCGACCGCTGCTGTTGCTGCTGCTGCTGTTGCTGCTGGTGCTGCGATGAGTACGACGCCGCTGAGCTGGTCTGCGGGATTGGCTGCGGGGCCGCGGCCGGCGGGGAGGCAACATGGCCCTGCAGTTTGACGATCTGGCTCTGGTATTCCGACTGGGCCGTGGCCATTGTCGCAACCGTCTCGGTCAGGTGCGTCACGAGCGACAGGAGGGAGTCGATCTTGCGGCTCTGCGTAGCCTGGAACTGCTCAAGCTCGCTGATTTGAGCGGCAGCCTTTTGCTGCAGGGCCTCCGTCTCCGAGGCGTTCTGCACAATGTCGCGCGCGATGGTCTTCGTGATGGTCTGAACCGCCTGGGCTGACATGGAGGAGATCGTTGGCAGAAGGTCGCTCTCCACAACCTTGGAGAACTGGTCATCAACGTGGTTCGCAATAGCGTGGACAACCTTGTCGCTAATGGCCTTCGACACCTCCTGGCTACGGAGACTGTTGGTTACCTGGGCCGGCAGGATGCGCTGCAGCTCCTTCTGCAGAACAGTTGAGACCTGTGTGTTGATGCGGGTGCCGAGGCTGTCTGAGATCGAGCGGGCCACATCGTCACGCAGGACGGGGACAACCGACTTGTCAAACTCTTCGCGGACAATCTTGCTCAGCACCTGCTCGGTGTTGCTGTTCAGAACATTGGACACCAGGTCGAGCAGCTTGCGCTGCTTGTTCTCGAAATCGGCATCGCGGAGGCGGAACTGCTGGTCGATGCTCTTGCGCATATCGTCAAAGGCAACGTGGACGGAGCTTGACACACGCTCGCAGATACGCGCCTCCATAGTGTTGATCCGGGTGTCGATAGCATCCTGGCTAACATTAAGTGTAGCCTTGGACGAGGACGTAGCCGACTGCTGTGCACCGGCGGCCGACTTGGACGATGCATCGCCCGACGCAGGAGCCGAGGACGAGGGCTTGTTGTTTCCGTTCGGGGTGTTGCTGGCCTCACGGTCGGTCGTCTGACTAGCGGCCGCGGCCACGGCAGCGGCAGCGGCTGACGATGCTGACGTTCCGTTGTTTGCGGCGGCGGCAGCCTTCTTCTTCCGGCTCTTCTTCTCTGCCTTATCAGCAGAAGGAGTTGAGGATGGCTGGGGGTGGCCAACGGCATCTTCGTCTCTCGGCTCAGCCCGAAGCTTCGAGTTGAGCGATGAGCCCACAGGCTTGCGGGTCGGGGTGTCTTGAACCGGGCTGTCGCGGTCTTGGAAGAGCTCCTTTGCCGCGGAGCGGGAGGCTAGGATGCGAGGTCCCTGCTGCTGGGCAGCAGGTGTGTTGGTATCGGCGACATGGAGCTCGACCGACGACGCCGCGGTAGTCGGCGGCACCGCAAGCTGCTGAGGGGTCTTCAGTTTTCCGATTCTGACCTTCCCGGACTCGACAGCATCAACCGGCTGGAGGACCTTGTTGTCCTTGGTCCAGCCAAGCTCGGCCTGGCGGACAAAGATGCAGCTGACGCCCTTCGAGTGCATGGCATAAAGCTCGAATAAGGTCGGGTTCTCCGAATCCGCATTGGCCGCGGGGTTTTCCAGGATATCCAGGCTGCGCAACGCACCACGGTTCGACAACGAGTACTCGCGCAGACCGCTGATCACGGCCGTCGACTCGGGTTGCGGAATGGAGGAGTCTTGCGCCGTCAAACGCTCAATGTACTCAACCTGGGTCATGTTCTTGACAGCGTACTTAGGTGCCGAGAGATGCAGGAAGTAGACTGAGTTGCGGGTTGGGTGGCCGACGACGATCATGCCCGTCGGCGGGTGGTACATAACGCTGCAGACAGCATCCGACTCTTTGCTGTGGGGCAGATTAAACTCCTGCACAGGCTTGCCGAGGGCCAAGTCCCAGAGCTGCAGCGTATGATTCTGCTTCATACCCACAATCATGTAGCGCAGGGCACAGCGTTTCTGGTACGGCCGCAGTTTATCGAGCAGCAGCACAGACGTGGGCCAGGCCTTCTCGCCCTCGGGCGTCGTCGTCAGAGTCAGCAGAGGCTCCTTCACCTCCATAGAGGTGTGGGCCGGCGTGGGGTTGCGCGAACCATCGGAGCGAGCCGCCGTGAGGTCGCGGACGTCCCAGAACTTGACGCGGCCCGATTTGTCGAGGGAGACAACGACCGTGTCGTCCTGGCTGAAAGTGAAATCCTTGCCGGCTTTACCAGTGCTAATCTTCAGGGAGCACTGCTTGGACAATTTCTCCGTGTCGACAACGCGGTCGTGGCCAGGCTGGAACAGGTTGTTCCGCATGACGAAGCCAGGCCAGACAATGTTGATGGACTTGCCGCGGCCAACGGCAAAGTACTCGGGGTGGCCGGAAGAAGTGCGAGCACGCGTCTTAAGCACACCACCTGGGGCGTCACCCTCGTGTGACAAGATGGGCGGCAGAGCGAAGCCGTACAGCTCAGGATGGGCGTAGTCCAGGTGGTCCTTGTCGCCGTCGCGAATTTGCACCCAGTACACGGTCCCGCTGACGCCAGTGCCGATGACGGAGTCTTTGGGGGTGACGACGCCCTCGTCGTTGTTGAATGACATGGCGACGTTGAAGATGCGGTCCTTGGTGTCGGTAAACAGCTTGGCATCTCTGCCGTCCGTCTGCCGAATGACACGCAGACCGCCAGCCTTGGACATGCCGTAGACCATGTAGTTCTCCGAGGCCGCAACGAGGTTCCGGTCGATCTGGTCAAAGTCCTTCTTCAGGCGGGCAATGTCCAGAATGGACTCGTCGCGGAAGATGGGGCGGTTGTCCTTGTCATCGTCCTGGACATCGATGGAGATGAACGGTCGCATAGGGAAGTTGTACACGCGCACGGGTACGGGGAGCTCTTCCACAACGACAATTTCTTCGCCCTCGGCATCGGCACTCTCCCAGCTGTCGGCAACAGGTCCCTGGGCAGCCTCATCGACAATGTCCCGAACAGCGTCGGCCAGTTCGCGAGGCAAGTTGTCATCGAGTGCACTGCCCTTGCTACCCTCGCGGTCAAGCTCGTGTTGGATGGCGCGGCCAGCGGCGTGGGCAGCGGCGTGGAACTCTTCTTCCGTCTTGGCGTGCTCCATGTCATCCAGGTCCATCGCAATCTCCTCGCGGACCACAGCCTCCTGGGTCGACTCGACGTCGTCCTTGGTGTCGTCGCTCGACTGGTTGGCGGAATCACGGGTGGTCTCTACGTCGGGATCCTGGCCATCCTTGGAGTCGCTATCGCCAGCACCCTCATCCGACGGCTCATTGGCCGGTTCAGCAATGGTCGCGGACGTGGCGACCGAGGGGCGAATGGCCAAATGCGACGTTGGGCCCTCCGGTCTACCCTTTGCGAGGTTCGGGCTACCGGCGGGACTCGGCTCGGCACTCGACGGCTTGCTCGTCTTGCCCGTGGTGGATGTAGGCTTCCTAAGGATCTGCACCGGCTTGGGAGCGGACGTCGCAGAGTGTGCCGGCGAATGGACGCTGCCTGGACCGGCGGTCGTGGACGACTTGGGTGTGTGGCCGACAGGCGGCGAGGCAACCAGGCCATCAAAGGGGTTGTGGTGGTGGAACAGAGTGGACTTGGGCGCAGGCGAGTTTTCATCGCCGGCCTCAGAGCCCTTGATCTGGTAGTCAAACACGTTGGTGGACGGTGGCATAGCCAGCGTGGCCGGCGAGCCCGTCGAAGACGGTGCCACGTCGTCGAACACGCCATAGTCCTTCTGCTGTTGCGCCGAGTTTGGCGTCAGCCGCGCGACCTCGGGCGACTCGGACGAAAACGACTCGTCGTTCTGGCTGGGCTTCGGGCGGTTGAGCAGGTTGAGCAAGTACTGCTGCGTCTCGTTTGACTGGACCGTCGACGCCCACGGGGCAGACTGCTGCTGCTGCTGCTGCGTGGTGTTGCCGGCAGCGGCGGGCTCTGGCTTGGACGACTCATCCTTCAGCTTGCCCTGCATAAGAGCCGCGAGAAGGCCGGTTGGATCAGAGGGGGCCGGTGCTGGCGCGTGGATCAAGCCGGACGACAGCGCCACCGTGGGAGTGTGCTGCTGCTGCTGCTGCTGCTGCTGGACGGCTTCAGGCTCGCTGTCATGGTGTCTGGGAACAGCGGGCGCCTGCGAGAGGCTGCTGCCCTGGGGTGGGTTCCCATGGCCGCTGAACTTGAGCAGGTTCAGGAGGTGCGAGCTCGTCGCCCGATCGTTATTGTTTGGGCGGCCGGAGCCGATGGACCCAAGCAGCGACGGCGGGAACTGGGCATTCGGGAAATTGCCGCCAACGGGGGGCGTGGGAGCAGAGGGCAGGTTCGAGGACAAAGACGGCGGAAAGTGGCCAGGCGCCGGGGGTAGGCCGTTGTTGGCAAAAGCTGGACCGGCACCGTTCGGCGGCGAGTCGGCATGCTGCTGCTGTGGGGGGTAGTAATGGTCGGCGGCTGGGCGGTGCTGAATCGTCGACGTAAAGTGGGAGAGGAGGTCATGGGCCTGATGCGAGGGCGCAGGCGCAGCGTCCTGGTCCGACTTACGGCGTAGCTGGGCAAGCAGCGACTCGATGCCGGGGCCAGGGGCCTGACCGTCATCACCGCTCTCGGCCGACATGGTGACGATGAACACGGATGGTGACCAGAATGCGAGAGGAAGGTAAAGTCGGAGAAAAGGTAAAGAAGAGAGCTGCCACCGGAGAGGCCAGAGCCGGTCGGTGTTCGCGCAGCTGGCGGGTATCTGATGGCGACTTGCGATCAGAAGAAGCAAACGTGCGAGAGATGAAAAAAAAAACCCCGAAAAGCAATGGCAATAAAAAAAGGAGAAGAAGACGGGCGAGAAGGAAAAGCACGCAAATCAAACAAGCTCAAAAAGAAAGGCGGAAAGTGATAGCAAAAAAACAGCACATGCGTCAAACGGAGCACGCAACAGAAGACGCCGGACAGGTCTCTGGCAACGCAAGGCGGCCCGATGATAAAAAGGGGCGACGATGTGTGACAGCTGTGACGAGGCGTGCGTATGGCGAATGCGTGCGTGTGCGAGGTGTGTGTAAAGAGAACGGAGGTTGATGGCAATGATGCAAAAAAAAGCTTGTTGGGGGCTTGTGTCTTCGTTTTCGGCGGTTGCTGTCTTAGGTTTCTCTGGGGGCGGGAAGCTGTTAAAATTTTCTGGGTTAGGCTCGGGGTGGAAAGAGCGACTGGACAACAGCGCGTTTGGACCTTCCCTCTGCCGTGCCAAGTGCCTGCCAAATCGAGACCAGACCACGTAGTTGGGCACTTATCGGCTATCAGGTGTGCTGGCTAGGGAACAAGCTGGCACACAGTATTACGATATTATATCGACTGTGCCGACGGTGCTTTCTTTGGTGTTGACCGGGACTCCAGAAAGACAATGTTAGGGCTGTTCTGCTTGAAACTGCAGAGAGAATAGATTGACGGGACAAATTTCTGCTTTTATTTGGGACAAAGATTATTTGTCTCACAAGTTGTGAGCTGTTGCTGGGACGAACGCTGTGCCTGACAGCTTCAGCTTTGCATTGCGAGTGTGCACTGTGCTAAGCGCTGTGATTATGTAACTAGCCTAGATGACCCCATACTCTCGGCCATTCTCGTGAGCGCCGCTACTGTTTGGTGGCTCAGTTCTCCTCTGCCATTTTCTTCGCACGACCTCATCACGAACGCCGGCTTTCTGAGGCTCTGCGTTTGCCGCCAAACGCGCTCTCCTTCACGCCATATTTTCTTACGGCGTTACTGTCTCTGTGTGCCTCTACGATTTCCCTCCGACGAAGTATCATTTACCGGCTCGTCTTCAGATAAAGGAGGTATTCAGACGTCACTTGTTTGCCGACGAAACATATACGTTGGACGAACGACCTTTCTCTCCCTACGACGTACCCCTCTTGGCTCCACTCGCTGAGAACGACTGAGCCATCTGACGAGCGAATCGACGAGCGATCGCCAAACGACTGGCGGCCCTACCCATCCTCAAGCATCGCCCTCGCCGTTTGAAGGTGACCCGAACTGGGCACCGCCCACAAATCGCCATTATGTTCTGTTTACGGAGGTAAGACTACCCCTACGATCCTGGAGCAGTATTTGCCCACCCCTTCTTTTGCTCTTTTTGTTTTTGCTAACAAGACTCTCCAGCTGGTTACCGCTCCTCTTCATTCCGACCAATGCCTCGCCGACCTTTATCTTCCTCTTCTTCGTCTGCACCTACTTTCTCAACCGGCCCTGCGTGTACTGCTCCTTTTTGCTCCTCATTCTCTTCTTGACAAGCTGCAACTGGTCCGACCGGTGCTTCTTCGATTTTGGCAGCAATTGGTTTGAGCCGCGGACAACTTCGGCTGGGGCCGTGGGTGTGGCGAGTGCCAGCGCCGGCTGCGCCAATTGCCAGCATCACGGTGGCCACGCGGTGGCAGCAGCCGCGTCCGCAGCACCCGCAAGCAACGGCACGATGTCGGCCATGGACGACCTGCACGAGACGGTGTCCATGGCGGTGGAGCTGATGAACGCGACGGTGTCGACGGTGGCCGGGTCGGCGGTGGAGCAGCTGGCGCAGACCAAGGCGGAGTGGACGGGCATCGGCATGGAGTGGTTGCGGAGTCTGCTGGGCCGCCGGGAGTGGCGGATCGACTGCCTGGACGTCTGCATCCGGTTATGATTGCGAAAGTGATGCCGACCGAAAGGGCGGCAGGGGATACAAGAGGGTTCACTCGGGTTTCAGCGGATTCAGCGGAAAGGCGGCTTTGTATTTTATTGGCATTATGACCGGATGGTCCGGACAGGCGTTTTGATCTTGCATTGATCTCTGGTATATTATTGTTTTGTCTGCATTGTTGGCAGCGTATTTTGTGCTCTCCTCTTTCTCTCTTCATTTCCACTTTCCATGGCATGACCATGTGAGCGTTTGTCATAGTATGGCACCCAATTTGGACGAAACCACGAAGCGAAGAAATTATAAGCGATCTGATCACTGTTGTGTGTATCCCATGTCTCTGTTTTGTGCCTTGCTCTTTTGTACAGTCTATGAAATGGCGATGCAGTCCCTCATCCTCAATATCATAACTTGCTGTCCTTGCTGCCCTTGCTGTCCTTGCTGTTCTTGCCATCCTTGTCATCTTTGCCCTCCTCCCACTGCTCGTCCCATTTCACGCGGTGTGCCAGTTGGTGCTGCGGTGTCGCCATGGCCACCTTGTGGTGGTCGCACGTCGCGTACACGGTCTTGCCGTCCTCGCTCGTCATCCAGCCCTTGATCATGGCCATGGTGCGGCCGACGTGGTAGACGTGGGCGTGCACGAGGACGGTCGCGTTGAGCGGGCACGGCTTGAGGTAGCTAATGTTGATTGTCCGGCTGACGCCGCCGAGGTAGTCCCAGAAGCCCGGCTTGGCCAACGGCCCCAGAGCCGTGGTGGTCATCATGTCAAAGATGACGCCGTAGCCGCCGCCGTGCATGACGCCGTTCATGTTGCTGTATTGGCCGTCAATGTAGAGCGAGCAGGTGGACGTGGCGAGGATGGCCGGGCCGGGGACGATGGGTGCGGCAGCGGCGGCGTCGGCTTCGTTTTCGTAGTCGATGGTCCGGTAGACGGAGGATGGCGGGCCCAGCGAGGCGTCAATCACCCTGCCGGTGCGCATGACGTGGCGCTCAAAGCCTTGGTAGTCGACATGGTCGGCGATGAGGTTCCATCTGGGGGGGGGGGGGGGGTTGTTGTCAGTTGGGGAGTCTTGTGTTTCATCGCGTCCCATGGGGGTGGAATACCTATCAAAAATGGCCTGAACGGCCACCATGGCCTTGTTGCGCGCGGCCGCGATCTCGTATTTGCGATTGCTGGCCATTTTGTGTTTCTTTTTCTCCCTTTTCTTTCCGACAGTTCTTTCGTCGTAATCGAGGTGCTAGCACCCTGTGGAAGGGCGTCGTATCAAAATCAAGGGTATCGCAATCACAAGCTGCTGGATCGGCGCGTCGACTGGACTGGATAGTCAGGAACCAGTCGCATCCTCCTTGATCTCCTGTTTTTTTTTTGGCTACGCCGTGCCGAAAGAGAACCCAAGTACCTTGCCAATATGCCGAGGCTGTACAAGCCTTTTCCCCCAACAAGCATGTTTCCGGGGAAGGTGCGTCTCGCAACTCTGCAGTTCGGTTCCCCGCAGTTTCTTCTGGTGAGACGACTCCGACTTTGCGATAGCAGATGATAGCTTAACTGGGTGTGTATCTTGCTGGTAAGCGCAGACTGACAGCGTGGGCAACAATACTCCTTTGTAATGAGGAGCTAGATATGAAATGAACACTCGAGAAAAAGGGCTAAACTCGGACGTCTGTTTACGATCGCATCGCCCAGCGAGGCTGCCGGTGGGATTTGCTTTGCTTCGGAGGCCCGGAGGTGGACCGTGAAAGTGGACGCAACAATACGGGCCCCGGGAGTAGTGTAGGCGACGGCTGGCGCACATTCCTGGAGGGTGAGGCCGATTGAACCAGGCCGATTGAGCCAAGGCTTACAGCCCATCGCAGTTTGAAATTTTGATGTCACGAGACAGCCTCGCATCACACAAGAAGGCAGGCAGGCAGGCAGCCAGTATATTTCCGTTTACGGAAGGCGGCCCCTTGAAGCTGAGCTGAGGCTACTAAGCTGTGTTGCTTGTGTTGCCTGTCTCGGGCGGTGGTATTTGGTAATTTGCCGCTTTAGGCCTGTGGCACGTGGTCATGACGTCGGCGGTATTGCTCATACAGACGAGTGAGCCTACCAAAACGCCACCACCGTGGCTCTGTACCATAATTTGCCTTCAGCGGAACGTCACGCACAAAGAAGAGCGAGGCGAGGCTACGGGGAAGCGCGAGGACGGCAGGGCGGGAAGGGAAAACGGTTAGAAGTCAAAGTACTTTTATTTGCCCTTAAGGGCTTTCGTAAGAATGACGAAATGACGGAGCGGTCAGTAGACAGAAAAGAAATGTAAAAAAGGACGGGAAGACCAGAGAGCCGTCACAGGGCAGATCGAGGTCTTATTGCCGAGTAAGATACAGATGGTAGAATGCAGCGGACAGTAATTACGGCGTACGGGCAGCGGTGCACAAAGGCACCTGGGTCACCCTCTTTTACGAGGAGAATATTCAGCTGGCAGTATCTGGCAGTCTGTCAGTTCTGGCGGCTGCGGCACAACGTGTTGCGTAACAGAAGATGGGAAATGCCATTTACATTTGCATTTGCAAGCATTTTCCCCTTTCCCCCAATCCCAATTAAGACTTGCACCTTCCCAAATACCCTGAAAGCTGAAAGGCTGGCCGTGTTTGCCTGCAGCGGGAAAGGGAAGATGGGGAGGGGGGAACGTTGGCCAGGGTCTTTCGGATAGATAGATCGCACATTTTCTCCTTTCCTATTTTCCCTTGACAAAGACCCGTCGAGCAACCCCCCCAGCTCGGCTAAGAATGCCGTTCACCGCTGCCCGGTGGACTTGCCAAGGCCGTCTGGACCGGTCGAAAACGGTCGAAAACCTCGAAAAGGAGGGAAAAGGAGAGAAGAGGAGGGCGGCTGGTGGTCTTGGGGGCGAAAATTGCCATGGCTCCTCGCATGGGTGTCCAAGAATTGCATCCTGGGAGTTGGGAAAGAGGAAGACTGGATTGTTGTGTGCGCGCAAAAAAGGCGAGAAGACACAAAAGAGGAGATTTTGTGGGATGGGAGCTTGGGAGCTTGGGAGTTGTCTGTCATGCATGTCAACAGGTCAACAAGAAGGAGCGATCCAGTGCAGGGCAGCGAGGGCAGCTGGGGGCACCACACTTGGGAAAGAAGGAACGGGTGCACACCTTTCTGTGCCGCTAGACCGTTCTGTCAGGGTCCAGACCTTCCAAGAGTGGCCTGAGCTGGCCAAGTTTCGGTGCCGGCTTCCAACATTTTTACCTCGCACCGTTCCCTTCTGAGCCCGAGGCGCCCTTCTTGTGAGCTTGTCTGCTTGTCCTGCAATAAAGTTTGGAGACGAAAAAAAAGGCAACGCGGCCCACCGCTGAAGTTTTCATTTTAATGAATGCTTTAGCGACTGCTTTAGCGGGCAGAGTCGTCACAACCGCTAACGGTTAGTGCACTCCACCGCGACTCCGTAGCTTCTTTGTCTCCGAGCAAGTGCTAGCGAGTCCCCTATTCCAGTGCATATTTTGCTCCATGGCGCCTTTTCTGGTTCTGCACCGTTGCGGAATTAAGTATTAATCTTACAACGTCCATACAAGTCGTTTGCCCCCACACTACACCATACCGTTCTCTCCCTTCTGTCACTCTTCCTGTCCAGCCGCACGATACTGGCTTGCGAACAGGCTGCGTCGTCGACCTCCTTCAAGATGTTCTAGGATTGTCGTACGAGGTCGTGCCGCAAGCCACATGCACATATGCAATATTCTGGTGCTACGAGAGGCACGGGAGCGGTGCAGCTTTCTCATGTCTCTTGAGTCTGCCTGAAGGGCGTTCCCAGGCAGCACCATGGCGGAGCAACGAGGCGGATAAGATATCTTGCTTGTAAGATACTCCGCAAGACGATCTTAATTGCGCCCGAGATGGATCGAGTCGTGGTGGGCACTGCACCAGGGCATGGGGCCTCCGATTCTGGGGCGGCAAGGACCCTGATCTCCAGCGCCTGCCTGTGAGCTCTGGGTGTCCTTGCCTTTGGATTGTTTCTGGACGGCAGTGCTGGTCGTCAAATGCGCGAACAAAAGAGGAGCATGGGACATTGGCCAAATTCCCTTTCCAGTCGGTCAAGTCAAATATGGACGGAAAAAGGCCAACCGGACCCCGCTAGACCACACGCAGCTGCGACGGAAGATACCTCGCACGGCACAAAATACCCCCAAAATGTCGTCAAACAACCACCTATGACGTTGTTTGGCGCGATGCGAGCTTCGGAAGGCCTGGTGTGTGTTGGTGTGTGCTGGTGTGTGCGGCTGCGAGGCTAGTTATCGGCGAGGTTCTTGTCCCTCCGGTGCATCTAGAAGGTCCAGACCGTCCAAAACGTCCACAACATCCCATTCTTTCCTGTCTTTCCTGTCTTTCCTGTTTCTCGCAAACCAGCTCTGCCACTCTGTCCTATTTTGGGACATATTTGGATGCGCTCTCCCTCCCTGCAATGCGGCCTGTTTCTCCTTGGGTTTCACGCCGTCGCACGCCGGCCCTGGTCGACTCTGTCGCGTTTCAATTCCTCTTGGTACATATGGGGTCCCCTGGGGCAAACTAAGCAATATGTCGTCGAAGCCTGGCCATTAAGTTACCGCGTATGTTTTTAGACCGCTGTGGTCATCCTCTCCTTTCTTTCTCGTTGCTTCTGTTCTTTTTTCTCTCTTGCTTCAACGGTGTTCAATCTTCCTCGGCACGAGAAACATCGTTGCTGAGACATATTGGCACGTTTGCGGCTGTAATTGGAGAGCGCGGAAATGGCCACGCCGAACGCCGCTCACGCGTTTCGCGGACAGGCGACCGGAAGGCCTGATCTGTCAGCAAGCTGGCAGGTTCCCGTGGGGGCTCGTCTGCTCGTCTGCTCGTCTGCTCGCCTGCGCGCCTGCTCGCCTGCTCGCCTCCTTGTACCTCGCCCGCTAGCCTAGCCCGGCCGTTGGCAAAAATGCTGACAGCAGGTATGACGACATGACCGCCCCTTTTTCCCCTTCTTTTTTTACACTGCAGTGTCCTGTCGCCGCCCACTAGCCGGCGCCAGTATCCCGCCTCCCCGCCCGCAGTCTGCCCCCCATTCCGTTATTTCCATTGCATCTTAGCTTCTGTAATTACTCCGTATGTCGTACTGCAGCCTTTTCCTTCTGGGCGCTTCTGTCCTACTGTGACAACCCCCCCAAATGTGCTTCCGTAAACAGAAAAATAGGGGAACCCGCCGCCAAAAGGAGACCGCCAAATTCCTTAAAATACATCGCACTTGCCTTTTGGTCCTTGCTTCCTGCCTCCGGCGGACCAAACGTCATGAAAAACCCACCGTTCTTGTATTAACTCCGTATCTCCCTCACCTACTCTCTCCTATTTCCCCCCTTCTGATCGAAAAAGGAAACTGCAACTCGTCCAACTCCCCAACTCGCAGCACCTCATAGCAAAGATAGAAAGAGCCCCCTTTGTTTGGGACTCCCAGCCCTAGCAACAACGACCGACGAGCATCGGATTCGTCTCGACCGTCTCGACGACTGCCCAGCGTCAAAATTGTGCCTTCAGGGCCGTTTTGCGCCTTCCCATCCCACTGCTTGGTTTCGCTTGGTCGCTCCTTACAAACATACTACGGAGTACGAGTATTTTAACCACGCTACCAACTCCAACTTTCCTCGTCCACCGCCAAAAAGCCAAAAACGTATTGTCGATCACACTCCCCATCGCCACTTCCTCCTTCCTCGACGTCGTACTTGGTTTCTTTCTTGTCGAGCTGGTCCTATTTTCTTCTCTCGACTTTCTTCGCTCCTTCTCTACTTCGCCTTGTTTCTCCTCTCCGATCTCCTCCCGTCTTCGCAGTCTTCTTTCCCACTTTCCTCTATTCTCTTCTTAGCCCCGTATTAACTCTATTTTCTTATTTCTCCCACACCCTTTTCTGTTTCTTCCACCACTACACAACGACACCACCACACAAACACCCGCCGATTCATTTACCATCCTGCGCGCCCACCACCACCTACTTCTCACGTTTAATTCGGCTTCGGGTTTGATTTCGATCTTGTCGACCTCCCACGCCTTCTTCTCGGACGATCCTCGACTGTTCCTACTGGTCACACCTACAGTCTTATCACGCTCTTCTCCTCTTTGCATCCGCACATCGTTCTCCTCAAATATATCGCGGCCGTCCCCCCTCGATTTCCCATTTGTCACCTTTCGAACCGCGTCGGTCTCTTCCAGTTTGCACAGCGCGGCACTGATCACACTTACACCCTCGCCTACCCTCTTCGGTCCCAGGTTCATTGTCCGCGAGCCAGACGTGGTGATGTCGTCCTAGGACGTTCGCATATTCTCCCCCTAATTTTCCCCTCCTTGTCTTTGTGCCCGCTGGACGACGGACACCGACAACATCATTCGCCGTTGACCCGATCGCCACAAATCACAGCACAATGAAGACAGCACGCCCCGCGCCGCTGCCGGCGCACGGGACACCACACCAACACCAATACCGATCCAACAAGACCAGCACGCCGTTAACCTCGCCTCGCATGCTGGCATACTCCGTGGGCCAGCCATACCCGCCGAAACTGTCACCAGCTGCCAATATCAATATCGCCGCACAAGATGCAACGATATCGTCAAGTCCCAGCTATTTTGGCCTCGTCGTCGAACCTTCCGGCGACCCGAGAGACTCGGCCGTCGTTCCCCGGGACAACTGGAGCCCACCTTCGTCCTCAGTCAAGTCGTTTACCGCCGCGATACCAAAGCAGATGATGCCCCTGGACGCCAACCCCGCCTACGAAGCCTTCCGCCGCGGCGCCGACGCGAACCACTTCGTCCGGTCCTTCTCGCTCGGCTCCTCGCAGTGGGGAGCCGAACAAACATCGCCGCCCGTACCCGCAACCGCAACCGCGCCCGTCGACGTGAGCCCGAGCAACGCGCCGATCTCTGTACCCCGGCCAAAATTTACAAGGCGGTCTACACAAGACAATGGCCCGACCTCACATCCCATGACTATCCCTCCTGGCGCCTCTAGTGCGATGCCCTTGTTCCGTCCGACGTTCCAGCAAAGAAGCAGCCAAGAAGCGTCAAAGCGGGCGAGCACACAGATGGATGTTGATGCGGATGCGAACAGCCTGCACGACTCCGCCTACGTATCCTCGGATTCCAAGAGAAATTCCGAGGCATCCATTGACCCGCCATCCTTCTTCAATGCGCCTCGCTTCGAGTCGCCGGTTCAGCTCGATCCCGCCCCCGAGTTGAAGCCGTCTGTTCAGCATCACACGTTTGCCGACGCGCGTCGGCAACCGCCACCTCACTTCCCCCTGACTCTTGGCCGGCTGAGCATGGCCACGGCAAGGAAGGGTAGCATGGGTGCTGGTCCTACGCCGTTGCGTGCAGAGACTGCTCCTCCATCGGCCGATTCGGCACACGGTATGATGGACGTTCAGCAGCTCAAGGAAATTCTTGATCTCGATGCGGTACCGAGCCCCACCGGTGACTCCAGTAAGCGGCTGCTGTTGCTCGATGTCCGCGTGGCCACGTACTATGCCACTTCTCGCATTCACGGCGCGCTCAACATGTGCATCCCGACGACGCTGCTCAAGCGTGCTACGTTCACCTTGCAAAAGATGCAGCTCACGTTCGCCAAGGACGAGGACCAGGCCAGCTTCGCCGCGTGGCGCGATGCCAGCTATCTCGTCGTCTACGACAACAACTCGGCCGAAAAGCGGGATGCCGTTGCCGCCATGAACATGCTTCGGAAGTTCACCAACGAAGGCTACAAAGGCCAGGCCTTTGTCCTCCGCGGTGGCTTCAAGGCGTTTGAAGAGGCCTACCCGAACTTGGTCGATCGTCAAAGTCCTTCGTCTTCGTCGTCTGGATCGTCGGCCCTGTCGCTGGGTCCTTCTGGCCCGCGGAAACTATCGATTGCGCCCATCCTGGGCGGTGTCATGCTTCCCTGCGCCACCTCGAACCCGAACCCCTTCTTTTCCAACATCCGTCAGAACATGGACCTGGCCGATGGTGTTGGCCGTATCGATCTGAAGCTTCCCCCGGGCACTTCCATTGATACCCTTCCAGCCTGGCTGCGGAACGCTGCGGACCCGGCCGACCGCGGCCAGAGTGTGTCCAAGAAGTTCCTGAGCATCGAGGTTGCCGAGCAGGGACGCATGAAGGACGCCTACGGCGTCATTCAACAGTCGATGCACGGCGCCGACCCCTGCGCACCCTCGATCCAGATTTCTGGTGTGGAGAAGGGCGGCAAGAACCGGTACAAGGACATTTTGCCTTTTGACCACGCTCGCGTTCGTCTGCAAGGGCGGGCCGCGGGCGACTGCGACTACGTCAATGCCAGCCACCTGCGTGCGAGCCGGAGCAACAAGCGCTACATTGCGAGCCAGGCTCCGCTCCCGGCGACATTTTCTGATTTCTGGTCCATGATCTGGGACGAGGACGTCCGCGTCATCGTTATGCTCACGGCCGAGTCGGAAGGTGGCCAAGTCAAGTGCCACCCGTACTGGAAGAACAACGAGTACGGCAATCTCACGCTCCGTCTGCTGAGCGAGAAGAAGGTGTCCCTCGACGCCGATAAGCACCGCCCGAACTCCACTGCATCTGGCTCAACAGTGTCGGCCGCGTCGGCAAGCGATTTTCCCTCTGCCGCCGAATCTGGGAGACGCCGCGCGCAGACCTTGGTTTCAGCAGAGGGCATCGACAGCGGCGCTGCGTCGTCTGGATCGTTCTTTGGCCAGGCAAGCACCTCTAGCAGCAGTGACGCGCCCTTTGTCTACATTCGCAAGTTTGCTCTTAGCCACCGCGGCCATGCATTCTCCCCCATCCGTGAAGTCACCCAGCTGCACTACCCGTCGTGGCCCGACTTTGGCACCCCCGCGAAGCCCAGCCATCTGCTGGCACTTGTCGAACTGGCCGACGCCACGCAGCGGGCGGCATCGCCTGCGGAGATCATCCCGCAAGGTATGACAAAGACAACGTCCATGCCCCTGGTCCAGGCAGCTGCTGCTACGGGTGGCTCGGGTGTTGGCAAGATCGACAGCCTGCTTTCGCCGTGGTACGACGAGCCCGAGGCCAACCCCGCGCCTCGGCCCATGCTGGTGCACTGCTCGGCCGGCTGCGGACGCACGGGCGCCTTCTGCACGGTCGACTCGGTTGTGGACATGCTCAAGCGGCAGCACCAGCGCTCCATCCGGCGCGCCAATGCCGCATCCGGCCTGTTCTCGCAGCAGCAGCCGCAGCCGCCGCGCCGCCGCCGTGAGAGCAACAACATTGCGCCCAACGAGGTGATCGGTGACGACATTATCATGAGCGACGACGAGAGCGACGACCACCGCTTTACGCAGATCAGCAGCACTATTCTTGACGCCGACAAGGGCTTTGACACGGCGTGGCTCGACAGCGACCAGGTCGACCTCATCGCCGGCACCGTCGAGGACTTCCGCACGCAGCGTCTGAGCATGGTCCAGAGCCTGCGCCAGTTTGTGCTATGCTACGAGACCATTACGGAGTGGGTGTCCAAGATGCAGGAGCGTCGTGGCGGCGGCGGTATCCGCGGCCCCGGCCGTGCTCGTAGCGAGAGCATGCGCATGACACTCGGCTGATGTGGCACATCTCGCCCATCTACGCTCTCTACCCTCTACCTCCTTCCTTTACCCCTTATTGCAAGCTCCGTTTTATTATGACTTTTCTCTTTTATTTCATTGGTTGGTTTAGCCGGGAAACTTGGCCCGTCGTGGTCTCATGGCAGCGGCACAGCAAAAGGTTAGGGCGTTTATGTTGTGTTCCTTTTATACTGTTTATTTGTTATTTTGTCCGCTTTTTTGGACAATGAGGAAAAGGGGCATCTTCTGGTCGTACACGAGGGACTCATCGATGGCCCTCTCGCATTTCTACGGAGCATTGGAGTAGCCGGCGCGCTAGGTTTAACGAGATTTTCCCTTTCTTTTTATATGCGTATTCTTTTTATGGTCTGTTATATTTCTTCGATTATCTTTCTTCTACATGCATATGGTTGATCGAATGGATCGAAAGGCTGTGGGATATTAAAAAAACCTCTGGCGTGTTAGCTTTTAGCTTTACAATGAATGTTTAGAACGTTTTATGACAGATCTTGCTCTCGGATATAGCCCTGTGGTCAAGCGAGAACAGCGGGATGATCGTGCAGAGCATTAGCTATGTGTAGTTCAGTGAGTGGACGATGCGGTTTTGCCGTTGTAAATACCAACAGACAGATGCCTGATATATGTGACCTGTGATTTAAAATCACGAAAGAAACTCCTAATTTACAAAACTAAAAGAATGAACAGTCATGCCAGATGAAGTCCCATATTCCCTTCCTCAAAGCCGTCCAATGTTCGTAGACAAGCGTCACTCCTCCACCTTTCAATACCCTTTTATGACTCGTTCATCTTGCTGTCGGCCGGCGTTGCGGTCGAAGCAGCCTCTTTTGCTGCAGCCGCATCCTTGCTGGCACCCTCCGCCCGTTCGCCCTTCTTGTCTGCCGCCGCCTCCTCCTCGGCCGGCAGCAGGCCCCGCAGCGCCAGGTCGTAGATGACGCCCTCGACTTTCTTGACGGCGTACTTGACACCGTCCACCTTTTTTCTCAAAAAATCGTTCTTGAGGTTGAGCAGCTGGAAGCCGGCGTGCAGGTCCTTGACAAAGCGGCTGATGCGCACGGCCAGCTCGCCGTCGCCCAGCGTCACGGCGTTCATGGCCAGGCGGCCGAGCTCGTCGGTGAGGGCCGTGAGGGCCGACAGGTACTCCTCGAGGGCAATGTGGAACGCGTCGTGGTTGATCTCGACGGGGACGCCAAAGACCTCGCCGACCTCCTCGAGGGTCAGCAAGCGGCCGACGGCGGGGTGGGAGGTGTCGCTATCAAGACTGGCGACGCCGCCGAGCCACGCAGCCAGCAGCACGGTGAAGATGGCGTCCTGCAGGTGGCGCGTCCAGCGGTGGTTGAACTTGTAGTAGGGATGAGCCGACGCGACCTCGCTAAGAGAGCGGACAGTGGCGACCTCGTCAGCGACGGCGGCGTCGACGGCCGGCAGCAGGGCGGTCGGGTAGCGGGCGCGCGGCGTGGAGTGGACGCGCGAGAGGACGCCCTGGGCGTAGGCGACGTTGCGCTCGAGGGTCTCGACGATGCCGTCGAGCTGGGCACGGACGGCAAGGTCCTGCTCGGCCTTGGCCTTGAGAGACTCGAAGACGCGCGGGTTGATCATTGTGGGCGTGGTAGACGTGGTGGTGGGTGAAGACGAGCAAAGACAAGAGGCCAATTGGAGCAGAATATTCTTACTCAAGTCTGGCGATCTGAGTTTTTCGGGCATGCAAAGCTCTTTGGAGCTCTCTTTACGCAGTACGGGCAAGGTGCAAACGCGTGTGGCAACAAGGACGGTAGCTCCTTCTTCTACAAGATACGACATACACACAGCAACGACTCAATTCAAGTAAGACGACATGATCACACCAGGTAAAGTCGGAAGAAGCAATGGGAAGCATCCAGGTGAAGTCTTCTTCCTTACATCCCAGGCAAGCCTGAGATTGCAATGAAAAAAAAAAATGAGCACACACAAAATGTAGAAGATTGTTCGCGTCGCTTGGAGGCAGTGTAATACCAAGGACACAGTGGCAGTCGATCATGGGCAAGCCCAGAGGATCGTCCGCCGCGAGACAAAAATTAGATTAATCACGATTTTACTCCGTAGAGTAATTTCAGAGATTAAACTGAAAAGAACAGATACTACACTTGATCTAAGCCAAAAGGCAAAGAGAGCTAAGGAAAAAAGAAGAAAAGAAAATTCTAAGAACGAAGGGGAGGGGGAAGCCATATTTATAGGAATTTGGGGGGGCAGGCGCTGGTGGGGCCCGCAGCGAAAATTTTGTGTGGCCCGTGCGAGAATGCAAAGGAATTTGCGGCGGGTGGCACGGTGGGTGTAGGCAGCCTTCGTCACCGCCTTTAGGCTTCATCAGATCGAGTGGGTCTCACTTTCTGCCGCCCTGGCCTCAGAGGACGACGTAGCGGGGTAAATAGAGTGGAATCGGTCTGTCTACGTCTCGTTTGTGTGAGCATTCTATCTCCACGTGAGACACATCGACTGCTATCATCCGCCAGCTCTCGACGGTCATCCTCCGCGAGCCTCTCCGACACGATAGGAGCTAGGCACGATTCCGTCCAACTACGAACTAGAGAGTGACTTGCTCGTTTCATTCTCTCTGCTCTCTACGTCTTTTCCTACTACGCAAGGTGCTCACTCGCCAAGATGCACGACAACCGTGGGTTCTCCTCAATTGCCAGCCTCTCCAGAGTCTCCCCTCTTCAGAGTCCCCTCTCTTCGCTCCTCGTCCTAACTTTCTCTCCCCCTCCAGGCTCCCATCCGCTCCTCGAGCAGGTCCCTCTGACCGTCTCCCCGTTCGTCCACCTGCCACGCGCCACCACCCTTCCCTACCGCTACAAGACCATGCCCTCCGCGCTGCCGCCATCCATCATCGAGGCCGGCGGCGGTGGTCCCGGCGCCACGGCCAAGACGTCGTATGTCACCTCTCCGGCCGCAAACCTGTCCGCCCACCCCGACGACATCCTCGCCAAGTGCCGCGCCCTTCACGAGCACGTCGCCCGCCTGCAGGCCGATGCCGATGCCGAGCTGCGCCAGTTTGAGCAGCGAATCCAGGCGCGTGAACTGGCAGAGAAGCGGCGCGTGGCCCCCGGCTGGCTCGACTCGGAGGACCGCCTGCTGGTACCTGAGAAGAAGGATTCGGCAACGGGATCACCAGGAGAGCGGGGCAGCGACAGCGGCGGCGATGGGTCGGCCGCGCAGCCGAGTGAGATGGCGGCATCGGTGCCCGAACAGCCGGCTTTTGCTGCGGTGAGCAGTGGCGGTGTGACGGGTGAAGCGCTTGACCAAGCCTTCGGAAGCATGCAATTACGAAGTGGGTGAGGTGTGAAATTTGCGCTTTCCGTCCCATAGCAGGGGTCATGGCTGTTTTTTTTTGTTGATTTTATTTCGAGGTTGTGGTGGGACTTTCGTGATTTTTTTTCTCATTTTTTATTGGTTTGGGAGCGCATTTATCGGGGGTTTTTATGGGAATACTTTGGGCATATTGAGTAATGTTTACGGTCATGGGCTTGGAGTTAAAGGAGTTTTTATTCTAATGGGACAGTATACACGAAAGGGCATATTAAATTTGAAGCCTTTTATTTCTCTTCCTTTAAATGACTATTGTGGCCATAACCAAATCAAGATGCCGTGATATAAAATAATAATAAAAGCATAAATTCGCCGGTAATAAATCCCATAAAAATCGCTAGATGGAAAAGCCTACACATTTGCTTTCTTCTCTTATTTTTTTTTTCTTTCACTCTTTTCGTCCTCGCGTCTCCTCTATGGTAGCGTCCGCATCACGGCCTCAAAGGCCACCAGTGCCATGGCATTCGCAGGGAACGCCCGCAGGAAACTCGGTAGGAAGCCCCGGAAGAAGCCCTTGTAGCCGCTCTCCCGGTACACGGCGGTGGCGGCGTCGCGCCAGTGCGGGAACCGCGGCGTGCCGTCATTGAGCTTGCCGCCCAGCGGGTCCGTCATGATGCGCTGCTTGACGACGTCGCTCGGGTAGGCGACGATCCAGAAGACCTGGGCAGACAGGCCGCCGGCCCAAAAGTTGACGAGGGCGGGCGGCAGGGCGGTGTGCTTGTTGAGCAGGCGCGAGAAGACGTCGTAGCTGCCCCACCAGAAGAAGAAGAAGGAGCGAAAGATCATGGTGGAGAAGAGGCCGCGGTAGATGCCGCGGATGCCGTGGCTGCGGTAGATCTTGCCGGCGCAGTCAAGGGGACCATGGTACAGCCGGTCGGCCTTGTTGGCGGCGTATTGCACCTGCAGGCGGGCCTTGAGGTGCTCAAAGGGCGCGGCGACAAAGCTCACAGTAAAGCCGGCAAAGATGCCGGCAATGCCGTGGCCGTACGAGGGGAGCGCAGGCCCGCCCGCGGCGGCGCCAGCGCCGGCGGTGGTGGCCGCGGCTGCGTCGATGCCAAAGACGTGCTTGCCGAGCAGCTTCTTGTACATGGTCAAACTGCCGAGCATGACGCTGTCCATGAACATCCAACCGACGAGCGGCGGCGTGGCGCCCTTGTACAGGGCGCGGACGCCCTCGTTGCGGATGGTCTGGGCAAGGCAGGACATGGGCCCGGCAAAGCGCTCGGCAGAGGTGGTCTGCATGCGGACCTTGATGGTGTCGAAGGGGTGGCCGACGGACAGCTTGGCGACGCCCGAGAAGACGCCTGCGACGAAGCCCTTGTAATGTGCTGACGACGATTCTGCGACAGGTGGCGGCTTGGGTAGCGGCGCGGCCACGGCGAGCGTGCCGTCTACTGGTCTTTGTGTAGCCATTGTGTGTGTGTTTGTATGTGGTGGTTGGGTGCGAGAAGGTAGAACAAGAATCGTCCCGGTGCAGTTCTACTCTCTGCCGGCCGCCGCTCGTTGTGAAGCCGCTAATTAGGTGGAAGGTTCGATCGGTCGTCAAAGAATTGTCAAGGAGAGAATAAAGAAAGAACGAGGAAAGAACAAGGAGAACCGAAGACAAGAAGGAGAGAGAAGGGAAGATGAAGAGAAAACCAAAAGTGGAAAGAGCTGACTCAAAGAAAGCACAGTCAGAAGGAAGTTACCCCAGATGGGGGAGAGAAGGAGGAGCAAAAGTTGAAGGAAGGTACGGAGCACGGAGCAAAGCTGACCTCTCCCCGGGTCTGTACGTCGTATGGAGTAATGAGGTGCAAGTACGGAGTCAAGGCACGCTGGACAGCTTCGTCTCCAAAAAGAAAAAAAAAAAGGCTGCCACAGCAGTTTACCCCACGGCGGTTTCGGAGGTCCAGCAGTTTGGAGATGCGGTGGTGGTCTCCTTTTGGTGTGCTTTAGGTGTGAGATTCACACTTGCGACTTTGCGCCAGCGGCCGGGGTTCAGCTAGAGTCCCCGGCGCGGCGTGGGAAAGAGGGACCCTGGCAAAAAAGCGGGGCACCACACCTGCCCTGGATTTGGTCCATCGATGGCGGATTTGATGTCGAAGAATTGCATGGCAGCTTTAGGTGCTGGAAAGAGTGGAGAGGACTTTTCTCCGTATGCTCCTTCCTTCAACTGGACGATCTTATCTTGGCTCTCTTTCGTTCTCCAGATTGTGCATTTGGGCTGCAGAAGAGACGTGACGATGTCTTTGTACTTTCTATGATTCTCTTGATGCGTGTGTTCGGTTCTGCTAACCGCCGCCTGGCGTGTGAGACCAATATATGCTCCGTTTCCTCTCTTTCCATGAAAGATAAAGTATCAAAAAAAAAATTAAAAAGAAAACGTACAGCAGCGGGTATTCGCTGGTCGTCACCGACCCAACTACTAATCCGCCGATTACAGGTTTAACTAGGGGAGAGCGGACGGGATCCCGTGTTCTCCTGTATCTATGGCCGTACGTGAAAGATCACGGTGTAGGTCGGTATTATATGGGCCACTCCGGTGTCAGGGAGCTTACGTTTTGATTGAAAATCAACATCTCGATGTCTGAGATGGCCGTACATAGTGTGCCTGTAAATAGAAATATCATCCAATTGTATTTTCATCTTCCGTTTCACGTTATCTTCTTTATTCCGATTTACATACTGCACGACGACTTAAAGTGGTACAAAAGATCCTTCTGTTTTTATGTGCTGTTTCTCTTCCCTCCTTTTTGTTGCCTTTTTCTCGAGTATATCCAAAAAAATCGAATGATTTGCCGCTCGGTAGCGCCCTATTCTTGCTGTCTTCAACAAAGATCACCAATATGCGCCCGCCTGAGATGTCCTGACCATATATACCTGTCCTATCACGCCGCCACCAACCATCCTGACCGCCTAAAAATCGTCCTCGATTCCGGCCGCCGCCTCCGCCACCTTGCGTGCCCGGTGCGCCTCTGCCCACCAGCCGTGCGACGTCACGTTCCGCGGGTCTTGCGTCAGGCCGGCCTTGAGCGGCTGCCCCGCGGCGCTGCGGTCCAGCTCCTCCCACGGGTTCGGCGTCAGGATGTAGTGCACGTTTTTGACGGCGTCGTCCTGCCAGATGGCGTCGTGCACGCCGGGCCACCGCAGCGTCTTGAGCGCGTTGTACGTGTACGGCAGCGAGACCCAGCGGCCGCGGAAGAGCGTCGACAGCAGGCTTTGGTCGGCAAAGTCGAGGTCGGCGGCGTTCTCGTCCATGAACGAGACGATGCGCTCGAACAGCGCCTTGTTGGGCACGACCACTTGGAGACCACCATTGATGAGCTCGACGCCCACCGGCTGGTTGGGCAGCGCCGGGTCCGGGTCGGCGCCCTCGGTCTGGGCCTTGGCCGGATCGGCGTGCTGCAGCGAAAAGGCGCAGTTGGCGGGCACCCAGTCGCTGGGGTAGTGCTTCTTCCCCAACGGATTGCAGACGCAGGCGTGGCCGGCGGCAAAGATACGGCGGCTGTTGGCGGGCGCGGGCTCCTGGGCGGCCAGCTCCGGGTCGTCGAGCGGTAGGTCCATGAGCTCGTCCATGTTGCGGCGCACGAGCATGTCGCTGTCGAGCTGGACGACGCGCGTGTACTGGGTCAGGCCAAAGGGCGTGAGCTTGCTCCAGCAGTCGTAGAAGCGGGGGTCGGCGCTGTAGTCGCGGTGTGACTTGGTGGGTAGGAGGTAGGCGATGCGCTGGTGAGGGATGCCGCGCGCGGCGAGCGCCTGCTTGCCCTCCTCGGGGAACGAGTCCGTGTACAGCGCGACGAGCGGGTAGGCCGACTTGACGTTCTGGAGGGAGGTGTTGAGGGTCAGGAGGCCCGGGAGGTAGTCGAGGTTGGTGATCAAGGTCGTCCAGACTAGCGACGGCGAGGTGTTAGCTGTGAGTCTCTTTCTTTCTCTTTCTGTTTCCGTCTCGGTCTGTCTCTCCCCTGCACACACTTACCCTTGTCTGAATCGACTGCCCGCTTGCCGTCCGACATCGTGATGGATGCTGTTGAGAGGAGGGGGGATGTCGAGGTGGTGGAAAGGAAGTCGGTGTCGAGGACAGGAAGAACAGCCAAGACAGAGTCAAGTCAAAGTCAAGGACAAACACCGCGATTTGGGTCGAGCTTCGCAACGGTTGCGATCAGAGCTGCATTTTGTGACGGCTACCTGGCCGTCTGCCGAATGACGCCATACTAGCGCCAAAAGTTGGCTCGCGCAGACTTGCTGTTCCTGTCGATGCTGCCAGGCGCTGTAGCGGGGCAATAACGGCTGGCACGATTGCAGCGGGCGCCGCCTTATCGTCCAGGGGCGGCGCTATCGGCAAGACGCGGCAGACAGCGCCGACAGCACTGACTGCTGACATACTACTACAGGCAAGCCTTGACACATAGTATCTTTGTCTGAGAGATAGGATTCTGATTTCTGATTTCTCAGCGTATCGGAAGAGATGCGCGTGGAACGGGGTATATATTGCGAATTAATCTGAGAGAGAAAATGGCGTCCACGTGGGTAGACGGCATAAAAGAAAAAGAAGAGAGGAAAAGAAACAAAAAGATATGAGACAGTTCACAGACAAAGCGAAAAATGCAACAAAATACAATAAAATAACACAAAATGCAAGAGCTAAGAGACTGTAAGAATAACGCCTCTGCTTTCCCAATGCTGCTCCCGAAACTCCAAGGTGATGGTATTGTGATTTTGGCGAAGTTGCGGCAAACTGGCAAATTGTGGCATGAAAAGACGGAAAAGAGGGCGTCAAGGATTGGAATCAAATTCGTCGTCGTATCATCGTAAGGAAGGACAAGTGGAGAGAAGATAAAAGGAAAATAAACGTAAAGACGAGATTGTAAGGTAAGGTAGACATCGTATAAGGCCAACGTCTAGTTACGGCGGCCGGGCCCGGATTTATATTTCTGCAAACACTGTTAGTAGCTGTTCTCTCACGATAACCGCAACGTCTGGCTCTGGTACTCACGTCTTCGACCCGCCGCAGGTTCTGTGGGTCCAGGCTGTTGGTCGCGCCCATCAGCGTCTGCCCGATCGCCTTGGTCGCACCGATCGCCGGGCGGAAGATGATCGTCGGCGCGTGCTTGATCACCACCTTGGCCGCGCCCGTGGCGCTCGTGCTCTCGCGCACCTCGGCCGGCACTGCAATGATGGCGTCGCGTGCCACGTGGAGGTCGCGCGCGAGACTGGTGTACGCGTGCCGTAGGCCCTGGACGACACCCGTCGGCTGGTCGGCGTACAGGCTAATCTGCTTGCGCTCGTCATCCGAGTCATCGTCGCCGTCGCCGCCAGAAGGAAAACCGCCGTTCTGGGTCGTGTTCTGCGGCGCGTCCGGGTTGTTTTTATTGAGCACGCCCTCGGCGCCCTGCAGTACGTACTGCGTGCCCGTCGCTACCTTGGCGCCCAGCTTAACCAGCTCTGTGCCCGTCGACTTGGCAAAGGCCATGGCGCCCTTGGAGATGGACCGCACGATGCGTCCGTTGTGCCGGTACTCCTGGATGGGAATCTCGATCAGGTCCTTGAAGCCGCTGCCGACGGTCACGAGAGACCGCACGGGTGCGAGGCCCGCGAGGACGCCGGGCAGCTGGTGTCGCTTGATGTCCGGCATCCAGATGTCGTTGAGCGTCTTGCCCAGCCGGTCGAAGCCCGACACGCCGTAGATGATTGTGTGCCGCATCGTCATGCGCGACCCGTCGAGAATTAGGAAATTCATAAACTCGGTCGTGTGGCCCGATCGTAAACCCGCGTAGTCCACCCGTTTGGGCTTAAAGTCCAGCTGCACGGGGATGTCACGAATCTCCGCCCGCTGGATGAAGGGGATGTCGCTAGTCGACGCGTGCGTCGGTGGCGCGTTGTCATCCTTGAACTCAAAGAAGCGCGTGATAAAGTCGAGCGCGTCCTGGTCGACGTGCAGCCGCAGCGGGAGCAGCGACACCTTGAGCACAAACTCCGTGGCCGCCAGCTCTGGCACCGGTTTGACAACGAGAGCCTCGAGGTGCACCATATCGCCGTCGATCGGTCGCTCGCCAGCATCGCGGTCGTAGGTTGCAAACTTCTTCCACGTCGACGTGGGCACGTGGTCAAAGACATCCAGGTCGCGGATGCGCACGTCAGTTGACGACTGCGTCTCGCCCGAGTCCGGTGGGTAGACCACCAGATCGGCCGCGACGCCGCCGAGCTCAAACGTAATTTTGTGACGCCGACTGCGGTGTAGCTTCAGCTTCTTGGACCGGCCGCCCCGCGGGGGATAGGTCTGGCCACCGCCGCCACTGCCGCCGCCGCCTCCTCCACCGGCACGCGTCGACGTGGCCGTAATGGTCGTCGCCGCAATCGATTCGGTGTCGCCCGTCGCATCGCCATAGATGTTCTGGTTGATCGCCTGTGTCAGGTCGCGGGGGTCGTGCGTGGCCGGAATGCCAATGTAGATGGAGTTGAACAGGAAATCGCCAATGACGGCCTCTTCCTCTTCGTCGTCCGAGTACGGGTTGTACTGGTCTTGGCCTGACCGCCGGCGGTGCCGCGTGCGCCGCTCGTAGGCTTTGGCCTCCACCTCCTCCACCGTCTTAGTGATGATGTCGCGCGTGTGCTGCCAGTCGTAGCCATCAAACAGGTTCCAGATGACGTGGACATCGCGGACGCGAACACAAAGCGGCGGCGGCTTCTTGCCCGCAGCTGCACCACTACCACTGCCGCTGCCAACCTTGCTCTTCTTGTCGTAGTTGTTCTGAGCCGAGTTCCACCGATTCGTGTGGGACGACTCCTCGGCCGCTGTGTCCGAGGCTGTGCCGAAAAAGTTCTCTTCAGCGCCGAGCTCGCTCACCGAAGATCCTAGGAGAGGCGGACTGTCGTCTCGCTTGATGGTCTCCTTTCTCTTGCCCTTGTCTTGTCGAGGAAGGAAGCCACTACGGCTGCGTGTAAGGCTGTTGCGCCGCTCGGTCTGCTCCGAGAACACGGACGATGCGTTGAACAGCTGCTCGGCGACCGTTCCCGCCATGCCATGATCGACGTCCAGGTCGTCTAGGTCGCCGTCAAGGAGGAGATCGTCATCTTCGGCTGTCACTGAGGGCAACGACGCAACAGACTCTTCGATAGCAGCGCGATTGCCCTGGTCGGACAGAAGGACGTGACTGCTGCCCGAGCCGGCGCCGTACAGGTCGTCCTCGCTACCAGGGCCCATGGCGGTACTTGCCTCATCCTCGTCCTCTTCCAGAATGAAATCGTCGTCAAAGTTATAGTTGCCTTCGGCACGGCCAAACGCGTCAATCGAAATCGACGCCAAGAGATCCTTGACCGGCATGACCTCTGTCTTGAACTTGACCTCCTTGCTGGGCGGTGTCGGCGGCTTCAGGGCGTTGGCCAGCGTGATGAGTGTCTGGGTCGAGTCGGCGCATGTCTCCAAGACGAGCAGGTCGTCGCGGACCTCGATATCAATCGTCTTTTCGCCGTCTTCGTCGGCGGCCGACACGTGCAAGGAGACCTTTGCTGCCGAGATCTGGCAAATGTCGACATATCCACGCGCACAGAGCCGTGACACCATGTCCTTGGAGAGGGAAGGCGGCGAGAGGAAGCTGGTGCCGCCAGACGAGCGGCGTGCTGTGTGCCCCGGCGCAAACGACACCTCTTTGGCGGACGAGAGAGTCGAAACGTCGTCCACGAGTAGTAGAGACATCTTGTTGAGGTGGACTACCGTGTCAATTTCCTCATCGGTCTGCGGGATGGCCACCTCGAGACGGGCATCGCCCAAGACGATGTTCAACTTCGACGTGAGCCGCAGCGGGTTGAGACCGATGACACAGTCGCGGAAAGACAGGTCGAGTGTCGTCGGTTTGGAAGAGGTGTCTTTATCACCCGCCTTGGAGAGACCCGTCTTGCCCTTGTTTCCGATGGCAGCCTCGCCTCCGATGGCCGTGTGTGCCTGCTCGCCAAGATTCGCCACGGATGCAGCCAGGCTGTTCTCAAAGTCCTGCGGCGTGGCATCCTCGGCCAAGCCCAGGATGTCCATCACAGTGGGCACCCGGTACTCAAAGTTCAGGCCCCACATCTTGATCTTGATGACCGGCTCCATGTCGTCTCCAATGATACGCAGCATCAATGCCGGGGACTGACCGCTCGCTTGCGCTGGCGACACGATCGTGGACGTTGCGGACGAAGACGTCGCAGCCGCCGCTGCAGCCGATGGGCTCGCCGCAGGGACAACCGACGAACCGATGAGCTCCTCTGTGTGGTTTCGGTGCACAGACAGCGAGCCGACTGCGACGGATACAAGAGACGGGATAGAAATGTGCGCCGTCTCGAGATCTCCGATGGACGCCTGGAGCAGGCCGAGACGACCGCCGATGTCGACCGAGACGTCAAGCCGGCGGATGAGGCCAAGTGTCAATAGCCCCGGTCTATCGTCCTCGGGCAGGTACTTGGCGACCGTGGCTAACCGTGCAATTTCTTCGCCGAGCGAGGGGAGGCAGGACAGCTGCGCAATGTTGTGCACGTGCACGTTCAGGTCATCCACGTTCAAGCGGAGAAGAGGACCACTGCGGCGCTGTCGGAGGAGCGTGTCGACCATAATCACATCCTCGCGCTCGTCAAACTTAACACGCGACGGCGTGATCAGCTCTAGCAGCCGCTCGAGATCCTTGTCTTTGGGCACGTTCAAGAACTCGAGGCGCGTGTTTGACACTTCGGCCGTCACGGGCGGCTCGCCACGGGAGTTGCGCAGGTAGGGACCGGCCAGCTTGATGCGACTCACGCCGATGCCGATGCCTTCTTCACGGCTGACCAGCTTCACGGCGCTCGTATCCAAGCCGACGCTGCAGTCTCTACCAATCAGGTCGAGCCGGATGCCGCCAATGCGCATGTCCACTTTGTTCTCGGCAGCGGCCGACTTGTCGTCGGGGTTGATGGGGGCCTCGAAGCGGACGCCGCGCGGCTTTTGTGCAGGTGTTTCGACCTTGGGCAGGGCCACAGGTCTGGTACCGCCAGCACTACCTTGGGATGCGGCTGACGTGATGGATGAGCCCATGCTCAGGAAGCTGCTGAGGCCGCCGAACCAACTGAACGTCTCGTCGAGGCGTTGCAGATCGACCGATACAAGGAGCGGCAGGGTGTTGACCTCGCACCGGAACACCTGGGCGGACTGGTTGATTTTGACAGAAATGTCGTCGCCGGCCGGAGGAAACACATCGCGCACGGATGCCCGCATCTGGATGCGTCGGTCAAACGACACAATGTTCGCATCAGCGTAACCAAAACGAAACCGCTTCAAATCGATGCTAGTTTTGGTTACCGGAGTCACACTTGCCGTGTGCGATGCGTCTGGCCCTGCCGATGTGTCTGCCGGCGTCGCTGCTGGTGGGGTGAGGCCGACAACAAGGTCTTCCAAGACGGCCTGGAGAAGAACGTCACCCTTATGGTTGAAGGTAGACGCCCGAGGCGAGTCAAAGAAGCGTTCGGCGGTGTCAGCCACGCCGGCGAGCTTGTCGAGGAAGAGGAGCGAGATCTTCTCTGCGTGGACCTTAACGTCCGGCATGGCCGAACCAGTGACATCAGCACCAGCCTGCGTGGCAGCGGGGCCCCGCTTCCGCTGTTGCTTCTGCAGCTTCGCCTTTTGTTGCTGTTCAAAGCCGGTCTTGACCGACTGCAAAAGCTCGGAAACGACCATGGCGAGAAGGAAGCCAATGGACGCATCAAAACGGACTTCCAAGGGAGCGAGGGTCACCTCGACGGACGAGTCGCCATCGGCTGGTCTGTCGTGAGCTGTCTGCGGCAGAAGCTGGCTTTCATCGAGGCGGGCGCTGAAGGAAGTGCTGCCCATTCTCGACGCGGCACCTGCAGACGAGTAGACAGAAAAGGCTCCCGGCATGTGAGGGGCAACAGACCGCCCCAAATTCTCATGATGATGCTGGCGCGGGGTGTGAACGGTGTGCTGGGCGATATCGATTGGCTTGTGGTTGGACGGGACGTAAATAGAGATGTATTGGAGCGCCAGGATCTCTTTGACGAGGCGGGCCGGACCACGGGGTGTGGCGGCTTCGTCCGGTTGCGATCTTGATTCCTCGCCATCTTGGTCCTCCGGACCTTCTTGATTCTCCTGGCCATCGCGGTCCTCGGGCGTCTGTTCGTCCTCTGTGCCCTGCGGACCATCAAAGTTGCCTCCAAACGCAGGCGACGACCGACCGGCAGAGTACACGCTCGAGCGAAGCGCTTCCTCAGAGGGAGGCTCGTCGACAATCTCATCTGGTGCCACGGGCAAAGAACCACGGGAGCTAGACGAACGCCCGGAGCTGGATCTGGATTTGAACATGCCCGATCCGGCCATGCCAAGCGACGCGGCTGATTTTGCAAGGGACGGGGAGCCAGGCGGCGACCGGTCACGTTCGACATCATGCGCAGCTGGTCGCAGAGACAGCTGTGTGGACTGGTCAGGATTGAAGGCCTCGTTGCCGCTAAATTGGGGGTCAAATTCGTCTGTGGGCACCGGGGAGTCTGGACGGGATGAGCCGGACCGGATAGAGCGCCTCTCATTGTAGTCATCGTTGTAGTGGTCGCCGTCGCCGTCTTCGTTGTCCCAACCACCCGGCATGGCGCTCCGAAGACGCGACGAGTCGGCCTGTGAGAAGGCGCTCATGTACATGCTTTCAGCTTCTTCGTGACTGAAAACGTGCGATTCCGTGAGGTCGTCGGTGGGCTCGGTTGAGCCAACGCTACCGGCGCCGCCTGACCCTGAATGCCGTGAACTGCTCAAAGCAGCGCCGGCACCAACGAGGCCCAACCCAGAGGCACCGAGGCCGCCGCCTTCCGAGCGCGGAGGAGACACACTGGCATGCCGGAGAGACGGCTCAGACTGAGCCTCTTGACCCCATGAGCTCCATTGCAGACTGCCCTGGCCATCGTTCCCCTGAACAATGGTAGACTGCGCAGCGTGAGGCGATGCCTGCGGAGGGAGCACTCCCGACAAGGAGGTTGGCAGCCCAGCCGTGTCGCCGTATACGGAGGCCCTGGGTGTCGACGAAGAAGAGGCCAGAGCGGCCGCCAGAGTTGCATCGTCCTCCTCGGCATCGAGAGGCACGTCCTCGTTTGTACCAGAGTCGTTGTCGTCGCTGGAGCTGCCCATTTCGTAGGGAATGTTGAAGGCGTCCTCGCTGTCCTGCAGGCCATACTGGCTCTGCATCATCGCGGACGAGGCCACCGAAGATGCCGCCATGGACGCCGGTCCCTCGCCGTAGCCATCGTCCGAATCGTCCCGGTCATGCAGACTGCCGTGCACGGGATTGCTGTACGCTTGGTGGTTCGAGAAAACGTGTGCTGATGACCCCGTCGACGACCGCGACGGCGGGCCGCGTGATGGGATGCTGGGTGACCGTGAAGAAAGAGACGATGGCATGGACGGCGAGCGGGCCAAAGTCGAGAAGACGTTGGCTTCGGAGATGAGGAAGGCGCGAACGTTCTCAAGAGAAATATGGCGTTTTCCTTCCTTGGGCACGATTGGCGGCCGGTCTGTGTCACCGGTCGTGTTCTTGTCCTTTTCTTCGCCGTCAGTCGGGGCTACATCTGCTGGCGGTGTGATCGACGTTGTGACACCTTCGACGTTGATGCGCGACAGGGCTAGCTGGAACACGACCGGCTCGATAGCACCCGGCGTGGCTGCCCCCGTCGGGCTCGAGGCTGCGGCGGCGGCGGACGCATCGACCGGGACGTCCACCTCGAGCTGGAAGGTCACGCCCTCAATGTTGACTTGGATGCGGTCGACAATGCCCTGCAGAAAGCCGGCGAGAAACGTGGGCAGCGTCAGGGCCTGACCGGTGCCGAGCGTCTGGGAGGAGGACGAGGTGGACTCGTCGTCGTCAAAGTCGTCGTCGTCTTCGTCGGCAGCCGCGAGTGCTTCTTCGAGGGCTTTCTTCTCGTTGACGGGCTGGTGCTCGAGGAAGGACTGTGCAAGGTCGGCCGCGGTGGGGACAACGTCGTCGTCGTCCGTAGTAGACTTGCTGCCGCTGCCTCGCCGGCCGCTCTTGTCGCCTCCTGCTTCGTCGCCGTCTTTGGCTATCCGGAGCCGGACGTCGACGCCTGAGACTTGGATCTGGATCGGGCTGGAGTAAATGTCGACGGGCAGGGTGACACGGAGGATGGCGACTTTGGCTTTGCGAATGTGGAAGGTCGGCGGGAGCTGGAGGAGATGCTGGAGAACCTACGAGGGACGATGTTAGTCAAACCGGTCTTGCTTTCCCCTCTCGCGGTACACGACACCTACCTTTAGTTTCAGGCCGACGTCCCGGAACTCCAGGACGGTGTTCCGGCCCCAGGCCAGGTCGAGGTTGTCCAGGTCGAGAGCGTCGGCATCGAGGACGTCGAAGCGAGAGAGCGCATACCGCAGCAGCCGCTTGGGCATGCTGGAGTTGCGGAAGGAGTCGAGGAGCGACGCCATTTTGGAGGGATAAGATGGCGATAGTGGGAGAGGAGAGTCGTCGTCTCGATATCGGGAGAGGGTGGACAGGTGTCACCGCTCACTGAGAGCGTGGCTGCGGGGGGAAGGCCGCCGGCGTCAAAGTGGAGGGCTGCACGCGGGCAGTGGCGAAGGTCATGGTACTGTAGGGGGTCGACGACGGATGGGCAGTAACGGGAAGCCGGACCTGCAGGAACGATTGTGATTGCGAGAGGATATTAAGTGGCGGGTCGAGCTGGGTATCGCCGGATATGGGATGGAAGGGGTCGAGACAGAAGTCGACGGTCTTGAATAGGCGGCTCCGTTTATCGCAGGCGTTGCGTGGTGGGGAAATACAAGCAAAGGACAGAGGCGAGAGTAGCGAAGGAAACCAAAAAGCAAAAGACCTGCACAAAACTTGAAAGACGAAAGGGGAAAAAAGAACTAAGCAAACGGTGAGAGACACAGTGCCCAAAAGCTGGTCGATGAGGGTTGACGGAAGAAGAAGACAAGAAGCCGAAGAAGGCGCAGGTGGTGGTGGTGGTGGTGGTGGTTTGTGTCGATGGCTGTTAGGTGGTGGTTAATGGCGTGCACGGCAGCGGCAACTGTGCCAGTAGCTCCTTCCTGGGTGTTGTCATCTGAGCCCAACAAGGCCCGTGCCAGACTATCGCAGAAATGCGGCTCACTACGCAGCTACGGTACTGTTGGGGGGAAATAGTGCCACCAAAATGAGAATCGTATCCGGAAGTACCTCTTCATACTTTACGCGCGAAGAGGTACTTGTGCACAGTAAGTTGAAGAAAGAGCGAGGCGCGCCACAGCGACGCCCAAAGAACAGTCGCTCCTGCCCTCCCTCTTCCGTCATAGCAGGGCTTTGGACGGCAGGGCAGGAGTAAGAGAACAGGCGGTGAAAAGTGGGCCTGGCCGCCTGATGAGTTGCACCCGAGCACCCTGCAGGCATTCGCTCGTGCCCACTCCGTAGCCTACAGGCAGCTATCATGAAGTCCGTAATTACATTGCAACAGGCGCATGTAGGGCGCTGCAACTGCAACCACCTGTAACCGTGGCCGTAAAAGTGTAAAACATAGTGTAAAACCCCACCTCTGCCTAAGGCGGTGTTGACGTCTCCCCCTCCTGACGATAACCGATAAGAGGAGGAATGACACTGGAAAACAATCACTTTGACAGGCCCGGAAAGGGCCTGGGCCAGAACCTACATAACGACCCAGCCAAGGACAGGCCGCCCCCAACTGAGACTTGTCAAATGACTGGCTTCGTTGGCTCATCACGCGATGTTTATTCTCTCCAAATCTGAACAA